>CM046351.1:26457415-27657415 GCA_025403435.1 Artocarpus heterophyllus | reverse complement strand
ATTTTATAGAGAACAACCACCAGGTTTTATTGCTTCTTCCTCTGTTCCGCTGGTTTGCTATCTCAACAAAGCCTTATATGGACTTAAGCAGTCCCTGCGAGCTTGGTTTAACAAGCTTAACTCCTGCTTACCAGCTTAGGGTTTTAAGGCATCTCTTGCTGGCACATCTATGTTCCATCTTCATACCACTTCACTCCTGGTTATTGACTTGGTGTATGTCAATGATATTATTGTTACCTGCAATAATACCACCTATTTGCAGGAACTTATTCAACAGTTAAACTCCAAGTTTGCCTTGAAAGATCTTGGTCCCTTATGCTATTTCCTGGTCCTTGAATTCCAACGCACAGCGCATGGTTTATATCTTATTCAGTCCAAGTATACTGGAGATCTTCTAGCAAAGGCCGACATGACTGACTGCAGGCCTTATCACTCGCCTATGTCCTTTGGACCTCCTCTCTCTTTAAAATGATGGGCAGCTTTTAAGTGATCCATCTAAATTTAGGAGCATAGTCGGCTCTCTGCAGTATTGCACTCTAACTCGGCCTGATGTGAGTGTTGCGGTCAACAAGGTTTGCCAATTTTTACATGCTCCCACCACTTCTCATTGGCAAGCTGCCAAACGTATACTCAGGTACCTAAAGGCTACAATCCACCATGGTCTTTTCCTTCAAGGTTCTCCCGAGTGTACACTCACTTGTTACACGGATGCTAACTGGGCTAGTTGCCCCGATGATCGCCGTAGTGCTGGTGGTTTCTGCCTCTTTTTGGACCCCAATCTCATTCCTTGGTCCTCTTCTAAGGAGCGTATTGTCTATTGCTCAAGTACAGAGTTCGAATATCGTGCATTGGCCAATGCCGCTTTAGAGAATTCTTGGATCGAGTCCCTTCTTCACGAGCTTTCTGTCTCACTCCGCACTGCCCCTGTTATTTATTGTGATAATCTCAGTGCAACCTATTTGGCTGCTCATCCTCTCCTCCACGCTCGATCAAAACATGTCAAAATTGATCATCTCCTCGTTCAGGACTGAGTGTGCAGCAACAACTATCTATTCAACATGTCTCTTCTGACGACCAATTGACTTATGTCTTTAATAAAGCTCTTCCTTTTCAACGCTTTCTCAATTTACGGTCCAAGCTCACTGTGCTTCCTAGGCTAATGAGCTTGAAGGGGGATGTTAGAACCTCTGAGGGTGCATAATATTATTGTGCATAGACGTCCAGCATATATCTACTGATTTTAGTTAGTTTTCCTCTGATTTTATAGCTGGTACTATTCTTATTGTTATGTACATTTAGGCTCTAGATCTTAGTCACGTGTATACGATGTAAAGAACTGTGATTGTTCTTTGTACATATATATTCTTTATCAATGAATGGGCTGTTTAGCTGAGCATTCTCAAAACTTCTTCCACGGGCATCAAAAAGGCCAAAGTGGCCGTATGCTATTCCAAGGGTTAATGTCCTTTCATCATTCGGTGGGCAAAGGTCAAAGGACCTTTCAATTTGTTCAGAGGACAAATGCTTTTGCAAAAGGCCAACTATACGTGACTCATTCTAAAGCCATTCATATTGCTTTTTTCTTTAGCCATATATAACAGGTAAATGATGGTGATATCAGATATCTTTTCAATTTCCTAAAAAAAAATCTAAAAGATATTAAAAAACCTAAGATAGACATGACACATAAACTAATACATCAATAATAAAGAAAAAGAACAATAAAAGGCACTAATTCTCAGTTACTTTTTTTCTTTTAAATAATATTGCACCTGCCATTTGTTAAGTTGTGTAGCTTAATTGTTACTCCATAATTATTTCTTTATATAAAGAAAGTAGGTAGATCCAATAATAGAGGGAGGTAGGGTTGAGTGGGAAAATATGCCCACATAATTTTTTTATTTTATTTCTTACTTACAAAATTATTCAAAAATTTTAAATATATTCTTATTTTGTTAGAAAACTATGCTCCCATTAACTGCTTAAAAGATGGTGTTCACCTATTTTACAAGAAAAATTGTAACTATGCCTAACTTAATAATGAAAAATATATAATGATATATTCATTCGATAAAATATTCTTTTTTTTTTTTTTTTACAAAGCTACCACTCAAACAATTTATGGCTCTGACAGATCAACTTTGAGGTATGTAAATTTGTAGGAAAATAGAAAGATTAGAGAAAACATAAAACCTATGATGTGTTTGATTTTGTCTTATCAACTTGCTTGCCACGGGAATTTTTAACTAATGTTAAAATTTGACATAGCTCTTACATTAAGAGCAATTGTAATACCCCTATGTGGGGGTTAGCAGTAATTAGTAAATATATATAAATTCTACAACATCATTTCAAAACATTAAAACGGTACCTATGGATCTTTAAAATAAAATAGAAACAAAATAGATTTAAAATATCATTTCATAGTTTAATGTAACATCAAATATTAAAAATACAATTATCATTATCATTATACAGTTTCTAGTCATTAGATAACTTAACATAACCAACATTGTAGTTTAGGAGTCTTACATGATCAAACAATATATATATATAAAGCTAAACGAAACTCTGATACGTAATAGGTAGCATTGCCGTCTACTTCTTGTCAGATAAAATACATTGAACTCCACCTAAGAGGTAAAAATAATGGAGGATGAGCACCGACATGCCCAGTAAGAAAACCATTATTAATCTTTAGGTTTTATTATTTACCGCATTAACGCCTACATGATTAGTTCATTATTCAACAATAGTACTTGTTTTATAATAATTCTATTATATTCATATCTAATGGATACCCTTTAATAAACATTACAAAGTTCTATACACATATATATAGATATATATATATATATATATTAGTTCATGATTAAATGATGTTTGTCAGTATCCATAACAAAGTTGAGAATCACATCTCTATACTCAGCGAAACCATAAAGGCATACATGACAACTCAAATCAATCATTCCAAGAGTTGTCTGGTAAGGGGACATCGAGCCTCGGATCCTCACCAAATTATTTTCTATACTTTCTACCCAAGGGAGCACCGTCGCCTTCCTCTATATACCTTTTACGGTATTCGTGCCCAAGGATATAACCGTTGCCCTCTTTGTGGCATACCCGGCCCCACTCAGGCCCCCATGAGGCCCGTAGGTCGGCCCCAGGCATAATTGGCTCTTATTGCGGCTTATCCGGGCCCACTCATCCGTACTGTCCCCTCTAGGACCCACTGGTGCCTCAAGGTTTTATTTCTTGTCCCTTATGGTTCGAACCTCAAACCTCCCTTAAGAAGTTTTTATTTCCTTCATGAGTACCAATTGAGCTTTTATTTTGGCATACCCGGCCCCACTCAAGCCCCAATGAGGCCCGTAGGTTGGCCCCCAGCATAATTGGCTCTTATTGCGGCTTATCTAGGCCCACTTAAAACGTACTGTCCCCTCTAGGACCAACTGGTCCCTCAGGGTTTTATTTCATGTCCCTCATGGTTCGAACCTCAAACCTCCCTTAAGAGGTCCTTATTTCCTTCATGAGTACCAATTGAGCTAAACACGTATTTTATTGTGGCGAACCCGGCCCCACTCAAGCCCCCATGAGGCCCGTAGGTGGGCCCCCAACATAATTGGCTCTTGTTATGGCTTATCCGGGCCCACTCATCCGTACTGTCCCCTCTGGGGCCCACTGGTCCCTCAGGGTTTTATTTCGCGTCCCTCATGGTTCAAACCTCAAACCTCCCTTAAGAGGTTCTTATTTCCTTCATGAGTACTAATTGAGCTAAACGCGAGTTTTATTGTGGCGTACCCGGCCCCACTCAAGCCTCCATGAGGCCCGTAGGTACTCCATTTTCTTATCCTCATCATGCTACATAGAGAATACAAAGGCATCGATAGAGAATACAAAGTACTCCATTTTCTTATCCTCATTATGCTACATAGAGAATACAAAGGCATCGATAAATATAAATCGGACCTTAAATGAGATGCATTTCAAGAGTACTAGTTACTCCATAACATCAACCAACTCGACACGGGTGTCAATGACTCTAAAAGTTTTAATAACAGCATGCCAGAAGAAATACATGATGTGAAAAAGAACGGTTATTCGAGACATAAGTAATACGGACATATGTATTGTAGGTAAAACTAAAAGATTACAAGTATAGGTTCAAATCCAATGGCCGCTTTCGACTTCCTTTCTCCCAATCAAGCTTGGAAGTTGTAGTGTTGATCTCAAGATTGGTCACTTGTACTTTATCAAGCAGTTCCTTAGCTGCTGAAGTAGTAACAAAGATTTGTCTCCCCAACTTTAGAATGAAGTTTTATTCTACAATGTAATTTAAAAACTTTAAAAGACCATCATAAAAACTATTTATATTCAAAAAACCTAAGGGTTTGGAGTAGATGCTCAATAAATTCTTAGTAGCAACTATGAATATCTTCTCAAGAGTGCCTAAACCACCAGGTAATACTATAAAAGTGTTAGAGTTATCAATCATGGTTTTAAGATGCTCAGGATGTCCAAAACTCTTTTTTCTCTACTTATGGTTTTCCCATAATGGTAACCCTTAGCTAAGATATGAGGGATAATTCCTATGACTTAGCACTAGACTTAACTGTTGTCGCCACACCCCTATCATCCTAAATTACCACCCCAATAGATAAGATTAATCTTTCTATGTGCTAAAACTTATCCTAACTGTCTTGCGGCATCTAAGTAGACTTCATCTTTTATAGGGCTTGAACCACAAAAGATACAAACATTTTTTATTTACCTGAATGAATAGGAGGTAGACATTTTTAGTTTGTATGACTTGTTGACTCTTTTTTTTTTATTATATGATTTTTTTTTGTCTACTCTACCCACATTCTAAGACCTAAATGGGATTTTAAAAATGAAGAAAATGCAAAAGAATTAAGGAGACTGACAAGTGGGTAACGAACAGGTAATCTAAAGATCTAAGCAAAATATTGTATAGGTAATAAAGTAAGAAAAAGATGCATATGAGTTATGAAAAATCAGATTGACTTTTGAAAAATGAGACTCAAAATGTATAACTTTTGATAATTAAAAATAATTTGACGAGAGATACTTTGACATGACTATAGACTTTTTTAATAATTGCGCACTAAATCTAGAAAATTGACATAACGACAAACTACTACAGAGGTTTTGAAATATAAGACACAAATCTTGGAACATCTAGATAAATTTCAAAAATTCAAGCATGTTATAATACGACATGTGATAAACCTGACAAAATAATATTATATATATATATTTAAGAAAACAATAAAATAAAAGAGACACTAATTATTTAACACTTACTGTGACAATATGAAAACAAACAAATATTCTAAATACAAAAACAGTTTTTTTTATAAAAGAGAAAGGCACAAATTATTAAACACTTACTATAATGATTTCAAACAAACAACTCTTAAACAACCTCTATAGGGTGACGATTTATTCCCTACCTAGTTTTTTTATGATCTGGCAAATAGGATCTTAAAAAGTCATATTCCTGAGACGTCTTTCTGCATGAAATTTAGGCTAGAGTATAAAAATTATATCTTGAACATATCTATTAGGATGGCTCTAAAGAGAAGCATAGAGGTTATCTAAGTTCTCCTTAGAATGTCCATCACTGCAAAAATTTATTTTATTTTCTCTATTTATTGACACAAATCCAGGCGAAGAACATTTAACATTACAATTTTGTCATCCATATTTGTTATATGTGACCTTGATAGCACGAGCTCTTCTTTTTATTGCACTATGACTGGTACCTACATCTAGTAGGCTGATTTTTGTTTTAAGCCTCTCAAATGGTCTTCCCTTCTATCAACAGCCCCACATCACTAGAAATGTCAAAACGTATGAGAATCTACAATCGAGTGATCCTAGTTTTGTATTTCTTCCTAAGAATATACTGAGAAAGTGATAGAAAGTATTTCCTCTGGTGTTGGTACTTTAGGTCCATAGTAAGAAGAAACAAAGATAAATAGGAAAGAAAAATTGAGGTCGAAGGTTGTAGAATTCTAGAAAATTTCTTAGAGATACAAAAAAGAAGATCTAGATAGAAGGAAGAGGATTTAAGAGTTAAAGAAAGAATGAAAAATTTAGAGAAGGAGTGACTCAGAGAAATGAGCTCTTATGCACAATAACCGTATATATAGTCAAGGAATAGGGCACTATATGTGACACATGTAGAGGCCACGTATGAAAGACAGCATTTTGCTTTCCCTTTAATGGACCAAGTTGGTCCAAAATTTGAACTAGGCCCAAACGTTCTACATTGAAATAGATCAGTTTTTTTTGGGCCTTAACATTTTGGACCAAGTTAAACAACAAACACAAATTTGAAGCCCAATTTCAAAAAAATTAACCGAGTTAAGCAATAAGCCTGGTTTGATATAAGTAGAGATTTTTTTTTTAACAATGAAAGGTTCTTCTAAATGGTATCCAGATTGCCCCATGGCAACAAAGTTCTTTAGTAACTCAATAATTTGCTTTAATCAAAATTTTGTTGAACAATGCATATACCTTTGTCTTATCCTTAATGCTCATCATTTGTTAATAGATTCAATATTAACACCACCAAGAATTTGGACATGCCTAACCTCAATATCAATATACTTTTTTCTTCCAATTTGAATCACACCATTTAATAGAGACCATTGATATTACTACTTAAGAACATTTACAGTCCTCAACAATTCCACTCATACAAATTTTAATTCCTCATTTCAACAAAACCTCAAGTAATTAAAAGATCTAACATCTAAACATCTAAAATCAAATTTTTTATCATAAAGGCCCAAAATCATCGCATATACCTTAAGTATTATGATTTATTTTAGAGAACTTCTATTAGTCATTTTCACATTACATCCATCAAGTTTTCACAATAACGTTCTATCTTTTTTTATTACGAATAATAAAACACTATTATATTCAACCTAAAAATTGACTATTCAAGTCTCGTACATCTCGTCATTTTGACAAAGTAAAGGTTTCTAGATCCTTGTAATAACTTAAACCTTTTTTTGAGTACTCTATGCCTTAGATTCTATCTATATAGGTATTTCAATCATTTAATCATTAACACGTCTACTCTAGGGTTTCTCCATGTTAAGACATCCTCCTGCACTGTATAAATCAATCCAAAGGTTCTATTTGATGTTGACATTAAAATTTAATTTTAAAACTGTTTTGAAAACTTTTCTTTAAAGTGGTGCTACACTCTCTAGGTTAATCGAACCTGGGCTCTGATACCAAAATCTATAACGTCCCTATATGGTGGTTAGTAGTTTTAGTAAATATAAATAAATTTTACAACATCATTTTAAAACATTAAAATAATGCTTATGGGTCTTTAAAATCGGACAAAAGAACATATTTAAAATATTATTCCATAGTTTAGTGTAGAAGCAAATATTAAAAATACAATCATCATTATTATTATACAGTTCCCAGCCATTACATAAATCAACACAACCAACACTACAGTTTAAGAATCTTACATGATCAAACAAAATATATATAAAGCTAAACGAAACTCCGATATGTAACAGGTAGCATTGTCGTCTACTTTTTGTTAGATAAATACACTAAACTCTACCTAAGAGGTAAAAATAATAGGGGATGAGTATCGACATACCTAATAGGAAAACTATTACTTAGCTTTAGATTTTATTATCTACCACATTAACACTTGCATGGTTAGTTTATTATTAAACAATAGTATTTATTTTATAATAATCTCATTATGTTCATATTTGGTGGATACCCTCTAACAAACATTACCAAGTTCCATACATCTATATATATATATATATTAGTTCATGATTAAATAATGTTTATCGGTATCCACATCAAGGTTAAGAATCATGTCTTTTCACTTAACAAAACCACAAAGGTATGCATTGTTGGGTGAGGGGATATCGAGCCCTGGATCCTCACCAAGTTGTTTCGGTACAATGCGTTCTGAGACTTTCCACCCAAAGGAGCAGCGTTGCCTCCTCCCTATTTACCTTTTAGGGCAAGGACATAATTGCCGCCCTGTTCACTTCTTACTATTCCTCTCATATCCATACCGATATGTGTAGAGTCCATATTACTTAACCATGCTTCACAAATTATATCAAAACATTCAAAATCAACTTGATCTCGTTGTATATTGCAAGACGAGTCCACATTATTGTGTCATATGTGATATTCTATACTAACAAAATAACATATAATTATCTCGCAAAATAAAGAACCAATTGAATTTAAACAAAACTTCACAAAAGATGAGTAATAGAATCCCTACCTTCTTAGTGAATCATCAACTGATAACTTCCAACACATAAAATCAGGTTCACAACATAAGCTCCGAGTACGCCGTTACATTTAGACATATAAAATAACCATACTTTAACTTAAACCCTAATTTATGCTTATGCTAATTGCTACCCAATTTTATTAGTATGCCATAATCATTTATATGCAATCCTTGGAACATTTTGTAATACAAAATGACAAAAAATAGATATGTTTGGATTGCACAGCCGGCCTACCAATTGGCGGAATCCAGCTTGCCGGTTGAGTTCTGCCTACTGGTTAAAGAGTTCGGCAGGCTGATTAAAGAGCCTACTAACCCTACCGATAGAGCCTAACCTATAACACCCGTTATTTTAACGGGTATGATTTTTGTAAAATTTAATGTATATAAACACGACAATTTAAATTTTTTGTTGCATTTAAAAATTACCGAGTTTGTCTTTGTTATTTCAATTATTTACAAAAATGCCACTTTGGCATTTTCTTACAAAGTCTCCAAAGGAGACATGGAATCAATGCTAGGAGACATTGATATATTTTCTTAACCACCACTTTTAATTTTGTTTCCTCAATTATTTTGCCATTGCTTGCTAAAAGTCTCTATGGGAGACATGATGATAATTTTTTTAATGCACCTTTGTTCTCTTCTTATAATTTCCCCATGAACCAACCTTGTCTCCCTCTTCCTCTCAATTATTTTGATACCTTCTTATTCAGCCCTCACCACCTTCTTCTCTAGTTTTTATTCTCTCCCTTTCTCACTTCAATTTCTGACTAGAGACACCAAGCACAAAGCTCTCTTTACAGTCAAGGCAGCTATAATTCCTAGCCATATTTGAAGCCGTTTTAGAGTCAATTCAAGCTTGACTTTTAACCCAAACTTTGGTGCTTTTTAAAGGAGTTTTGAGGTAAGTTATCTTTAATCTAAACTTGGTTTTTAGCATGTGTTTTCTCCATGTTTAATGCATAATTTTCACGTTCAAATTTCATGCAAATTTCTAGTTATGTTAACATGCATCTTTGAGCATTTATGAAGAAAAACTTGAGTCTTGAGTTGAAACCAACAACCAACCTTTATTTTGATTTGATAATAATATTACAAACATGCTAGGAATGTTTAAAACCGGTTTCCATAACTTTAAGATTGATGTTCTAATGTTTTGAGCTTGAAGAGCAAACTTAAGCATGTTTTCATTATTATTTGCAAAAAAGGCTAGAGATATGGTTTGATGATGATTTTGGTATAAAACTCATGAGAATATGTTTACTGTGATTATATAATGCATGTTGCATATTTTGGAATGGTTTTGAGATTTTAAACAAGAATAATATGCTTTGGGTTAAAGAAAAACTTGACATTCCATGAACTTTGTAATACCTCCATGGGCAGTGGCTCTTTCTTAAAATTCTGGGGTTAAATGAAAATTAATTTTGTAAATTGGTTTGTATATTTAAAAAGTAGACATCCTAAGCTTTCCAACAAGCTATCATGAACCTAAATCGGAGTTGTATTTTATTTGCTATGAATTTTTCAATTTTTGGATTGGAAACTAGTAAACCTAGCCAGTAGCAGTAAACCACACGTCTATCTTAAGTAAACCACCTGTTAACCTGTGTGTTAATTGTAGATAGTGAAACCACTTTTTTGTAAAAGTATATAGCCAGTTTGTTATGGTATACCAACTGTTAACCTAAACCAAGAACCCAACTTTGCTCACTTTTTAATCCCTTAATATCTTGCAACATTTCCAACACTCTCCTAAGTGATTTATAAATCTTATTAGAGGCTAAAACATATAGATTACTTGTATGTATTTTATATTGTGTTTAAGATAAAAATTGTTTACTTTGGTATTTAAAGAAAAATTGCATAAAAACTTTAATGGCACACTAGTGAGATGGGTTTACACATAATTCATTTATGGATGTGGTTATATATTCTGCTTTAGTTTTAATTGTCCTTATGCATGCTTTAGGATCAAGGATGTGTGGAGCTAGCATTAATTAATTTTGATATTAAAAGATTATTGATAAACTTTGAAGGTAGGGATTCTATTACTCATCTTTTGTAAGGTTTTCGTAAATTAAAATTTAGTTGTTTTATGTTATAAAATATGTATATTATACAACGAGAAACATAATGATTTGACATATGTTATAAATTGAGAAGCATGGTTAGGAAAGTTGACTCTATAAATAAAAATTGAATATAGAGGAATGGTGAGATGTGAAAATAGCGCCGCTTACGTTCTTGGGTACGAATACCCTAAAAGGTAAAAAAAGGGAAAGGTAATGACGCTTTCTTGAGTCGAAAGTCTCATAACACACTGTACAGAAATCGATTTGGTGAGACTCGGCGCATGATGTCCCCTCCCCGGGATACCCTTGAATGTTTGGAGGGTGGCCAAGCGTGCCCATTTGGGTTTCGATGAGTTGAGTGATACTTTATTTAACGTGGATACCTAGGTACAATGATGAATGGTAATATTTGTATATATGTATAATTATAAAACTTGGTAATGATTAACTATAGTATCCACGGGATGTGATCATAATAAACCTCATAATCTGAAATTTGATGTAAGTTAACTAAACATGCAGTTTTAATGTGGAAATGAATAAACCATAAGGTGAGTAATGATTTTTCCTACTCAGGCATGCTAATGCTCATCCCTATCATATTTCCCTCTCTCAGGTAAAACTCAGTGTAACTTATCTGATGAAGAATAGGCAACAACTATGCTGGTTTCGTGTTAGAAGATCTTGTTTATTTGTAACTCGTCTAGAACATATAAGATTTGTATTATTTTTGTGATGACTATGTTAAGTTATTTGAGAATTGTACTATGGTGATAATGATTGTATTTTAATATTTGGTGTTACACTAAAACTGTGGTTTGTATTTACAGTTAAATTTTATTTTCTGTTTATTCCCAAAGACCTATGGGTAATGTTTTATTATTTTGAAATGATATTGTATTTAACTTTGTTTTTATTTATTCAATACTGTTAACCCCCACATTGGGGCGTTACATAACCTGCTGAATGAGTTCAGCCTGTTGGACTGCCGAGTTCAGCTTGCTATCCAGTTCAAGATATGGAAAGCTCTAGTCTTCTATGTTTTGAAGATTTTGAGCTTTAAAACTCAATCTGACTTGTTTTATCAAATCCAAAAACATAGAAAATGCATAGAAAACTCTAGAATATCATGCTACAACACATGTAGGCCATTTTTCCCAAATTCCTCATGCTCAACATACAATCTAAAACAAAAAACCATAACTTTTTCAAAACTAGCTCAAGAACCCGTTCAAAATGGAGATGCTTGCACATCAAAATTGGATAAATAAAAAAGAAAAATTCAGATTGGATTGAGGCCACCCACCTCATGTTTCCATGAAGTAAATGGTTCTTTGCTTTTAAAATCTTTGGTCCTTGTTTCATGATTATGGAAGACAAAAAGGGATGGAATTTCGAGTCTTTCTCTTGATTGCCTTGAAGTTGGGTTTCTGATCTTTCATTTTAGAGCAAACAAAGAGGGGAAAGAGAGAGAGTAGACGTGAGAAGAGAAAAAGAAAGAGAATAGGAAGAAGAAGAAAAGAAGAAGGATAAAGAAGAAAACAAGGAGGCTTTGGAAGCAATTACAATTAAGTCTCCTCCATAGACTTTTGGGCAAATAATACCAAATAACATTTTTGCAATTAGATAAAAGTTCCAAGAGCATTTTTATGATTTTGAAAATAGGAGTAGAAAAATTTTTAAAAAAATAAAAATAGCTATAAAAATAAGATTAGATAAATTTTAGATGCAACAAAATTTTACAAAATTTTAAATTTGCATACTTAAAATTAAATTATACACAATTATAGCCGTTAAAAATAATGGGTGTTACAGCGTGGCACTATAAATTTTGTGTGTTCTTAATTGTTTGATTTTTGATTTGCAATTATTGTTGCTCTCGATAATATACAATATTTAGGATATCTAATTTTTAACATCATTTATATCTATCAAGTTTGGAATACAAATTCAACAGCTATTAAGCGACGTAACGTTATATCTATTGAGTTTGTAAACAATAGCACAACAGTTATATATATATATATGTATATATTTATATTTATATTTATACACACACACACAAACAAGGAGAGTATACTCATATAAAAAAAAAAAAAAAAAAACGCTAGAGCATTAGATTTCGCACACTCTTTAGATAACAGACCTCCTATCAAATAGTACTCCAAAAGGAAAATTAGAAGATTTATATGGAAGCATATGTCACCAAGAAGGAAAACCTAAAGAAGGAATAAAGCTATCAACTCTTTTAAAAGCAGAAAATCCATATTTTTTTTTATAAGCAAAAAAGCTTAATTAAAAGAAGGAAAAAAAAAAGTCTCACAGAACTAAATATAAGAAAAATAAAAAGAAATGCCAAAAAAACTATGATAAAGATGTAACCGAAAATATGCAACGTACGAGGCCAATATATATATTTATATATGTATATATATATATATACATATACATATTTTATATAAGCAATCTAACCCACATTTACTGTGAAGTATTACAAAAAGAAAAAAAAATTATACTTCAATTTCATTTAAAACACTGTGACGCAAAATTAACAGGTTAGATATAAATTTGAAAACTCTCCGTACAATTACTCATCTTTAGCATATACACAAGTTCTTCACTGTTTACATGAGTTGTAGAGATGTTAGATGATGAGGCAGATAAAAAGGAAGAAAAACTAACAACAGGAAGAAAAAATTTCCATGAGCTCCAGTGTTCCACCTATCCTTTTTTTTCCCACCCCATTATGGAGTCACTTTTCCAACTCATATTTCCATGAGCTCCAGTGCTCCACCTATCCTTTTTTTTCCCACCCCATTATGGAGTCACTTTTCCGACTCATATTTCCATGAGCTCCAGTGCTCCACCTATCCTTTTTTTCCCACCCCATTATAGAGTTACTTTTCTAACTCATAAATCATATGACAATAATTTTGTCAAAAAAAAAAAAAGGAAAAAACATCATTGGACAATAAGCCAGAAACGCCAACAACGTGCCAGATATCTCGGTTCTATCATTTTTTTTTAAGATAAAAAAAATCGAGCCATCCATGGAGGACATTTCTCACCCAGCAGCAAACTAAACCAAAGAGATGGATCAAACCCCATTAATGTCATTCTTCAAAACTCTGATCTTCCTCTCTCTTGTCTTCTCCACCTTTCTCCATCCTCTCTCTCCGAGCTCTCCGACCCCCAAGACAAGGAAGTGCTCCTCCAGATTAAGAAAGAATTCAACGATCCCTACAGCCTCATCCAGTGGGACCAAAATACCGATTGTTGTGTCGACTGGTACGGTGTCAACTGCGACTAGAAAACGCATCGAGTTTCGACCATCTTTATCAATGATGGCGATCTCTCCGGAAAAATCCCGTCCCAAGTTGGCAACCTTCCTCACCTGGAAGAACTCATTCTCCGCAAAAACCCTAATCTAATCGGACCAATCCCGTATTCCATATCCAATTTAAAGAGGCTCAAGTCTCTCATAATAAACCGGAGCAACATCTCCGGTTCCATCCCGGACTTCTTCAACGAGCATAAGAATCTTGAGTTTCTCGACCTCTCTTATAATAATCTTACTGCACAAATCCCAAGCTCCATTGGCAAGTTACCGAAGCTTGAAGGGCTTCGCCTAGACAGCAACAAGCTCACGGGACAGATCCCTGACTCGTTCGGGTATTTCAAGGGAAATGATTTCTATCTCTACCTTGGCAAAAACCAGCTCTCGGGCGAAATTCCTGCCTCCTTGGGGAAGAAGAACTTCTCGTACATTGATTTGTCACGAAACAAGCTGGAAGGAGACGCGTCCGTGTTGTTTGGTTCCGACAAGTCAACATGGCTCATATACATATCGAGGAATTTGTTCGAGTTTGACTTTTCAAATGTTAAGTTTCCAAAGAACTTAGTGCATTTAGACATCAGCCACAACAAGATATTTGGGAGCCTTCCTAAGGGGCTGACCAAGCTGAGTTTACAACTATTCGATGTGAGTTACAACAGGCTGTGTGGGAAGATTCCTCAGGGTGGGAGATTGCAAACGTTTGACGCCTCGGTCTACATCGGAAACAAATGCTTGTACGGTCCTCCGCTAACGAGCTCTAATCTGGTAACGGCTATTAAAAGCTTTCCATGAATGCTTGGAAGATTTGAGGAGATATATCATGATCTCCTTGTTGTTAATTTAAAGTTAAAAAGAATCTCGTATGTGCTGTAATAAGAGCTTGTAATATCACTAATAAGATGTGCCGTCAAGGAGGAACCTAATAAAATGATCAGTATTAAAGTTCAAGAATTTTAACGAAATCAAATTGGTACTAGACAAATAAAACAAGCTGGAATGCATATGGGAAGAACAACTAACATGTCTATAAGAAAGATACAGAACAATATAAAATTAAGGCATCGATGTTGAGGTTCTTATTTATAATATTTCATGATAAGAATAATATACTGAGCATTTATTTCAATAGCTAGTGTTTTCGCAAAATATTTCAACGTTAAAGAACGGTAAGTAACATTTGATGGTAAACAATATCCAATTATTGCATTTTTTTTAATTAATTACAAAAGTAACTGATCTGAAAAATAATGTAGAATATCCTAACTAAGTTAGTAACCCTAACAAGCTCTCCCTCTATCAAATTTTCCACTCTAATTTTATTAGAAAAAAAAATAAAGAAAGTATAAGGAAGTCACCAAAAAGGCAAATATATAATGAACCAAAGAAACTACCTACTACTAAGAGTAGACCAAACAAAATATAGCTCAAAACACGAGCTAGTGAGAATTAAGAATATCAGTAAAGAAATAACCATCCTTATGCCAAGTGCCAAATGTTAGAGAGCTTGTAATATGTGCCTTTATTCTACGTCGCCATTCTTCTTCTTCTCTTTGTTTGTAAGTAATTTAATTACATATTTGTTGTTCTTTACATTATTTATTGCATTATTTAAGAGGTTTTTAGTTATTTTCACCATATAAATAGATTGGTGGGTAATGATTGTGTTGAGATTGGTGGGTTTATGGATTTGGACATATTTATGATTTAATGGAAATATTAATTAGTATATTAATGTTAGTTTACTATGGATTTCCTAAACCTTGTGTGTAAATCATAAAAATCAAGAAGACTTGATTGAATTTGATTTATGGGTAAATGATTTGGAAGAACATTTTTTAAACCGTCCAAACTTATTTCAAGCAATAAGGGATAATGCCGAGACACTTGTGTATGACAGATGTATAAAATTCATAAATTTGTCTACTTTAGTTGGACTATGGAATTTTAAGGTGTTGGGTGAGATGACAAATTTTAAGACTATGGAATTTTAAGACATTCAAATTACTTTTATAATTTCTAAGTGGGCTTCTACTGAAGGGTAATAATATACCATATAGTATGTAGGAGGCTAAGAAGACTTTGAGCACTTTAAAGATAAAATATGAAAAAAAAAAAAAAAACATACCTATCGAAATGATTGTGTCCTTTTCCACAATGAGTGCAAGGACTTGCATGAATGTCCGGTTAATAAACAATAAAGGTGGAAGAAAAGAAAAAAGCCATCTAACAATAAGAAATGAGTGCTGATAAAGGTGTTCTCGTACCTTCCTTAGGGACCACGTTTAAGGCAATTATTCTGAGATGCCAAGAATGCTAAAAATTTGACTTGGCACCATAACAAACAGGTCAATGATAGTATGCTTAGACATCTGGTAGGCTCACCAAAATAAAAGACTTCTGATGCCGATCATCTCAAGTTTAATACAGAACCAAGAAATATACGTTTTGGTTTATCGACGGATGGCTTGAATCCACGTGGCAATATAAGTAGTAGGCATAGTACTTGGCCTGTAATACTTATCAACTATAATCTCCAAAAATGTGCATGAAATGGAAGTTCTTGATGTTGTTTCTATTGATTACTAGTTCTCATCATTTGGAGAATGACATTGAGGTTTACCTAACACCATCAATTGATAATCTAAAGAGCTTGTGGGAAAAAAAGGATTGAAGTTAGAGATGCATACTTAGAAGAGACAAAAAATTAATAGACAATAATATAAAAAGACTTAAAACAAACCAAAAAAAAAAAAAAGGGACACTAAAGATGCATAGTTAAGGCTATAAGCCTATGTCCACTATCAGAGAGCAGTGAAAAAATTTCCACTATATAAAACAAGCTTATCACAATGCCACTGGTAAAATACCGCTCACAACCTAAATTCCAATTACACTTAAGAATACACTTTCTTGAAATCCCCTTTCATCCAAAATTTCCGACTCTTTGCACTGAAACCCAAAGAGTATAATAATCAAAATTTTCTCTCAACTTCTTGGTTATGCTTTGAAAGCTTTCTTCAATTTGTCATGCTTCCAATGCTAGAGGGATGGGTCTACATATAGCCATCACTTGATGGCTTCCACGAGCATCAAAAAGGCCAAAGTGGCCACATGCTATTCTAAAGTCAATGCCCTTTGATCACTCAGGGGGCAAAAGTCACATGATCTTTCAATTTGTTGAAAAGACAAATACTTTTGCAAAGGGCCAATATACAAAGCTTATCTTAAAGCCATTCATATTGCTTTTATGTTTTAGCCATATATAACAAATCTCCACCTTGGCTAAAAACCAAAGACATTTTATAGCTCATCTCCTACTGCTCCCTTGATGTGCCCACTTAGGGCCTTATCTAGTCTAGACTTTGACCAAGTCCAGACAACGTTTGAATTTTTTTACAAAAATTCTCATAAAAAAAAATTTTATCGACAACACATTAGTGATAAATTTTTAACAACGTCATATTAGCCATGATAAGTCATCGTTAACTAAAAATTTTTAGCAATGACTTGCTGCTTTTTAAGAGCCCTTCTTCTTGTAGTACAAAAATTAGGAGCCAAAGTGTAGGTCAAGTACAGTAACAATTCTTAATTAATTTCCCATAGGTTTTATTCTCAATCTTCTAAAAAATCACAAAACTCTACACTCTACAAACTCGAGCTAATCCAATTAAGAAGATGCTTTGGCTAACTAGGAAGGCCAAGTATAGTCACAAATTTTTATTCCCAATGGTCATTCATCTTCAAAATTTTCACAACTCAAACAAAATCATCCGTTTAAAATCTTACCAAGGTCTTTTACTTCAAATTTTTAAGTTCTTAATATAGGTCAATAACTTGGAAATTTTCACGAAATCCCTACACAGTCGTACACCTTGAATTGCTTTTCTTTAGAACTAAAAATTCTTAAGAACTATAAATGATTTGATCCCTCAAAGGAGTATGTGTTGGGCTTGGTGCTCTAAAAGCTGTGACATTGTACATATTGTTAATAAATAAATAAAATGGCATTTATTATTTTGGTTGATTATATGTATTATGAATACATTTATAAACATCAAGAAAATTCCATGATTATTTATGTGACTATAAATTTAGCATATAAGTGTTATTTGCTTAGGGATAAAATTTATAGATAATAATCTAAATAGTCCGTAATAATTAATTAAAGTTTGGGATCTTTAATTAAAAATTACAAGTACGGTCCAATCTCATCTAAAATGAAATAGTCATTATCCGGACTATTAATGTAGAGACATTGAATTGGAGGTATTTTATATAATGAGATTATATAGGACTGGATCAGATAAATTATGAATCTCTAATAATCATCCGTTACAAATAGAGTATTCAAATTTATCACTAAGATGATCATATATTTGACAGTCTTAATCCGAAGTATTTATTAGACTCCTGTTTATTACATTATGTTTTTTGACTTGCATGATAAGATTTGTCTAAGCACAGATTATAACTTAGTATCTTGGAAACATAAAGTAATAAATGGCTGGGAATAATATTATACAGATATGGAATCCTTTCCTTCCCTATGGAAGTTAGAAAAATAGTTCTCTTGAGTGATAATTCAAGGTTTGAACAATAGAGCGCTCGTTCATAATAAGATTATGAATTAATTGTTCATTAGAGAATTATTGGAACTCAAGGATAAAGATGTAATAAGAGAGGTGAACGGAAATTGAACCTAGCTCTTATTATGAACTATTTATGGAGGACTGACTTATATGTAATGATTATATCAATGGACTACTCGTTAATTTTCTTTGAGTAATTTCACTATAATCTCAAGAGTTCAGTTTCAGGTTTTTAGTGGAGTAACACTGAAACTAATAAATTTGGCACATTAATTAAAGAGTTTGATTAAATGTCAAATTTATTGGAGCTTGGGTTATAGGTCCATAGGTCCCCAATACCACCTCCGTAACACTATATTGGATTTTTGCATAGAATGAATTATACATGTTTAATTTGGAATTATTGAATTCTGAATTAATTTTTTTACACTTGAATTATTAACATGACACAGAAAAATGTTCTCTGTGACACATAATGTAATGTGATAAATGTTATCCCATTTAACTGAGCATTAGTTAATTAATTGATTATTGTTAAAATCTATTCTTAAATAAATGTGATTTATTTTTGAATTGAGATTTAGATATATATATATATATATGGTTTTGAACCAAATCTTTATATATATATATATATATATATATAAGATTTTATAATATATTAATATATATATATATTAATATAATATTAAAAAAAAAGGGAACGTGAAACTACAGTTTCTCGTTCTACTTTATATACTTATATATATATATATATATATAAGTAAACCGAATTACAACATGTGATTCGGTCAAATCAAATTAAAAAAAAAGAAAAAGGAAAGAAAGGTAAACTTGCTTTTACGGATTCCTTATATATATACATGTGCATGTGTGTGTGTGAACCGAATGAATGATTCGGGAAACAAAGAAAGGAGAAAAAGAAAAAGAAAAAGAAAAGGGAAAGAAAAATTACTAATGGCTCAGATATAAAAAGGAGAGATAACAGTTATCTCAATAGAATTTTGATTCATATAATTTTTAGAGAAAAAAACTGAGAGTTCTTCTCTAAAGAAAAAGGTTTGCTATCTCATGTGTTGAGTACATAGCAGATTCAGAAAAGTATGAGGATAATTCATTCTTGTAGTTTGACGCCCACTCGTCTTTCCATTGGTGTGGAGGCCTGGTTTGGAAGATCATGGTGTCAAAGAGGAAAGCTAGGATACCCTGATAGTTTTCAAAATGTTAGTAAAAAATTCCTAGAGCTTTCTATAATTAAAATTATATATCTATTCCCGATGAACAAAGTTTTCAGAAAATTTTTGTTTGTCAACGACCCGTTCCTTCCGCTGCGTTTCTGTTTTAATTCCAATAGTATGTAGGCAGTTTAATTAAAATTTCTCCAGAGAGTTGTTGTAATTGATCCAAACAAATAAAATTTCTCCTGAGAGTTGTTGCAATTAATCCAAACAAACTCAAATTCTCCCCCTAAAATGGCATAAGCAAATTCACATTATTATAATCAAAATCAAAAAGTTTTCCCTCCTACCGGTAGATTATAATTAAGAAGTTATTATTGTAATTTTAACCGGGACATAGAAATAATAAACTCTTTTGCTATCATATTCTAGTACAATAGCTTCATGCTTTGTAAAATAAGTGTAAATTATTATTTTTTTCTCAACACACGCTTGCTTTGGAAGTTATTTCCATTTTATTTTTGTTTCCTTTTCTGATTGGTCTTGGTTTGCTTTTAAATTGTCTAATTCTTTTTTCCCTTCTTCTTGGACATTAGTGTAATTTTTTTTCTTATTAATAAAATCAAATTGCGAATTGATCAAAGATGAGGTGGCTAATTTGTGTCAGCTTATTTCCTCTCTCATTTTGTTAACAAAAAGTTATTTCCATTAATTTTATTGATAATTTTGAGTAGTTCAAATATATTTGTCTCACATGAGTTTTTAAGGGGTGCCAATCTACTTAATGTGTACTAATTTCTCTTGATATCTATTTGCAATCTCTTCTAATTGTAACGTGTTATACATGACATTAGGACACTGTACATGCTAAAACTTTATTCATTATCTATGGTACTCTTAGCAACTCATTTTCAACCTACATGAACATGTGCTGTCGGATTCCTTGTCTTGACTTTGGCCAACAACTGTCCTCTTATAAATTCATTATATGTTTATTATTGGCTTTTTTAATCCAATAACAACCATAATTGTCCTCCTTGAGATATGAAATGAGGCATTTTGATTTATTGTGGATTGCACATTTTTTAAACAAATGATCATATAACTATTCAAAGGAAAATAATTACACTCTTACCTTTCAACGTACTCAATTCTTTGGCACCACGACCTTTAATAATAATAATAATAGTAGTAGAAAATCTATCTATTTTGACTACATTTCAAATCCAACATCAAATAATAAAGTAATTTACCAAGTTAAAACTAAACATAATCACTATTTTTTTACAAAAACAGAAAACACTCATTACTCGCATCTTAGTTTATGTTCTTCACTTTCACACGACCTAAAGAGATTAACAACAAGAAACAAAATATGCCATGGTCCGTTCACCTGTCCCTTTTTTCCATTACTTTGTGTTAATTTAATAAATATTATGCGACAATCGACCGAAATCACCCATAATAGTTGGTAACGCCCCAAAATGTTTCTTTTTAAACGGCAGACATTTGTAGTATAGAAAGGTTGTCGTATCCACAGGGAGATGAAAATTTGTAACTCGGGAGATTGATAAATATAAACAGTCAAAGAGGCAAGCAGTTTTTGAAAGAAAAGTTTAAAAGTAAAAGAAATATTTTTATGATTTTTTTATTCAAAATTTAAAACATAAAATTAAAGTGGTGAAGCTTTGAGAATCCCTTATATGTTTTGTAACTGATATGAAATTTTAACTCTAATTAATAATTATCTAAAGCATTTAATTTATTATATCTTTTTTTATTAATTGTAAGCACTTTACTAATTATATAGGTCAACTGAAAGCGACAATATAACAAACCATAATGCAGTAAGGGTCTTCCTATAAAAATAGCAAAATAATCATCTCTCACTAATGATTTGGTGCACTAATTATGAAAATTATAATCGCCGTCATTCAATTATAATTAACATAATTTTAAGATAGAAAAGATAAAAACAAATCAAAATTAATATATTTTTATGGAATAAATTATCACATTAATTGCAGCAGCACCTCGACTTATTAATTGGTTTAACAATACACTATGTCATTATCTGTCTACAATAAATCAAGAATTACCAAGCATTTACTATGCCAGTCTATGTCTATAATGCAGCAGAAACTTAACTTAATAAACGAGCATGACTTCAATATTATTAATATTAATTATGCAATATAATTAAATTGCATAAAGAAAGCATGACTGAATTTATACAAGAATTGGGCAACACAATAACATTAATAATAATTATTAAAAACATAAAGATATAATTTATTCTACAAAAATATAAACATTACAAAACAAATATAGAGTTAAAATCCATACCATACCAGAGTACTATGCATATAAGATCATTTCTCTGCCTCACCAAAGGCTCTACACTAATTTAAACATTATTTTATTATTTTTACCTAAAAAGGATACTATTCAGTCTAACTCAACAGAAAGGAAAAGAAAGAGAAAGAGGACCAAAGGCCCAAATGGGGTGCAAAACCGAGGGAGAAGCCCCCAGTATTTATAGTGCTTTTCAAGCACTATTAAACAATTTTTTTAATTTTTTTATTATTAATTGAAATATTATATGTGGATCAAAATGATCCTGTCCCCTCCCTTCATTCACGAGAATCTCGTGAATTAATTAAAAACATTTTCTTTTCTTTTGTACTAATCCGCGTTTGTGAATGTGCATATTTGCCTTTGTAATCCTATGCTTCACGATGCTGGCGGCATGAAACAAGTACAATTTGGACCGTTCATTTCACAATCCAACGACTCGCAAAAGCACGTGAAAATGGGACCAGTGGGAGTAACGGCCCAAAATGTTTCTCTTTAAACGGCGGACGTTTGTAGTATGGAAAAGTTGTCGTATCCACAAGGAGATAAAAATTTGTAACTCGGGAGATTGATAAATATAAATGGTCAAAGAGGCAAGCAGTTTTTGAAAGCAAAGTTTAAAAGTAAAAGAAATATTTTTGTGATTTTTTTAATTCAAAATTTAAAACATAAAATTAAAGTGGTGAAGCTTTGAGAATCCCTTATATGTTTTGTAACTGATATGGAATTTTAACTCTAATTAATAATTATCTAAAGCATTTGATTCATTATATCTTATTTCATTAATTGCAAGCACTTTTTACTAATTATATAGGTCAACCGAAAGTGAAATATAACAAGCCATAATGCAGTAAGGGTCTTCCTATAAAAATAGCAAAATAATCATCTCTCACTAATGATTTGGTGCACTAATTATGAAAATTATAATCGCCGTCATTCAATTATAATTAACATAATTTTAAGATAGAAAAGATAAAAACAAATCAAAATTAATATATTTTTATGGAATAAATTATCACATTAATTGCAGCAGCACCTCGACTTATTAATTGGTTTAACAATACACTATGTCATTATCTGTCTACAATAAATCAAGAATTACCAAGCATTTACTATGCCAGTCTATGTCTATAATGCAGCAGAAACTTAACTTAATAAACGAGCATGACTTCAATATTATTAATATTAATTATGCAATATAATTAAATTGCATAAAGAAAGCATGACTGAATTTATACAAGAATTGGGCAACACAATAACATTAATAATAATTATTAAAAACATAAAGATATAATTTATTCCACAAAGTTATAAACATTACAAAACAGATATAGAGTTAAAATCTATGCCAGAGTATTATGCATATAAGATCATCTCTCTACCTCACCGAGGATCTATACTAATTTAAACATTATTTTATTATTTTTACCTGGAAAAGAAAAAGAAAGAGGGCTAAAGGCCCAAATGGGGTGTGGAACTGGGGCAGAAGCCCCCGGTATTTATAGTGCTTTTCAAGCACTATTAAACAATTTTTTAATTTTTTTTATTATTATTTAAATATTATATGTGGATCAAAATGATCCTACCACCTCCCTTCATTCACGAGAATCTCGTGAATTAATTAAAAAAATTTCTTTTCTTTCGTACTGATCTGCGTTCGTGAGTGTGCATATTTGCCTTTGTAATCCTATGCTTCGCGATACTGGCGGCATGAAACTAGCGCAATTTGGACAGTTCATTTCACGATTCAACAACTCACATAAGAGCACAAAAATGGGACTTATGAGCCTTGAATCCCTCACCCTTACCAACACTAGCCTCACGGGACCAATCCAAAGCTCTATCGGTAGGTTGCCAAAACTCATAAGGCTTCACCTGGCCTGAAACAAACGCACAGGACCAATCCCAGACTCATTCAGGGAATCTAAGGGAAAATATTTTTCCCTGGACCTTTGCCTTAGCAAGCTGTCGGGGAAAATTACACCCTCATTGGGAAAGAACTTTTCCTACTTTCAATTGTCGCAAAACAAGCTCGAGGGAGATGCAACACTATTGTTTGTCCTAGAGAGTCAACTTGGCACATCAGCATAGCTAGGAACTTGTTCGAATTTGATCTTTCAAACGTGGAGTTTCTAAAGAACTTGGCCAGTTTAGATATTAAGTACAACAAGATATTTGGGAGCCTTCCTATGGGGCTAACCTAGCTTAAGTTGCAACGGTTCAATGGAAATAGCTGCTTGTGTGGACCTCCACTACCGAAATGCTATCTAACTATAGCAGTGTAGAAGGCTTTGTACGCATGCTTGGAAGTGAGATCGTAATCTTCCATTGTTTAAGTTAATTATTTATAATTTTGTGTGTGATCAAATACTAATGACAGATTGCTTGTATCGCTTATAAGATATGCCCTCAAGCAGCAACCTAATAACATAATTAGTTTACTTTAAAAACTATCAGATTCTCTTTACTCTAAAAAAGATAAAATATCTAAGTTTTCGATAAATTTTGAATATCATTAGCTCTAATTTTAGGTAGTTTGAAACACTTTCAAAATTGATAAGAATTTGAAACTAATTTCTCATATTGTGATTCCATGTTAATATAGAAGTAGGATTAAAGAAAAAATTATGATATATAACATACTCATGATTTGGCTCTCAAACCAATTAATTGTTGGTTTTGGAACTAAAATTTATCAATGAAACATAACATATTTCAAAACTTTTTAAACAAAATTTTTGTTTACAAGATGCTATATGTTGACAGGCAAAACTCGTCACATAAGAATCTCTCACTTTCTCACTGAAATAATAACTCACAAATAGAATAAATAAAACAATAAAGAAAAATAATGAACACACGGATTTATTGTGGTTTACTTCAATTGAAAGCTACGTCTACTTTGGGTTTTCTTGAATAATAGGGTTTCATTATGAGAAAATAAGAGTACAATGGTTTTACCAACAACTGGATTTAAGGTTGACTTCAAGGGCTTGCTTTATTCATGGTTTATTAGGTTAACCATATTCTGATACTCTTGTTGTAATTCAAATATAAATACAATGTAATCGATTAAATAATTGGCTTGATACTCTGACAAGATATTTCATTGAGTTTATCTCTTTTGCATATCTTAAACACTGTAGATTCTAATAAGATTTAGTATTTTTCACCATCTTAGAGATCTTTAATTTAAATGTTAAACACAATTTTTTATGATTCTCGGATTTTAAATAGCTTTATAGTTATCCATTTGCCATGTCAGACATTGGGATGATTTTAGTATATTTTCTATAAAGGCCAAGGTGAATACGAGTGAGGTGAATATGGCCTAGGTAAATACGGATGAGGTGAATATGGCTGAGTGTCTTGTTGGTTATCCTTGTAGCTTCATGGCTGACCTCATCTGCATCGACTAGGTGAGTGACCTCTTGTCTTCAACTATGTGGCTGACCTTGTTTGCATCGGCTAACTAAACAACGTCAGCTATTTGGCTAACCTCATCCATGTCACCTTGGTGACCTACCTCATCATTATAGCTATATGGCCAACCTCATCCATGTCAACTAGATGGTCGTCCTTTATTTGCCACAGCGTTGAGATGCTTATTGCCAAACTGAAGGTGAAAGATAACTCTTTGTGTCACAAAGAAGACAATCCTAATAATCCATCAATAATTGCCCCTAGCTTGAAGTGCTGTTAGGTTAGTGCAAAAAGGGCTTCGAGCTTAACTCCAAGTTTAAATAATTGTATGTTGAGATCACGATGAGACATGTATTGTTTTCGAGACTAAGTTGGGTTAAACCTTCACTTGTCGATGTAAAGAAATACTTTTTTATGGCCAAGCTGGGTTTATGCCCTGGCATGCCTTAATAAAAGAGAAAAATTCTATTGTGGCTAAGCTGGGTTCGTGCCCTAACCTGCCTATATAAACAAGATACTTTTTATAGCTGAGTTGGGTTCATGCCTTGGCTTACCTTAATGAAAGAAATAAATTCTATTGTGGCTGAGTTGGGTTCATGCCCTGAGTTACCTATATGAACAAGATACTTTTTATGGGTTTATTCCTTGGTTTGCCTATATGAACAAGATACTTTTTATGGTTGAACTGAGTTCATGCTTTGGCTTGCCTTATGGAATGACTTGGAGTGTGATTGAGCTCTTTTTCTTTTCTTTTCTTTTAAAAATTCCTCAAGCTCTTATAGTATTGTCATTCCTATTTCAATACTAACCCTTTGTTGTTTGTAGGGTAATGTAGACCTTTCTTTTCATATATATATATATATATATATATATATATATATGTAACGATGAGCTTATTTAGTGAGAGCTTGTCAATGAGATGACTTCTTCATTGACAATTTGGTTTATAAACTCTTCATGTATGAACTCATGCATTATAGGAGCTATTTGATAAGCTTATTTGGCATTGAATTTATCCAACATCTCTTTCGTGGTAAGCTACCCTGCGAGGTTAGTCACCCTTGAGTTCTTCTATGGTGAGCTCGTCGCTAAATTTATCAATGATCTTGTTGATCGTGAGCTCATCCATGAGGCAGCTCATCCACAATCTTGTCAGTGGTTAGTGATGAACTCTTCTACAATCTTTGTCAGCTATGTGATCGACCTTGTTTGCATAGGCTAAGTGAGTGACATCATCATCAAATTTGTAGCTAACATTAACCGCATCAGCTGTGGCAAGGGGAGTGACTTCATCATTAACTATGTGGCCGAACTCGTCCTCGTCGACTAGGTGAATGACTTCCTCGTCAGTTATGTGACCGACCTATTTGAGCTGGCTAAGTGAATAACGTCATCGTTAGCTATGTAGCCGACATCAACCGCATCAGCTATGGCTAGGTGAGTGACTTCATCCTCAGCTATGTGTCCGAACTCGAAACTACTAGCTAGTTAAGTGATGTTGTATGCTATGTGGTGGACCTTGTTCAGTTAGCTATGTGAGTGACCTCTCATGATCTATATACACTACTAAAAATTTGAAATTATACTTCCATAATTCAATGACTTTTTTTAAAAAAAATCATCATAGTAAGGAGGAAAATAATGCAGGGAGTTCGCTTGAGATGACAAAAACAGTTGTGGTAAGGGGATGTCTTTCACGAAAGTTTTCAAGAAAAACCGTCATGGTAGATTATGACCTTCCATGATGGTTTTTCTAAAAAAACCGTCATAAATGTTTGAATCTTTCCATGACAGTTTTTAGAAAAAATGGTCATGGAAGGTGCTTTAAGATCTTTATTCCAACTAGATAATTAAACACAAATCACAAACCCAGCTCTCAAAAACACATCCAGAACCTCCCAAAACTACAATCGTTGTCCCTCTCCGGCTCCATCCTTCTTAATCTCCTTCTTAATTGTAAGTGTTTTATTAGGTATTTTTATAAATAGGTTTTGATTTTATTGATTAGCTTTTTAGTTTGTAAATTTATAATCATGATTAGTTTTTGAGATATGTTGGGTATGATTAATTTATGGATCAATTAGTATTACTAATCAATGTTTATTGTTTTGTGGATATGATTAGTTATTTGGATATGGGTATTATTAATTTGTTTTATAAGATGATTTATAATTGAATTACATTATATATCTATTTCGATTTAGGACTTGTGAAATGGATAGAAAATGGATGTGGGATTTTTAATTGTCTAGAGAATATGTGAATGGTGTAGAAAAATTCTTGGATTTTGTCAAAACTCATGCACATGGTGATAAAATTCAATGTCCTTGTGTTCAATATGGAAACCATAGATCTCATTGAATTCCAATTGTTAGAGGACATTTTTTTCAAAATAGTATTATAAATAGTTACCAAACCTGGCATTTTCATAGTGAGTCTAAGTTTAATCCAACTTAGTTAGTAAAGAAAAAGAAGCAATTGTAGAAGATAATATGGATAATCATGATAATATGGTTGACATGATCAATGATTTAGAAGAACACTTTTTATACCATTTGGACTTATTTGAGACAATGATGAGTGTTGCCGAGACACCCGTGTAAGAGGGGTATACCACTTTCATGAAATTGTCTATTTTTGTTGGATTATAGAATTTGAAAGCATCGGGTGGGTGGTTAAATTCTACTTTCACAAATCTTTTAGAATTTCTAGGAAAACTTCTACCAAAGGGTAATAAATTACCAACTAGTATGTATGAGGCTAAGAAGACTTGAGCACTTTGGGAATGGAGTATGAGAAAATTCATGCTTATGAAAATGATTGTGTTCTTTATAGTAATGAGTATAAGGACGAGAATTATTGCCAATTTGTAAAGAGTCAAGGTAAAAGAAAGGAAAGGAGCTAAAAGACGGCAAGAATGGAGTGAAAGTTATTGAGGTACATTCCACCGATACCATGTTTGATGCATCTATTTAGAAACGTAGAGCTTGCTAAGAATTTGACATGGCATCATGACAAACAAGTCGATGATGGTATGCTTAGACAGCCGGTGGACTCACCACAACGGAAGACTTTTGAACCCAACCATCTCGAGTTTAGTGTAGATCCAAGAAATATAAATTTCACTTTGTCTACGGATAGAATAACATGGTAACATGAGTAATAGGCATAGCACTTGGCTTGTAATACTTATCAACTACAATCTCTCTCTAAAAATGTGTATGAAGTAAAAGTTCTAATGTTAACTTTATTGATTTCGGATCCTTACCAACTGGGAAATGACATTGATGGGTACATGGCACCATTCGTCAATGGCCTAAAGAACTTGCTAGAAAATGGAATCAAATTTAGAGATGCTTATCAAGAAGAGATGTTAAAACTCAGTGCAATGTTGATATGGACAGTCAACGACTTCCCCACATATGGCAATTTATTTGGTTATTTGGTGAAGATTTCTATTGGTTGTCCTATTTGTATGAAGGAAATGTCTCACAAATGGTTGAAAAATGGTAAGAAAACCGTTTTCTTGGTCATAGAAAATCGTTCCCAAAAGATCATCATTACAGTGAACAAAAGAAAGCCTTTGATGGCAACATCAAAGAAAGAGACCCTCCTCAGTCTTTGACAGGTGAACAAATATTTGAAATAGTAAAAGATGTGAAAATGGTACTAGGGAAGGAAAGCGAGGTAAGGACGAGTAGCTGATAGATAGACCATCAAAAAAGATATCATTCTTTTTATACTTCCATAATTGGAAGACACTTTTTGTTTGTCATTACTTGGATGTCATGCATATTGGGAAAAACATTTGTGAATCAATAATCGACACATTGCTTGACATTTTAGGCAAAGCCAAGGATGGTGAAAAAGCACAGTTGGATCTCATAGAAATAGAGATTAGGCCTAATTTATTTCTCAAGAAAAGAGAGAATTGTACTTACTTACCTCTGGCAAAGCACACGTTATCAAAAGGGGAAAAAAGAAAGCTTTGTGAATGGCTTGCTTCATTAAAAGTGCTAGATGGCTATTCTTTGAACTTTAAAAAGTTGATGTCGATGAAGGATTTGAAACTTATTGCATGAAAACACATGATTGTCATGTGCTGATGCAACAATTACTACCACTTGTGTTATAAGGAATTCTAACAATGGATGCAAAAATTGCGATTACCAAGTGATGCTCGTTCATTAATTCAATATACTCCAAGGTAATTGATCCATTTATACTAGATTCACTATAATCGGAGTTGCTGTAAACCTTGTACATACTTGAAAAGTATTTTACACCAGTATTTTTTTGTAATACCCGTCGATTTTCATGTAATGGATATTGTTATATTAGTGACAACGTTAAGTATTTTTCCATATTGATTTATGATATTATTGCCACTAATCATTTATTCTAAGTGTTATAACAGGTGACGGTCATGTGGAATAGATGTGCTCAAAGTGTTCATGTCAATTATGCTATATGTTTTATGATAATTATATAATAATTAATGTTTTTGATAAATTTTAATGTGTAAGGCAGTTCGGCAGGCCGAATTGTCCCTCACTAAACGGCAGGTCGATGGAACTTCATCGGCAAGCCAGACCTCAAACCCTCAGCAGGCCAAACTGTGCTAACAAGAAATCAGTAGAAATCACCCAAAATTATGACAATGATGATTGGATGTGATTGGATAATGATTATTGATTGATTGGGATATTTTGTGTTAATTTCCTCATTTCAGGAAATGAAATGTTTGACTTTGCATTGATTGGATTTAATTAATATGGTTTCTCAAATTAAATGTGGTAAAGATATGGTAAGTGAAGTTTAATTGTTGACTTTCCCTAATTCCTCTCCATTCTACATGCAAATTAGCCCAATTTTAGTCAAAAAATTTCTGATAATAATGGAAAAGACGAGCCTCCTTTTTGTGCGTTACTCTCATTTTCTTCTTTCATGATAATTTTGCTCTCTCTCTCTCTCTATTTTTCTTAGACGTTTCCTCTCTCTCTCTTTCTCCTCTTCACGTTTTTCTTCTTTGTCTCCCTCTCAAATTCGTTGCTATTATTTGTAAGAAATATTGAAATTTCTTTAGTTGAATTCGAAGGAGTTTGAGAAGAAATTTGTTTAAGGTAAGAACTTTTTTTTGGTATTTCTGAAATATATTTCTCCTCCTTAATCTGACTACCATAACTTTGTCTAGGAATTTTCTTTTGTTCTAAAATTTTAGTATGATGTTCATATACGTGTTATGTCATGTTCCTCCAAGTTTCACGTTATTTTGATTTTTCTACATTAAGATATGAATTTTCTACCCTCTACCACTCACAATAAAATGTTGTTGTTTTATTATGTTGCTCAAAAATGTGGTTTTTGTTCAAGGGGTAAATGTGCTTTAATTTTTACGAAATTTGGCAATATGTTCATGTATATGTCATGTTATGGACTGGAAAGTTTGGTGATGATTTGATGAATATTTTATGTGATATGGAATTTTCTTTAAGACTAGGTTTTAGAAACTGCTCTATCAGTGAATTATTGGAATTCTTGTTGTGTGCTGTTTTGTATGATCAAATGATTTTATTTGGCATTAGGATATTTTTGTGGTACTATGATGTATGTTAATAAGTTGTTAGTAAGAATTTGTTTTGATTGTTTGAAAATGATGAACTCATGTAACTCACTGCTTAATATGATAAAGGTTAGTTTTACCACTAATTTTCCAATGCATGTTTTGACCTAATCTGATTTTTGTTGTAGCCAATTTTTGGATATGTTATAGGTTTATGTGTCTGTTGTATATGTTAATTTTTGTGGATTTTTCTACAGAATCGATAATGTGATAATGGACCTGAGTTTAAAGTTGTTCACTACCTAACTGTTGTTGGTAGATTTCATGTTTTGTTATGTATGACTTGTTCTTAGATACTAAGTGTAATTTTTATGACTAGTACAAAAATCATGGTAATATGCTTATGTATTAACTTTGTCCTTGCCAAGTGTGGTGCTCAAATTGTGTGTGAATTCATAGAGGTCAAAAATATATTTATGTTGATAGTTTTGTTTTAATGATTATGGTTATGGATGCATGTTATGAATTATGTTTGCAAGAGATAAATGTAGGTGTGATGTTATATGGAATGGATGATTTATTCTATGAAAATAAATATTATTTTTTATTTATGTATCTTTAAATGAATGAATGGCATGAACATACTAAGGAACGAGCACATCGAGACCGCGGCGACATCACCTCCGATTAAGGTTAAGTAAGCTAGCAAAAGAAAAGTAAGTACATTCTCACCTGTAATATGATATGTTTTATAAAGGTTTGAAATTATGTTCATAATGATACCTATGATGATTTCATTTAAAGATTTCTTATGAAATATTTTTATGTTCAAAAGTTATGCATGTATGATGATGACGTATTTCAAAGCATGAAAGTCTATATATGTATATATATGTATCACCTAAATAAGTGTTGCCCACAATGTTATGTTATGATATATTATGATGTCATGTTTGGTTTAGGATTAGCTACCCTTCTCCTTTCATGACGGCGCGCCTACGATGAAGTTTATGGTGCAACACTTGGGCCCCTTAAGATAAAATGAATTAAGTTTTAATATGGACAATGTAATGAAAGATATGTTCCTATGAAATTGTGCCTAGTGCACTATTATGATGATGATGATGACGAAGTTCATAAAATGTTTTAAGTTGTGAGATATAAATGTACTTACTAAGCATTAGCTTATTCAGTTTTATATCATGTTGTATATAAGGGTAAGAAGGTTATGGACTAGGTGGAGGGCAAGGAAAAGTGTGTGAGCTAAGCAAGATGAATTGTAAATGGAAGAATGCCAAGGAAGGAAGTTTATAATGATATAAACCATGTTTTATAATTTGAACATGTTTATTTGATAAGTTTTAAAGAATTCATGAACTATGTTTTATTATTTTATCTTATTCTTTTTAAGTACATGGACTTCCGCATATTGAAGTATTGAATCTTGTCTTTAAATTAAATTTTCTAATGTTTTTAAATCGGTTGGCCTGCCTAACATTGTTGGTCGGCCTGCCGAACATTGTTGATCGGCCTGCCAAATTTAGCAAAATTTTAAAGCCCTATTTTTGTAGAGCCTCGGGCGGCTTGTCGATGTTTGAACTCCAACCTACGGATTGAGATAAGCTTGCCGAACTCTCAAGTTCTGCCCGCCGAACAGTGAGAACAGTTTGTTTTTTTTTTGTTGTGATGTTTCATTTTAAATTATGATTTATTTATTTGGTATATTTAATTTACAAAAGAATATGATCAAGTAAATAATTATTATTATTGTTTTTATTATTATTATGGATTAAGTTATTGGATGTAAAAAAAAAATGTATGCATGGATCCTTGGTATGTTTGTCCTAAATAAAGTTTCAATTAAGTTTTGTACAAATAGTTTATCCTAGAATAAAAGTATGTATGGAATAAATGTAACGATATCTGTGACGTTCGTAAGGGGGCGTTATATTTTTACATTATGATTCCTCTAGCGGTGCACTTAATATATGAAGTTAAGTTATGTGGACCAGTATATTTTGAATGGATGTACCCATTTAAAAGGTATATGAAGGTTTTGAAGGGCTACATGAAAAACTAAAATAGGCCAGAGGGATGTATCGTAAAAAGTTACATAGTTGAGGAATTGGTTAAATTTTGCTCCGAGTACTTGTCTAATGGGGATGCAATTGGGGTGCCAAAGACATTAAACATTAAGGCTAGAGGACTATCTATTGGTTATCCTTCCTTGGTAAATCGAGGGGAGTGGGAATAAGCTAGTCCTTATGTCTTGCACAATGCTAATGAAGTGGAGCCTTTCATTGAGGTGCACATGAAGGAATTAAAAAAGACGAACCTTAAAAGAGCAGAAAATGAGAATTGGTTGCAAGATAAGCACAACCAGACCTTTTAGATGTGGATTAGAGCATACATCTATGCCAAGTGCTCCATATCACAAGATAAAAGCATGTCATGAGACTTAAAGAACCTAGATAGAGGATTGTCGTCGATAATTACAAGGTATATCTCATATTTCATAAATGGATACACTTTCTACACTCACAAAAGAGATACAAAGCATCCTGTCCAAAATAGCGTTGTGACTCTTCCTGCCAAGGCTATGTATATTTCCTCCGCTAAGGACAAGAATCCAGTATATAGGACCATGAACTACTTTGGTTTCATTAAAGACATTTCGAAACTTGATTATGGGGGATTGTGCATAGCACTTTTTAAGTGCAAGTGGGCTGACGATAACTATGTTAAGACCCATAATGATGGTATCATGGTGGTTGATTTTAAAAGATTGGGATACAAAAATGATACCTTCATTATGGCATCATAAGCAATCCAAGTTTTTATACAACAAATCCTACAGATTTAGAATTGTCCCTAGTCATTCTGATGAAACCAAGAGTAGTTATTGATGGTGAAGAAGTTACTAAGGATTACACAAACATCCCTTCATTCACAAAGGGATTGCCACTGGTTGAATAGATTGATGATTTTGACAATGATGTTTTTCACTTGCTTCGCAAAGATGTGGAATAAACATGTATTGAGGAACCAAAAAAACAAAGGAAGAATGAGTATTTATAAACAAATTTATGTCAATTTATTTCAATGTAGTTTTTTTATTTCATTTTTTCTTCTTTTTTAAGCTAAGGAATATATCTATATATAGTTGTTTTTGTGATAAATATAGCAAAAAGTAAAAACTCTAGGCCATTAGATGCATAACACACAGGCTAGCTACCCTAGGCAGACGAGAAAAAGTTCTGACAAATTTGACCAATTTTTCACGATAGTTTTTATACAAACTTTTTAGGAAAAACCATCATAAAAGTTAGACATTCTACAATGGTTTTAGAAAAAACCATCATGAAAGCTTTTCATTCCATGACAGCTTTTTCTAAAAGCCATCTTGGTAGCTTTCTATTATACGACGGTTTTTAGAAAAATTGTCATGTAATGTGAGGCCTAAACGGTGTAGTTTTAGCCCCACTCTAACTGTGCCTTCGACCTAGGGATTATATTTTGAAATTTCACATCTCTCTCTCTCATCCCTAGACTTTAACCCTCTCTCTCTCACTCTAACCCTCCTCAATACCATCACTGCCATCACCTTTGAGCGAACCCCAAGCTACACCATCAATGCCGCCACCATCGACTCAAACGCATGTCATCGCCATCTGCCTTTCTCTCTCTCTCTTGCCTCTTCTTGTCCCTCGAAAACAATGGCCTACCATCTCCATCTGCCTCTTTTCACTGTTGTCGTCGTTCTACAAGTCCCTTTTTTTTTTTCTTTTTGTGTGCTTTTTGTTTTTTTCAAGCCCTTAGTTGTGAAAAAGATATCACAAATTGAGCCCAAAAATCTTGTTGGCTTCTTGCCTCTACTTCAAAAGGACTTGGTTTGTAGTTTTTTCTGAAATATATTCCATGGAAAAACTTATTAGTAAATTGAGGATATTAATTCCCTTAGCCAAAGAATTAGTGGGAACTTAACAAAAAGAATGTTTAGTTCATAGATGAGGCCTTTTTTATTCGTATGCCTTGTCATAATATTTTAAAGGAAGAAACTTTTAAATTTTTAATGATTGCCAAATGAGGTATGTATATGCATTGAAGTACATCAATTATATGATAAACTGTGTAAATCAATAGTAACACTACCAAAGTGTGATATAAAAGCAAACAAAAATTGTAACGTGAAATGTTTTAACTCCTTTAGAAATCTTCAATGAAACAAAAAAAAAATAAAAAAAAAAAACAACAACAACAACAACTTTGTTATTAAGTGAACCAAAGTTCTTGTTTTGGAAAGAAGAGATGCATGATTTTATTTTATTTTGATATCTTCGCAGTCACGTCTCTTACTTCAATGAATAAGGAGTTGTTGATGTCTACTTCTTTGGTTCTTGAATATTTTTACTGATTTGGGTTTTGATGTATAGATAAATGTCCATTCGGTTCTTTTCATACTTTGTTTCATTCACTATCACTAGTAAGTATAGTTTACTTTTTGTTTTCAAATTAAATCTATTAATCTAGTTGATTGGTTTATGTCAATTTATGTGTTTGCCTTTCCATGAGGATTTGGTTTGGATTAGGTAAAAATATCACAAGAGAGCGACAATGACCACTATAATGAAGAGTATGAAAAGTGCATGCCATCTTCCTCCCAATGTAACAAGGGAAAACAAGTTAGCAAGGCCCAAAGACGCACCGAATTCGATCCTAAAGTAGAGTTTGAGCAGAGAACTACTTTAATGAAAAAAGTTCATTGGATGAAGAAGAGAGCTTTAAGAATAGAAGTGGCATTTGATGCAAAAGGCCAACCAGAAGGCACACTTGGAAGTGAACTAAGCAGTTGGATTGGAGTCCTTAGTCGAGAACATGTTCCAATATAGATTAAAGATTAAAGAACTAAGGATTTAGACCAAGTAAGAGATGTTATTTGGAGAGAGATTTATGAAGCTTTCATAGTTAAGGAGTGGTCCAGGAAAAAAAAGCTTTGAAGATTTGTGGCGAATTAGCAAAGGGGCTTAGATCTGACCACTACTTCACTTTTATAATGCCCGACCTTTCCATTTTGGATGACGATGAAAATGTATTTAAGCAGCCTCCTACGATAGTACATTATAACCCTTCTATAAGTGATGAAAATTGGAAAGCTTTTGTTAAGTATCAGTGTTCCATTGAATTCCAACTTTCATCAGCACACGCAAGAAAAAATAAAAGCATAAAATGAATACATGTCTATGGTTGGCTGAGACAGATATAGAGTGCTTGAGCAATCATTGGCACGTTATTATCTTACTCGTATTACATATATCAATTATTCTATCATTAATATGTTACTAACATAGCAAAAATACAGTTAGCTGAGATGGGTGTGCTACCATCATGGGAGGAGTTGTGGGTAAAATCGCGTCAAGGTCCTGATGAACAATTAAAAATCCAAATTATTGAACTCAAATTCTTAATTTGTAATTTTATAATTTTTGAAGCATAGTAAGAACTTGGTTTGTTTTTGTTTTACAGGATGAGCACACGATGCAATAAAGTTAAGGGACCTTTGAGTCTGTCAGTAACGAAGACATACTATGAGGACACTAGGAAAACCGAAACATTCAGAACATGTTCGGAGTCAATCTAATTATATCAAGCAATTTCAATACTTTGACCTTCGACCAACTTCAAAATTTGATTTCTAAATGTCAAAGGTGCAGTAGGAAATTATAGAACTACGAGGTCTTGTGACCAAATTTATTTTCCAAGGAGGTGCCAAACTGACGAAAGAGACCATTTCATAACGCAATAGCTTCAAGGCTAGCTACAACCCTCCCGAAAACGAAGCAAAAGCTCCACAAGCTCTAGAAGTCCAATTATCACCTTGTTGTCAAGAGCCCAAACAATATCAAGAATGCAGGCTCTTTGTTGACAATAGAATTAATGGTGGGTGTACACTTGTTGTGCTTTGAAAGGCATGGATGGAGAGTTTCCAACTGATATAGTCCATAAAAGACCCTTAGGGGACGAAAACGTATGCATTAACATCATTACCCTAGAGTTAGAAAGGTTGAATTACATGTTTTGACAATTGAAGCAACAACTATGGGCGAAGCCATCGGAAGCTTCATTGCATGGCCAAAAAGATTAATTGAAGTCATTGCAATGATGAAGACGAGTCGAGTGCCTAGCCACGTCCCTCAACATATTGAGGGAAAGAAATGCCGAAAAAAGAAAAGTATTAGAAAAGCAAGAGAGTCATAACCTGTGGTAGAACAATAACGAGCAGTTGGGAAACAACCTATTATGAATAAGCCACTGCCTTTATTTAACTTCTCTTTAGTACCTTCAGAATTTATGCAGTTGACTTTGTACGTACATGTTTTGATTCAGGATGGGTTGGTGCTTCAGTGCCTGATACTGGAAAGAATCACCAGCAACGAAATGCCTATTTATGTTGGATATGAAGACATTTACTACTTCATCATCTTTGATAAAATATGGGCAAACTTTATAATGGTATACCTCAAGTAATAGTTCTATCCTTAGTTCTTACTTTTTAAAATCTAAGTAGAGTTGTAAGGTGCATTGATTTTATTGTAGTTTTTTGGCATAATATTATGAACGTCAAGGCAAGGCTCACAATTTAGAGTTCATATCTTTGGCCTTTGTCTTAAGTGTTGCAAAAGACCCACAGAGACGTGATGTTAGAGAGCATGCTACGTCCCTCCTCCACCTATTAGCTCAAGCACTGAGGGGGAAATTATTCTTTGTGCCTTACAATGTTGGAGAACATCGGAGTTGGCACACCATGGGAGGACCAAATATTTTGGTTGGATCCCCTTAAACACCAACTACATGATGATTTCGTGTTACTCACAAGATTGTAGTACCAATTTTTCTTATAAAATTAACTATGTTAAGTCTTACATAATTATGTTTATTAATTTGTTTTAACCATGACACATTGTTAGGGTGCATAGTGATTAAAACCTTTAAGTGGAAAGCAGTGTAACAAGGTGAGAGAACAAAACGCTATATTCTAACTATAAATGTTCAAGACGACAAGGAAACATAGAATTGAATGTGGTTTTTTTGTTCTACGTTAGAGTTGAGTGGGTACAATTTGTAAATAGGTATGTCACATATAACTAGAATAGTAGGTAAATGATTATGTAAAATAGTTCAATATAAATAATTTTGTAAAGACTTTGTAATTTCAAAAAACATATCTTTTTTTTGCAATCAGGGCCGTGTAGTAATAGATAACATAAGGACTAGCCATCCTATAGAAAATTAGAAATTCAGTGCATTTTTTTATACACTACTAATTTTCTACGACGGTTTTTATTAGAAACTATCGGGGAAACACATTCTTACACGACGGTTTCTGTGAAGAACCGTTGTGTAAGATTGACAGTTTTTAAGAAAAACCATCATGTAATGACAACCTTTCACGATGATTTTTTGATAAAATCATCGTTTAAGACTGCATTTCTGTGATGGCTTTTTCAAGAAACCGTCACGTAAGGCTGCATTTCTACCATGGTTTTCTAAAAACCGTCTTGATAAAGGGCCCCAAATGTTCCAGATTGGCACCTAAACGGATGTTCTATGACGGTAAAAAATTGTCGTAAAAACTCAATTTGGTCCACAACAGTTTAAAGCCTTTGTGGAAGGCCATGTTTATAGTAGTGAAGATTGAATGTTTTTCACCATCTTAGAGATCTTCAATTTAAATATCAAATGCAGTTTCCCATGATTCATGTATTTTAAATAGCTTATAGTTATTCGTTCGCTAGATCAGACATTGTGATGATTTTGGCATATTTTCTATAAAGACCAAGGTGAACATGGCCGAAGTGAATACGGGTGAGGTGAATATGGCCGAGGTATATATGGATGAGGTGAATATGGCTAAGTGTCTCTTTGACTATCCTTGTAGCTTCATGGCTGACCTCATCCATGTCGGCTAGGTGAGTGACCTCTTGTCTTCAACTATATGGCCGACCTAGTTCGCGTCGGCTGTGTGGCCGACCTCATCCGCATCATCTTGGCAACCGACCTTATCATTATAGCTATGTGGCCAACCTCATCCATGTCGACTAGGTGGTGGTCCTTTATTTGCCAAAGTGTTAAAATGCTTATTGCTGAACTAAATTGTGAAGGATAAGACTATGTCAATGAGAAGACAATCTCAATAATCCATCAACACTGTATAAAATATTATATCATATTGCTGTTATACCTACTCAGCAAGAACATTTCTATATTATTAAGTCTTCCAATCTTTTTATCTTCCTTGCTATTCTCAGTTCTCCTATGCTCGACAGTGTGTGTACAGCTCTAAATCTTCTTGGAAATTTCGGACCTTTCTAAAATTGTTGCAAAATCTTATTACAAAGATCAAGGGAACTAGCAACTCATATTTTTGAAAGATAATTGTTTAATCTTCATTTTCACAGTGGCTCGGAAGATGATAAAATTTCAGCTTCTAGTCCATTGATGTTACATACTTGCAATAATATGAAGACTACAAAGTGGCAACCAAACTTCAATCCTTACAAGGAGAAGCAATCAAATACACAGGACCGACTCTGACTATTGAGAATATTGTCATCTCAAATGCTGTATAACACGACTCATGATATTGGCGTCTCCGGAAGGATTACTAGTGAATCATGATTTTGAGAGTGATTTCGGTCATTTCGCTAGAGTCCTAATTGATGTTGATGTTGCTACAAATTTGCCAGAAAACTCTAATTGTTTAAAAGGAAGTAGTCCCATGCTCTAGCAAAAATGACTGCTTGGTGTAAATTGGGTTTGTCATTTTTTAAGTAAATGAAAAAATCCCTTAACAAGAACAAATGAAGAAAGAAAAATTGTTCAAGGAAATATATAAGTTCAAAATCATTAGATATTTGAACAAAAAATACTTTAAGCCAAAAAAATTATGATATCTGAGCTTCGGGTGATGATTATGATAAGTCTAAAAACCTAATAAAATTGATGATGATGTGATTGTTGGAACCAAACGACATTGATAAAATTTCAAAAACTAAAAGAAATGCGATGAACTTAGTTGCTGACAATGTCATTATTTCAATCATATGAGACAGGAAAATTTTGAAGCAACAAAAAAAATTGATAACCAAATTATTATTTATTGATCAAGTACCGATTTTGATGCGAGTCTTACTTATCCTTTCAATGCAGTTACAAATTATCAACTAACAAAAGATTAACAAGTTAAGACAGTCTTGGGCTCATATAGAAGACGGTGATATTAGATCCTTCTGAAATTTGAAACCTTGAAGCGAATAATGCTCTGAAAATCAATAAATAGACTATTGCTCTAAAAGAAATGGACATTCTAGTATCGAGTTCTTGGGATGAGTTGATGAAACTTAACCAATTAAGAAAGAAAATTTTGATTCCGGTTCTTGGAACAAATTGGACTTTGCCAAGGAACAACATTACTTATGTGGTGTTTGGTAATGTAAGTTAGAACCAAAACTTTAGTTGTTACAGTGTAAAGCTCGCACATACTACAGTGTCAAGAAAAAAATATGCTACATTATAAAGCTTTTACATGCTATAAAGCTTTCACACAAATTTGTTCTAATCAATGCTCTCAAACACCATATTAGTATACTCGAAGCAGTAAGGATTTAAACTTAGAAAATAGTTATGTTTTCTTATATATTGCTCCTTTATAGATTTTTATTTTTTTTTAATTTGTTTAGATTTTTTTTTTTTTTGGTTCGTAAGGACGATTTTCTTTTTTCTTTCTCTTTCAATTATAAAATTTTTTGCTTATGAAAAAGAAAATATTTTTTAATCTATATCTTGCAGACAACAACAAAGTCAACACTACGCTCCAAACAATCGTCTCTTTCTCCATAATTTTGTGTTGCTTTCGCAGCTCATGCATCATGTGACAATTGACAGAAAATACCAATAATAGTACTACGCTTCAATCATTTTTCTTTTTCGTATTTCTTAATGTCCTTATCTCACAAACAGTCCACCATTCATGCATCACAATTCGCACGCAACGGAAAATCCCAATAAATGGAAATGTGACCGTCATTTCCACATAAATATAAATATATATATATGACCGTCTTCTAAAAGTTATACCAGCCAGCTTGTTAGCAACCTGATTACCTTCACTTCCAACGTCAAATACCTAAGCAACTGTCAGAAACTAAAATATATTACACTACATTTCAATGCCACGGCACATTAAGCTTGTTTACAAGCCTAAACAATAATTGTTCACGCACTTTTTAGTGCAACGTGAATTCAAGCCATGTTGCATGATCTTATGTATTAAAGGATTAATTGGATTAGAAAGCAAGAGAAAAAAAAAAAAAAAAAACACAACCAAAGTAATATATATACATATATATATATATATATATATAGACACGCTATATAGTACTATGATAACAACTAACCTTTTTTCTAAATTAGATCATGTACAATGCAATGCTAAATTTTAAGACTTATTTGATATATCAACGTTTTTATTCATTCATTACAATACTTGCATCTGAAAATTAATTTGAAAATTAAATTTTAATTACTTTTACGCACAGCTTCAAAGTTCAAAAATAATAACATAAATCAATATAATATATTAAAATTTTTCATATCTTTTATTGCGAAATGTAGCATGTGCACGACCATTTGCATTGGATCTTATCTATTATTTTATTTTATATTTTTGCATTATTGTGTGACTTTGTATTTTGTAGCTCGGTTACTTTAGCGCGCCCGTATACAAAGACGAAGGCAGTTAGGGCCCGGGGGGCTCCCCCACCCCCCGGGCCCAAGAGGCCCATCATGCAATTTTTTAAAATTTATAATTTTGTCCTTTATTTTTTTTCTTATTTAACCTAATTTTTTATAGCTCCAAATAACCACCCCACTTATAGTAGTTCTATTATATATTTTCTAAATTTTTTAATTTTCCATCTACTTTTCTTATTTTGCCCCATTAATTTTTATAATTTTAATTTTACGCAAATGTTTTAAAAGTTTTATCTCTCATTCTTACTTTTACTTATACTTTATTATTTCTTTTTTGCTTGCATTTATTATAATTTCAAATAGAAATTTTAAAGAAAAGCATGTCATACCATTCAGGTTTATATATTCGAAAAAAAATATAAAAAATTATAGATTAATTGAAATTAAAAAAAAAAAACCAAGATATTTTTCAGTCTTTTTTAAACTAGTCTAAAACTTTTAGTCAACTCAAGCCTCCCTAAACAGAACTTCTGCCTTTGTCATTGCGCATATATATGTATCTCATGTGAACTGACCAAAAATAGAAATAATAGCATCATGCATCTATACTCATTTTACTTTTCTTTATGTATTTTTACTGTCATATTAAAAAAGTAATTTATTAATAGATATTTATTTTGCAGTTATCAAATTTGAAAAAAAAAATATTTTGAGCAAATTTAAACAGGCAGAAACAGAATCCTACTAGTAAAAATCTGTACTATAACAAAAATTTGTTTAGGTCACACGACCTCAAATTTATTTATAAGTCCAAACAACTGTACACCAATATTCTCACTCAAGAAAGTGCAAACACTACACCAATAAATAAATAAACAAATGAGAAGGGAGACCAGAATGCCAATCTTCAAAATCCTTATCATCTTCGTTGTCCTTCTCTTGTCCACCTTTCTTCACCCTGCTCTCTCCTACTCCGAGCTCTGTAACACCGAAGACAAGAAAGCCCTCTTGCAGATCAAGAAAGCCTTCAACGACCCAGAAATTTTCTCCTCGTGGGACCCACAAACTGACTGCTGCAACTGGACATCCATCGACTGCGACCGGGCCAATCGAGTGGGCGCCCTCTTAATCACCAACTCCGACCTCTCAGGACCGATCCCACCCCAAATCGGCGACCTTCCTTACCTCCAAGTTCTCTTCTTCGACAACGTCCCCAACCTCACGGGAACAATCCCCCCAACCATCGCCAAGCTCAAGATTCTCAAGTTCTTCATAATAAATCGGACGAACATCTCCGGTTGCATCCCGGACTTCCTCGGCGACCTCAAAAGCCTCCGGTTTATCGACCTCGGGTGGAATTCCCTATCTGGACCGATCCCAATCTCTATCGGTAGGCTATCGAAACTCTTATGGCTAAACCTCCGATGGAATACACTCACAGGACCAATCCCGGACACATTCGGGCGATTGGAGAAACTACTTTATTTGAATTTGTCCCATAACAAGCTCTCAGGGCCAGTTCCAACCTCGTTAGGGTCGATAAAAGTCTTGTCCCTCGACTTGTCATGGAACAAGCTCGAAGGCGACGCGTCGGTTCTCTTTGCGTCGAACAAGGCGATGTTGTACATCTACTTGTCTTGGAACTTGTTCGCGTTTGATTTCTCGAATGTGGAATTCCAGGATAACTTGACGTATTTGGACATAAACCACAACAAGATATTTGGGTGTCTGCCCGTGGGGCTGACCAGGCTGCCGTTGGTGCATCTCGACGTGAGCTACAACAGGTTGTGTGGGATGATTCCGCAGGGCGGAATGTTGCAGAGTTTCGGCTCGTCGGCGTACGTTCACAACAGCTGCCTTTGCGGTGATCCGCTGCCGGATTGTAAGTTGAATGAGGGGCATATTTGTGTGATGATGAAGAGCTCATGAACAAGTGCATGTGTATGACATGTACTAATAATAATAATAAGATGTCCTAAAGTAGAAACTTGCCAAGAATATCATTTGCGTATTTGAGCATTGGTGTAAAATATGCTTCCAAAGTTATGGCCCATTTTGAATTTTTTTTTTGTGTTTTTAGAAAGTTTATTTATTATTATTTTTTTTTTTTGAGATAAAACTTTCGAAAACAGTTCAGTATCATTGTTAAAAACAATTCTTGTTTCCCAAAACACAACTATTTTTTTAGGTAAGACATGTATTGTCCTTGTAAACAGCTAATTATAAGTAAAGATTGCACCCAAAGAGTTAATTTGTTTTAACTCACACCTAAAGAAGATGTGGATCCTAAAAAAAACCACGGATATTTACCTAGTGTTAAATTAAAAATATTCTGAAGAGTAACCAATAAAATGACCTAATCTAATATCATGAAAACTAATAATTGTCAATGTTGGTTCTTGGAAATAAATGTCATAAACATATAACGTCATATAGTCTATCATACTAAGATAAGTGTGTATTCACTTAATGTAATTAAAAAAAATGTTGTTGGCCCTGATAAATTAATGTTCTAACGATCAAATGTCATAAAAATGATGTCATAATCGTATAAGACTTACATAATTATAAGATAATTGGCATGCTAAGGTAAATGATTTCTTATTTCCTTCGTGCTGATGTTTATCAGCTACTATCATATTCAATTATCATAAAATTAAGGAATTTATATAAATACAAATTGTAGTTTTGGTCTATTTATAAAAATATATATTTATCATTCATTTTGGACCTTATCAAATATGCAGGGAATTTCAAGTGTGTTACAAAATTCATACTATAAAATAATTATTAATGCGCAATTTTGATTAGTTTAATGACAAAAATACCCACAAAAGGAATCAATATATAAATTTAGTACTCACTTGAAATATCCTAATATAAATTTAATGAGTTCCAAAATGGATTTACTTTCTAAACAAAAAGATACATGATATTCTAATGGTATAAATTTATCTGAAAAAATTAATAATTGATAATGTATTTACTTATACTACAATTATCCTAAACATTTTAATAATTAGTAATACTAATACTACGACCATCTCTAATACAAATGTTGATGTCAATTCTCAAATTGGATCTAAACATGTAAAGTAACGAATGCATATTTGATTTACCATTCTTTTTCATGCTCCAATAAATAATATTATTTTAAGTGTTGAAACTTTTAAACGAGAATTTTTAATATCAAAGTAATTTAAAAATGATAATGTTGAGATAATTAAAAGAAAAACTAACTAAATACATCATCCAATAGTAATTAGATTCAATTTTTGGCTTTAGCTATTTCTGGAAACATACCCATTTAAAACAAATCCAATAATAAGCATGTAGTGTAGACTGCAACTAGTATAATTGCTTGTGTAGCAAATAATAGTTAAAGATATAACCTAATGATAAATTCACATTTAAATTCATCAGGAAGTGTAAGTTTAAATCCCTAGCAATTAAAATTAACATAGTACAATATAATATATTTTAAAATCCAATATATCACAACCCAATTGAGTACAAGTCTTTAATAAGGAACTAAACTGTAGCATTATAAAACATTACAACTAACAAATTTAAATAAACTTTAAATATGAATAAATGTCATGAGCAAATAATATTAGTTTTTGTAAATAGGCTAACCTTATCTTTTTAGTGTATAAACTATAGACATAGTATCCTAGGAATATAGGTTTATATATTTATTAAAATTGTATATATATATATATACACATATATATGTACATGCATATGTATATATAATTATGCAATACATATATGACTTATTTTCATTATTTATATTTCCCATGGTTATACTTCCAATAAGTGTATATTTTAATAACAATTGTTGATGTGGCATGATAAGATTATAATCTCATAAATTATCGTAATGTTTTTTATGAACTACCTAATTAACTACAACCGTGTGATTCATATCATACGGTCAAAAATAACAATATCCATTAAAAACATAACTAATAAAACTATACCTATCTATATATAATATAGATCTAAAAATTTGAATTTACGAATTACATGAAGTTGGATTGAGAAAAAATTTCAATCCAAAACCAATCCTCATTTCTATAAGTTTTGTGTCTAGGCAATTTTGTCTATTCCTTGGATGACTTAGAAGATTTTTAAGACAAAATCCTTCAATTCAAGCTGTGGTGCTTTCCTGATCCAATTGCATTCATGAGGCCAAGTGGGATGATAACGATTACGCACCTCAACGATGCAATTAAAGGAACATTTATAAGGACCATTTCGATAAAATAATTTTATAGAGGGTCATATGATAGAAGACTATTTATACCGGGATATGTTTGATGCAGTGTGTTAAGTGCGACGAGAATACGCTCTGCATCAAGTCCCTCATTATTCCCGGTGGTTTGTCTAGTGAATCTCACCCCAAGTCGGCGATCTTCCTTACTTCCTTACCTCGAGAGCCTCATCCCTCTCCGGCACAAAAGACTGAGAGGCACAATACCACCCACCATAGCCAAACTTTACGGCCTCACCCACCAGAATTTCTCAAGTAGATGAAGATCCTCTACTCTATTGACCTCTCTTTCAATCGCCTCACCAGATTGATCCCGAGCTTGCTCTGTCAACTACCGACTCTCAACTTTGTTCGCTTGAACTGAAAGAAGCTCAGAGGACCGATCCCGGACTTTTTCGAGGAATTTCAGGCCAAAAGCCTTTATCTCACACTGTCCCGTAACCAGCTCTCTAGAAAAAATTCTCGCCTCGTTGGGGAATAAGGAATTCAACAGCATAGACCTTTCGCTGAACAAGCTAGAAGGCAACGGGTCGGTCTGGTTCTGTTCGAAGAAGATGACGACTTCAGTGGACCTGTCAAGGAACTTGTTGGAAATTTGATCTTTCAAAGGTGAAGTTTCCGAAAAGCTTGATGTGGTTGGGCCTTAACATTCCAATCGAACAGAGTTTGTAGAAGCTGAATGTGAGTTACAACAGGTTGTGTGGGAGGATTCCAATGGAAGGGGACTTGCAGAGGTTCAATTACTCGGCGTATATGCATAACCAGTGATTGTGTGGTGCTCCGCTCAAGAGATGCTAATTATATAGACCCTGTTTGAGTGGGCTTCTTAAAAGCTGTTTTTAGTTTTTTGAGTCTAAAAACTGCTTCTGCAAGCGTTTGAATGATCAGTCGAAAGTGTTTTGGCTTTCCAAATGTGTTTCTAGTCAAAACTACATAACGTAGCTTTTCAAAAAAACACTTTTGAAATATACTTTAAAACTTGTACCATAATATTAATAACATATTATTAATTTAAATATTAAATTTTTGTAACTTATTAAAAAAATTTAAAACTATTTTGACTCATTTAAACTTTCATACATCTTTTTTTGCTGATTAAAAGCATAAGTAAAAGCTATGGCAAACGAAACTATACTAGCTCTAGAGCTTTGAGCACATGCATGTCTTGAAGGTTTTTATTGTTCTTATCGTCCTCGTGGTTGTGTTTTTTTTTTTTTTTTTTCAAGTTATAATAAGTGCAGAATATTTCCTTGGAAAAAAAAAAAAGGAAGTGTAATCATTGGTCAAATCTCGATCTGTTCGTGATTGCTTGTGGTGATATTGCTAGCTAGTGAATTTGTCTTCTACGTCTGAAGCAGCGTTTTAATATGGTCAATTAGATGATATCTCAATTAATCTTTGCTTGAGACGAATTGTATTCGGCACTTTTCTTTTGGGTGGCGGTTTAAAGGATACAAGGACTTACCTTATTGATTGGTTCAAGAATTCTCCGCCTTTTTTTGAAGTGGGCTTTCTCTCTTTGACACTCTTAGTGTGTTTGGATTCTTTGGTTTGGACCAAAATTTCATTCAAATCTTCTAACATGTTATAGCTTTACAATGTAGTTTTTATTTTGTTTCATTGTAGCATGTGGAGCTTTATGCTTCTATTGATTCAAGCCAATGTTGTCACAAAAGTGATATTTAACAACACATGAAACATGTCATAAAAAACCTTTAACGATATTAATCTAGATAACGTCTATAAAGGGTGTAGTAGAATTTCTAAGGTTGTAATGATATTAATTTAGATATTGCCTGACATGGTTTCAACGACATCTCCTGTTTGTCGTTAAAAACTACTATTACAACATCTTATTTGATGCCGTTTATTCTTTCTAAGGTACTTGCTTGGATGTCGTTTAAATACGTTAATAATGTTAAATAAGGTGTCGTTAAAAAAATATAATAATCAACCTCAATTCTTATTCCTGATGCAGGTAATTTGAAGGAAGACATACATAAATATTCACCTGCTCAAATAAATTTATGGTGCGAGTGCAAGTCAACTTGGATAAGAAAATTATTTCTATAGCATTTTGCCTTGAAACTTTTTAAGCCGTTTGAAAGAGCAGTTTTAACCATTAATTACAACTGTAAAAAGTGTAAAAATTCTTACATGTTATAGTAAAAGGTTACAATATAAAGCTTTCATATACTACAATTTTAAAACTAAAACTGTAAGTTCTAACCGTTTTTTCAAACGGCGTATTTAGTTTGACAACAAACTGGTGGAAACCATTTATTATTCTTTTCATTTTTTTTTTTTTGGGTGATGATGAAACAAAAGGATTAATGTAAATTATGATGCGCCTTCTTTTTCTTCTATTGCCTTGTAGGCGTAATGCTCCAGAAGACTCCTCATTCGATGTAGGTTTGTAAGATGAGAAATTATCCTTATTGGTGCCTGGTAACGATAACTGAGATCCACACTCTTTTTGGCTTTCCACTGCCCATAGGTACGAACATTGCAATTTTGAGACTTGGTATGCGACTCATATGGCAGGATTTGCTCTTTTTCTAAGGGGGTTATTTTACATGGGTGAACTTATCACACATTTGTGATTTGTCTTTTAAACTTTTAATTTTTACAAGTTGCACCTTAAATTTAGAAATATGTAATGAATCACCCAACTAATACCGGTAGCTTTTTTTTTGCACAAATTTATATGTGACTTTCACATGGACCGTTAATCAAGAGCATGAAAATTTTTTAAATATATATAAATGTTAACTCGAATTTATATTTAAAACAAAGTTAATTGAAAATTTTCTTTTTTGATAAGAACTTAATTAAAAATATTAATCACAATAAATTTGAATTAAAATACATAAGATTGATAGTTCATGTTATTAATTAGTTATTCCTATGCAAGTTACATGCCAATTTCAATATTAAAAAAAAATGCATCGCCATCGATAGGGTCATTTGCTCTAAAGTCATAAGTTAAGGGCACAACGTGTAAAAATTAAAAATTTGAAGGATAAATTGTAAATTGTAAATATGTGATAAGTTTATGGGGCAATAGTATAATAAGTGAAAAAGCATTTTTGTTTTTTTGATAAAAAGGAATAAAAAAAATTACATGTTACATCACATTCTAAAAAAAATATGTTTATTTATACCATATTTAAAAATACTATATTACACTATTATTTATAATATATGTTTAAGTTTTACTGTACGTTGACATGCATTATGTTTATAAAAGTAAATTTGAAAAGATGCACTTTGTGAAAATTTGCAAAGCACCTTTCGGTTTCTAGCTTGGCCAAATGTAAAAGCAGTAGTATGTTTGACCACGATTGACATGCTTTCACGCATCTAAATGTGGAGTACCTTGTTAAAGTAAATAAAAAAAAGAAAGAAAAAGAAAAAAAAGAAGAAAAGAAAAGGAAGAAAGAAATCTAAATGTGGAGTGTATTGTCGGAAAGGCCTCTGAGTCCCCATAAAAATCTTCATAATTAATCTAACCATATTTAAAAGCGATTCAACGAAATTTGTACGCCAGTAATCTTCGTTTGCACTCAACTTTTTAAAAAATAATAACAAAATAGCATTTGATCTCTTCAAGATGACTAAAAGAAACAGACATTTGATGAGTAGGGTAAGGAGCGGGAGGGAAGTGAGCCAAGCGGAAGCATATCAGTTTATCTTTCAAAACCTAGCAAAAAAACACATTGAAAATCGAGCCAAATCTCGATCACCAACTATTATGTTATTTGCTTCACCGGTTTAAATCAAAAATCCCTATTTAAAGCAGTTTTGTTATATATGTATATATTTTTTTAAACAAGACCGGCTTGAACCGTTCTCCAAATTAAATTGCTAACAATATTTTCAGCTGGGAGTCGGAAGTGATAGTTCGAACCGATGATCGTAATACCTTTTAAATTTGTACCGATCATCATATTTATAATCAATCCCTTTGAACTGACCAAAAAAATAATAAAATGAGAAGTCACAGTGAGGATACATAAGCACAATGCAATATTTTTTTTAAGTACAATACAACATCCAATACATAATTCACAACATACCCCCTTGCGTTCTTTCTTTCTTTTTGATTTTCATGAGGTCGTCTAAAATGTCAGAAAACAATTGTACAAAGTTTGTGAGAGAATCAGAGGTAAACAAGATTTACCATGACAACAAATATGCAATCTCTACCCAATATGATGCCACTGTCACAATGGAGATTCGTCCTTCCACTGTAATCTATTAAGCCCGTCAACAATGGCTCTGCGAAACACGCCGTTGTGGAGAAGGAAAGACGAGACGTGGCCACCGGTCACCCATCTCACTTCTGAACCTGGCCAAGCTTTCTGAAGCTCCAGCACAGAGTGGTTTGGAATGTACCCATCATCCTGAACCATGAATGCAACAGAAGTGAGTAGGAAGAAAGAACTCATTCAAAAGGATAATTAGATCATTAGAAAAGGTTAAATAAGACAGACAAGTCGGATTTTTAAAACTAAACAATGATATAGCAGCGTACTATTCCAAAAACATAATTAAAAAAATATAATTAATCTCCTTTCTAAGCAAATATGCTTGAAAAATTCCTATATGTTTTCGTATCAAGGGCAAATCGGTAGGTTTATTGCCCAAAAAAAAAAAAAAAAAGAGAACAGAGGCTAATGCTAACGAGTCAACGGCGTTAGGGCAACAGAAAATGAGAAGCTTTGTACCCGTTTTGGAACGTTTTGGACATGGTTTTGCCTTGAGGATGGAAACAGAAATGAGAATTTTTCTTAAAAATAGTGTTGGGACCATTTTTGAAAATGCTTTTTTTTTTTTTTTTTGGTTTCTTCAAGGACAGTTTTGAGTAGAAGAAAGTTTTTGAAAAAATGTGTCACGTACACGAGCCTTGAAGAATGAAATGGAAATGGGACGATAACTCTAGCGCTCTCCTTTTTATTTTCTTATTTTTTTTTATATTTTTTCTAACAGGAAATGATGCCTGTTCCAAATCGTATTAGCTGTTTTTTAACATATGTGTCAACCAAACACAGTATAGGATCTGTTTCCATATCAGTTATAACGAAAAACGCAAAGAAAGGTTCAAACACAAAACCAAACGGACAATTCATAATCGGTTTCTCAAGATACAAAGTTACTTTGGGTGATTATGTGATTTCACAGATACTTACAGTTGCAGCAACAAATATTACAGCATTGGGAATTTTGGGAATGGGAAAGCGCGTGACATCAGTGAGAGACAAAACATTCCGCATCCGCTCTCTGACCTCCTCGAGAGTCATTGCAGCCTTCTGCACTGCAAGTTCCTCTCTCAGTGCTTCCCATGCAGTGGCATGCTTTAATATCCCCTCACAGAATGCCACGACGGCAGAGTGCGGAGAGAGGAAAGGAAGGGTTGCAATAGGAGAAGGGTGAAGTGAGCCCAACCATTGCAGCATGAACTCCCCCTAAATTTTATGGGATTATTAATTTTTGGACCAAAAGAAAAATTTCCCCTTTAGAGGTGAGCATTGTGAAATTAGTTTTGCGACTCTAAGCACTCTCAGATTACACAAACTAAATGGGTTAATTTTTGAAGGAGAAAAGCTTTTAAATGATCGAAGATTCCTAGACCCTTGGTGATTCAGGGTGCGGTGCATTTCTACTAAGGTAAAAGGTATAACAAGTGATCTAAACAACTCTTACCCATGCCAACTCTTACCCATGCTAAGTCCACAAACACCCATCTTGCCAAACCCTGCTTCTGAGTCTAACCAATATAATAGACTACGGGCTTCTTCAATGGTTGCACTTCCTAACAAAAGCAAGTCGCTAACACACAAGAGTTTTGCACCGCGCTGCAGCATAGGACGTCTTTGTCCATAGAAAGGGCTGCAGTACATAACTTACCTTAAGTAAAAGGCCTAGACTAAGTAATCATGAAAGTAGATTTCCATTCTAAAGTGAATAGTAGCAGAAAATAATTGCACCTCTCTAACACCACGGTTGCAATATTTTCCTTTAATAGTGGCCCTCCAAGACCCAACCTCCGCTCAAAAGTATGATCCCCAGTTCCTGTGGACAGAAGCAATGTGATAGGTGTCAAACTACCATCGTCATTTCTAGTATAATCTCTAACATATCATGTAAATTCGCTGACAATAAATTCTCAAAATTAGCACATAACAATAAGGATGGTTCAAGAATAATTAATTCTTTAACAAGACACACGAAAGGAATACTCCCTATTATGACTTCCCTTCATTACAAATAACATAAAAAGAAAATAATTTAGTCATTAATGTGCCTGCCAAATTTAACTCCTCTTCAAACTGCCAAACAGAAGAGCGTCATACTTCCCTGTTACTATCCAACTATCGGCATGCTTTCTACTAAGGACATACTGATAATCACATACATTACCAAAGTTATGACTTCCTAAATGTTTTCAGTGAATAAATAATATTAAGAATCTGTAAAACAAACAAGAAGGAAACTCTTGTTTTCGATTAAAATTAAAAAACATTGGAACTTAGAAGAGATAAGTGATGATAAACTGCATCTCACCATAAACTTAATGCCAATCCAAACCAAATAAAAAGCTAAATTATAAAACAAGGTGAGTCCATAATAAACGACGTTATTAGTAAAAGTTGAAATATTTTGCTGCCAAATCAGAAAACAAACTATTGGAGCAGTTGTCTTGACACCAAGTGGTACCCCGTTGCATACAGAGTCAACCTTCATGCTCTACCTTGGGGTACACTTGTGGTCTGACATACAAAGTGCACTTCGATGCTTGAATCTGTACAATATTTTTGGTGGAAGGTATTTGTTGTGCAACATGAAAGGTGTTGTTGAGGACAGGCAAGTCCTAGGGCAGAAAAGCCTATAAAATGTGGACATCCAAATGCGGTTGTAGTTTGGACAATGTCAAGATCGTTCCGCTATTTTGTCATCAAGTGAGATTCCTTGGACATTTTTGAACGGTACATCAGCAAATGGAACCACTTACAGCTCTTGCATGCAACAATCCATAACCGCATGGGAACATTGCAGTGCCCATACTTATCCATGTCGACCCCTGGTCTCATGTGGCCAATAAGGATTGTCACATTTACGAATCCCAAGTGGTCCCACACACCAGCATTTGCTTCAGAATGACCGAGGGATCTTGCTTGAGGCCAAAATGGCAAAACGGCCCTGACACCCTCTAGGGTACAGCTGCATTCAGATTCCCATAGCGATTTAAAAATCAGTGCCCTGGAACAAGTCCAACCATATTTTACCAATCCACAGACACTGCAATTTACTATTATTCACCAACTATCCTATTGACTTGAGCATCGAACTGCATTTTTCAGGTGGACGACCAATGCACCAAAGTAGGAGCACAAAGGAGTATTGTGGAGGCAGCGGGCTATCAGTTGGTGTTATGAAAACAACTCCAACAAAAGCAAATTAAAGATTTTTAACTGAAGAAAACATTATAGAGTATACTTTAAGCGTAAATATCTATTGCTTGACTTCCAATCTCTAAAGTCCCTATCTCAATAATCAAAGTTAATGATTTCACATTCTAAATTGGGACAAATGAGCAGAACAGAGAGGGAAAAAACACTAGACTCTCCAATCTCCATAAGTCACACGAACGAACTAGAAAATCCAATCTTTTTAAAGTTATCGACTTGCTAAGAAAAAACACTGAATTCTCCAACTATGCAAAACAATATCACGTCCTACCTAAAAATTGGCGACAAAAACTACCCAGAAAACGCAATCCATCTAAACACTCAAAACCTTGACAAAAAAAAAAAAAAAAGAAGAAAGACAATAGTCACAAGCTTCTTCTCAATATGTAATAAATGTATATTATGAGTATACCTGCAAGATGAACAACGCAGGCCATGTTCCGTGGAGGCACGCCTTTGGGGTTAGGAAGGCGACTCTAGCAATGTGACTTTCAGGAGGCAATGCAGTGAGAAGCTGCTCATCACAAGGAGTTCTAAAAACCCCTTCTCTCAAACAAGCCGTTCTATTCTCCCAAACTGTTCTCCAAATGGGTTGAATCAAAGTGGGAGGCCAAATCTGGCCAGCCATGTCTGGGAACAATCGCTTAATCATTCTCTCTAGAAGCTCTAGCTTTGAGCCACCCCATCCTCGAGAGAAAAATGGCGGGCTCAGCTTCGATCTGTGCATGAATGCGCCATAAACGCGGTCCAATACGTAATGAAGCAATCCGAGATTGACTGTCACCATTTTGTTGAGAAAACCCAACAGAAATTTATCAACCAAAAAAGTAGAGGAAAGAAATTTGGATTTGGAAGAAACCCGGAAGCTGTAACTCAATATCTTATGAACAGATAATGACCCATTAGCCAAAAAATCCCAAGTTCGCTTTTCTGAGAAAAACCAGTAAAAATTTGAGGTTATTCGGAACAAAGGGATTGCGGAGGTGTCAAACGATGTAAGAAATAAAAGAAGATTTTATGAACAGGATTTAATACCAAAAGGATTGTGTTCCAGAGATGAAAGGATTTCGAAGATATAAACGAGGATGAAGGAAAAGAACGATGAGCATATGAGAAAAATCGAGGTCGATTTAAAAAACCATATGAAAATGAAAGAGAGAATTTATTTAATTTAAAAAAAAAAAAAACAAACAAACAAAAAAGTAGGGGCAGAGCAGAAGGTAAACCCGTCCAATGGACATCATGGACTGGGGCCACCTATCCATTGTCACCTCATGCAATCCACTCCAGAGTTTGAATTTTTTTTTTTTTTTTTTTTGGGTAAGGAGTCCCTCTTTTGGTTAAAAAAAGGGCAAAAGAATTATCAGTTGAGTACTCTCCTTTCCGATTCCTATGATTGTAGAGGCCAGCCTACAGCCACGCAGTTCCAGGGGAAGAGAGGAAATGATAATTGATCTACCTTGTAGAGTGTTCCTTGACATCAACGGTATCCAGCAAATACATTATCATTTTTTTAAGGGTTAAGTCTCAAGATATTATATATAGTACGTCTGGGGAAAGTGATTTGTAGACCGATTAGTATATAAGTTTAAAATTTTTTAAAATAATTTAAACTACAAAAAATTTAAACTGATATTCGGTAGAGTAATAACTAAGGTTAATCCAAATCATGGAGATCATTTTAATACCAAATAAAACCTTTAAAATTCAAACTTTGCCCCTACTCGTTTTGCTTATTGCCATAGACTCCAACTTTAACTCCAGCAGATCGTTCCACTTCGTCTTGGCAACCACGCCTACTAACCCAATGGCGTCCTCGAGCAAATGTTTCCACCACACCACAATTGACAAACCACGTTGGCTTCTCGATAGTGGAGCATCGCACCACGTCACCATCGACTTAAGCAATCTCTCTCTTCATACTCCTTATGATAGTCCTGATAACATTATGATTGGCGATCGCACGGGCCTTCTCATCACCCACGCAAGTTCTATATCCCTCTCTACACCCACTAAAACTCTCTTTAGATAATGTCCTTTGTGTGCCTTGTATGAAATAGAATCTTATCTCTTTTTCTCAGTTTTTACATTCTAATAATACTTCCATTGAATTCTTACCCACTTCTTTTCATTTGAAAGATCTACACACAAGGACAATTCTTTTGCCGGGTTGGCCTAAGGACAGTGTGTATGAATGGCTAGATTCTTCTCTCAAGTCTTCTCCTTTATTGCCTTTTCAAGTGTCAAGACCACCTTGTCTGAGTGGCATCATCAGTCTAGGTCATCCGTCGTCTTCAATTTTTAAGCACATTTTTTCTAACTTTAATTTACAATTATTGAGTCCTATGTCTTTTGATTTCATTATACTTGTCAATGCAATAAAAGCCACAAACTACCTTTCTCTGTTTCTTCTCTTGTCTCTTCTTCTCCTCTTCAAATTATTTCCTCTATTGTTTGGACCTCGCCTATTTATTACATTGATGACTATAAATATTATGTTATCTTTGTTGACCACTTCAACAAATACATATGGCTCTACCCATTAAAATAAAAATCTCATGTTTTTGATGTCTTTTTTTCCATTTAAAGCACTTATTGAGAAATTTTTCAATCGAAAAATTATTACATTATACTCAAACAATGGGGGGAATATCATGCACTCTCAAAATTTCTTACTACTGATGGCATATCTCATCTCACTATTCTACCTCACACACCGAAACGTAATGGGTACTCCAAACATCGTCGCTGTCACATTGTTGAAAATGGTCTTTCTCTTCTCTCTCATGCATCCATGCCTTTGTCTTATTGGTCTTATGCACTCTCCACTGTGGTTTATCTTATTAATCGTATGCTCACTCCAATACTTCAACTTTGATCTCCATATTATCTTTTGTATCAATCTCCCCCCAATTATTCTAAGCTTTGTGTTTTTTGGTGTCTTTGTTATTTGTGGCTTCATTCGTATTCTCCTCATAAACTCGCTTGGTCTCGCGTTTATTTACGCATTTTAAACTAACCTCAAGTATAAGGTTGTCTCAAGTAATATTTTTTCGGTGAATCCGAGGTCGAACCTACAAGGAAGGATTTATTCAGTTCTAGTACATGTATTATATTAACTTTTTCTTTTTATTTAAACTGAAAAATTTGAGGATTAATATTTATTATTCACAGAATGTATTTACAATATTTACACATTTTTTTTACAACATTTTTCATCTTTAAATTTCGATAATTTGAAACTTTGATAACAAGAAATACAAAGAATAATTTAAGCAGAGTAACAACAATAATAACGACAATTTAAGGAAGTAAAACAACAATAATAACAGGGCTGAGGTTCAAAGGTTCTGTTTTGACAATTATCTTCAACATATTTTAGTTTCTCTTTTTATTTATTAGTTGGTTTAAGTATACACTATGTCGACAATAAATCAAGATTTACCAAGCATTTACTGTGTTATTCCATGTCTATAATGCAGCAAAAATACAACTTCATAAATAAGCAGCATTTCAACATAACTTAACTAAAATAACAACCAAGATAGTAAGTTAAGCATTTACCGAGCCATTCTCTGTCTACGAGTAATCAAGGTCCTCCCAAGCATTATCCGTGCCAGTCTATGTCGTCGATAAATCAGAACTGTAATTTTGGCAGAGTTCTAGCTAAGAAAATATTGAAATTCTAGGTTTTTTAAGAGAATATTTTGGCATTACAACAGCTTAGAAAACTAAGAAAAACCAAAAATATTTAAGATAATTTTGCCAGAATTTCCCCCTCTCCCCTCAGCTAAAAAGAAATTTAGAAAGACATAATTAATAAAGTACTACTGATATTATTGAGCATAATTTTTACAACATAAACTAGAAAATATTTTACAAGAAACTAGACTGAAAAGTAAAATAAAGACTAGACTATAATTATTACAACAGCATTTTCATGCTGTGAGGGGGTTCTCCTAAACTGAGGCAAATGCCTCGGTATTTATAGGAGTCAATTTTACAAACTGCCATTTGAAATTAATGCATTTTCCTGTTGAAAGTTGACGACTTGAATTATTTTCTTCTTCTCTTCTTCGCGCTGGTCCGCGTTCTTGAGTGTGCAGATTTTCCTTTGTAATCCCGTGTGACGCATACCAGAGCAGCACAAAACAGGCACGATCTAAAGCGTTGAAGATGAGATCCAATGGCTATCAGACGCAGGGAAGATTGGGCCCAGGTGGTCCAGTGGGTCCAAGGTTGAGGACTGTTGGATAGCGCCTGCTATTTTCATCGAACGGATAGAAAAGTGGGAGCAAGTGAACATGACCGCACGCAATCCAAAGAGGCCTGAGACTCCCCTGCCTCGCCTGCAGCCTTGTCGGCGCGTGTAACGCACGTGCCAATCAGATTTTGACACGTGGACTGCACGTTGAGATTCCGCTGACGCATCAAATGACGCGTTGACACGTGTCTCTTTCTCGGACGGCTGAGATCGATTTGTCAGTTGATCTGGCGGTCCTTGTTACGCCACGTGTCCCATTTAATTTAAATTCAAATTTTCTTTATCTTTTTGTTGCATTCGATGTCCTATTTTATCCGTTTTGGTGTTGTTTTGCTCCGTTTTTCCTCCAGATTTCAAATCTAAAAATTACAAACACACTAATATTAATTAATATACAAACATAATATTTAAAAAATATTTATTTTACATTAAAACACATAAAAACTCCTAAAATTTCCAGTCTCTTGCGGTTTAGCATGTAACACCCGCCAATTTCTATGTAATGGATTAGGTTAAATGAATATTGACGTTAAATAATTTCTATATTAATATGTGTTATGATATTACTAACTATTTTATGTTAAGTATTATGACAGGTGACAGCCACGTGGAATTGATGTGTTCAAGGTGTTCATGTCATTTATGTAGTATGTTTAACAATTTATTTAATGTTTTAAATATGGTAGTTTGGCAGGCCGAACCTTCAAGTTCGGTAGGCCGAATTGTCCTCATGGAACGGCAAGCCGATGCAATTTCATCGGCAGGCCGGACTCCATGCCTTCGGAAGGCCGAACTGTGCAGTCGGCAGGCCGAAGATGGCTGACGAGCAATCAGCAGCGATCTCTCCAAAATTTGTGATAGAGATAATTTCGATGATTGGTTATGATTGAATGATGATTTGTGATTGATTGGCTTATTTTTGGATTGATTGCTCTAATTTTGGTAAAGAAACCTTTGACTTTAGATGGATTGGATGATTTGATATGGTTTCCGATTTTGAAAGCTTGATATATGGTAAGAGAGAATTTTTTTCTTTTGACTTTCCTTTTCTTCACTTCTCATCATACACGTGAATGACCCCCTCTTATTTTCAGAAATTTATTTTTAATATTACAAAGAGATTAGACCATCTCCTCTCATTTGTCCCGTTTACGTGATTCTCACTCAGACATTTTTTTTCTCTCTCTATTCTTCTCTCACTTCTCTTCACGTTTCTCCTTCTCTCCTCTCCTTAATATTGCTACAAATAATTGAAAGACATATTGAATTTTCGTTGGGGTTAAATTCAAGGAGGCTTGAGAAGAAAATTTTTGAGGTAAGAGACTCTTCTCTGTAATTCTGGAATTTTGAACACCCTGTAATCCGATTGCCATATCTTTTTCTACAAAATTTCTTTTGCTCTGAGTTTTTTATGTGTTACTCATGTATGTGTTATGTACTAACCCTCAAAATTTCACCTCAATTGGATTTTTCTACACCGAGATATGAATTTTCTTCTCTATGCCACTCACTGCAAATTAATGCTGATCGGTAAAGTTGTTTTGTCTCTATGTTCCGACCCCCATAACTTTATCTAGGAATTTTATTTTGCTCTGAAATTTTAATATGATTATCACATATGTGTTAGGTGATTTTCCTCCTAGTTTCACGTTATTTTGATACTTCTACATTAAGATACGAATTTTCTACTCTCTGCCACTCATAGTAAAATGTTGCTGCTTGATTATGTTGCATGAAAATGTGGTTTTAGTTCAAGGGGCAAATGTAGTTTGATATGTACGAAATTTGGAAATATGTTCATGTATATGTTAAGTTATGAACTGGAAATTTTGGTGATAATTTGATGAAAATTTTATGTGTTATTGAGTTTTCATTAAGACTAGGTTTTGAAACTGCTCAATCAGTGAATTATTGAATTCTAGTTTTGTGATGTTTTTGTATGATTAAATGATTTTATTTGGCATTAGGATATTTTTTGTGGTACTGTAATGTATCTTAATAAGATGTTAGTATGAATTTTAAAATTAAAATATATGTGTTTTAATTGTTAGAAAATATTTTCAAAAGATTACTCACTGCCTTTCAAACTTAAGTTAGTTTTATTACTGATTTTCAAATGTGTGTTTTGACCTACTCCGATTTTTGTTGAAGCCAATTTTTGGATATGTTAGGGTTCTATATGTATACTGTATATGTTAATTTTTGTGGATTTTTCTATGTTGTTAAAATGCCTTAAATGGACCTGAGTTTAATATTGTTCGCTGCCTATCTATTGCTGGCAGATTTCATGTTTGAAATGTATGGTTTGTTTTTAGATACTTTAAGTAATTTTTATGACTAAAGAAAAAATCATGGTAATATGTTTATGTATCAACTTTACCCCTGTCAAGTATGGTGCTAAAATTATATGAGAATGTTGAGTTATTAAATTTTTAATTCATGGAGGTCAGAAGTATATTTTGATGATTAAGGTTAAGGATGCATGTTTTGAATTATGTATATGTGATGTTATATGAATGGATGTTTTGTTAGACATGTATGCTCTAAGGAGTAAAAATGTAATACGTTTTTGGAGACATTTTTATCAATAAAGAATTTATTCATTTATATATACCAAATATTGTCCTCTTTACGTTCATATTTGTTGAATGTATGATAAGCAAACAGTAGTCTGAGACTGTCAATCTAAACCTTAAGAGTTGGGCATATGATGGGATGATTATGCGGTAGACACGACTCTTAAGGTGATAGTCTAAAATATATGATCCGCAATCGAGGGAATAAAGTTGGGCGCTTTATTCATGTAAAGATTGTTATGTTGTCTATATCCCTTTTGGGAGATGGTTTGTCTTGGCCATCGGAGTTGGACTCCGTGAATAGAAACATTGGCGCGTTGTCATAGGTGACGATGTGTTGGATCGGGACATAAAGTGAATTGATTTGGATTAATAATTCTGTCTTGGCAAATCGATTCACTTTAGACAATCATTTGTATTGTATCTTAATCCTGAGATGAATAATGGGCCCGTTGTCTCGATTTGTGTCTTTTGATGTACCAATGGGTGACTCCCACATCTCTATAGTGGCATGCATGCCGGTACGTTGGAGGCATGACTCTTGATAGCGTAGACTTGTTATTCATAGATATGGAATCCATAGCTCCTCTTTAGGAGTAATGATATCCTCTTATATGCGTTGTCCTGTAATTGGAAAACTGGAGCGCTCAACCATTTGGATACATAGGTGTAACCGAATGGTATACTATCTTTGGATGGTAAGTTTTCTAATGGTGAGACAATGGAACGTAAGATAAAAATAATCGGGAAGGTAAGACAGAACTTGTCCTTAAGCCGATTATGGATGATCATATGGGGATGCGATACACTATGATATGTCATGGAGACTTAGCTACACGAGCTTCGTAATTCTATAAAGTTCGAGAGTGCAGCTCCAAGCTTTTAGTGGAGTAGCGTTGGAGTTGATAATTGTGAAATGTATATCTGGGATATTGGGTTTCATAATTATCATGAGCTTGAACTTTATAGGTCCATTTTGGTCCCCTTTGCTAGCTCACAAAATCCTGTAACGACACGGCGTGCTTTTCCAATAATTGGTGACTTATGTCGGATTTATCAGATTGGTTTAAAATTTATAAGAATCAAATAATTCATGTCTGTTTATCGGTTGAATTAATTATGTAAGAAATTAGTTCAAGATGAACTTGTTGAATTATGGCGTTCGGATAATTCTTGTCTGTTTATCGGTTGTTTTAATTTTGGACAATTAGAACAAGATAAACTTGTAGAATTATTGTGAATTGATTTATTTTCTTAGAGATTATCTTGATAAAGTTTGTTTTGATCAGATATCTTTTCTATTGGGCTATTTGAATCAAAACTGAGACTTTATCCTTTAGAATCTCGGGTGGAAAATAAAAGATTCGCGGAGATTTTTTCTCGGCAGTTCGGCCTGCCTATCAGAAAGTTTGGCCTGCCGAACTGGCCAGTTCGGCCTGCCTATCACACAGTTCGGCATGCCGACCGCGACAGTTAAGATTACGCGTTTTTCACGCGTATCTTATCAGATATTGATCCGAACTTGATTCTGTTTCGATTTTTGAGACCTAATCTGATATGGACTGACCCCAAGGACCAATAGGTATAAAAAGGGAGTGAGTCTAATGATTTACTCAGATCAATTTGAGAGATTAAGAGTGATACTCTTCTAGTGAGCATCTAAAAACTCCCTGAGAGCTTTTGTTCACAAATTACGAACACTAGTTTTGGGTTCTCTCTATTGGTTGGAAGGAGAGTCACCGGTGGAAGAGCTGTACGTGTGAGCCCACACTCACTCCGGTTGTGGATAGAGAATAGCAAAGAAGACCAGTTGGTTGAGGCTCTTCTGGAACGTTACTTCTCTACACAGGTCGCGGAGGTTCTTCGGCACACTAAGGTTAGTAAGATCTGTTTAATTTATACATATAACATGTCAAACTTGTGTTTTGGAAAATACTCTGATGAAAAAATTTTAAAATTCCGCTGCGCACTTTGTTTCCAACAATTGGTATCAGAGCCGAGGTTTTTACATAAATTTGCAAGTTTGTGATCATGTTATATGCATAAATTTTGTGATCTTAATCTCTCCAATGCTTGAATTAAATTTTATAGAGAGATGGCACTCTAGGTTTCTATATAATATATATGTTGTCATGGATTATATGGTGAATGTTTATTAATTAATTATGGTTGATTAAATTGTTGTTTAATTATTTATTAATTAATTAATACCGGTTATGGTTCCTTAGAGGTTAGAATGTGTATCTAGGTTTTTCATGTAATTAGATGGCGGACTATCATCTCCGTCTAGGAATTATTATTTAATTTTTAATTTGTAAGAATTTTGTAATTAAATAATTATTCGAAGAAGACGGAACGAGAAGTCGGATCTTAAAGATTGATGATGGCGCCTCCAGGTATTTCCTGAGTCTCTAATTTTATGTTTTTGAATTGTTGAAAATAAAATTGATGAATTGCATTAAAATTGTATTTTCTGGATTGAGGGTTTTCTGCTCGGTCGGCATGCCGGACCTCACAGTTCGGCAGGCCGAAGGTCACAGATCGGCAGGCCGGACGTACGGTCCGGCAGGCCGACAGTGGGGCAGAAATTTTGGTGCTCTGCCGGCAGGCTGAACCTTCATGTTCGGCAGGCCAAACCACCATGATCGGCAGACCGATCACCTAGATCGGCCTGCCGACCGAGAGCTGCCAGGTGTCCAGAAAAGGTGCGATTTTTCCAATGCAGTTTTAATTTTATTTTGGGACGATTCTGAGAAACATTAAATTTGGATATGACCGGAAATATGAAGTGTTCGATTCATACGGGATTGAGGACTTGAAGATGGATATTACATGAAGAAGGATACAGCTTGAGGATTCAAGGATGAAGAATCGATAAATGTCTCGATTATTCTCTTGTAATCTTAGTTTTTCTATTCTCTAGGGTGGAACCATAATATTACGGTTATTATTATTATGCTTGTAGCTTTGCTTGATTGCTTTGCTTGTCTGCATTATAATATGATTTACCATGTATATTGATAACATGTCATATAGAATAGGGAGTGCCGCTCATATTAAAATTGTTCATACATAATTTTAAAATAAAACCTTGACTTCAAAAGATTGAGTGGGAGAAGGTTTTCGAAGAGAGAACCTAAGGCCTCCATCGTTGGTCCATAGGAAGAACATGATGGTCCCAACCCCTAGGAAGGGATTTCTATCATGTACCAGATTGGATCTCTGAAAGGATAAGGTATTTTAGTATGATTTATGGTTGCACACCCCTAGGTGGTGATTATAAATCATGGATAAAATATTAAAACGGTGGTTATACACTCACGTTAATTTTATTATTAACCTCCCCTATGAGCTCTATTAATAAAATTAATGGCCAAAGAAATGATTATTAGTATATGCTGGATCATACGGGTCCTGGATGGCATATATTAATCAGGAGGGGATCCGTGTTCCTGATTGAATTTGGTATGACTCCCCTAGGAGCTTGTTGAATTCTGAGTTGGGAATTATCGTTGTAAGGTTGTGATATTTTCAAGGTTTTGACACATAAACACATTTGTATGATTTTACATGATTGTGTTATCTTACTAAATTATTATATATGTTTGCTTATGTTTGGTATATGATTCTTTATTGTAGATTGAAAATGTCTAAAAACGCTTTATCATTGATACTTGACAAAAACCAATTAACCGGTGAGAACTATAATGATTGGAAACGGAACCTGGACATCGTCCTTTCCTTTGAGAAACTGAAATATGTTCTGACAACTCCTTGTCCTCCCGAGCCTACGGGAGACTCAAGTAATGAGCAATTCCAAGCGTACGACCGCTGGAAAGATGCTAATGATCAGGCCCGCTGCTATGTTATGGCTAGCATGAATAACGTGCTGCAGGCTCAACATCAGGATTATGAGACTGCGAAGCAGATCTTGGATAATCTTGAGGACATGTTTGGAGGCCAGGCCATAACAAAGCGGCAAGGGGCGCTTCGGAAACTCTTAAACTGTAGACAGAGACCGGGGACATCTGTAAAGGAGCACATGATGTTGGTCATGGGTTACCTCGCTGAGGCTCAAACCAATGGAGCCGACATCGATGCTGAAACTCAGATGACTATGGTCTTTGAGACTCTGTCTGAGGAATTAATTCCGTTTAGAGCTACTTTTAATCTAAGCAATAGACGGGATATGACCTTGACAGAACTGATGAAATAGTTACAAGAGTTTGAACTGCTGATCAGGGAGTCTCCTGCTGGTGGAGAGGCCAATATGGTAGCTGCTTTTGGTTTCAATCCTAACTCTGGGAATGGAAAGAAGCAACTGGCCAAAAGTGGGAAGTCTTCTATTCCTATTGCTACCAAGAGCAAGAAGAAGAAGAAGAAGAACCCAAAGAAGCTTAAGTGCTTCTTTTGTGGTAAGGTCGGGCATATAAAGAAGCATTGCAAGGACTTCCTTTCCAAGGGAGGTAGGTGTGATCTTCTATATTTAGAAACTTGTTTGGTTGAGGAATCCAGTGACATTTGGGTCATAGATTCCGGTGCAACTAATCATGTTTGTGTTTCTCTGCAGGGATTCAAAGAAACGAGAAGTCTACTTCGTGAAGACTTAACGCTTCGGATGGGCGATGGATCCTTGGTCTCAGCGGAAGCAGTGGGAGATGTCCATCTTTATTTTGATAATTATAGGAGTTTAATTTTGCGAGATTGTTTTTATGTTCCTAAATTTAAAAGGAATTTAATTTCTGTATCTTCTTTATTTAAAGACTCCTACGTGGTATCTTTTAATGAAAAAGTGGTGATTCGTAAAAACAAATCTTTTATCTGTTCTGGATGGATGCAAAATAATCTATATTTTATCAAACCTAAGATGGACCTATTGCTTAATGCTGAGATAAATGATAATGACTCAAAAAGACTTAAAACTTCTCACTCTAATAAGACTTATCTTTGGCATTTGCGCCTTGGCCATATTAACCTAAATAGGATTCAAAGGTTGGTAAGGGATGGACCTTTAAGTCACTTAAAGGTGGAATCTATACCTAAATGTGAGTCTTGTTTGGAGGGTAAAATGACCAAAAGACCATACGGGTCTAAGGGCCATAGGGCCGAAGGGGTTCTAGAACTTGTGCATAGTGATGTTTGCGGACCGATGAACATCCGGGCGCGAGGAGGGTATGAGTACTTCGTCACTTTTATTGACGATTACTCAAGATATGGATATGTGTACATGATGCACCACAAAAGCAAAACTTATGACAAGTTCATGAAATTTTGGGCTGAAGTGGAAAAGAAATTGGGTAGACCCATAAAGGCACTTCGATCCAATCAAGGTGGGAAATACCTTTCTGATGAGTTCTTGGGACACTTATTAGAGAATAGGATTTTATCCCATTTGACTGCGCCAGGCACTCCGCAACAGAATGGCGTAGCGGAGAGAAGAAATAGGACTTTGTTGGACATGATTAGGTCCATGATGAGTTATTCATCATTGCCTTTATCCTTTTGGGGATATGCACTACAAACCACATGTTATCTTTTGAACAATGTGCCTTCAAAATCGGTCCCTAAAACTCCTCACGAGTTGTGGACAAGACGGAAGACATCCTTAAACCATATTCGCATATGGGGATGTCCAGCTCATGTCCTGTTTAAGGATCCGAATAAGTTGGAAGCACGTTCAGAAGTTTGCGTGTTTGTAGGATATCCAAAAGGGACTAAAGGGGGTTATTTTTATAACCCAAAGGAAAATAAAGTCGTGGTTTCAACTAATGCAACTTTCCTTGAGGAGAGTTACATGAACGACTTTAAACCTCAAAGCAAAGTGGTGCTTGAGGAGTTGAGGGGTAATCCGTTTACTCCGGAGGTTCCGAACGAAACCATTCCGATCGGTGTAGAAAAACCAAACAAACCTAAACAACAACCTCAGGGGCTTCGGCGTAGTGGGAGGATCGGGCGTCAACCTGAGAGGTATATGTTCAATGGGGAGGTCTTTTTGGCTGAACCGGATGAACATGACAAGGATCCTTATACTTACGCAGAAGTTATGGAGGATGTTGATTCAAGACTCTAGACAAAGGCCATGAACATTGAGATGAAGTCTATGGAGACTAATCGGGTCTGGGAGCTTGTGGATCTTCCCGAAGGGGTAAAACCCATAGGGAGTAAGTGGATCTACAAGAGGAAAAGAGGAGTGGATGGAAAGGTCGAAACCTTTAAGGCTAGACTGGTAGCTAAGGGTTATACGCAAAAGGAAGGAATCGATTATGAGGAAACCTTTTCGCCTGTAGCCATGCTTAAGTCCATCCGGATTCTCTTGTCCATAGCTGCCGCTCTCGACTACGAGATTTGGCAGATGGATGTCAAGACGGCTTTTCTGAATGGCTATCTTGATGAGTCCATTTATATGGAACAACCAGACGGGTTCAAGGTCACGGGTCAAGAGGGTAAGGTTTGTAAGCTGCTAAAGTCAATTTATGGACTTAAGCAGGCTTCTCGTTCTTGGAACATAAGATTTGATCAAGTGATCAAGACTTATGGGTTCTCACAAAATGTGGATGAACCATGTGTTTACAAACACATTAAGAATGGGAAGGTGGTTTTTCTACTACTCTATGTAGATGACATTCTGCTAATTGGCAATGACGTTGGGGCATTGTCATCGGTCAAATTATGGTTGACCAAGCAGTTTGACATGAAGGACTTAGGTGAGGCTAATTTTGTTCTCGGTATCCAGATCTTTCGGGATAGGAAGAACAAAATGATAGCTTTGTCACAGGCCGGCTACATAGATAAAATTCTCAGGAGGTTTGCAATGCAGGATTCCAAGAAAGGTGGGCAACCATCTAGGTCTGGAATTACTCTTTCTAAGAAAGACTCTCCAAAGTCTTATGAAGAAAGAGAATACATGAAGAAGGTACCTTATGCTTCGGCAGTGGGTAGTCTCATGTATGCCATGCTTTGCACTCGACCGGATATTAGCTATGCGGTCGGGATTGTGAGTCGATTTCAGGCGAATCCAGGACCGAACCATTGGGTTGCGGTAAAGCATATTTTCAAGTACCTAAGAAGGACTCGAGGGTATATGCTTGTATATTCGGGTGAGGATTTAACTCCTCTAGGATACACTGATTCGGATTTTCAATCCTGCCTGGATTCTAGGAAATCGACTTCAGGGTTTGTGTTTACTCTGGGTGGCGGTGCCATCAGTTGGAGAAGTGCGAAGCAAGATTGCACTTCGGATTCAACGATGGAGGCCGAGTATGTGGCGGCTAGTGATGCTTCGAAAGAAGCAGTGTGGCTCCGCAAGTTTCTTGGGGATCTTGAGGTAGTTCCTGGTATGGATAAAGCGGTATCACTGTACTGTGATAACAGTGCGGCGGTAGCTAATGCTAAGGAACCAAGATTTCACAAGAAGAGTAAGCATATTGATCGGAAGTATCATGTGATAAAGGACTTCGTTGAGAGCGGGCATGTCACGGTATGCAAGATCGCATCAGAGGACAATTTAGCTGATCCATTCACGAAGACACTTACTGGGAGAGTCTTCGAGGGGCATGTGGAAGCTATGGGGATGCGAAATTTGCAGTATTTACTCACTTAGTGCAAGTGGGAGATTGTTAGACATGTATGCTCTAAGGAGTAAAAATGTAATACGTTTTTGGAGACATTTTTATCAATAAAGAATTTATTCATTTATATATACCAAATATTGTCCTCTTTACGTTCATATTTGTTGAATGTATGATAAGCAAACAGTAGTCTGAGACTGTCAATCTAAACCTTAAGAGTTGGGCATATGATGGGATGATTATGCGGTAGACACGACTCTTAAGGTGATAGTCTAAAATATATGATCCGCAATCGAGGGAATAAAGTTGGGCGCTTTATTCATGTAAAGATTGTTATGTTGTCTATATCCCTTTTGGGAGATGGTTTGTCTTGGCCATCGGAGTTGGACTCCGTGAATAGAAACATTGGCGCGTTGTCATAGGTGACGATGTGTTGGATCGGGACATAAAGTGAATTGATTTGGATTAATAATTCTGTCTTGGCAAATCGATTCACTTTAGACAATCATTTGTATTGTATCTTAATCCTGAGATGAATAATGGGCCCGTTGTCTCGATTTGTGTCTTTTGATGTACCAATGGGTGACTCCCACATCTCTATAGTGGCATGCATGCCGGTACGTTGGAGGCATGACTCTTGATAGCGTAGACTTGTTATTCATAGATATGGAATCCATAGCTCCTCTTTAGGAGTAATGATATCCTCTTATATGCGTTGTCCTGTAATTGGAAAACTGGAGCGCTCAACCATTTGGATACATAGGTGTAACCGAATGGTATACTATCTTTGGATGGTAAGTTTTCTAATGGTGAGACAATGGAACGTAAGATAAAAATAATCGGGAAGGTAAGACAGAACTTGTCCTTAAGCCGATTATGGATGATCATATGGGGATGCGATACACTATGATATGTCATGGAGACTTAGCTACACGAGCTTCGTAATTCTATAAAGTTCGAGAGTGCAGCTCCAAGCTTTTAGTGGAGTAGCGTTGGAGTTGATAATTGTGAAATGTATATCTGGGATATTGGGTTTCATAATTATCATGAGCTTGAACTTTATAGGTCCATTTTGGTCCCCTTTGCTAGCTCACAAAATCCTGTAACGACACGGCGTGCTTTTCCAATAATTGGTGACTTATGTCGGATTTATCAGATTGGTTTAAAATTTATAAGAATCAAATAATTCATGTCTGTTTATCGGTTGAATTAATTATGTAAGAAATTAGTTCAAGATGAACTTGTTGAATTATGGCGTTCGGATAATTCTTGTCTGTTTATCGGTTGTTTTAATTTTGGACAATTAGAACAAGATAAACTTGTAGAATTATTGTGAATTGATTTATTTTCTTAGAGATTATCTTGATAAAGTTTGTTTTGATCAGATATCTTTTCTATTGGGCTATTTGAATCAAAACTGAGACTTTATCCTTTAGAATCTCGGGTGGAAAATAAAAGATTCGCGGAGATTTTTTCTCGGCAGTTCGGCCTGCCTATCAGAAAGTTTGGCCTGCCGAACTGGCCAGTTCGGCCTGCCTATCACACAGTTCGGCATGCCGACCGCGACAGTTAAGATTACGCGTTTTTCACGCGTATCTTATCAGATATTGATCCGAACTTGATTCTGTTTCGATTTTTGAGACCTAATCTGATATGGACTGACCCCAAGGACCAATAGGTATAAAAAGGGAGTGAGTCTAATGATTTACTCAGATCAATTTGAGAGATTAAGAGTGATACTCTTCTAGTGAGCATCTAAAAACTCCCTGAGAGCTTTTGTTCACAAATTACGAACACTAGTTTTGGGTTCTCTCTATTGGTTGGAAGGAGAGTCACCGGTGGAAGAGCTGTACGTGTGAGCCCACACTCACTCCGGTTGTGGATAGAGAATAGCAAAGAAGACCAGTTGGTTGAGGCTCTTCTGGAACGTTACTTCTCTACACAGGTCGCGGAGGTTCTTCGGCACACTGAGGTTAGTAAGATCTGTTTAATTTATACATATAACATGTCAAACTTGTGTTTTGGAAAATACTCTGATGAAAAAATTTTAAAATTCCGCTGCGCACTTTGTTTCCAACATGTTTTACTCTATGAAAATAAGTATTAATTTTATTTTGTAATTTTAAATGAATAAATGGCATGAACACTTTAAGGATTGAGCACATCGAGACCGCGGCGTCATCACCAATACATAAGGTTAAATAAGCTAGCTTCTAAGGTAAGTACATTCTCACCTGCAACATGATATGTTTTATAAGGTTTGAAATTATGTGCATAATGATAATTATTCTATGATGGATTTTATGATGGTTTCATTTAAAGTTCTCTCATGAAATATTTTGATGTTCATAAAGTTATGCATGTATGATGATGACGTATTTCAAAGTATGAAAATTTTATATATGTATATATATGTATCACCTAAATAAGTGTTGCACACCAATGTTATGATATGTTATGATGTCATGTTTGGTTTAGGATTAGCTACCCTTTTCCTCTCATGACGGCGCGCCTACGATGATGATTATGGTGCAACACTTGGGCCCTTAAGATAAAATGGAATAAGTTTTAAATTGGTCAATGTTATGAAAGATATGTTCCTATGAAAATGTGCCTAGTGCACTATTATGATGATGTTCATAAAATGTTTTAAGTTGTGAGATAATAATGTACTTACTAAGCTTTAGCTTAATCAGTTAATATCATGTTGCAGATAAGGGTAAGAAAGTCATCGATTAGGTGGAGGGCAAGGAAAGGCGTGTGAGCGAAGGATGATGAATTGCAAACGGAAGAACGCCAAAGAAGGAAGTTTCAACGATATAAACTATGTTTTATAATTTGAACACGTTTATTATTAAGTTTTAAAGAATTCACGAATTATGTTTTATTATTTTATCTTATCATTTTAAGTATATGGACTTCCGCATATTGAAGTATTGATTTTTGTTTTAAAAATTTAATTTTTCTAATTTCTTTTTAGTCGGGTAGCCTGCCGATAGACGTTCTCTGGCCTGCCGATCAAGTTCGGTCTGCCGAACAGTGAGAGCTGATTGTTTTAAAATGTTGTGATGTTTCTTTTTAAATTATGATTTTATTATTTGGAATCTTTAATTAATTAAAGAATGTTTATGATCAAGTAAATTTTTATTGTTATTATTATGGATTAATTTATTGATTGTTATATATAAAAAAAATGCATGCATGGATCCTGGGTTATGTTTTCAAACAATCTTTTTGATCAAATAGTTTTAAAATAAAGGTTAAATGAATGAATGTAACGACATCTATGACGTCCGTAAAGGGGGGCGTTACATAGCACATATAAATTTTATGACTTGAAAATATTTTTAAAAATTACTAAAAATATAACAAGACATATTTATAAACTTAAAACACACTATCAAACACACTAAAACTCAAAATAAAATAACCGCATTACTTTTACGGTTTTGACTATTTACAGACTAGACACTTATTTAACACACCAAAATGACTCTAAAAATTACTAAAAACGTATTTTTAAACATATTTTCATGCTAAGATACAAAAATATTTATTAACATAAAATGCTATTAATTAGAGGATTTAATGAGAAATAAAAGCGTAAATAAATTATTTAAGCCTTAGAAAATGTATACTTTTATAGTCTTATCACACCCCCCAACCAGCTTATTGCTAGTCTCTAGCAACTAAAGCGATAAAACTTAAAAGAGACAAGATTTTTTTTTTTTAACTTGTGATTCCTCACTGATTTTCCTCAGGGTTTATCTCATATTCATGCCTCAAAGTAAAGATGCAAACACTAATTAAGTTATGATTTATTTCTAGAGTTTGTCAATTATTTAAGATGAATTTTCCTCTGTGTGTGTGTGAATTTCTATCACTAATCAATGCATATTAACCAGATAAATTTATATTAATATATCTTAATTTATTTAAATAAATTCTTATAAGTTTGTTTTTCATCTCTCTCTCTACTAATGTAGAATAACACCTTGTTAAAGACCTTTAGGACTTTATTCAGCTTGTAATGTAAGGCTTGGGTTAAAGGTATGATGGAAGATATATTTGAGGCTTAGTTCACCCATAAGACACTTACATAAATCCCGAACCTGTAAAATGTACAATCCAATTCCCAAAGTTTACAATCCCAAACTCGAAATGAAATTTCCTTTGTCAACCACTGTTTATTTAACTTTCTTCTTCTTCTTCTTTTTTGTTTTTTTTGTTTTTTTTTAATAAAATAACTGAAGAGTTACGATAAACGTACATATTTTACAAAGGTAGCGGATATTCCTAACTCATCCTAACCTCATAAACCTGAATTCACTTGAAAGAACAGATGTCTTATGAGTGAAAGGTACAAGAAAAGGATTATGAATTTATTAAAAAGGCTAGGCTAAATATATGGGTAACAAAGAAAATAGAACATTAAGCACAACGAGGTGACTAGGGATATAGAATGTAAACAGGTTAGCTTCAAAGGCTCAAACGATTCAAAGATGGCCTAAATTATATCTACAACTTAGTGTTATCTAGGATTTCGCCTCAGTTGTCTTCATGTGTCTTCCTAGGCTACTGCTTAGCTCAAAATTTCTTTTCATGTCCTGATCTAACTACATCCAACATGTAAATTTCCTGTCATATCAAGTTTGTTGAGTTGTTTTTTTCCTTTTTCATCACTAAATCCTACTCTCGACCGTCCATAATCTGACACTCGATCCCACTTACTAATTTGTACATCTTCCTTTGTAGTCATCGATACATCATCCCGAGTCTCGATTTTGCCATCTCGACATCACAAACACCCACTATGTGGATCTGGCATTATCCCATTTGTCTCCCATGATTTCCTTAATTCCCCCTTAACTTTCCCAAACCAGCGTCGTGGCACCAATTACTTAGCATTATGGCCCCCAAGCCTAAGCAGCCCTCCCTTACTACACCCAAAACCCTTCCAAATGAAACCCAGCCTACCCCTCCCTCACACCAAGACTTTTTTCCTGATCCCAAAGCTCTTTCCACCCATACTATTGTCAACCAATCCCAACATAATATCTATAAACCCATCCAAAAGTTAACCTTACCACCTAACTTTCAACTTATAGTGACTTTGATGTTGGAAAAATAGTACACAACATAATTTAAAAATTATTTATATCAGAGTATTTTCCAAACCACAAGTTTGACACGCTATATGCATAAATTAACCAGATCTTCCTAACCTTTGAATGCCAAAGAACTCCCGCAATCCGTGAAGAGAAGTAACATTTCAAAAGAGCCTCAACCAACTGGTCTTCTTTGCTATTCTCTGTCCACAGTCAGAGTGAGTATGGGCTCATGTCGTTGAGCTTTTCCACCAGGTGACTCTTTTTCCAACCAGTAGAGAAATACCCAAAGCTATAATTCATGATTTGTGAATGATAGCTCTCCAAGGAGTTGTAGAGTCTCACTGATAGAGTCTCACTCTAGATTTCTCAACTGATCTAAATAATAATGAGACTTCCTCCCCTTTTATAGAGGTTGGGCCTAGGAGTCAGTCCTTATCAGATAAGGCCTCAAAAATTCAAATCAAAATCAAATCAGAATCAATATTTGACAAAATCTACGTAAAAATGCGTGATCCTTTTTATCACTTGATCGGCAAGCCGAAATGTCAATCAGCCTATTAAACCTCCTCAATTGGCAGGCCGAACTTTAAGTTTGGCCTACCGAATCACTGATGAAAGATCCCTATGAATCTTTATTTTTCACCCGAGATTCTTGTGATAGAGCCCAATAGAGAAGTTATCTGATTAAAGCAGTCATATCTAGATAATTTCTAGGAAAATAAATATTCCTGATAATTCAACAAGTTTATCTTAAATCAATTCAAAATTAATCCAATCGATAAACAGACATGAATTATCCGATTCTAATAATTCAACAAATTTATCTTGAATTAATTTTATCACAACAATTAATTCAACCGATAAACAAACATGAATTATCTAATGTTATTGAATTTCAACCAATCTGATAAATCTAACATAAGTCACTAATTATTGAAAAAGCATACCGTATCGTTACAGGATTTTTATGAGCTAGTGAAGGGGACCAAATTGACCTATATAGTTCAAGCTCCTGGTGATTATGAAACCCAATATCCCAGATATATATTTCATAATTATCACCTCTAAAGCTACTCCACTAAAAGTTTGGAGCTGCATTCTTAAACTATATAAAATTACAAAGCCTGTATAGTTAGGTCTTCATGGCATATTATAATATATCGTATCCCCATAGAATTATTCATAATTAGCTTATGGATAAATTCTATCTTACCTTCCTGATTATTTTTATCTTACGTTCTATTATCTCACCATCAGAAACTTACCATCCAAAGACAGTATACCATTCGGTTACACCTATGTATCCAAATAGTTGAGTGCTTCAGTTTTTCAATTACAGAATAACGTATATAAGAGGATATCAACCACTCCTAAAGAAGAATTATGGATTCTATATCTATGAATAACAAGTCTACGCTATCAAGAGTCATGCCTCCAACGTATCGGCATGCGTACCACTATTAAAAATGTGGATGTCACCCTTTGGTACATCAAAAGACATAAGTCAAGATAACAGGCTCACTATTCATCTTAGGATTAAGATACAATACAAAAGATTATCTAAAGTGAATCGATTTGCCAAGACAGAATTATTAATCCAAATCAATTCACTTTATGTCATGATCCAACACATTGTCACCTATGACAATGTGCCAATATTTTTATTTGTAGAGTCCACCTCCTATGGTCAAGACAAACCATCTCCTAATAGGGATATAAACAACATAACAATCTTTGCATGAATAAAGCACCTAACTTTATTTCCTCGATTGCGAATCTTATAATTTAGGCCGTCACCTTAAGAATCGTGTCTTTTGTATAATTTGTCCATTATATGCTCAATTCTTAAAGGTTTAGACCGACAGTCTTAGACTTTTGTTTGCTTAACATACATTCAACATATGAACGTAAAGAGGATAAGATTTGGTATATAAACAATAAATAAATTCTTTATTGATAAAAATGTCTCCAAAAACATATTACATTTTTACTCCTTAGGGCAAACACGTCTAATATTTGAACCCTCCACCGTCACCTAAGCATTCAAAGATCATAAGTGGCGTTAGGCCATGTCTAAAGAGTATGATGTTCTTGTTTGAAATAGAATGTGGGAACTTGTTCCCTCACCTCCAACCTAAAATATTGTTGGGCATAAGTGGATTTATCGAATTAAGCATTTACCTTATGGTTATGTTGACAGGCACGAAGCTCGCTTACTAGCCAAGGGATTTCGTCAACACCCTAATGTGAATTATAATGGCACATTTAGTCTAGTTGTCAAGCCAACCACCATTCGTCTTGTTCTCAGTCTTGCTGTTAGTAAATGTTGGTCTCTCTGACAACTTGATGTCAACAATTTATTCCTTCAAGGTACCTTGACTGAAGATGTCTTTATGGCTTAACCACCAGGCTTTATTGATTGTGATCATCTGCAACAAGTATGCGAGTTGCATAAGGCTATATATGGTCTTAAGTAGGCATCTTGTGCATGGTATCATGAGTTGCGTTAATTTCTTGTTGCTTCTAGCTTTGTCAACTCACACGCAAACACCTCCTTTGTTATTTTCAAAACGGGTGGTATTTTGATCTATCTTCTTGCATATGTTGATAATATTATTATCTTAGGGAGTGATGATGGGGCTGTATAGAAGTTTATTACTCTTTTTGGTTAATGGTTTTCTATCAAGGATCTTGGGTCCTTGACTTATTTTCTTGGTGTAGAGGTTCTTCCATATCTTAAGGGGTTATTTCTGTCTCAACGTTTGTATATCCTTGATCTTCTTGCTCGAACACGTATGACAGATTCCAAGCCTGTTACTACACCTCTTGCTACTGCCTCTTCATTTACTTTTCACTCTGGTACTAGACCATTGTTGGCAGTTTGTAGTATTTGTCGCTCACTAAGACTGATATTACGTATACGTTGAATAAACTCTCTCAATTTATGCATCGCCCTACCAGTGATCACTGGAATATCGTTAAGCGACTGTTGTGCTATCTTTATGGCTCTCTTGATCAAGGTGTAGTTCTACATCACCACTCTTTTTTGGCACTCAATGCTTTCTCTGATGCTGATTGGGCAGGTAACAAGGATGATTATGCACCCACTAGTGCTTATCTTGTTTAACTCGATCGTAATCCTATTTCTAGAGTTCCAAGAAGCAACAAATGGTTGTTCATTCCTTTATTGAGGCCAAATAGCATTCAGTTGTTGCCACAACTACCAAGTTAAGTTGGATTTGTTTTCTCCTCACTAAAATTAGCATTGCTTTTCCCCTATAACCAGTAATTTATTATGACAATGTTGGTACTACCAATCTTTGCTCTAATATGGTATATCATTCTCGTATGAAACATGTGGCACTTGATTATCATTTCATTCATAATCATGTATAGAGTGGTGCTCTAAGGATTGCTCATGTTTCTTTCGAAGATCAGTTGGTAGATATTTTCACCAACCCTTTACCACAGGCATGTTTTCTTTTATTAAAGGACAAGATCGGACTCTCTTCTAGGAGCACCATCTTACGTGGGTATAATGAAGATATTAATTAACATATCATTTATTATTTGAATTTTGTAAATATTAGGTTTCTAGATTTTCCTTTCCTTCGTTGTTGTCTTGATAAGTTTCTCATTAGCTAGTTTCCTCGTTCAATGTTTGAATTGTATTTTATAACACTATAAATATCTAGTTTATTCAATGAAAAGACCATGCCATATTTCCTCCAATATATGACTCTCCAAAGTTTGAACCATTTTCTATAGTAAAAACCATTCTCATTCTCATTTTTCTTATATAAACCATAATTTTTCAAACATCAGTTCTTGTTTTAAACTTGATGTGATGTTTTATGCTCGTTTTAAACCTTTACATCCTAACTTTTTTCAATGCTCAGAAACTTACAAAATTACAAGGAAAAATCAACAATAGATTCAAAATAAATGGAAGCATGAGTTTAATCAAATTTTGATTTGAAATTCAACCTTTGATTCTTGTCAAAAGAGTGATTTGATCTCTAATTTTCTTTGTTTAAAGCAAAAGGGCCGGTTGTGTTGATGGGTTTTTGCAAAAAATAAAAAAATGAGAATGAGAAGGGAAAAACGTGAAAGAGGGAGAGAATTAGAGTAAGAGAGACAAGAAAGGAAAAGGAGAGTGATAGATCGATTGGAAGCATTTGGGGTTTTACACAAGAAAGGAAAAAAGGGAATCAACAAAGGGCATTTTGTGTAAATAAGTGAGTAAAGCGGATGGAAAAATTGCAAATGAGTAAATCTGTTTTGAAATCAATTTTTATATATATTTACTTACCAGAATTTTAAATGCCTTTAAAATTAGAAATATGCAAACACAAATTACAAGTAAATGTAATTAACAATTTAATTAAAACTTTGACACACTAATCAATCAAATTTAATATAATTAACATCGTTTAAAATTCATTGGCGCTACAAGTATATACATACTCAAACTTTGTCATGAGACAAATTGCCCCATTACATTGAATTAAAATATGGTTCTTGTCTGTGAATATTCTACATATGGCCTAAGATGATATCATAAAATAACAACTGAGTAATCATATCGTATAAAAAGTAACATTAGTATCCACTAGAAGAAATTGTTTAATACATGACGTCTATTATACAATAGTTTTTTAAAAACCATCATGTTAAATAGGGGAAAGCTATAGAGGTCCACAAAAAAATACTAAAATTGTTATGGAAACCTTGTTTCCATGATGGTTTTTTATATTAGATTACATGACAGTTTTTGAGAAAACCATCATATAAGATTGTATTTTACATGATGGTTTCTTGAGAAAACTATCGTATAAAATTTGTTTTTTCTACACTATCTTACATGACGGTTTCTTGTGGAAACCATCATGTAAGTTTGTATGCCCTAGCTTATGATAATACTATTATTATAATATTATTAAATAATGATAATACTATTATTATATTATATAAATTAATAACATATTATTATGAATTATATTTTTATTATTACTTATATTCATATCAATATATTATATATTATATATTCAATATCTTAATATTAATGTAAAAACGCATCGGTATTGTTTCAAAAGAAAAAAAACATGTCTTACATGACCATTTTGAGAAAAATAATCGTGTAAGGCCCACAATTTAAATGGTGTAGTTTCAAAGCTTACATGATGGTTTTTTTGAAAACCGTTGTGTAAGCCTTCTATAATTCAAACAACCTGCACCCTCAAACCATTCAAACACTTAGACCCCTCTCTTGCTAACTTAGCCCCCTCTTTATCTACCCAGCCCTCTCCGCCTCAACCTAGTCCCCCAAAACCCCAAGCTCGCTGTTGTCTCTATCCAGCTCCATTCCATCCAACCCCATCGCTGTCATCTATTGAAACCCCGTCACCGCCAAACACACTCTCTCTCCATCCCTCACGAACTTGTTCTCTCTTTCGCCCCTCTCAAACCTGCTCTGTCTCGCCATTTCCTCATGCACTCTGCCTCGTTGACATTGTTCGAGACATCTCCTCGTACACTCCCTAATGCTGCTGTAGTTCCAACCCACTTCACCGTCGCTCTAAGCCTCACTACCATTATTAATCTTAAGGTCTCTTTTCTCTCTCTCTCTCTCTTCATTATTCGCTAAGAAATTTATTAAAAATTATTATGAAATTTTTGGATTATAGTGAAATTTGTTTGAATTTTATTTTGGATGATTTTACATATCAATTTACAAATTTTTTGAGACTTTTTCTTGCAACACCCACCACATGTTTGATGAAAATCTTCTATAGCATCATAACAATTATTCATGTGTTTTATTGCTCAAAACTCACTAGTTATTGTTTAGGGTTTGTGTGGATTAATTTTAATTTTAATTATTTAGGATTTTAGTTTTGTTAATTTGTTTTTTTTTTTTGGTTAATGCATTGTTAGTGATTAGTTTAGTATATGTATTATCACTTTCAGAACGGACTTTAATGTTAGTTATGCATTGCTATTAATTAGTTTAGTATATGTGTTAGCTTTTGTTAGTTATGTATTTTGAGTTTATGTGAAATTAATTCTAACAATTTGTTTTGTTAATTTGTGTTTGATTTTATGTGATTATTATGGTGATATTGATTGTGCATCCGATTGTTTTGGATGAGGTTTTAGTTAAGATTAAGTAAAAATGTCATAAGAGAGTGATGAGGAGTATGCGGCATCTTCCTCTCAACGTGGAAAAGGAAAAAAAAAAGTTTGTCAACCACGAAGAAAAACCGAGTTCAATCCCTTTGTTAATCATGAGCGCAGAGCCACTTTGATAAAAAGAGTACATAAGATATGATCAAAGGGATAAAGAATTAAAGTCACATTGACAAAAAAGACTAACTGAAGGACAATGCCATAAATAGCCTGTTGAGGGTTGTTAACCTATTGCAAATAAGCCACTACCTACATTTGATTTCTTTACTTCAAGAAGAATTTAAGTCAATAGCTTTGTTTGCACAAGCTATCTAACAAGGCGGATGGACAATTCAGTGCCCAATACTGAGATCGATCATTGGCAATGACATGCATATCTATATAGGGGTACGAAGATGTTTATTATGTGCACAACTTCAAAAAGATTATAGTTTACTATATAATGGTATACCTCTAGTAATAGATCTATCGTTATTTCTTACTCTCTTAAATCAAGTAGACTTAAATAGTTATTGAAAATAAGTCTGTGTTGATATTATTGCAGTTTTTGGAAGATGGCTATAAACGTGCAAACTTAGTTAATCATTTGACTTCATATCTCTAGTGATTACCTCAAGTGTTGTAAAATGTAGAGATGATGATGTTAGAGAGTGCAACACTGCACTTTTCACCCTTTTCCAACAAGCACTGAGAGGAAAAGCATTTTCTGTGCCATACAATGTTGCGGAACATTGGATGTTGGCACTTGTTGAACCATGGGAGGACCAAGTTCTTTGTTATAATCCCTTTGGAAATCAACCACGTCAAGATTTTGTGAATATTACTAATTTGCAAGTGCAATTTGTAGTTGTAAATAAGGTTTGATATATGTGTTACCTTATTATGTTTAATCCTTCTTTATTTTGACAAATTTTCAAGGCCCTCAACGATTGGAAATTTGCAACAGGAGCCAGTATAATGCGTTGATCAGGAGGTAAAACTGTTTATAAATCCCATAAGTGTCCAAGGAAACTTGGCAACAACGAATATGGTTATTTTGTTTTATGTTATATGCAGGATATACATTTTATGAATAATGACATGGTCGAGCTTTTAAGAAAGGACTTTTACACCCATGACGTTGAGGTTAGAATTAAGTGGGTAAACCATTTAAATAAGTCTCTTCATTTTTAGGTAGTAGTAGAAATTTTTGTACATGTATTTTAATATGTGTTGTAAACTTTATGTATTTGACATATGCCGTAAAAATTTTTAAGTTAAATGTAAATATATGATTTTCTAATCAGGGCCTTAGATTAATAGATAAGAAACGGGACTGGTCATCCCAAGGGAAATTAGAGATTCATCTTTTTTTTTTTTGGTTTATGACTAATTTTTCACTATAGTTTGTAGAAAAACTGTCATAAAAATAGAAGCTTACGCGACGGTTTCTCTAGAAAGCTATCATGTAAGCTAAAAGAAGGCTAACTTACATGATGGTTTTTCAGAAAAACCATCATATAAGCTTCAATATTATATGATGGTTTTCAAAAAAAAAAAAAAAAAAAAACCATTGTATAAGATGCGTCCATAATGAGCCACAAGATCACAAAAAACCAACCTTATATGATGGTAAAAAAACCATCTCTTCTAAACTACGACTTTTTTAACCATCATGAAATGTTTGCATAATAGTTAAAACCGTTGTGAAATAAATAATTTTTAATAGTGATCATACTTAGGGTTTTTAGTACATTTATCTTTTAATTCAAATAATTATCTGTAGAATCTATTTCAACTTTTGAAAAAGATATTTTTCTACACCAAGATAACAAAAAGATTACATGAATCGTGCAAGATATTTGTCTCCTAAAATTATGGATGTGGTGCCACATGGACTCCCAGAGTTCCAGTGTGTGACGCCACACACAGTTCTAGTGGACTGTTGTATGAAATTACAATTTTGGCCCTGTTGACAAAATTAATCCAAGAAAATTTCTATTAATCCATCTGAAAGAATGTTGTGGAGCTAGCAAGGGTACCCAATGGACATATATAATTTAAGCTCCAATAATTATTTATAATTTAATCATCTCATAATTAAATTAATAATAATTATTAACTCATGTTTGCACCACTATCGGAAAATGAGGTTGCACTCTTAAATTATATATAGAATTATATAGAATCTTAAACATAAAATGTCATATACAAGGTCGTTCATTGATATAATCATTTACCATATGATAATACCTTTTATAATGATATTTATAATTAGAGCTAGGTTTATAATTTTTTGTATAATCTTTTTAATTACTTCTTTGTATATGGATTTAGCTATGAACCGTTGACATATTGAGTGGTCAGTTGATATATTGTACAGCTGTACATGAATTCACATTTCAAAGCACAATGTATGCCATATTTCAAGTTGGGAACAGATAATGAACATGTCTCACAATTTTATCTTTTACGAAGAAAAGCTATCACCATCATAAATGGAGCATACGCAAGGGGACAGTCCGCCTTATCAAGTTGGACTAGCGACCCAACTAGTTGGATTTATCTTCAAAAATAAAATATATTCTTCGCTTGAAAAAAAATTAGGATTTATGCGACAAATACTTGAAGTGGACTGATATTTAACAAAATGATTTACAATGTGGTTGAGAGCATTAGTTTAAGCCAATAGTTTGAACAAAAGTTAAATATCGTAGCATATAAAAGCTTTATATTGTAGCTCATTTTTTCTTAACATTATAGTATGTGAGAGGTTTATACTGTAGAAACTAAAAGTTTTGATTGAATCTGACAATACCAAACACCCTATTAATAATTGTTACACCGCTGCCAAACTACGCAAGTTGGCAGCGGCTGATTTCTTTGCACACGTGCCTTCTAATTGGTCTGGAGTTCTGATGCCATCAAGTTAAGATGGCAGCCAAGCTAGGGGAGAGCTCAATTGAGGTCTAATGGTCAATAGCGGCTCAACCATAAGACGGCTTAGGCAAATGCCTAAAGCCCCAGTTGAGCCAAGGCCCTAAGTTTGGAAATGAGAAGGTATATTTTCATATAAAAAAAATCATTTAGAAGACCTCTTTTATTTTGAAAAGTAAAAAAAAAAAAATGCATTTGTTGTTTGATTATTTGAACTAAAAATTATAATGAGATGAAAATATAATCTAAATTTTATATAAAAAAATGTGTGATTTGTAGGAAAAAAAAACAATTTGGAATTATCAATAATAATATAAAATTAGTTGAAGAATGTATTAGACTTAATTATTTTGTTTGCATAATTGATCAAATATTTCCTTAATTACAAGTATAACAACTTTTTGCATGTAAATCTATCTTTGTCGTTATTTTTTTGACCACTTTTTGAGTCATTCTTCAACTTCGAAAAAATAAAGTCACTAGATAGAAATATAATAAGCAAACATTGTTTGAATCTTAAAGACATTCTAAATAATAATCAAAAACATTGTTTATCATTAATAGTTGTATTTACTACGAAAAATTAAGGAGTATTTTTAAAAACTCATTTTAATTAGAGAATTCTTTTTTAAATGCATAGTTTGCTAATTATATAATATTATTAACAAATTTAGTGAATCGGTGCCTCTAAAAAAAAGAAGTTAATCTTTTTTTAAATAATAGAATTTTTTTTAACGTCGAACTAAATTTAAAACTTTCAATTATTTTTGCTTGTTTCTTAAAAAAAATAAGAGTCCTCTTAAAATTCTTAAAATTCTTTTGCTTATGTAGTTGAACTGGCCCTGCTAATGGTCTATTGTTGAACTAGGAAGAGAGCTAAGAACGATCAAACTAGGTATCCTCTGGAAGGGCCATTAACTAGATCTCCTTTGAAAGAGACCAAATAATAAGCTCTCCTTATGGGCGGGGCAAAATACGAGCTCTTCTCGTGGACAAGGCAAAATGATGAGCCCTTCGCCAAATGAGATAAAGAGATGAGCTTTCCTCTGGACGAGACAGAAAGACAAGCTCTTTATGCAGACGAGGCAAAATGTGAAGCTCTCCTCCGAACGAGAAAGAAAGACGAGCTCTCCTTTAAACAATACCAAAAATTGATCTTTTCGTAGATGAAGCTAAAGCACGAGCTCTCCTCTAAACATGACCAAAAGTTGAGCTAGCTCTCCTCCAAGAGAGACAAAATAACAGTCTCCTTGAAATTTGGATGATTTGTCAACAACTATCTAGTCATCTTTTTCTCTCTTAACAAGTTTCATTTATTGATGGCTAGAACTACAATTTTTGGAATTATATGGCCTTCAAAATATATTTGGTAAATACATTTTTTGAAATTATTAATATTAAGGTATCTTTCAATATATCTTATATCTATAAGTAGAATTGACTAAACCTCCATTAAATCATATTATATGTATTTACGTGAAGTTTATATATCACAAAAGACATAAATACAAGTTATCTTATGATTATATAAATATAATTCATAGTTGATAAATAAAGTTGGGTGGTCTACGTATATTTAAAATTGTCTTGATTGTGTATGAATTTATTAGTGTAATTTGTCTACACTGAATTGGAGCATAGATGAGATTTAATCACTGTTGAAATGACTGTCAAATTTATTAAATCTCATAGGCATTGTTTTTCCTTTACTCTTAAATTTGAATTAATTGTAATTTCATATTTATAAACGTAATTCTATTTGAGTTGCTATAATTGATATTCTCAAAGACTTGGTGAGAGCATTTATAAATAGTTAAATTTATGAATTAATAATATGAAATTTGTACGAATATATCTTCTGACGGGGTTTTTGATACTTGACCATTAAATTCTTTGGCCAGAGTGTGGCAACATTAATTATGAACTAATTTTTATGATAGAGATTGTTGAAATATGATTATTAGAAAAAACTAGTAAGTGTCAAGATATAAGACGTAATTAAATTGAGCGCATAATCAAGATATCAATTTAATTTATCGTTATGGTACAAGGGATCATAAAGTAAAGAAACAATGTGGGAAATTCCTTAATGGCACACAATTAGGGAGTACAATTCCGTTCTTCTAGTTGAATAGATTCAGACTTCAGTAATTGCTTAATTATATAGAGTCATTTTTATATGTGCCCATTTGAGCTCAGATTAGCTCATTCAATTGGTTGTACCACTGCAAGGCTAATTAAAGCATAGATTAGCTAGTTAGGTCCGGAGCCCAAGTAGAATATGCAGGCAATGTGTGTATAATTTGAGTAAATTAAATAGTATACCATTGTTTTACTACCACTAAATTGTGTTGTATGACTTTTTCTCTTTCCTTTGATCCATTCCCTTTTTCCTAGCTTAAAAGGTCAAAAGATCAAATTATCAATAGATAACATGTATTTAACTAATCCTTATCCAAAATACTTAAGAAAAATAGTGTCTTTATATTCATTAAAAATGATATTTTTAAACTTTCTCATATAAATGATAAACTAAAAAAAAATACTTCAAAAGTGTTATTTCTCACATTGATGACCCGTATAATTCTAAAAAACCACATGGAAGAATTATAGTTTAATTGACATATTTTGATGTTTGGCTTATCATAAATTTAAATATTTAAATTATTTATTAATTTGACTAATATAATTTGAACTAAATATACGTTAATAAAATATCTAAAATATATTAAGTGATAATTGATATTTTGTTAAAGGTAGATTCTCTTCAAATTCTAATCAAATATATTATATCAATAATATTAATATAACAATATTAATTATCATATTAAACTTTGTCATAATATGTCTGCGTGTTCTTATTAGTTCAATCCAGCGCTTGATCCGTGTTGCGCATTCTAGTAGCTATATTTTTTACTCCAACAAGATTTGTCGGAGTCTTTCATTTACTGAATTGTGTGTTTTATACTAAGGTTGGCTTCTGCAATATGAACATTGATTCTGAAAAATTAAAAAAAAAAAAAACTTATGATCTTCTTATTCAAATTGAGAAGGGTTTTAAGTTGTTTAAATAAACGTGGACTGCATCATTTCTTACGCAGGGTTGCTTCTTGTTATCCTTTTATTTCCTTGTTTTGTTACCCATCCTAATTGGATATTGTACTTCTTTCTTTTTGGTCGTTTTTCACTAATTAATATATTTAAGTGGGGGTTTGATTTCTCTTCGTTAAGTTTTTTAAAAAATTGTTCTAGATTGAATAATTTAAGGCCCGTTTGGTGTAGTGTATAGGATAGTATTGGATATAATAATCTTAGAGGATTGAATTGGACTGTATTGGAATGGATAAAATAAAATTTTAGCTAATCAAATTCTATGTTTGGTGTTGTGTTATTAAGATAAGTGCCTTCTTGTAAAAATTTTTCAAATTTTTAGTCAAATTATAATTTTTTAAAATTGAAGGGCCAAAAATATTATTATTAAAAGTATTTTCGTAACATAAAAGTAATTTTTGACCGCTTTTTTTAAATATTATAATTTGATCCCAATTTTTATAAATTTTTGCGAGTAGGTCTTTGAAAATTTTTATAACATACAAAAGTTATGTTTATTCCCATACTTTAGCAAGGGACTACCTAATTTCCTTCTAAGGGGATTCAAGCATAAATTGAATAAGCTCTTATACAAATCTAATCTTTTAAAATTTTTCATCAAACAAAGTACTAATGTTTAATCCAATTCACTCCTCACCAAACATACCCTGCATGTATTGATCATTCAACTGTAGAAAGCTATCTATAAATTAGACAATCTAATACAATCTAGAATTTGGGGCTTGGTCTATCTGTCCAATGTTAGAAATCTCTCGAAAGATCTTTAAAAACAATCCCAAATATAAAAGAAATAATTAGACGTTAGAATAAATATTCGTATTTCTAGATTGTCAAATCTAATGTTACTGTGTTGCAAATTAAATGCTCTAATTTTACCAAGAGCAAAAAATATGCAAAACAAAAAATAAACAAGAATATACAAGTTTATAGTAGTTTACCTTTAATATGAGAGTTACATTTACATATAATCATTGTAGAATAATTTACTATAATTATAAAGTTAACAAGAGAAAAAGTACACATCATTCTCTCTCTAAGTTTTTTTATAGCCTCTCACAATTTTTTAGGTCATATAAATAAGTCTTAGCATCTTTGATTTATAAGAGTACACCAAAAGAAAAAAAAACCTCAGTTTTCCAAAAATAATGCTGAGTTGGTATCGATCGCGCCGCCAAACATTAGCTATTACGTCTTTGGAAATTCTCAACTCAACGCCATAGTGTCCAAGTCTTAGGGCCGCTGTCTTAGTTTCCCACTGTCACGGCACTAGCTTCTCACGATCATGGAGCTGGCTCTCTTGCCACAAGATTGATCCCGTAATGCTCTAAATAGGATGATAATTGGTCAGGTTATTAAATTAGGATCCACACTTTTTTTACACACTCAAGACAAATACAAATCAAGAGCATTCTAATTTTTTTCTTTTATTCTATGTCTTTTTGGTGATAAAGGATATCCTAATATAGAAAATATTTTCTTTCATCACTTCTTCATCAGTCGAAGCTGACCAGTTTTACCACATACGTACTTCAAATTTTAACTTCAAATGTCAAGAGTTTTTATGATATCATGGAATATTTTTCTCAAGTGTCAAACAATATAGCAAACTTATTGAGAGTGGGATCACATGTATAACATGTCAAAAACACAATCATCTTATCTAACTAATAAACTTATACGGTTCAACGTAAAGTAAAAGTTAACCTAAAAAAAAATCTACAATCTGATTTATCTACTATTGACTTTTTACAAGATGTTTGGGAAATCAGTTTGAACTGCAAACACCATAGCAACTTAAATTCTATGAGAAACACTACAGCAAATTTGGTTTGAACTGCGATCTGCGGTTTGAATTGTGCCTCTCAAACACTAAATAATTAAGCTTTAATTCATATAGGCAGCGGAGAAAGCATAGGAAATGGGAAACATATCAAAGGATGAGCCCTTGGGAGGGTGATCCCAGGTCCTTCTTCCATGTCAATTAAAGGTCCATCATTTCCATCCACCTTCCACTCAAAGCATTGAATCATCGCGGCAAGGGTTGTCTGAACAAGTAGCAACGCAAGCGAGGCCCCGGGACATACTCTTCTTCCGCTCCCAAATGGCAAAAGATGGAAATTTTGTCCTCTCACATCCAATTGGCTCTTCACCGTTCCTTCTTCACTAAGAAACCTCTCTGGCTTGAACTCGAGTGGCTCTTCCCAGTGCTTCACGTCCCTTCCAATAGCCCAAACATTAACATACAACTGGGTTTTCTTTGGAATTTCGTAACCATTAATCGTGCACTTTTCTGATGATTTACGAGGTAGTAATGGCGCAGCGGGGTGAAGCCTCAGTGTCTCTTTAACTATGGCTTGAATGTAAGGAAGGTTGACAATATCTGACTCTTCTACTAGTCTAGTTTTTCCCACAACAGAATCAATTTCTTCCCTGGCCTTGTTCATGATTTTTGGGTGATTTATTAGCTCCGCTAGTGCCCATTCTATAGTAATGGCCGATGTGTCTGTCCCAGCTACGAATACATTCTGAAAATCAGAATATTTTTTGTTAGTTCCATTGCTGATACATCTCAAAATAACTTCATTATAACCTTTGTCACAATATAAATCTCTTGAATTTACAAAAGTGAGAACTTTATATGTTTTGGTGATTAAATATAATCTTTTAGAAAGTTAGAGGCTTCAGTAACATTGTAGTCTTGTGTAGACATTGAATTAGTCAATTTAGGATTCCAAGCAATGAAAAAGTTGATTTTATACAGAAAGAGAGTACAAATATGGTGCAGAGTATTTGCAGTAGCCCAAGATCAGTAACTGATTAAGTAAGAAAAAGAAAACTATAAATAGATTGTGAACAACCTCCTTTGATCAGGGGAAATCCTCAGACTGTGACACATACAGAAAACATGAACCAGAAAACTAATTGGTTGTTGGTACTAAAATGAATGCACCAACGACATTCACGAGACAAATAGGTTAATGATGAATGTACCATCATACATAATTTCATGAACTAGAGTTGAAAAAACATTTATGCATCAATTTACTTTCATTAACTAGAAAAACGAAAATAATCCTTGTGAAATTCTAATGATAAATCTAATACAAAAAATTTAGTCAAAAGAAAACAAAACATGATGTAAATCCGAATCATAGAGAAACTGTCATAAATCTAAAGATGTATAAAAGTTGTGGCATGCGACTTAAATTTGTCACAAGTAAATGAAACTATAAATGGTCTATACATAAAACTTGAACCACAAATGTTGTTCATTCTTGAACTTGGCTATCAGAAAATCAAATTCCATAAATATAAATGAAAGAACACTAATATTATGCTGTGTTCATACCAGGACAAATGCCTTTATGTTCTCTCTTGTCAATCTGACCTCTGAGCTCTCATCTTCAGATATTTCAAGCAAAATATCAAGTACATCCTTCACAGCCTCACTCCTTCCCTTCTCCACCTTCCTTGCCTCTTGACGCTCTTCTATAATCTTCTCTATCATCTTGTCAAACTTCTCATGAATTTCCTTACTCCTCTTCCATAATCCCTGCAAATCTAGGCTCTTACATAAACAAATATAGTCCGAAAGGTTAAACTTCCCGACGATCTCCATCGTCTCGTTCACCACCTTCCTGATCTCATCGGCGTCGTCATCATTCTCCACGCACCTTTTGCTCATAATCATTCGCGAAACGACATTGTTAGTTAGCTTTGTAAGTTCTCCACCAACATCAACTGCCTCTTTTTCGTTGGCCTTTTTTAGCAGAAACTTCAAAAGCCGCCTTATCTCTTCGTGCCTAATCGAAAGAAGTTGATCGAGTGTTTGTCCACCAAGAAGCTAAGACATGGACAGTTTCTTCATGAACTTCCAGTAATGTCCATGCTCTACAAAAAAGAAATCAGATGAGGGGTAAGAGAGGTAATTCACAGCACTAGGCTAAGGCCGGTTCAAGAACGAGGTCTCTTGCGTCTTAAGGAACTCTTTGGCCATTTCTGGTGAGGAAACAATAACACAAGGGAGAGAGCCAAGAAAGAGGTGAATTAAGGGTCCGTAGCGGTTGGAGAGTTTGTGGAAAGCTTGGTGTGGTAATGGACCTAGGAGGTGAAGGTGTCCGATGATAGGAAGCGCTAGTGGGCTCGGCGGGAGGCGAGCTGTGGTCTGAGTTTTGGTGAGAATGGCTCGGACCAGGATGGTGGATACCAGACATGATAACAGGCAAACTATGATGAAATTTTGGAGATCTTCCATGATTCTGAATATGTATGATTTTCAAAAGTTATGTACATTATAAAAGGGGGAGAATAATATCTTCAAAAAAAAAAAAGGAAGAATAATTTTTTATTTATTTATTGGCAATTTTTTAGTTGTGTGATTTAAATTACCTATTTAAATCACACAACTCAAATTAAAATAATTTAAATCAACACAACTCAAATCCATTTATTAAACGAACTCTTAGTTGCGACCTAACATGTAAGAGCATGTTTAAAAACAAAGTTAGAACTTAAATTTAAAACTTAAACACTGTAATATATAAAAGCTTTATACTTTAGTAAACTTTTACTTTTTACTGTAGCATATAAAAATTTTACATTGTAACAAGTTTAAAACTTAGGGCCCGTTTGTTTCGAGTATTATTTAGACTCAGTGGACTCAAATTTGGATTCAAGTATTAAAAATCCTTTACATACGTGTTTGTTTTTCCCTAAAATTTGAATCCTTTGAGTATTAAGAATCTAAGTTTTCAGAATTCTCATCCCCTAAACTTTTGATACTCAGATATCTCTGCTACAATAAAACTTAAATATTTTCTTTCCTATATTTGAGGAAAAAAAGAAAAACTTTTTTTTCCCACCAGGTGGGGCCCACCCCACTGAGGGGGCCACGCTACAGCCCGGTCGGGATGTATAGTATTACCTGAAAAAAAATCATAACTTCTTCATTTGATATCCAATTAAGATGATTATTTTTCATTGTATTCCTAGTGAAGAGAGGAAAAAATTAAGATTTATATTGCATATTTTTTAAGATTATTAATATTAATATTTTATTAAATTTGTTAATAAATCAAAAACTATTTTCATTATCGTTCCAAACACAACTTTCAATTTCATTCTATACTCATATTAAAACTTAAATGCACATCCAAATTCTAATTTAGATAACAATTCAAATCACTAACTTATTTTAATTCAAATCACACTAACTTAAATTAAATAATTAATTTAAATCTATTTACCAAATGGACCCTTAAATTTCAATAACTTGCCAAAGTAAGCCTGGCTTTTGTGAACACATTATATATTTTTTTGTTGTCAGGCAATCGGCTGACATCAAATTATATTGTTTGAAATAACCATAAATGCTTTATTGGGATGAGGTGGGAAGCTAAGTTTGTGACTTTGTTCAAGAGTTCTTTCGGAGGGTCATTTTGTGAGAACAGTTAACCAGACTTTTATTGCTTTTATTCCTAAACAATTAGACGTCTCAAAAGTTTGATCATTTCCGTCCAGTTAGCTTATGCGATTTTTGTTATAAAATTACTGCTAAGCTTTTAGCTAATAGGCTGCGCCCGATCCTTAATAAGCTGATTTTTCCTTTCCAATCTGCCTTTATCCCTGGCAAATGGATTGCTGAGAACTCAGTTGTGGCACAAGAGGTGCTTCATACCATGAAAAGGAAGTCTGGAAAAGGTGGATTGATGGGAATTAAACTTGATATAAGTAAGGCCTGTGATCGTTTGGAATGGCCTTTTCTTAACAGAGTTCTGCATGCCTATGGCTTCTATGCTTTATTCTGCAAATTCATTATGACATGTGTAACATCTGTATCATTTTCGGTACTTTTGAATGGAAGCCCTCTGCGTGCTTTCTGTCCAGAACGGGGCATTTGTCAAAGGGACCCAATTGTTAGAATAAAATTGTGATGAAAACCATCATCACCCAGGATCGTTCACGTCAAATCATCAAGAATATTAATAAGATGCGGAAGCTAACCTGAATCCATTGATAGAATGTGATTCTTGAGTCCTTTGGTTGAGGATCTTCCAAGTCTGGTACGTAAATCCTCCCTATCAGAATGCTCTGTAATCTCTCTGTAGATGGGAAACAGAAAAATAATGTACGTACTGACTTGGGGACCACAACTCCTTTATATAATTGCTAAACCCTAGCAATTATCCTTAATTACCAATTTAGGCCATCATAAAATTAGTAATTTTCTTTTTGGTCTCTACACATAGGAGGCCCACACTTAATGATGCATTAAAAGCCCAAAACCCAAATTGATCACTTTTAATTGGGCAACCTTATTAATAGCCTTTAATTCACATTTATTTAATACATTAGCCCATATATTGGATTTTGATCCAACAATCTCCCACTTGGGCTATATATGAAACTTTATAAATGTGTATTATACCTTATGAGCTCATGAATTTTGCTATCAAAACCTTATGCACCTCAACAATCTTGTCCATTAACCATATCAATATAGGACCAAAGTGACCTTCGTTACATATGTCGTAACTAGACCCATCAATGATCACATATACCAATACGACTAATGACAAGATCAAGCATGGATGTGTAGCATGGAAATTTCATGCAATGTGATCTTAACATGCCTATTTTCAACTGGTCCACCTGAAAACCTTAGTGAGATCAAACCATACCAAAATCAGAGTGTGAATAAGCTGAAAACTTTATTTCTGCAGAAAATAACCTCAAAATATCCATAAACTGAAATAACTGAAAAATGTCTATATCATAAGAGCATTTAAAATTACAAACTCCCACTAAAACTAAATATCCTGAAATGATATGACACCCATACGAGCAGTGTGCTCATGAAACATTTTGGGTGGCAATCCCTTAGTAAGCGGATCCGCAATCATGGAGTTTGTACCGATGTGCTCTATAGACAACTGTCCACTCTGAACTCTTTCTTTCACAACTAGGAACTTGATCTTTATATGCTTTGACTTTGTCGAGCTCCTGTTGTTGTTGGAATACAAAACTGCTGACTTATTGTCACAAAATATCTTGAGTGGTATTTGAATACTGTCCACTATACGCAGCCCTGTGAAAAAATTCCGCAGCCATATTCAATGATTGGACACCTCATAGTACGCTATGAACTCTGCCGCCATTGTAGAAGATGCTATAAGAGACTGTTTAGCACTCTTCCAAGAGACAGCACCTCCAGCCAGAAGGTAGACATAGCCCGATGTAGATTTCATACTATCTTGGCATCCAACATATTCAAAGTCAGCATACCCAATGATCTCAAGCTGTTCTGACCGCCGATACGTGAGCATGTATTCCTTTGTTCTTTGAAAATACCTCAAGACTCGTTTGGCTGCTACCTAGTGATCCTTTCCAGGATTGCTTAAGTACCTGCCCAACATCCCTGTAACGTACGCAATATCCGGACGCGTACAAACCTGAGCATACATTAGACTCCCTACTACTGATGCATAAGGAATCTTCTGCATTTCCTTAACCTCAAAATCATTCTTAGGGCACTAATTAAGACTAAACTTGTCTCCCTTAGCCACAGGGGTATCACCTGGTTTACAATCCTGCATGCCATATCTCTTAAGAATCTTTTCGATATAGCCCTTTTGTGATAATCCTAAAATACCCCGAGAGCGATCCTGGTGTATCTGTATACCCAACACAAAAGAGGCGTCACCAAGATCCTTCATCTCAAATTTCTTTGATAGAAATCTCTTGGTTTCGTGCAACAAGCCTATATCGTTGTTGGCAAGCAAAATGTCATCGACATATAAAACCAGGAAAATATACTTACTCCCACTGAACTTGTGGTATATACAATCATCTACCAAATTCATCTCAAAACCAAACGAGATGATAACCTGATGAAATTTGTAATACCATTGACGAGAAGCTTGCTTGAGCCCATAGATAGATTTCTTTAATTTGCAAACCATCTTCTTTGCATCTCCTGACACAAAGTTTTTTGGTTGTACCATATAGATTGTTTCATCAATGTCACCATTGAGGAACGCAGTCTTAACATCCATATGATAAAGCTCAAGATCAAAATGTGCCACTAATGCCATTATAATCCTAAAAGAGTCTTTCGAAGAAACCAGAGAGAAAGTCTCTTTATAATCAATGCCTTCTTTCTGTGTAAAGCCTTTTGCAACAAGACGAGCCTTATACCTCTCCACATTGCCTTTCGAATCCCTTTTGGTCTTAAATATCCATTTGCAACCAATGGGTTTCGTACCTTCAGGCAATGGGACAAGATCCCAAACGTCATTGTCTTTCATAGACTTTATCTCTTCATTCATGGCATCAATCCACTCTTGAGATCTAGAACTTTCCATGGCTTGACGGAAGTTGATTGGATCATCTTTCACCATACCAATGTCATACTCATGTTCTTGGAGAAATACAATGTAATCGTCTGGCACTGCACTTCTCCTTTCTCTAGTGGATCTCCTTAATGGCATAGGTTCTTGAGGTGGTTGAGTTTGTCCTTCTGTAACAATTTCAGGAATGGGAGGTTCTCCGACATTGTCTTGATTTGGGTCTCCTTCTTGAACGATGTTAGTAGTAAAAACCTGATCAATGTCAATAAAAGCTGTAGGAATATCAACATATTCCTCTTCAAAGACAAAGTCCCTATCCATATCTCCCCCCACAAACTCGACATCCTCAAAGAACCTGGCATTTCCTGTCTCAAATATCGATTTGGCCGTGGGATCATAAAACTTGCACCCCCTGGATCTTTCAGAGTATCTAATAAAATAACAACTAACCGTCCTCGAGTCCAGTTTCTTTTCATTAGGCCTATAAGGCCTTGCCTCAGCTGGACATCCTCAAACATGCAAATGCTTTAGACTAGGCTTCTTGCCTGTCCAAAGTTCGTAAGGGGTTTTGGTAGTTGCTTTAGCTGGAACCCTGTTAAGGATATACGCTGCAGTCTTAAGTGCTTCTCCCCAGAGTGATTCTGGTAAGGTAGAATGAGAAATCATACTCCTCACCATATCCTTAAGCGTTCTGTTTCGTCTTTCAGCAACACCATTCATAGTGGGCAAACCCGGCATAGTGTACTGTGGGACGATACCGCTTCCTCTAGGAACTTAGCAAACGGTCCCGGATGTTGTTCACCTGAACCGTCATATCCACCATAGTATTCACCACCACGGTCAGATCTGATGCTTTTAATCCTTTTCCTGAGATTGATTTTCAACTTCAGCCTTATAATTTTTGAACACATCCAGCGACTGTGACTTTTCATGAATAAGATATATATGTAGCCATATCTGGAAAAATCGTCCATGAACGTTATAAAATATTGTTGACCATTCCAAGAAGCCGTAGGGAATAGCCCACAAATGTCTGTATGTATAAGTTCTAAGACGTCCAAAGTCTTGTTGGCTTCAAATCTTCTTTTATTGGTTTGTTTCCCCTTAATACAGTTAACACAAATATCAAAATCTGTAAAGTCTAAGGGGTCAAGAATTTCATCTGACACAAGTCTCTCTATTCTCCTTCTAGAGATATGACCTAATCTCTTGTGCCATAACGCAGCTGAATTCTCATTGGATAATTTTCACTTTATACCTCATGTACTTAATTGCAAGGATTCATTAAATGAAGCAATTGTATCAAGCAAATAAAGATTATCGTAACCTGATAAAGAACCGGAACCAACTAATTTTGAATCATGAAACAAACTAAATTTTCCATTTCCAAATGAACAAGAATAACCAGATTTGTCCAAAGCTGAAATAGAAATCAAATTCCGTCTAAAAGACGGTACAATAAATGTTTCATCAAGATCCAAATAAAATCCAGTCTTTAACAATAATCTAAATTTTCCTATTGCTTCAACTTCAACATTTTTGCCATCATCCACGTAGATGTATCTTTCACCATCATTTGGCTTTCGGCATCTCAGGTATCCCTGCATAGACACACTGATGTGAGTGGTTGCACCAGAATCCATCCACCAAGTGTGTTCAGGTACCAAAGTTAAATTAACCTCAGAACAAACCAAATTAATAAGCATACCTTTTCTAGCATGCCAAGTGTGATAATTGGTGCAATGCTTCTTCTTATGTCCTGCAGCTCCACAAAAGAAACAACCCGTACCTTCTGAATCAATCGGTCTCTTTTGTTGCTTCTTTTAAGGTGCCGTAACTGCAGCTTCCTTATCCTTATTCCTTTTCTTCCCTTTGTCCTTGGAAGTATTAGCCAAGTGAGCACGTTCTGTCTTTTCTTGCTTCAACCTTTCCTCTTCTTGCACACAATGTGAGATGAGCTCATTAAAAGACCAAGTCTCCTTTTGGCAGTTGTAGCTCACCTTAAACTGACTGAAATGTGTAGGAAGAGATATAAGAACCAAATGCACTAGCAAGTCCTCAGAAAGGTCAAGCTTAAGTGCTCTCAATTTTGAAGCAAGATGAGACATCTCCATGATGTACTCCCTAATATTCCCTTTACTTTTGTATCTCATTGAGATGAGGTTTGCCCAAAGTGTACTTGTTTCAGCCTTTTCATTTTTGGCAAATCTCTTCTCAATGTCCTCAAGGAACTCTTTGGTTGTCTTTATCGTTTCCGATGTAGTGCCCTTGAATGCTTCTGGAATGGCCTTCTTCATGATCGTCATACACATGCGATTTGACTTCTCCCACCTTTCCATGTCCTTCTTTTGATCAGAGGAACTGTTATCTGTAAGAGGTGTGGGAGAAGGAACCCTTAACGCAAGGTCGAGATCCATGACTCCAAGAACTATTAGAAGGTTCTCTTGCTATGATTTGAAGTTGCTACCATTCAACATAGGAATTGAATTGATGTTGGCAGTAATATTAGAGGCATAACTAGTAGCTGAAACAGAGAACAAAATAAACAAAACTAAAACAAGCTCACATAAGAATCCATAATAACAATAATAAATCCAAATAAAGGTAAACCCATCTCAAGATATCAGGCACTCCATTAATATTTAGTCTTTGGACAGAAATATTAACTTGTAAGTGATATCTTGGTGTAGTAATCAAACACTGACAATAAGAACATGTCAAACAATAAATCTTCCTTTGGGCTGATTTATTGCTTACATGTAAAACTGAATAATCATCACGTGTTTATCACCACAGGTGTACATGCAATTCTGTCAAATATTGCCTTCCTTTGGGCCGGCCAATATTCACATAAGTTACTTAAACACAACCTTTTATATTTCAAAACAAATTAATTTCCACAAGAGAGGCCACTTTGGTGACATGTTGCTTCAATTAATTCATCTCAAAATATATATAAAATACTAATATTTGAATTTAAAATTGTACAAAAAATGACCAAAATTAAAAATAAAAAAAATAAAAAAAAATTTGGTCAAGGTCAACATTGACAGGGTCGGGGCTGGACTGGGTCGGGAGAACCCTACAAGGATCCTAAACCAGACCCCCCCCCCCCCCTTTTTTTTTTTTTTTTTTGGGGTCACCCAGGGGTTGAACCCCTGGGGACTGACCAGTCACGGGCCCAACCCGTGTAGAAATATCCAGTCATGGGCAGGCCGGTGTATCCCTTTTTTTTTTTTTCCTTTCCGGTAACCCAGGGGTTGAGTCCCTGGGTTTGAACTGATCATAGGCCAAATCGGGCCCGTGTAACTCAGGTCTGGACCGAAGCCTAGACCTTTCCCAAATTAACCCTAGGGGTCTTTCGACCCCTGGGTGAGATGACGGGTGGGCTATGCTGTGGCCAGACGGCCGCAGCTTCTCTACTCTGGCGCCACCTGATGGTCGCACCCAGACTCGGCCGACGCCGGCAGTCATGGGGCTAGCCGCCGGTGAAAGCCCTTACATTTTTTTTTTTGGTTTCCTCACGCAGCGGCCTCTGTGGCCGCCACTTTCTTGCTCAGCCGTGGCCAGAGGCTGCGGCGCTGTCTTTCCGGCGCAGCCTTACGGTCGTGCACGTTGTTCTTCGCCGGCGACGGCAATGATGCCGCCGGCTTTCCTTATACAACTCGGGTCCAAAAAAAAACTGAATCCATATATATATATGCATATATACAAGTAATGAAGCAAAACGTTAAAAGATTTTTTTTATTCCTTTTTCTCGTCTGATCTTGGCAACAGAGAAAAGAAACCGAATAAATGTTACTTTTCTTTTCTATTCTCTCAGTAACATGAAGCAATCAAATCAATTAAAACAGAAAAAACAAAAAAAATATGGATGTTCTCATCTTTTCGACAAGCGTGCCGTATAAAGGGTTTAAAGAAACCAAATTGTATTGAACCAAAAATTCAAACAATTGTTCTCAAATTCAACAATTTTATAAAACCATAGATTGTTAAATTTGAGAATTTTAATGAGAATCACATATAGAAAATTATTGATTCTCAATGATTCAACATGAAGAGGCTCTAGATACCACTTGTTAGAATAAAATTGTGATGAAAACCATCATCACCCAGGATCGTTCATGTCAAATCATCAAGAATATTAATAAGATGCGGAAGCTAACCTGAATCCATTGATAGAATGTGATTCTTGAGTCCTTTGGTTGAGGATCTTCTAAGTCTGGTACGTAAATCCTCCCTATTAGAATGCTCTGTAATCTCTCTGTAGATGGGAAACAGAAAAATAATATACGTACTGACTTGGGGACCACAACTCCTTTATATAATTGCTAAACCCTAGCAATTATCCTTAATTACCAATTTAGCTCATCATAAAATTAGTAATTTCTCTTTTGGTCTCTACACATAGGAGGCCCACACTTAATGATGCATTAAAAGCCCAAAACCTAAGTTGATCACTTTTAATTAGGCAACCTTATTGATAGCCTTTAATTCACATTTATTTAATACATTAGCCCATATATTGGATTTTGATCCAACACCAATCTCACCATATTTGTTCATATTATGTGGTGAGGTTTTATCTAAGTTGTTATTGTGAGAGGAAGCCAAAGGAGAGATTCACGGCATTCAGATTTGCAGGAGAACCCCGCCCATTTCGCACTTAATGTTTGCAGGTGACACAATCCTATTTAGTCGGGCCAATCTTAGAGAAGCGGGTGCCTTCATAAGATGTTTGAAGACTTATGAGGAATGGTCCGGTCAAAGGGTGAATTTTCAGAAAACCAGCATTTTCTTCTCATGCAACACTCCTTCAAATCTGAGGAGAGACATAGCAAATACCTTGCAGATGAGGGTATCTTCAGGCTCTGAAAAGTATTTGGGGAACCCACTGTTTATTTCTAGGAATAGGCTGAGAGACTTTGCCTTTATTAAGGAAAAGGTGCTTAAACGCTTAGAAGGATGGAAATGTCACTTTCTCTGTCAGGCTGGGCGCTCGACTCTGATCTAGTCAGTACTCCAGGCTGATTCCTTCCTACACTCTCGCAACCTTCAAGCTGCCTCTGAATTTATGCGCTGATTTGGATAGCATATGCAGGAAATTTTGGTGGATTGGGCGGGAAGAGAGAGATCGTTTTTGGCCTTAAAGAGCTGGGATTCAATATGTAAGCCAAAGCAATTTGGGGGGTTAGGCTTCAGACGCTTTGCTGACTTTAACTTGGCTCTTTTTGCAAAAATGGGATGGACAATGGCAGCTGGGGAGAGTTCTTTATGCTTTGACCACCTGTGTCAAAAGTACTGCTCTGGAAAATGCTTCTGGACTGCTAACTATGGAGATGCCGCCTCATGGGTGTGGAAAAGTATACTGTCCACTAGGGAGATAATTAGACAAGGAAGCTGCTATCTGATTGGAGATGGGTCTATTGCTGGAATTTGGAGCTCTCCTTGGGTACGTTGGCAAGATACTTTGCCTGTCAGGAGCTCGATTAACCGAAAATACCCGGAGAGACGAATATTGAGTCACAGCTCAAAAGTTAGTGAAGTCATGCTTTTGGGACAACGTTGCTGGGACATTGATGCATTAAAATGCAAATTTGGAGATGAACTGGGCAATTCAATTGCGTCCATTAAGTTGCCGCCAACCCCCATGACAGATAAGGTGGTGTGGAAAGGATCACCTAGCGGTAAGTTCAGTGTTAAAGGGTCTTATTGGGTGGCCCAACATGGGAGATTTGGAGAACCTAGCTCTTTATGGAAGATGATATGGAAGTGTAAGATCCATGAACGTTATAAACTCTTTTTATGGCGTGTAGCTCAAGATTTACTGCCCACTAAATAAAGAATAGCTCGTGTTCTTAGTGGGAGGGATAGGTTCAGTGAAGTGTGTGGTGGTGGTAACGAAACGGTTACCTACTCCCTCTGGAGTTGTTTTGCTGCCAGGGCTATTTGGTTTTGTACATGGGAAGTAAGGACTGATATGATTCAGATGGCAACTGGAGTTGATCTTATTCAATGGATCGTAATGGAATGGGGTGAGGAAACAAAGTGTAATGCTAGGATTCTACATGCAGCAGTCACCATGGATGCACCTTGGAAGGCACGGAATAACAGAATGCACAGAGGAGTTATTACCTCTCACTATCAAATCACTAAATCCATCTCTAATATCTCTTCCCAGCATCTTTCAATTGTTGGCCAGTTGCAACAGGCCAAGTAGAATCGGGTTATTCAAGAAGCTTATTGGCAGCCACCAGAGGGATTCATTGTCAAGCTAAATGTGGATGCAGCATTTAAAGGAGGTACGGCTGGTTTAAGTTGTGTAGCTAGAGACTGAGAAGGTAGAGTTCACAGTGTGGTAGTTGATGTTGCTACTACTGCTACTGCTCTTGAGGCATAACTTTTGGCAATTGACCTTGCTCTTACTCATGCGCAACGTCAAGGATGGCCTCAATTCATGGTGAAATCTAACGCGAAGATAGCAGTTGATGCTTTGGTCTTGGCATCTCCACCAGATCAATGGATGGTTCATCCAACTTTTTATAACGTTTTAAATCATTGAAGTCTAGTGTTTGTCTTTCTATTAGCTGGATTCCTAGAGCTGGAAATGCAGCAGCACATGAGGCTGCTTGCTGGGCCCTTAGGACAAAGTTTGTTGGGATTTTTGACTTATGGGAGGTCGGTTCCTATGTGCTAACCACTACTTTCGGATAATAAAATTTTTCCATTTTAATGAGCAAAAAAAGAAACAACCATAAATTCTTGTACCTTCCATGGTCTGCATGATAAACTGCACCAGGAAATGGGCAGGGGACTTATGTGACAGCTGTATGACCTAAGATGGTGTTTTTCTTGGATATTAATTAATAGGTATTGAACATATTGATTAAAATCATCGATTAAAATTGTAAATATTATAATATGTGAGAGTTTTATATTGTAACAAAATTTTTTTTTTTTACTGTAGTATGTGAAATATTTATATTATTAGTAATTGAAAAGTTAGTTAAAGCCAACTTTGTCAAACAGACCGTGAATTCTACAAAATCACATTATGTTATTAGCCTGCCTATTGTTCCAATTAAATATAAAACTTTACCTTCTTGGGAAATTAAATGAGATAATTAGGCGAAAATTATACATTTTTTAGGTGTGGATGGATTTTTTTCATAAAGTAAAAAACTTTTAGTTTTTTCTGCCATGTAGTTAACAAAAGTTGGATTATGAGGAATAGGATATCTCCCAAAGTTTAGATTTTTTTTCCCTCGCACTTTTCACACGTGACAAAACAACAAATGCCAACTCTGCCTGCCGCTTGTCGCTTGCCAGTGAAGATGGAGATGGAGATAGCCGATTGATATGAAACTTTGTTTGTTCTTCTGTGGATTTGTTGATTCTTTGTGATTTGGTGGACGTTTTTTATTTCTTATTTAAGTGTTCCAATGATGATGCCAATTGTGCTTGCCGCCAAGTACATGCGATTTTTGGTGGATGCCAATGGAGATTGGCTAGTAACCACGGTTGCTATCCAATACGACGGTGTATACTGGTCGATAAACAACCGCTTGAATCTACCTGCATGATGTCTGTTGTGCAGTAACTACCGATTGGTAATCATCATTGGTACGAGGTGACTTGTTTGGCATTAGTTTTACAGGCTATTTTTAACTTCTGTAACCGCTTAAAACTATTTATAACAAATTAAGATGCTTAATAAATCTTAATTGTGTGAAGTTGCTACTAAAAACTGTTCACCAACAAGAAAATTTGAAAAAAAAATCAGGCGTGACGCTTCACACAAACATTTTTTGTTAGTACTTATCTAAAAAAGTATCATTGATTCTCAGATTTATCAAATTTGATCACGAAATAATTCCAGTAAATTACGTAGCCAATTCTATTTGTTAGTACTCATAAAAGGTCTACCGTTTATTTTTATTGTTAATAAAAAAAAGAGTAATTAATGTCATTTTTCAAATAACGACATCAATATATAGCTTTCTTGGTACGTTAAAGTCCAAAGCAGACCGAGTCGGTTGGAAACCTTTTGTGGATAGTCAATTATTAAAAGAGCATTTTTTTGGTTAGTTAGAAACCTTCCGACCAACCTAGGGTTTGCTAATATATGAAGCCCTTTTCAAAGATTCATTAATATACATATATATTCATAAATGAATGTATGAATGAAAAGTAAAATTTTTGAATTTAAACGAGCGGGTGCTAGATTATTTAACTCATATATTATTGTTATCCTAATAAGTTTTTAGACTTTTCTAACACATTAAATTTGGACCAGTTGCAAAGCGAGAACTTCTTTTCAGTGGGGGCACTATGTTAAGATTAGAAATAGTATTTTATTAAATAAAGATGTATGATTATACATTTCAATGATTGAGTAAATCATAATTATAATTTTTCTTATAAAATAGGGGCATAACAACAAATAATAATTATTTTAGGTGGGCACAACAATACATTTTAATTATTTCTTAGGGCTAACACTTCATTTTGTGGTGCCAAAATTAAGTTTTTTTAATTAAGGACATAACTAAAATTTTGAATTAAAAATTAAGGGATAAAATCTGAATTTTAAAAAATAGATAGGGGCACATGTCCCCACTGATGACTACGTGAATGTGGTGGTTATTTGGACTAAATGTAGAGCATGACATTGCTCTTCAAATGCTAGATTATTTTTAGTATCTTGGTTGCTTACACTAGTTGAAAACCAACTAAACTTAACCGTTGTTAGTTGAAAACCGACCGACTCTATGTCTATTCAATCCGCTTTCAGTTTCACTTTTTTGAAAATGACTGCCGTTAGTCAGAAACCGACCAACCAAAAACCAAATGAAACCGACTGATAAACACCTTAATTTCTTGGGTGGGTTTAATGAATCGTTTTTCATCCCAAAAAAATAAAAAAAATAAAAATAACAACGATCCACACATTGCTAACCACAACCCTATAGTTGAAAAAATCATACCATTGTAATGCCAAAAATATAACTTTTCAGTATTTCCCTTTTAATCTAATGACATTGTTAAAGAACAAGATCCTGCTATGCCTAAAATAGGTCGCGTTATGATATAAAATTATTAATACATATCAGTTTCCAACGACTCAAGTTTATTAAATCAATCATAGCTTCTTGTGCCCATGCATAGGTTCGGTAATTGTTACAAATGCATATTATTGCTATATACGGTTAGTAAGTCCTTCACATGGGCAATGGAAAAAACCTAGCAACCGGAAGACAAATTAAGGGATGAGCCCTAACTAGGGAAAGCCCAGGTCCCTCTTCCATGTCAACATTTCCATTATCTCCACCAACTAATAATTTCCACTCAAAACACTGAATCATTGAAGCAAGGCTAGTTTGAACAACCTGGAGTGCAAGTGATGTTCCCGGGCATGATCTTCTTCCGCTGCCAAAAGGCAAAAGCTGGAAATTCTGCCCTCTCACATCCAACTGACTCTTCACACTACCTTCTTCGCTAAGAAACCTCTCTGGCTTGAACTCAAGAGGGTCGTTCCAATTCTTAGGGTCTCTGCCAATAGCCCACAAATTGATAAACACGCGAGTCTTTTTTGAGATATTGTAGCCGTTGACATTGCAATTTTCAGATGATTCCCGGAGTACCAATGGACCTGATGGGTGCAGCCTTAGTGTCTCTTTAACTATGGCTTGGATGTAAGGAAGGTTGGCAATATCTGACTCTTCTACTAGTCTAGTTTTTCCCACAACAGAATCAATTTCTTCCCTGGCCTTGTTCATGATTTTTGGGTGATTTATTAGCTCCGCTAGTGCCCATTCTATAGTAATGGCCGATGTGTCTGTCCCAGCTACGAATACATTCTGAAAATCAGAATATTTTTTGTTAGTTCCATTGCTGATACATCTCAAAATAACTTCATTATAACCTTTTTCACAATATAAATCTCTTGAATTTACAAAAGTGAGAACTTTATATGTTTTGGTGATTAAATATAATCTTTTAGAAAGTTAGTGGCTTCAGTAACATTGTAGTCTTGTGTAGACATTGAATTAGTCAATTTAGGATTCCAAGCAATGAAAAAGTTGATTTTATACAGAAAGAGAGTACAAATATGGTGCAGAGTATTTGCAGTAGCCCAAGATCAGTAACTGATTAAGTGAGAAAAAGAAAACTATAAATAGATTGTGAACAGCCTCCTTTGATCAGGGGAAATCCTCAGACTGTGACACATACAGAAAACATGAACCAGAAAACTAATTGGTTGTTGGTACTAAAATGAATGCACCAACGACATTCACGAGACAAATAGGTTAATGATGAATGTACCATCATACATAATTTCATGAACTAGAGTTGAAAAAAGATTTATGCATCAATTTACTTTCATTAACTAGAAAAACAAAAATAATCCTTGTGAAATTCTAATGAAAAATCTAACACAAAAAATTTAGTCAAAAGAAAACAAAACATGATGTAAATGCGAATCACAGAAAAACTGTCATAAATCTAAAGATGTATAAAAGTTGTGGCATGCGACTTAAATTTGTCACAAGTAAATGAAACTATAAATGGTCTATACATAAAACTTGAACCACAAATGTTGTTCATTCTTGAACTTGGCTATCAGAAAATCAAATTCCATAAATATAAATGAAAGAACACTAATATTATGCTGTGTTCATACCAAGACAAATGCCTTTATGTTCTCTCTTGTCAATCTGACCTCTGAGCTCTCATCTTCAGATGTTTCAAGCAAAATATCAAGTACATCCTTCACAGCCTCACTCCTTCCCTTCTCCACTTTCCTTGCCTCTTGGCGCTCTTCTATAATCTTCTCTATCATCTTGTCAAACTTCTCATGAATTTCCTTACTCCTCTTCCGTAATCCCTGCAAATCTAGGCTCTTACATAACCAAATATAGTCCGAAAGGTTAAACTTCCCGATGATCTCCATCGTCTCGTTCACCACCTTCCTGATCTCATCGGCGTCGTCATCATTCTCCACGCACCTTTTGCTCATAATCATTCGCGAAATGACATTGTTAGTTAGCTTTGTAAATTCTCCACCAACATCAACTGCCTCTTTTTCGTTGGCCTTTTTGAGCAGAAACTTCAAAAGCCGCCCTATCTCTTCGCGCCTGATCGGAAGAAGTTGATTGAGTGTTTGTCCACCAAGAAGCTGAGACATGGACAGTTTCTTCATGAACTTCCAATAATGTCCATACTCTGCAAAAAAGAAATCAGATGAGGGGTAAGAGAGGTAATTCAAAACACTAGGTTGAGGCCGGTTCAAGAACGAGGTCTCTTGCGTCTTAAGGAACTCTTTGGCCATTTCTGGTGAGGAAACAATAACACAAGGGACAGAGCCAAGAAAGAGGTGAATTAAGGGTCCGTAGCGGTTGGAGAGTTTGTGGAAAGCTTGGTGTGGTAATGGACCTAGGAGGTGAAGATGTCCGATGATAGGAAGCGCTAGTGGGCTCGGCGGGAGGCGAGCCGTGGTCCGAGTATTGGTGAGAATGGCTCGGACCAGGATGGTGGATACCAGACATGATAACAGGCAAACTATGATGAAATTTTGGAGATCCTCCATGATTCTGAATATGTATGATTTTCAAAAGTTATGTACATTATAAAAGGTTGTGGCCCGGCCCCCTAAGGGGCGTGGGCCCCACCTAGTGAGGGGGCCCACCCCACTGAGGGGGCCACGCCACAGCCCGGTCGGGATGTATAGTATTACCTGGAAAAAAATGATAACTTCTTCATTTGATATCCAATTAAGATGATTCTTTTTCATTGTATTCCTAGTGAAGAGAGGAAAAAATTATGATTTATATTGCATATTTTTTAAGATTATTAACATTAATATTTTATTAAATTTGTTAATAAATCAAAAACTATTTTCATTATCGTTCCAAACACAACTTTCAATTTCATTCTATACTCATATTAAAACTTAAACACTGTAATATATAAAAGCTTTATACTTTAGTAAACTTTTACTTTTTACTGTAGCATATAAAAATTTTACATTATAACAAGTTTAAAACTTGGGGCCCGTTTGTTTCGAGTATTATTTAGACTCAGTGGACTCAAATTTGGATTCAAGTATTAAAAATCCTTTAGATACGTGTTTGTTTTCCCCAAAATTTGAATCCTTTGAGTATTAAGAATCTAAGTTTTCAAAATTCTTATCCCCTAAACTTTTGATACTCAGATATCTCTGCTACAATAAAAATTAAAAATTTTCTTTCCTATATTTGAGGAAAAAAAGAAAAACTTTTTTTTTTCCCACTAGGTTGTGGCCCGGCCCCCTCAGTGGGGTGGGCCCCACTGAGGGGGCCACGCCACAGCCCGGTCGGGATGTATAGTATTACCTGGAAAAAAATCATAACTTTTTCATTTGATATCCAATTAAGATGATTCTTTTTCATTGTATTCCTAGTGAAGAGAGGAAAAAATTAAGATTTGTATTGCATATTTTTTAAGATTATTAACATTAATATTTTATTAAATTTGTTAATAAATCAAAAACTATTTTCATTATCATTCCAAACACAACTTTCAATTTTATTCTATACTCATATTAAAACTTAAACACTGTAATATATAAAAGCTTTATACTTTAGTAAACTTTTATTTTTTACTGTAGCATATAAAAATTTTACATTATAACAAGTTTAAAACTTAGGGCCCGTTTGTTTCGAGTATTATTTAGACTCAGTGGACTCAAATTTGGATTCAAGTATTAAAAATCCTTTAGATACGTGTTTGTTTTCCTCAAAATTTGAATCCTTTGAGTATTAAGAATCTAAGTTTTTAGAATTCTCATCCCCTAAACTTTTGATACTCAGATATCTCTGCTACAATAAAAATTAAAAATTTCCTTTCCTATATTTGAGGAAAAAAAGAAAAACTTTTTTTTTCCCACCAGGTTGTGGCCCGACCCCCTCAGTGGGGTGGGCCCCACCTGGTGGGTCCCACAGGTGGGTCCCATGTGGCACCCACCCCACTGAGGGGGCCACGCCACAGCCCGGTCAGGATGTATAGTATTACCTGGAAAAAAATCATAACTTCTTCATTTGATATCCAATTAAGATGATTCTTTTTCCTTGTATTCCTAGTGAAGAGAGGAAAAAATTAAGATTTATATTGCATATTTTTTAAGATTATTAACATTAATATTTTATTAAATTTGTTAATAAATCAAAAACTATTTTCATTATCGTTCCAAACACAACTTTCAATTTCATTCTATACTCATATTAAAACTTAAATACACATCCAAATGCTAATTCAGATAACAATTCAAATCACTAACTTATTTTAATTCAAATCACACTAACTTAAATTAAATAATTAATTTAAATCTATTTACCAAATGGGCCCTTAAATTTCAATAACTTGCCAAAGTAAGCCTGGCTTTTGTGAACACATTATATATATTTTTGTTGTCAGGCAATCGGCTGACATCAAATTATATCGTTTGAAATAACCATAAATGCTTTATTGGGATGAGGTGGGAAGCTAAGTTTGTGACTTTGTTCAAGAGTTCTTTCGGAGGGTTGTTTTGTGAGAACAGTTAACCAGACTTTTATTGCTTTTATTCCTAAACAATTAGACGTCTCAAAAGTTTGATCATTTCCGTCCAATTAGCTTATGCGATTTTTGTTATAAAATTACTGCTAAGCTTTTAGCTAATAGGCTGCGCCCCATCCTTAATAAGCTGATTTCTCCTTTCCAATCTGCCTTTATCCCTGGCAGATGGATTGCTAAGAACTCAGTTGTGGCACAAGAGGTGCTTCATACCATGAAAAGGAAGTCTGGAAAAGGTGGATTGATGGGAATTAAACTTGATATAAGTAAGGCCTGTGATCGTTTGGAATGGCCTTTTCTTAACAGAGTTCTGCATGCCTATGGCTTCTCTGCTTTATTCTGTAAATTCATTATGACATGTGTAACATCCGTATCATTTTCGATACTTTTGAATGGAAGCCCTCTGCGTGCTTTCCGTCCAGAACAGGGCATTCATCAAGGGGACCCAATTGTTAGAATAAAATTGTGATGAAAACCATCATCACCCAGGATCGTTCATGTCAAATCATCAAGAATATTAATAAAATACAGAAGCTAACCTGAATCCATTGATAGAATGTGATTCTTGAGTCCTTTGGTTGAGGATCTTCCAAGTCTGGTACGTAAATCCTCCCTATCAAAATGCTCTGTAATCTCTCTGTAGATGGGAAACAAAAAAATAATGTACGTACTGACTTGGGGACCACAACTCCTTTATATAATTGCTAAACCCTAGAAATTATCCTTAATTATCAATTTAGCCCATCATAAAATTAGTAATTTCCCTTTTGGTCTCTACACATAGAAGGCCCACACTTAATGATGCATTAAAAGCCCAAAACCCAAATTGATCACTTTTAATTGGGCAACCTTATTGATAGCCTTTAATTCACATTTATTTAATACATTAGCCCATATATTGGATTTTGATCCAACAATCTCCCACTTGGGCTATATATGAAACTTTATAAATGTGTATTATACCTTATGAGCTCATGAATTTTGCTATCAAAACCTTATGCACCTCAACAATCTTGTCCATTAACCATATCAATATAGGACCAAAGCGACCTTCGTTACATATGTCATAACTAGATCCATCAATGATCACATATACCAATACGACTAATGACAAGATCAAGCATGGATGTGTAGCATGGAAATTTCATGCAATGTGATCTTAACATGTCTATTTCCAACTGGTCCACCTGAAAACCTTAGTGAGATCAAACCATACCAAAATCAGAGTGTGAATAGACTGAAAACTTTATTTCTGCAGAAAATAAACTCAAAATATCCATAAACTGAAATAACTGAAAAATGTCTATATTATAAGAGCATTTAAAATTACAAACTCCCACTAAAACTAAATATCCTAAAATGATATGACACCCATACGAGCAGTGTGCTCATGAAACATTTTGGGTGGCAATCCCTTAGTAAGCGGATCCGCAATCATGGAGTTTGTGCCGATGTGCTCTATAGACAACTGTCCACTCTGAACTCTTTATTTCACAACTAGGAACTTGATCTCTATATGCTTTGACTTTGTCGAGCTCTTGTTGTTGTTGGAATACAAAACTGCTGACTTATTGTCACAAAATATTTTGAGTGGTCTTTGAATACTGTCCACTATACGCAGCCCTGTGACAAAATTCCGCAGCCATATTCCATGATTAGATGCCTCATAGCACGCTATGAACTCTGCCGCCATTATAGAAGATGCTATAGGAGACTATTTAACACTCTTCCAAGAGACAACACCTCCAGCCAGAAGGTATACATAGCCCAATGTAGATTTCATACTATCTTGGCATCCAGCAAAATCAGAGTCAGTATACCCAATGATCTCAAGCTATTCTGACCTCCGATACGTGAGCATGTAATCCTTTGTTCTTTGAAAATACCTCAAGACTCGTTTGGCTGCTACCCAGTGATCCTTTCCAGGATTGCTTAAGTACCTGCCCAACATCCCTGTAACGTACGCAATATCTGGACGTGTACAAACCTGAGCATACATTAGACTCCCTACTACTGACGCATAAGGAATCTTCTGCATTTTCTTAGCCTTAAAATCATTCTTAGGGCACTGATTGAGACTAAACTTGTCTCCCCTAGCCACAGGGGTATCACCTGGTTTACAATCCTGCATGCCATATCTCTTAAGAATCTTTTCGATATAGCCCTTTTGTGATAATCCTAAAATACCCCGAGAGCGATCCCGGTATATCTGTATACCCAACACAAAATAGGCATCACCAAGATCCTTCATCTCAAATTTCTTTGATAGAAATCTCTTGGTTTCGTGCAACAAGCCTATATCGTTGCTGGCAAGCAAAATGTCATCGACATATAAAACCAGGAAAATATACTTACTCCCACTGAACTTGTGGTATATACAATCATCTACCAAATTCATCTCAAAACCGAACGAGATGATAACCTGATGAAATATGTAATACCATTGACGAGAAGCTTGCTTGAGCCCATAGATAGATTTCTTTAGTTTGCAAACCATCTTCTTTGCATCTCCTGACACAAAGTTTTCCAGTTGCACCATATAGATTGTTTCATCAATGTCACCATTGAGGAATGCAGTCTTAACATCCATCTGATAAAGCTCAAGATCAAAATGTGCCACTAATGCCATTATAATCCTAAAAGTGTCTTTCGAAGAAACCAGAGAGAAAGTCTCTTTATAATCAATGTCTTCTTTCTGTGTAAAGTCTTTTGCAACAAGACGAGCCTTATACCTCTCCACATTGCCTTTCGAATCCCTTTTGGTCTTAAATATCCATTTGCAACCAATGGGTTTCACACCTTCAGGCAATGGGACAAGATCCCAAACGTCATTGTCTTTCATAGACTTTATCTCTTCATTAATGGTACAATGTAATCGTTTGGCACCGCACTTCTCCTTTCTCTAGTGGATCTCCTTAATGGCATAGGTGGTTGAGTTTGTTCTTCTAGAACAATTTCAAGAATGGGAGGTTCTTCGACATTGTCTTGATTTGGGTCTGCTTCTTGAACGATTTCAGGAGTAGAAACCTGATCAATGTCAATAACAGCTGTGGAAATATCAACATATTCCTCTTCAAAGACAAAGTCCCCTATCTATATCTCCTCCCGCAAACTCGACATCCTCAAAGAACCTAGCATTTCCCATCTCAAATATCAATTTGGTCGTGGGATCATAAAACTTGTACCCCCTGGATCTTTCAGAGTATCCAATAAAATAACAACTAACCGTCCTCGAGTCCAGTTTCTTTTTATTAGGCCTATAAGGCCTTGCCTCAGCTGGACATCCCCAAACATGCAAATGCTTTAGACTAGGCTTCTTGCCTGTCCAAAGTTCGTAAGGGGTTTTGGTAGTTGCTTTAGTTGGAACCCTATTAAGGATATACGCTGCAGTCTTAAGTGCTTCTCCCCAGAGTGATTCTGGTAAGGTAGAATGAGAAATCATACTCCTCACCATGTCTTTAAGCGTTCTGTTTCGTCTTTCAGCAACACCATTCATAGTGGGCGAACCCGGCATAGTGTACTATGGGACGATACCGCTTTCCTCTAGGAACTTAGCAAACGGACCAGGAAGTTGTTCACCTGAACCGTCATATCCACCGTAGTATTCACCACCACGGTCAGATCTGACGCTTTTAATCCTTTTCCTGAGTTGATTTTCAACTTCAGCCTTATAATTTTTGAACACATCCAGCTACTGTGACTTTTCATGAATGAGATATATGTAGCCATATCTGGAAAAATCGTCCATGAACGTTATAAAATATTGTTGACCATTCCAAGAAGCCGTAGGGAATGGCCCACAAATGTCTGTATGTATAAGTTCTAAGACGTCCAAAGTCCTGTTGGCTTCAAATCTCCTTTTATTGGTTTGTTTCCCCTTAATACAGTTAACACAAATATCAAAATCTATAAAGTCTAAGGGGTCGAGAATTTCGTCTGACACAAGTCTCTCTATTCTCCTTCTGGAGATATGACCTAATCTCTTGCGCCATAACGTAGCTGAATTCTCATTGGTTAATTTTTGCTTTATACCTCATGTACTTAATTGCAAGGATTCATTAAATGAAGCAATTGTATCAAGCAAATAAAGATTATCGTAACCTGATAAAGAACTGGAACCAACTAATTTTGAATCATGAAACAAACTAAATTTTTCATTTCCAAATGAACAAGAATAACCAGATTTGTCCAAAGCTGAAATAGAAATCAAATTCCGTCTAAAAGACGGTACAATAAATGTTTCATCAAGATCCAAATAAAATCCAGTCTTTAACAATAATCTAAATTTTCTAGCACGCCAAGAGTGATAATTGGTGCAATGCTTCTTCTTATGTCCTGCAGCTCCACAAAAGAAACAACCCATACCTTCTAGATCAACCGGTCTCTTTTGTTGCTTCTTTTGAGGTGCCATAACTACAGCTTCCTTATCCTTCTTCCTTTTCTTCCCTTTGTCCTTGGAAGTATTAGCCAAGTGAGCACTTTTTGTCTTTTCTTGCTTCAACCTTTCCTCTTCTTGCATATAATGTGAGATGAGCTCATTAAGAGATCAAGTCTCTTTTGGCAGTTGTAGCTCACCTAAAACTGACTGAAATGTGCAGGAAGAGATATAAGAACCAAATGCACTAGCAAGTCCTCAGAAAGGTCAAGCTTAAGTGCTCTCAATTTTGAAGCAAGATGAGACATCTCCATGATGTACTCCCTAATGTTCCCTTTACTTTTGTATCTCATTGAGATGAGGTTTGTCAAAAGTGTACTTGTTTCAGCCTTTTCATTTTTGGCAAATCTCTTCTCAATGTCCTCAAGGAACTCTTTAGCTGTCTTTATCGTTTCCGATATAGTGCCCCTGAATGCTTCTAGAATGGCCTTCTTCATGATCATCATACACATGCGATTTGACTTCTCCCACCTTTCCATGTCCTTCTTTTGATCAGAGGAACTGTTATCTGTAAGAGGTGCGGGAGAAGGAACCCTTAACGCAAGGTCGAGATCAATGACTCTGAGAACTATTAGAAGGTTATCTTGCCATGATTTGAAGTTGCTACCATTCAACATAGGAATTGAATTGATGTTGGCAGTAATATTAGAGGCAGAACTAGTAGCTGAAACAGAGAACAAAATAAACAAAACCAAAACAAGCTTACATAAGAATCCATAATAACAATAATAAATCCAAATAAAGGTAAACCCATCTCAAGATATCAGGCACTCCATTAATATTTAGTCTTTGGACAAAAATATTAACTTGTAAGTGATATCTTAGTGTAGTAATCAAACATTGACAAGAAGAACATGTCAAACAGTAAATTTTCCTTTGGGCTGATTTATTGCTTACATGTAAAACCGAATAATCATCACGTGTTTATCACCACAGGTGTACATGCAATTCTGTCAAATATTGCCTTCCTTTGGGCCGGTCAATATTCACATAAGTTACATAAACACAACCTTTTATATTTCAAAACAAATTAATTTCCACAAGAGAGGCCACTTTGGTGACATGTTGCTTCAATTAATTCATCTCAAAATATATATAAAATACCAATATTTGAATTTAAAATTGCACAAAAAATAACCAAAATTAAAAATAAAAAAAATAAAAAAATTTGGTCAAGGTCAACATTGACAGGGTCGGGGCTGGACCGGGTCGGGAGAACCCTACCCGGATCCTAAACCAGCGCCCCCCCCGCCCCCCCCCCCCCTTTTTTTTTTGGGTCACCCAAGGTTTGAACCCCTGGGGACTGACCGGTCACGGGCCCAGCCCGTGTAGAAATATCCAGCCACGGGCCGGCCCGTGTATCCCCTCTTTTTTTTTTGGGTAACCCAAGGGTTGAGTCCCTGGGTTCGAACTGATCACGGGCCCAATCGGGCCCATGAAAATCAGGTCTGGACCGAAGCCTAGAGCTTTCCCAAATTAACCTTAGGGGTCTTTTGACCCCTGGGTGAGATGACGGGTGGCCTAACGGCCGCCGCCCCTGTGCTGCGGCCAGACGGCCGTAGCTTCTCTACTCCGACGCGACCTGATGGTCGTGCCCAGACTCGGCCGACGCCGGCAGTCATTGGGCTAGCCACCAGCGAAAGCCCTGACATTTTTTTTTTGGTTTCCTCATGCAGCGGCCTCTGTGGCCACCGCTTTCTTGCTTCGCCGTGGCCAGAGGCCGTGGCGCTGTCTTTCCGGCGCAGCCTTACGGTCGTGCACGGAGTTATTCGCCGGCTACGGTAATGATGCTGTCGGCTTTCCTTATACAACTCGGGTCCAAAAAAAAAACTGAATCCATATATATATATGCATATATACAAGTAATGAAGCAAAACGTTAAACAATTTTTTTTTTATTATTCCTTTTTCTCGTCTGATCTCAGCAACAGAGAAAAGAAACCGAATAAATGTTACTTTTCTTTTCTGTTCTCTCAGCAAAGTGAAGCAATCGAATCAATTAAAATAGAAAAAAGAAAAAAAATGGATGTTCTCATCTTTTCGGCAAGCGTGCCGTATAAAGGGTTTAAAGAAACCGAATTGTATTCAACCAAAAATTCAAACAATTGTTCTCAAATTCAACAATTTTATAAAACCATGGATTGTAAAATTTGAGAATTTTAATGAGAATCACATATAGAAAATTATTGATTCTCAATGATTCAACATGAGGAGGCTCTAGATACCACTTGTTAGAATAAAATTGTGATGAAAACCATCATCACCCAGGATCGTTCATGTCAAATCATCAAGAATATTAATAAGATGCGAAATCTAACCTGAATCCATTGATAAAATGTGATTCTTGAGTCCTTTGGTTGAGGATCTTCCAAGTCTGGTACGTAAATCCTCCCTATCAGAATGCTCTGTAATCTCTCTATAGATGAGAAACAGAAAAATAATGTACGTACTGACTTGGGGACCATAACCCCTTTATATAATTGCTAAACCCTAGCAATTATCCTTAATTACCAATTTAGCCCATCATAAAATTAGTAATTTTCCTTTTGGTCTCTACACATAGGAGGCCCACACTTAATGATGCATTAAAAGCCCAAAACCTAAATTGATCACTTTTAATTAGGCAACCTTATTGATAGCCTTTAATTCACATTTATTTAATACATTAGTCCATATATTGGATTTTGATCCAACACCAATCTCACCATATTTGTTCATATTATGTGGTGAGGTTTTATCTAAGTTGTTATTGCGAGAGGAAGCCAAAGGAGAGATTCATGGCATTCAGATTTGCAGGAGAACCCCGCCCATTTCTCACTTAATGTTTGCAGGTGACACAATCCTATTTAGTCGGGCCAATCTTAGAGAAGCGGGTGCCTTCATAAGATGTTTGAAGACTTATGAGGAATAGTCAGGTCAAAGGGTGAATTTTTAGAAAACCAGCATTTTCTTCTCATGCAACACTCCTTCAAATCTGAGGAGAGACATAGCAAATACCTTGCAGATGAGGGTATCTTCAGGCTCTGAAAAGTATTTGGGGAACCCACTGTTTATTTCTGTGAAAAGACGGAGAGACTTTGCCTTTATTAAGGAAAAGGTGCTTAAACGCTTAGAAGGATGGAAATGTCGCTTTCTCGGCCAGGCTGGGCGCTCGACTCTGATCCAGTCAGTACTCCAGGCTGTTCCTTCCTACACTCTCGCAACCTTCAAGCTGCCTCTGAATTTTTGCGCTGATTTGGATAGCATATGTAGGAAATTTTGGTGGATTGGGCGGGGAGAGAGAGATCGTTTTTGGCCTTAAGGAGCTGGGATTCAATATGTAAGCCAAAGCAATTTGGGGGGTTAGGCTTCAGACGCTTTGCTGACTTTAACTTGGCTCTTTTTGCAAAAATGGGATGGACAATGGCAGCTGGGGAGAGTTCTTTATGCTTTGACCACCTGCGTCAAAAGTACTGCTCCGGAAAATGCTTCTGGATTGCTAACTATGGAGATGCCGCCTCATGAGTGTGGAAAAGTATACTGTCCACTAGGGAGATAATTAGACAAGGAAGCTGCTATCTGATTGGAGATGGGTCTATTGCTGGAATTTGGAGCTCTCCTTGGGTACCTTCGCAAGATACTTTGCCTGTCAGGAGCTCGATTAACCCAAAATACCCGGAGAGACGAATATTGAGTCATAGCTCAAAAGTTAGTGAAGTCATGCTTTTGGGACAACGTTGCTGGGACATTGATGCATTAAAATGCAAATTTGGAGATGAACTGGGCAATTCAATTGCGTCCATTAAGTTGCTGCCAGCCCCCATGACAGATAAGGTGGTGTGGAAAGGATCACCTAGCGGTAAGTTCAGTGTTAAAGGGTCTTATTGGGTGGCCCAACATGGGAGATTTGGAGAACCTAGCTCTTTATGGAAGATGATATGGAAGTGTAAGATCCATGAACGTTATAAACTCTTTTTATGGCGTGTAGCTCAAGATATACTGCCCACTAAATAAAGAATAGCTCGTGTTCTTAGTGGGAGGGATAGGTTCAGTGAAGTGTGTGGTGGTGGTAACGAAACGGTTGCCCACTCCCTCTGGAGTTGTTTTGCTGCCAGGGCTGTTTGGTTTGGTACATGGGAAGTAAGGACTGATATGATTCAGATGGCAACTGGAGTTGATCTTATTCAATGGATCATAATGGAATGGGGTGAGGAAACAAAGTGTAATGCTAGGATTCTACATGCAGCAGTTAGCATGGATGCACCTTGGAAGGCACGGAATAACAGAATGCATAAAGGAGTTATTACCTCTCACTATCAAATCACTAAATCCATCTCTAATATCTCTTCCCAGCATCTTTCAATTGTTGGCCAGTTGCAACAGGCCAAGAAGAATCGGGTTATTCAAGAAGCTTATTGGCAGCCTCCAGAGGGATTCATTGTCAAGCTAAATGTGGATGCAGCATTTAAAGGAGGTATGGCTGGTTTAAGTTGTGTAGCTAGAGACTGAGAAGGTAGAGTTCACAGTGTGGTAGTTGATGTTGCTACTGCTGCTACTGCTCTTGAGGCGGAACTTTTGGCAATTGACCTTGCTCTTACTCATGCCCAACGTCAAGGATGGCCTCAATTCATGGTGAAATCTGACGCGAAGATAGCAGTTGATGCTTTGGTCTTGGCATCTCCACCAGATCAATGGATGGTTCATCCAACTTTTTATAATGTTTTAAATCATTTGAAGTCTAGTGTTTGTCTTTCTATTAGCTGGATTCCTAGAGCTGGAAATGCAGCAGCACATGAGGCTGCTTGCTGGGCCCTTAGGACAAAGTTTGTTGGGATTTTTGACTTATGGGAGGTCGGTTCCTATGTGCTAACCACTACTTTCGGATAATAAAATTTTTCCATTTTAATGAGCAAAAAAAGAAACAACCATAAATTCTTGTACCTTCCATGGTCTGCATGATAAACTGCACCGGGAAATGGGCAGGGGACTTATGTGACAGCTGTATGACCTAAGATGGTGTTTTTCTTGGATATTAATTAATAGGTATTGAACATATTGATTAAAATCATTGATTAAAATTGTTAATATTATAATATGTGAGAGTTTTATATTGTAACAATTTTGTTTTTTTACTATAGTATGTGAAAGCTTTATGTTATTAGTAATTGAAAAGTTAGTTAAAGCCAACTTTGTCAAACAGACTGTGAATTCTACAAAATCACATTATGTTATTAGCCTGCCTATTGTTCCAATTAAATATAAAACTTTACCTTCTTGGGAAATTAAACGAGATAATTAGGCTAAAATTATACATTTTTTAGGTGTGGATGGATTTTTTTCATAAAGTAAAAAACTTTTAGTTTTTTCTGCCATGTAGTTAACAAAAGTTGGATTACGAGGAATAGGATATCTGCCAAAGTTTAGATTTTTTTTCCCTCGCACTTTTCACACGTGACAAAACAACAAATGCCAACTCTGCCTGCCACTTGTCGCTTGCCAGTGAAGATGGAGATGGAGATAGCCGATTGATATGAAACTTTGTTTGTTCTTTTGTGGATTTGTTGATTCTTTGTGATTTGGTGGTCGTTTTTTATTTTTTATTTAAGTGTTCCAATAATGATGCCAATTGTGCTTGCCGCCAAGTACATGCGATTTTTGGTGGATGCCAAAGGAGATTGGCTAGTAACCACGGTTGCTATCCAATATGACGGTGTATACTGGTCGATAAACAACCGCTTGAATCTACCTGTATGATGTCTGTTGTGCAGTAACTACCGGTTGGTAATCATCATTGGTACGAGGTGACTTGTTTGGCATTAGTTTTACAGGCTATTTTTAACTTCTGTAACCGCTTAAAACTATTTATAACAAATTAAGATGCTTAATAAATCTTATTTGTGTGAAGTTGCTACTAAAAACTGTTCACCAACAAGAAAATTTGAAAAACAAATCAGGCGTGACGCTTCACACAAACATTTTTTGTTAGTACTTATCTAAAAAAGTATCATTGATTCTCATATTTATCAAATTTGATCATGAAATAATTCCAGTAAATTGCGTAGCCACTTCTATTTGTTAGTGCTCATAAAAGGTCTACCGTTTATTTTTATTGTTAATAAAAAAAAGAGTAATTAATGTCATTTTTCAAATAACGACATCGATATATAGCTTTCTTGGTACGTTAAAGTCCAAAGCAGACCGAGTCGGTTGGAAACCTTTTGTGGATGGTCAATTATTAAAAGAGCATTTTTTTGGTTAGTTAGAAACCTTCCGACCAACCTAGGGTTTGTTAATATATGAAGCCCTTTTCAAAGATTCATTAATATACATATATATTCATAAATTAATGTATGAATGAAAAGTAAAATTTTTGAATTTAAACGAGCGGGTGTTAGATTATTTAACTCATATATTATTGTTATCCTAATAAGTTTTTAGACTTTTCTAACACATTAAATTTGGACCAGTTGCAAAGCGAGAACTTCTTTTCAGTGGGGGCACTATGTTAAGATTAGAAATAGTATTTTATTAAATAAAGATGTATGATTATACATTTCAATGATTGAGTAAATCATAATTATAATTTTTCTTATAAAATAGGGGCATAACAACAAATAATAATTATTTTAGGTGGGCACAACAATACATTTTAATTATTTCTTAGGGCTAACACTTCATTTTGTGGTGCCAAAATTAAGTTTTTTTAATTAAGGACATAACTAAAATTTTGAATTAAAAATTAAGGGATAAAATCTGAATTTTAAAAAATAGATAGGGGCACATGTCCCCACTGATGACTACGTGAATGTGGTGGTTATTTGGACTAAATGAAGAGCATGACATTGCTCTTCAAATGCTAGATTATTTTTAGTATCTTGGTTGCTTACACTAGTTGAAAACCAACTAAACTTAACCGTTGTTAGTTGAAAACCGACCGACTCTATGTCTATTCAATCCGCTTTCAATTTCACTTTTTTGAAAATGACTGTCGTTAGTCAGAAACTGACCAACCAAAAACCAAATGAAACTGACTGATAAACACCTTAATTTCTTGGGTGGGTTTAATGAATTGTTTTTCATCCCAAAAAATAAAAAAAATAAAAAAAACAACGATCCACACATTGCTAACCACAACCCTATAGTTGAAAAAATCATACCATTGTAATGCAAAAGATATAACTTTTTAGTATTTCCCTTTTAATCTAATGACATTGTTAAAGAACAAGATCCTGCTACGCCTAAAATAGAACGCGTTATGATATAAAATTATTGATACATATCAGTTTCCAACTACTCAAGTTTTTTAAATCAATCATAGCTTCTTGTGCCCATGCATAGGTTCGGTAATTGTTACAAATGCATATTATTGTTATATGCGCTTAGTAAGTCCTTCACATGGGCAATGGAAAAAACCTAGCAACCGGAAGACAAATTAAGGGATGAGCCCTAACTAGGGAAAGCCCAGGTCCCTCTTCCATGTCAACATTTCCATTATCTCCACCAACTAATAATTTCCACTCAAAACACTGAATCATTGAAGCAAGGCTAGTTTGAACAACCTGGAGTGCAAGTGATGTTCCCGGGCATGATCTTCTTCCGCTGCCAAAAGACAAAAGCTGGAAATTCTGCCCTCTCACATCCAACTGACTCTTCACACTACCTTCTTCGCTAAGAAACCTCTCTGGCTTGAACTCAAGAGGGTCGTTCCAATTCTTAGGGTCTCTGCCAATAGCCCACGAATTGATAAACACGCGAGTCTTTTTTGAGATATTGTAGCCGTTGACACTGCAATTTTCAGATGATTCCCGGAGTACCAATGGACCAGCTGGGTGCAGCCTTAGTGTCTCTTTAACTATGGCTTGGATGTAAGGAAGGTTGGCAATATCTGACTCTTCTACTAGTTTGGTTTTTCCAACTACTGTATCAATTTCTTGTGTTGCCTTGTTCATGATTTTTGGGTGATTTATTAGCTCCGCTAGTGCCCATTCTATAGTAATGGCCGATGTGCCTGTCCCGGCAACAAATGTGTCCTAAAATCAAAAAATGGAAAGCTTGTTAGGTTTTTTTTTTTTTTTTTCTTCTCACTTTTAATATTTTTTTGGATGTTTAAAAAATATAGTGTGGAAGATTAAGGAACTTCAAAAACTCTTAAGGGTTCAACTTTTCAATTTTTTTAAAAATTGCAACATTATTCAAATTCCCAGCCTCAAAGCAGTGAGATATATAATATGCAATTCATTTTCAGGCTTTCCAAATAGGATAACCAAAGTCCCTTTTTTTCAAAAGTGAAATATATATATTTTATAATTTTGGATATGATAGCATTTGATCATATAAAGAACTACCAGCTGTACATCAGCCAAGTCAATAACCCAGACGTTAATAATTACTGAATAAGCAGTTAATTATCAATCAAATATTATTTCTATCTTTTTATTTATTTTTGAAAGTACCGACAACTTACTTGAGACTGTTTGTTGCAAGGTTCTGTTCCAATAAAAAGATCTAAAGTTGTGAACATCATGCATACTTTGGTTTATAATTTTGTTAGATCCTCACTGGTTAGTTAGCGAATAAGATCGCAATTAAACAATGACAAGGATGATTATGCAGCTGAAAACTCAAATAGCAAAAAAAAAAAAAAAAGAAGGAAAATATGAAAGAGAATTATTTGACAATTTGCTTTGCTCGATAGCGAAGGAGATGAGAAATATAAGAGAAAAAAACTCTACAATTTAAACTCATTCTCGAGTTCTCTCAATTTTCTTTCCTACTTGTTGAAAGTATTTGGGAGCCAGTTATCCTACACCACAATTCACATGAAATGAATTTCATGCGTTATATAAATGTCTATATAAAATAGAGCCAGAAAAATAAGCCATGAGGCAGAGAATTTGATTAAACTAAGAAAGTGGGAACATAATTTTTTAAATTATATAGAATTAAAAAAAAATGTTTGGATGAGGTGGTCGCACACCTCCACCACGATATTTTTGTATGATCTGTTGTATCACTTTTCTTGATTGGGAAAATTATTTCTTGAGAAAAGGAATAAAGACATAACACGGAAAATGGGCCCGTTCAAAAATCGGAAAACATGCGAAATATCACAGATGATTTGTCACTTTGTTACTTTCCCGGGAATAGATTTGTCGTTTGTCACTAAGACTTTTCTAGAGTTGCATCATAAAGTTATCTGTTTCCTATTTGCTAGAACAGTATTTCAAAAACAATAATTGGATGTTGCTTCTTTTGTTTTTTTCTGTTATTTTGTTTTGATTAATTAGTGTGATATGATATTTTATATATAGTATGAATTATAATTAACGTTGATAGTATTTTTGGAGAAAAAAAAAGAAAAAAAAGGACAAGAATAAGAAAATAAAAGAATCAAATCTAAGCACAATGGTGTCTTTTCAACACCCTCCAAAAAGCACTACACAAGTTATTCTCACTCTATTATTTTCAATCGTACATATCTTTTTATTCTATATTTGCAGTCTCTCAACCATGCCACTAAATTATTCTTCTAATTAGTGTCCAGATATGAGTTTCACCAAAAGCTTAAAAAATAGGTGCTAAAGATCCTTGACAACGAATTCAAAACTTTTTTGCAATAAAAAAATTGTCCTTAAAAAACTTTCTTTTTTAGGGACATAAATGCACAACCAATATATATCAGTATTATCTAATTAACAAGCCAATCTATTCAATTAGAAGGGGAAAAAAAAGAAGAAGAAGAAGTCAAGAGTAATCAGTCAAGAGTGATTACTGCTATATTTTTCAAACTAAAAGTTATGTCAATTGGTGTTAGTTCAGTTAGTAAGGATAATACGGGTTAAAAAAGATTTAAAGTTTAAATCCTGAACAACTAGCCTTACATCAAAAAATAAAAAATAATAAAAAATAAAAAGCTAAGGGTATCCTTCGATGGCTAAGAGCTAGGCTATCAAAAAACTGAGAAGAAAATCATATATATCCACATAAGTAAACAGTGATTAGAATCATACCAGGATGAATGCCTTAATGTGGTCTCTTCCCAATCTGATCTCTGAGTTCTCATCCTCTGAAATATCAAGCAAAATGTCAAGTAAATCCTTCACTTCTTCACCTCTAATTCCCGCTTTCTCCTTCCTTTTTTCTTCATGCTCATTTATGATCTTCTCCATCATATCATCAAACTTGTCGTGAAACTCCTTACCCCTCCTCTTAAATCCTTGCAAATCCAAGTTCTTAAAGAACCAAATATAATCCGACAAGTTGAACTTTCCAACAAGCCTGTTCCTCTCCTTCACAAGCTCCCGAATCTTTTCGGCCTCATCATCATCCCTAGAACAACTTTGTCCCACAACCATTCTTGATATGACATTATTTGTTAGCCTTGTGAGTTCTGCTCCAACTTCAACTGGCTCATTTTTCTCCGCCCTTTTGAGCACCAACTTCAAAAGCCGCCTTATCTCTTCTCGCCGAACTGGAAGAAGTTGATCTAGAGTTCGGCCGCCAAGAAGCTGAGACATGCATAGTTTCTTCATGAACTTCCAATAAGGCCCGTACGGTCCAAAGGTGAACTCGGCTGAGGGATAAGAGAGGTGATCAAGGAAGGTCAAGTGAGGTCGGTTTGCGAACGAGGTTTCTTGTGTCTTAAGGAACTCTTTGGCCATTTCCGGCGAGGAAACAACCACACATGGGACAGAGCCGAGAGAGAGATGGAATAAGGGTCCATATTGGATGGAGAGTTTGTGGAAAGATTGGTGTGGTATTGGACCAAGAAGGTGAAGGTGGCCAATAATTGGAAGGGCCGGTGGGCTCGGCAGAAGGCGAGCCTCGGACCGTGCTTTAGCAAATATGGCTCGCATCAGGATCGTGGAGACAAGCCACACAAGGAAAAGGATGATGTAGCCTTGAAAGTCTTCCATGACTGAATTTTTTTTTTCTCTTTTTTTTTTCTTTCTTGTAATTGAAACAAATCCTTTCCCTAAAACCCTATATATCCAATTAAAAAAAATGACTGGTCTATTGTATTTGTATTATCCGTTTTCAATTCTTCATTGCCATAATTCTTTGTCCGCTTTTCTATGAAGTGTTGGCCAAAATATTTTAGTGGTCCATGGTGTTCGCTGTTTTTGGATCTATTTGGGCTTGTATTAGAGAGCTATGCACATTACTCTCATATGGTTACTGAATAACGTCGCACTCTTAAGAAAGTTGGCAATTTTCATAGTACATTTTAGGGTCTGCAGTTATTGCTAATTCATTTTTTCTAAGTTCTCTTTAACTTCCTGCGAGTTTGAGTTTTCTTTTGCTGTTTTCTACAATTTCTGAATTGTTTTCATTTATCTATTTATTCTTTAAATAAGCTCCCTTTCTTAGAGGGTTGTTCAAAACTCCTAAAAATTCCTAAAATTTTTTTTTCTGTCTTAAAATTCCTAACCTTGCTGCAAAGAAAAGAATGTGGATTGTGACACTAAGAGTATATATAGCCACTTCTCCAGTCTTTCCTTTTATGCTCTATGTCTCTGTAGATTTTATGTCTCAATGGTGGATGACTGAATCACTTTATTTGGGGTAAAAACCAGAGGGTCAAAAAATTGGGATCTGCAGTTGTTTCTTTGAGATGGTTTTTTGGTGGAAAAATTTTCAAATCAATGGAATGGCTGTATTCTGATGGCAGCTCTATACGAGTACAACAAGTACATATAGTCACTGTTCCCACGTCCAATATTTAAGTGTGGTTGAATTAGAGAGCTCATGGGAAATTTTTTTTTCCCATAAATTAATAGGTATTTCTCAGTTTCCTATATTTTTCTCTCTTTAGTTACAAGAGATCTCTAACTTTTGATAATAATACCATGGTAGTTGCGAGCACAGTTTAGTAGCAATTTCACACATAAAATGAAAAATCTGCGTAAAGCGAGCTATATTCTTGAGATCTGACTATAGAGATAGAAAGACCAAGCTCATAGCTTTATCTCAAGCCTTGTGTAGAGATAAAATACTTAAAAAGTATTTGATGTAAAATTCCAAAAAGGAATTAGGAATTACTCGATCAAAGGAACTGTCTCCTAAAAATTCTGATGAAGTTCAATACATAAAAAAATTCCATATGCATCAGTTATTGGAAGTCATGACCTGTTGTTTGGAAAATTTTTCAAGATGGGACCGCCATTTGAAATCCAAGTCTCTTTTAAACCAAGCATCTAACCGAGTAGGCCAAGAATATCAATTTGAGAAGGCCATCAAGTAGGCCAAGAAGTAGATCAAGAAGACCAATTTGAGAAGGCCAAGAAGACCAATACAAGATGGTCATTGAATAGGCCGAGAAGGTCAATTCAAGAAGGCCGCCAAGTAGGCCAAAAGGCCAATCCGAGAAGATAGAATGAGAAGGCCACCAAATAGGTCCACTAGATCCAACCAAGGTTTGACTGAAGTCTCATCACATGTTTGATTGGGATCCTTTCCGCATATATTTTTTAAAATTATTTTAGAAAACCAACAACCTCCGCTATAGAAGCTGAATATGTGGCCACTTCAAGGCTATTAAAGAGGTTGTGTGACTCCGTAACTTCTTGAGGAAGTTAATAATTGTCTTTAACCTTGACCCATGATACTTTACTATGACAATAATAAAGCGGTTATAAATTCCAGGAAACTAAAAGGCCATCAAAATGAGAAGCACATTGAAAGTAAATATCATTTTATTGGCATGATAATAGAACGTGAGGATGTGATAGTTTGCAAGATCCCATTAAAGAAAAACCCTGTCGACCTATTTACTAAGACTTTGCCATGAAAGGTCTTCAACGGTCACCTAGAAGTTTTAGGGATCTACGAGATGCCACAATTGCTTTAGTGCAGGTGGAGGAACAATCTTAAGCTAAGAACTTCGAATTCAAATAATCGAAGCTAGGCATTTTGAATCCTGATAAGGAGAATTGAAGTAGAGAAGATTCACTAATGCCTATAGGCATATCAATCTAAGGAGAGGAGTCATAGTATGCAAGATCCAAAAGTTAACAAAACTCTAGTAAGATTAATCTATACAGATGATATATTAACTTATATATACTTTTAAAATCCACTTTTGCAATTTTTATGTTTCCTTTTTTTTTTCCGTCCTAAAACCAACAATATCTTGGGACCATGTTAGAACGACCTTTTTAATACCAATAATGCTTAAGAATACCATTGGTGTTAAAAGTCATAATCAATAAAAGATAAATCAATTTACAATCTACTATTATAAGATCCATATTTTATTATAGTACGGTGTTTTGCACCATCAATGACCCTAAACAAATGAGCAAGTCTATTTAACGTTATAGGGTTATAATCCCACTACTAATAAATAATGAGATCTCGTTTAAAAAATACACTACATATTAGACTAGGGTCAACAGTTTTATGAGTAATAGGGTTATAACCCCATAGAGTGTAACACCCGCTTGTTTCATGTAACAGATAATGTTATATTAGTGACGACGTTAAGTATTTTCCATATTGATTTATGATAATATTGTCACTAACAATTTATTCTTAGTGTTATGACAGGTGACGGTCACATGGAATTGATGTGCTCAAGTGTTCATGTTATTATTATTGTATGTTTTATGATGATTCATTAATGATTTAAATGTTATGATGTATTCTAGTATGCAAGGACAGTTCAGTAGGCCGAACCTTCAAGTTTGGCAAGCCGAATTGTCCCTCAAGCATCGGTAGGCCGATGAAAATCATCGACAGGCTGAACTTTATGGAATCGGTAGGCCAAAGTGAGGAATCGACAGGCCGATGACAGCTGATGAGCAGTCAGCAAAAGTCTCTCCAAATTTGTGATTGAGGTAATTACGATGATTGGATGGTTTAATATGATTGATTGGCATATTTATGGATTAATTTCCTCATTTGAAGAAATAAAATAATTGACATTTGATTGATTAAATGTAATTGATATGGTTTCCCTTTTTGAAGAGTTGAAATATGGTAAGATAAGATGATTTGTTGACTTTCCCCTTATCTCTCTCCATCCCCCATGATTTTAGTCAGAAATTTCTAATAATAAGGGAAAGGACAAGCCTTCTTTTTGTACATTACTCTCATTTTCTTCTTTCACGATAATTTTTGCTCTCTCTCTATTTTCTTAGACGTTTCCTCTCTCTCTCTTTCTCCTGTTCACGTTTTCTTCTTTGTCACCCTCTCAAATTTCCCAGTTATTATTTGTGAGAAATATTGAAATTTCTTTGGTTGAATTCGAAGGAGTTTGTGAAGAAATTTGTTTAAGATAAGAACTCTCTTTTTTGGTGTTTCTAAAATGCATTTCTCCTCCCTAATCCTACTGCCATAACATTGTCTAGGTATTTTCTTTTGCTCTGAAATTTTAATATGTTGTTCATGGATATGTTATGTAATGTTCCTCCAAATTTCACCTTAATTAGATTTTTCTATGATAAGATATGAATTTTCTACCCTCTGCCACTCACAGTAAAATGATGCTATTTTATTATGTTGTTCAAAAATGTGGTTTTAATTCAAGGGATAAATATGCTTTGATTTTTACAAAATTTGGGAAAAATGTTCATGTATATGTTATGATATGGACTGGAAAGTTTGGTGATGATTTGATAGGTATTTTATGTGTTATGGAATTTTCATTAAGACTAGGTTTAGAAACTGTTTTATCAGAAATTGTTGAACTCCTTGTGGTGTGATATTTTGTATAAGTAAATGATTTTATTTGATGACACGAATTTTTGAGGTGCTGTATTTGTATGTTAATATGATGTCATAAGAATTTTGAGTCCAAAATAAATTTGTTTTGATTGTTTGAAAAAGATGAACTCATGTAACTCACTGCTTTATATGATGGAAGTTAGTTTTACTACTGATTTCAAATGTGCATTTTGACCCACTCCGATTTTTGTTGAAGCCAATTTTAGATATGTTAGAGTTCTATATGTCTATCATATGTGTTAATTTTTATAGATTTTTCTATGATGTCAAAATGTGATAAATGGACTTGAGTTTGGAGTTGTTCACTGAATTGTTATTGCTGGCAGTTTTGGAAGTGTGAGTTATGTAACTTGGTTTAAATTGCCAAATGAAATTTTTATGATAAATGAAAAATCATGGTAATATGTTTATGTATTAACTTTGTCCTTGTCAAATGTGGTGCTCAAATTATGTGCAAATGTTGAGTTATTAAGTTTTGAATTCATGGAGGTCAGTGATGCATGTTGTGTTGATAGTTTTATTTAATGTTTTAACATTGATGAAATGTTTTATGAAATTGATGTTTTCAAGAGAGGAAAGGATATGTGATGAAATATGTTATTGGAAGAGGTTATGAATTGTTGATGATTTCATGGTTTCTTGAAAATATATATGTTAATTGTTAATTTTTTTTTTAAATGAATGTATGACATGAACACACTAAGGGCGAGCACACTGAGACCGCAGTGACGTCACCAACAAATTTAAGGTTAAGTAAGCTAGCTAAAAAGTAAGTATATTCTCACCTACAACATGATATGTTTTATAAGGTTTGAAATTATGTGCATAATGATAATTATTCTATGATGGATTGTATGATGGTTTCATTTAAAGTTTTCTTATGAAATATTTTGATGTTCATAAAGTTATGCATGTATGATGACGACGTATTTCAAAGCGTGAAAGTTTAAATATGTATATATATGTATCACCTAAATAACTGTTGCACACCAATGTTATGATATGTTATGATGCCATGTTTGGTTTAGGATTAGCTACCCTTTTTCTCTCATGATGGCGCGCCTACGATGATGATTATAGTACAACACTTAGGCCCTTAAGATAAAATGAATTAAGTTTTAATATGGTCAAAGTAATGAAAGATATGTTCCTATGCAAATGTGCCTAGTGCACTATTATGATGTATGATGATGATGATGTTCATAAAATGTTTTAAGGTGTGAGATAATAATGTACTTACTAAGCTTTAGCTTATTCAGTTTATATCATGTTGTAGATAAGGGTAAGAAGGTGATGGACTAGGGGAAGGGCGTGGAAAGGCGTGTGAGCTAAACAATATGAATTGTAATCGGAAGAACGCCAAGAAGGAAGTTTTTATTTTATAATATAAAATTATGTTTTATTATTTGGACACGTTTATTTGATAAGTTTTAAAGAATCCATGAACTATCTTTTATTATTTTATCTTATTCCTTTTTAAGTATTTCATATTCCGTAAGTTGAAACATTTTTTGAATAACTGACAATCTCGTGGAAGAGATGGTTCCCCATGTCAAACTGAATGCCATGCCCAAGAACAAGTAATAAAACAGCCAAGTCAGAGGATATCGTATAAGGATGAAGTGTAGGAAGCGAGCTAGCCAAGGCAATTTTATGAAGAACTGCATATTTAACGGTCAACTCTGCAGCTCTAAGAGATTTGGATGCCAACCATGTAATATCCTTGTGAGTGGTTGCAACAACAACCTCATCCATATTTACTTACTGATCTAATTCACGTATCCTATTGGACTCAAAACTTTGGCAGCCAAGATACTTATTTATGACCTTAGGATAGAAAAGCAGGACTTTTTCTCGAATATAAACATATCCATATCGTGGAGAAATAGGATTGGCAATCTCAAAATGTAAATTAGCATAAAACTCATAGACGAGAAAAAATTTTAGCTTTAGTCACAGTACCCCACATGTTTGTTTCCTTAAGCAATTTTGCAATAACAGCTTGAATGTCCTTATATCACTACAAGAAATTTTGGATTAGACGACCTTTATTTAACGACTATTTTGTTTCCTAAAAACGGTCGTGGTAAGGCGAGAAAAGCGAGGCGATTACGCCCGCGAAAACGAAGACCGTTGTAGAAAGGGGCGGGAGCTACCACGACGGTTTTTCAAAAAACCGTCGTGAAATAGATAAGCTTTCGCGACGGTTTTGTGAAAAACCATCGTGGAAGCTCCTTGATTCCACGACAGTTTTTGAGAAAACCGTCAAAACCGTCGTGGAATATCGAGCTTCCATGACGGTTTTTCATAAAACCATCTTGGAAGCTTATGTATTTCACAACGGTTTTTTAACAAACCGTCGTGGTAGCTAATACATTCCATCTTACTTAAAACCTCTTTTCTACCTCAACATTCAAACACAATTCAGAAAATCGCTTCTCAAATACAAACACAGACCCTTCCGAATCAGCTGCCGCCATCTCTCTCCACCTCCACACTACTTAATCTCAGCCCAAATTGTAAGTTTTTGTTAGAAATTGATAAATTGTTGTTGATTGTATTGTATAATTAATCCAAAATTGATAGCATCGTTGTTGATTTTGTTGTTTATTCCATGAAATTTGTATTGTAGATCATGGGTATGATTTCTTTGTTTTATAATTAGTATGTGTAACTTGTTTTATGATGGGTGATGTTTTTGTTTTATGATTAATTAATATATATAGGTGGGTATATATATAGATTGTGAAATTAATTTTAATTGAATATTTGCTATTTATTATTTCGATTTAGGTATTGCAAAATAGATAGAAAATGGATGTGGGATTTTTGATTGTCTAAAGAGTATGTGAATTATGTGGAAGAGTTCTTGGATTTTGCCAAAAGTCATGCTAATGGTGATAAAATTTGGTGTCCTTGTGTTTAATGTGGAAACCATAGATTGCATCAAATTCCAATTGTTAGAGGACATTTATTTTGAAATGGAATTATAAGTAGTTATCAAACGTGATATTTTTATGGCGAGTCTAATTTCAATCCAACTTTACTAAGTAAAGAAAAACAGGCTATTGTGGAGGATAATATGGATGATCAATACAATATGGTTGACATGGTCAATGATTTAGAAGAACACTTTGTGCACCATCCGGATTTATTTGAGACAATGATAAATGATGCAGAGGCACCCGCGTATGAGGGGTGTACTAATTTCATTAAATTGTCTACTTTAGTTGGATTATAGAATTTGAAAGCGTCGGGTGGGTGGTCAAATTCTAGTTTCACAAAGTTGTTGGAATTTTTAGGAAGGCTTCTACCAGAGGGTAATAAATTACCAACTAGTAGATATGAGGCTAAGAAGACTTTGAGTACTTTGGGAATGGATTACAAGAAAATTCATGCTTGTGAAAATAATTGTGTTCTCTATAGGCATGAGTATAAGGACGAGAATTATTGTCCAGTTTGTCAACAAGCAAGGTGGAAGAAAGGAAAGGAGCCAAAAGATGACAAGAATGGAGTGCCAAAAAAAGTGTTATGATACATTTCACCGGTACCACGTTTGAGGCGTTTATTCAAAAACCTAGAACATGCCAAGAATTTGACATGGCATCATGACAAATGAGTGGATGATGGTATGCTTAGACACCCGACGGATTCACCACAATGGAAATTTTTGAAGCCGATCATCCCAACTTTAGTGCAGATCCAAGAAACATACATTTTGCTTTGTCAACAGATGGAATGAACCCACATGGTAACATAAGTAGTATGCATAGCACTTGGCCCGTAATACTTGTTAACTACAATCTCCCTCCGAAGTTGTGCATGAAGCGAAAGTTTTTAATGTTGTCTCTATTGATTTTGGGTCCTCACCAACCAAGCAATGACATTGATATATACTTGGCACCATTAATCGATGACCTAAAAAAGTTGTGAGAAAATGGAGTTAAAGTTAGAGATGCTTACCAAAAAGAGACGTTCACACTCCGTGCAATGTTGATATGGACAATTAACGACTTCCCCGCATATGGCAATTTATCTGGTTATTCGATGAAGAGTTCTATTGGTTGTCCTATTTGCATGACGGAAATGTCTCACAAACGGTTAAAGAATGGAAAGAAAACTATTTTTCTTGGTCATAAAAGATGGTTGCCAAGAGATCATCGCTACCACAAACAAAAGAAAGCCTTTGATGGCAACAACGAAGAAAGAAACCCCCCTCACCCTTTAACAGGTGAACAAATATTTGAAATAGCAAAAGATATAAGAGTCGTATTTGGTAAGAGAAAGCGAGGTAAGGACCAGCCGCCAAATGATGGACCATGGAAAAAAGATCAATCCTCTTCGATCTTCCCTACTAGAAGAGACTTTTTGTTCGTCATTGCTTGGATGTTATGCATATTGAGAAAAACTTATGTGAATCTGTAGTCGGCACGTTGCTTGACATTCCGAGCAAGACTAAGGATGGTGAAAAAGCTCGGTTGGATCTCATGGAAATTGAGATTAGGCCTAATTTGTTTTTCAAGAAAAGAGGGAACCATACTTACTTACCTCCAGCAAAGCACACGTTATCTAGAGCGGAAAAGAGAAAGCTCTGTGAATGGCTTGCTTCATTAAAAGTGCCAGACGGTTATTCTTCAAACTTCAAAAAGTTGGTGTCAGTGAAGGATTTGAAACTTATTGGCATAAAAACACACGATTGTCATGTGTTGATGCAGTAATTACTACCACTTGCTTTGTGGGGAATTCTAACAAAGGATGTGAGATATGCAATTTCCAAGTTGTGCTCGTTCTTCAATTCAATATGCTCGAAGGTCATTGATCCACTTGTGCTAGATTCACTGCAATCAGAGTTGGTGCAAACCTTATGCATGCTTGAAAAGTATTTTCCACCGGAATTTTTTGACATCATGATTCATTTAACGGTGCACTTAGTACATGAAGTTAAGTTATGCGGACCGGTGTATTTGAGATGGATGTACCCATTTGAAAGATAAATGAAGGTTTTGAAGGGCTATGTGAAGAATCGAAATAGGCCAGTGGGATGTATTGTAGAAAGTTACATAGCTAAGGAATCGGTTGAATTTTGCTCCGAGTACCTATCTAATATGGACACAATTGGGGTGCCAAAGACTATAAACATTGAGGCTAGGGGACTATCTATGGGCAATCCTTCATCAATGAATCGAGACGAGTGGGAGCAAGCTTGTCTTTATGTCTTGCACAATGCTAATGAAGTAGAGCCTTTCATTGAGGTGCACATGAACGAAGTAAAAAAAGGATACCCAAAAAGAGCAAGAAATGAGAAGTGGTTACAAGATGAACACAACTAGACCTTTCGGTTGTGGATTAGAGCACACATCTATGGCAAGTGCTCCACATCACAAGATGGAGGCATGTCATAGGAGTTGAAGAACCTAGCTAAAGGACGTTGTCGGTAGTTACAAGGTATACGTCATATTCCATAAATGGTTACACTTTCTACACTCGCGAAAGAGATGAGAAGCATCCGGTGCAAAATAACAGTGTGACACTCAGTGCTAAGGCTATGCATATTGCCTCCGCCAAGGACAAGAATCCGGTATATGGGACCATGAACTACTTTAGTTTCATTGAAGATATTTGAGAACTTGATTATGGGGGATTACGCATAGCACTTTTTAAGTGCAAGTGGGCCTACAATAACTATGTTAAGAATGACAATAACGGCATCACGGTGGTTGACTTTAGAAGATTAGGATACAGGAATGATCCCTTCATTATGGCATCACAAGCAATCCAAGTTTTTTATACTATAGATCCGTAAGACATGGAGCTCTCTAGTTGTCCCGACAAAGCCAAGAATAGTTATCAACGGTGAAGAAGTTGATGAGGATTGCTCAGACATCCCTTCATTCACAAAGGGATTGCCACTAGTTGAAGAGATAGATAATTTTAAAGATGATGTTTCGCACTTGCTTCATGAAGATGTGGAATGGATATGTATTGAGGAACCAATGAAAAAAAAAGATAAAAAGATGAGCATCAATAAACCTTTTTATGTTAATTTACTTTTAATATTTTTCTTTAAATTATTTCATTTTTCAATCTTTTTTAATTGGTTTTGTAGATGTATCTATAGTTAAATTTGTGATGAAAATGGAGATAAAGTATTCATGATTATGGGCCATTGGATGCTTAACACATAGGCTGACCACCCTGGGTAGCAAAGAATATTATTGTGTGTAAGAAATGTTTAAGCGTGGAATATATAGATTCTACAACCATTTTCAAAAATTTCAAAAATTTGAAGAATCACATCTTCCACGACCGTTTTTGTGAAAATCCATCGTGGAAGACTAGGTCTTCCACTAGTCTTCCACGACGGTTTTGTGACCGTGTAACAAAAACGGTCGTGGAAGATGTGATTCTTCAAATTTTTGAACTTCACGTGAATAACCCATATCTATGTGTGCCCACCACCTCCAAGATGCCTCACTCTCCTTTCTCAAATCTCTCTTTCTCTCTCTCTAAAGTCCCTCTTTCTCTCTCTTTAAAATCGCCTCCACCGTGCCACCATCACCTCCATCACCGGTAAGCTCCCCCTCCCTCTCTCTCCTCTTCCCCCTTGCCCCTACCTGCCACCCCCACCCCCACCCTTCCCTCGGCCCCTCGCCCTGCCCATCGCCCAGCCACCCCACCCGCGAGGTCCGCCCCTCGCCCAGCCCCCCAACCCCCCTCTCTTAGCCCCCCCACCCCCCCACCCAGCCCCCCCCCCCCCCCACCCTACACCCGCCCCTCGCCCATCTGTGAAATTGTGTAATTTAAGTTGTAAAGATGTGTATATGTGTAATATGTGAATTATGTGAATATGTGTAATTTGTGGAATTATATATGTAATTGAAATTGTAAATTTGTGAATATGTGTAACATGTGAAATTAAATGAATATGTGAAATTGTGTTGTTGAAATTGTAAACTTGTGAATATGTCAAGATTTGAATACGTCAAATTATGTAAATATATGTAAAATTGTGCATATGTGTAATATGTGAGGTTTTGTAAATATGTGTAATATGTGAAATTATGTGAATATGTGTAATTTGTGAAATTATATATGTAATTGAAATTCTAAATTTGTGAATATGTGTAATATGTGAAATTAAATGAATATGAGAAATTGTATAAAAATGTATGAAGTGGAATATGTGAAGATGTGAATATGTGTAGTTTGTGATTTAATATTAGTAGGTATGTGTTAGTTTTTAAATACTTTGCACAGGTACAATGTCTCGCCCCATCGATAGTGACCAGTAGAGGACGAGTACGAAGACTGCACTCCATCTTCATCACAATATAGCAAGTGAAACCAATGCAGTAAGCCATGAAGGTGAATCAAATGTGATCCAAAAGTAGACTTTGAGCGAAGGGGTACATTAATGAAAAAACTTCATCGGATGAGAAAGAAAGGTTTAAGAATTGAAGTGACTTTTGATTCAAAAGGCCAACTAGAAGGTGCACCCGGCCATGAATTAAGCAGTTGGATCAGAGTCTCAGTCGAGAGCATGTTTCGATATGGACAAAAGATTGGAGGTCTAAGGATATAGATAAAGTAAAAGATGTGATTTGGAGAGAGATATACGCAGCTTTCACAGTCGAGGATTGGTATAGGAAAAGGGCTTTGAAGGTTTGTGGCGAATTAGCAAAAGGGTTCAGATTCGACCTCTAAGTTACCTTCGCACAGCCATACCTCTCCATTCCGGAGGAGGATGAAAATGTATATAAACGGCCTCCTATGATAGTACACTACTACCCCTCCATAAACGATGACGATTGGGAAGCTTTTGTGAGGTATTGACATTCCACCGAATTCCAATTGCTATCATCAAACGCAACAAAAATAAGAGCGAAAAATGAATACTGCTCTATGGTTGGCCGAGTCGGATATAGAGAGCTCGAGCAATCCTTGGAACGTTAATATTTTACTCAGATTACATATATCAATTATTCTATCATTACTATGTTACTAACATAGCGTAACACAGTTTGTAAAAACAGGCGTGCTACCAACACGGGAGGAGTTGTGGGTCAAATCATGTCAAGGTCCCAATGGCCAGTTCAAAAATCCAAAAGTAGCAGAAATTGGGAACTTGATTGTAAGTTTATTGACCACGAACAATTAATTTGTAATTTAATACTAGATGAAGGATTGCTTGAATAACATGGTTGTGTTGTCTTACAGGATGAATACACAATGCAACAAAGTCAAGGGAGCTTCCAATTGATCGGTAATGATGACATTTTGACAAGGGCACTAGGGAAACCGAAACATTCAGGACGTGTTCGCTATCAATTGAAGTATGTGAAGTAGTCTCAATACTTCGACCTCCAATTAGGTACTTCAAAATTGAATTCCCAAATGCCGAAGATGTAGATGGAGATTGCAGAACTGCAGGGTCTTGTGACAGAGCTCATTTCCCAAGGATGTGCCAAGTCGACGGATGATAGCATCTCACAAAGCAATAGCATCAAAGCTAGTTGTAACCCTCCCAATAATGTAGCAAAAGCTCCAGAAGTCCAATTATCACCTCCTCGTCAAGAGCCTAAACAATGTAGGCTCTTCATTGAGGATAGAGTTAATGGTGGGTGTGCACTTGTTGCGCTTGGGAAGGTGTGGATGGAGAGTCTTCCAACTGATACAGTTCATGGATGACTATTAGGGGAAGAGAACGTGCGTGTTAGCATCTGTGGCGTACCTGGCCCCACTCAAGCCCCCATGAGGCCCGTAGGTCGGCCCCCGGCATAATTGGCTCTTATTGCAGCTTATCCAGGCCCACTCATCCGTACTGTCCCCTATAGGACCCACTGGTCCCTCGGGGTTTTATTTCGCGTCCCTCATGGTTCGAACCTTAAACCTCCCTTAAGAGGTTCTTATTTCCTTCCTGAGTACCAATTGAGCTGCTGTAACGCCCCTTAAATCGGACGTCACAGATATCGTTACATACTTACATTCATACATGCTTAAATAATTAAACTCATAGATAATATCAACTCAATCGTACTATAGATTTTAAAAGTACTTAAACTTACATTACCAGGATCCATTCATACGTTTTTTTTTTTTTTTTAACTTACGTTGTTTCGAAGAACATAGTTTAATTTTATTCCATAACATAATTTATTCGTTTATACTTAAATTATTCATGAACTTATTTAATAATAATTGATAATCAAATAGTAAAATCAAGACTTATTAAAATCTCACATTAAATCACTTTGATCATCACATCTTTGAAATCCACTTATTCCCACGGTTCGGTTGGCCGAACTTGGGACTTCGGCAAGCCGAACAACATCGGCAAGCCGGAGCGTCTTCCACCGGCAGGCCGGCAGAAGCTTTGTAATTCGGACCAAAAATTCATCCAGGTTCGGCAGGCCGAAAAATAGATCGGTCGGCCGATCTTCTGGTCTTCGGCAGGCCGGACACGGAGTTCGGCAGGCCGTCCGAGACCAAATCTACTTTGGAAGAAAAATTTAAAACGTTCTAACTTTACGTAAAATATAGCGGAAGTTCATATTTCATAAAAAAAAATGATAAAATAACTTATAAAACCATAATATAAGTATTCTTAAAAAAACTCAACATATAATATGTTCAAAATATATAATTTTATTAAATCATAAATTCATTTCTTCTTGGCATGCTTTCGGTTACAATTCATCGTTCATGTTGCTCACACGCCGTTCCATGTCCTCCACCTATTCCATGACTCTCTTACCCTTATCTGCAACATGACATATAAAACATGAATAAGCTAATGCTTAGTAAGTACATAAAATTCTCACAATTTAAAACATTTCATAAACATCATCATCATCATCATCATCATCATCGTATCATAAAAGTGCCTTAAGCACAATTTCATAGAAACATATCTTTCATAATATTGACCATTTTAAAATTTATTCCATATATATTTTTTTTATTCTTAAGGGCCCAAGTGTTGCACCATAAACATCATCATTGGCGCGCCGTCATGAGAGGAGAAGGGTAGCTAATCCCAAACCAAACATGACATCATAACATATCATTTTATAACATTGGGTGTGCAACACTTATTAGGTGATACATATACATAATTTTCATACTTTGAAACATACCATAATCATCATACATGCATAACTTAAAATCATGAAAAACTTTTCATAAGAAATCCTTTAAGAAAAATCATCATAAAATCATCAGGAAAATCCTTGTAAACATATCATTAAACCTTGAAAAAGTGTCATGTTGCAGGTGAGAATGTACTTACTTTATCGATAGCTTACTTAACCTTAATATTGCACTTGGTGACGACACCGCGGTCTCGTTGTGCTCGCTTCCTTAAGTGTCCATGCCATATATCCATTTTAAGATGCAATAAAAAATCAATACTTATCATAAAATATCCATACACTCATCTCATATTTTAAATATTATTCAAAACCCTACATCTAAACATAATTATCTTTTAAATAAAACATTTTCAAACAATTAATATATTTATATTTTAATTCAAAACTTCATACAAGCATCATATTATCATGCATGAAATTATTTTTATTATCATAAAATCTTTTAAACATACATAACATTTTATAATCAAAAATCCAGAAATAACATTTATTAAAACATTTCATAATCATAAAATACATCCATCTTACATACTCATACATAAGCATAATTAACAACTTTTCACGAAAACATCATTCTTTACCTATTGAATAATCATTACATTTTTCATACCTTCAAAATTAAACAGTAACATTTTACTGTGAGGGGTAGAAGACAGAAATATTCATTTTTCATAAAACGTTAAAATGACATAAAACGTGAAGAAACATCACACATAGCAAAATACAATACCTAGAGAGGATATTGTAGGCGAAGTGAGGAGAAGAATTTCTTTTCAAAAATTCCAGAAAAGCCGAATTCTTACCTTGGAGTTTCTTCTCAAAATTCTTGAATTCACCAACGAAACAAAACTTTTTCTTTCAATATACTCAAAAATTTTCACGGGAGAGAGAAATTTCGTGAAGAAGAAAAGAAGAGGAAGATTAGAAAGTCAGAAAAATGTCTCAGACTTTTGAGAGAGAGAAAAAAAAATTAATAAAAAGAAGAAACGTTAATTAATTTTCTTTTAACGTAATAAACATAATGAGCATTCATGGCCTTCATTAAGTCAGAAAAATCTGACTGATAAGAGAGTGATTGGCGTGGGAAAGGAGGAAAAAGAAAAGGAAGGTCAAACATTATCAATCTTACCTTAAATTTACCTTCTAAAAATAGGAAACCTCTTAATATAATACAAATCTATTCCTTTAATTTCCTTAACTGATAAAAACATTCCATTATTATGCCAATTAATCACATTAATTCACCCAATTAACGTAATTAACTCAGTCATAACTCTGGAGAGATTTCTACTGACTGTTTGTCAGCTTTGTTCGGCCTGCCGATTTTCCCTCTTCGGCCTGCCGATCTGTCAATAAATGCCATAACATAAAACATTCACACATCATTGCATCATAAATAATCATATATTTATAATTTCACATGAACACTAGAGCACAACGATTCCATACGGTCGTCACCTGTCACAAATCTTGACATAAAAAAAAAAGTTAGTAACATGCACATCACATATCATATCATATAACGTTATTTATTAATAACATTCCTTAATAACGTTACTAACTTAACGTGGTCCGTTATATAAAAATAGGCGGGTGTTTCAGCATCACTACCATTAGAGTTAGAACAACTGAATTACCTGTTCCAACACTTGAAGCAACAACTATGGGTGAAGTAGCTGGAGGCTTCGTCGCATGGCCGAAGATGTTAGTTGAGGTTATCGCATTGACGAAGACGAGTCGAGCGCCTAGCCATGTTCCACAAGATCTAAGTGGAAAGAAACGCCAAAAAAAGAAAAGCTCTACAAAAGCAAGAGAATCACAACCTGAGGTAGAACAAGAACAAGAACAAACCATTGCTAATGAGCAACTGCAAGTATTTAACTTCGCTTCAATACCTCAAGAATTTATGCAGTTGGAATCTTTAGTTTCCACGACGGTTTTTCATGAAACTGTCGTGGAAAATGGCCCCATTTTACCCCTGCTCGCGCCAATTTTCCTATTACACGATGGTAAAAAACTGTTATGAAACTCCATGTTGTACCACGACTGAAGTTTTCACGATGGTTTTTTGACCGTCGTGAAATTTTTCCACGACAGTTTATAACCGTTGTGGAACTATAGTTTGTAGTAGTGTATTTTCCCCAGGTAATTAATATCTCAAAATGTAACTGTTGACAGTGATACATGTCCCAATTATTCTTGTTATCTTCACTATAAAACTTAAAAGGGTAGGCTTTAAAGACAACAAACTGAGGAAGAAAAGAAGAAACTTTTGACCTAGTTGTTGCAACATGTGTTGCAACGGATTCATCAATAGGTTTAGGAGATTGGTCTTTGTGGCAGGAAGCTTCTTGTTGGCTGGTATCTTCTTTGAAACGAACGGCTTGGCAGGAACATCCTCTATAGGAACAACCGCTTCATTCTGGACATTCTTAGGAACACATGTTTCTGAACATTTGAAACCATGGGATTCCTATGGCTTCTTCTGAATTGGAGCCCTATTTTTGAACAATCTACGCTTTGTTGTTCTTTAAAAAAGAGAAGGACTTGTGTTTAATGCTTCTTGGAATATTTCAACTTGTGTGGGTTCTTCTATCTCGGCACAGAAATTCCAAGAGGGCCAATACTAGGCGACCTTCAATCAAGAAAAGAACAAGAAGACGCAAAAGCTTCAATGGAAACTTCCTCTGGTGAAAAAGATGGAGAAACAGGTTGAAAGAAAGAACACCCTAATTGGGTTTTTGTAAAAATTGGGTCGAAGACCACAAGTTCTTCAGATGGTATTTAAATCGATGGTGACGACACTTTGGCTTCAATGGGGACTTGTACTAGAGATGATGGAGGGTGTTAGAGAATAATGACCTGAATTCAGTTTGGCCTGACCTGAAAATTTGCAGTGCGATAATTGTAATGAAAAACAAAAGTAGGATTTTTCATGAGATTTGTGGTGGTAGTGGAGGGATTGGGCCGACAGGTCTGATCCCATAGCCCACCACTGATCTTATCGGGAGTGCAAGGGTAGAGCCTCTGCGGTACAGACCGTTATATTTTTGGGCCATTTAGTTTATATTTTTGGCCCATAAGGTTTTATCTATACCTATATATATATATATATATATATAATGTATTGCATTAGAGTTTAATTATTAGCAAAGTTTTAGCCTCCCTAACACATTCATTGTAATTTTCATGAGTTTAGTGATTTTCTTCTCCTTTGCCTGTGGTTTTTCCCGTTTTGGGTTTCCACATAGTTTTTTTGTGTGTTTTTATTCTTTGTTTCCATCGTATTATTTTCACAACAGAGGGATTGCAGATAGAGGTAGTGGTGATGATGAAGCCATTTGTGGAGCAATAGACGGTTGGGAAGATACAAAAGGCTCTTGAGATGGTGAAGAACGGGTAGTCTCGGAGGTTGATGAACTTGGCGACGAGAAATAGGTCTACTCTTCCACGATAGCAGATTCTAGCAGCTGCATCCGTTAAACCTCCGAGGAAACTTGTACGAGCCATTGATGGGAAGGAAGATGATGTGATGAACTTTTGTAGAGAAACTTGTATGATTGAGAAATTAGGGCAAATGTGCACTCTAAACACGGTTTATAGAGGGGTTCTAGGGAAGTTGAAAAATTCCCCCCTTTTTTAAAAGAATGTTGTAAAAGAAAGAAATAAAAAAACTGATTAGTTTAAGCATAAGAGAAACCCAATTAAAAAAGATGTTGAAATATTGTCCACTCAAAGCTATGTTCTAAAATAAAATCTATACTATTTTAAATTTTCAATAAAATTGCAAATTTTAATATGAACTGTATGTGGAAGAAAATTTTCACAAAAATCCCCTTTTTGAATATTGTTCAAGCTTAACACGTTAACTTATAGAAGATGAAAACCTTGCTGAAACTAACTTGTTTATCTAGATCACTCCGTAGGATTTTTTTTTATATTAAGAAAAACAATTATGGGGGCTTTACTCTATCATCAAGATAGCTTTTTTCTCATGGTAGATTGTCCTCTATATATTGGTAATATATAGACCTAAATTACTCAAGGATAGCATACGCACAAAGGTTATGTAACTTTTCCCCTAAAATGTTATGCATTCACATGATTTTTCTAAAACAAGAGTGATTAAAATATAGAAATAGAGTAAATACTAAGTCACGAAATATTTCACCTTCCTTTTATCATCAAAATTCTCATAGAGATAAAAGTGAAAATGCACACAAAGTTATTGGTTCATATAGATATGTTCAACTCAATTAGCCACCTAGAAATTCCAAATTTCATGGTTGAAAATAATGGATTGTGGACCAAATCTATACGGCACAAATACCAATTGCTTTTCTCAAAGACTCAAACCTTACAACATCAAGAGCTTTGGTAAAAATGTTGGCCAATTTTTTTTTTTAGTTTCAACATACTCAAGAACAATTAATTTATTATCAACCAAATCTCTAATAAAATGATACCGAATATCAATCTGTTTGGTTCTAGAGTGCTGTATGGGGTTCTTTGAGATGTTTATTGCACTAGTATTGTCACAATAAACAGTCAAAGTACCCTGAGAAACACCATAATGCTCAAGCATCTGTTTCATCCACAACAGTTGTGTACAACAACTTCCTGCCGCAATATACTCCGCCTCTGCTGTTAATAAAGATATTGAATTTTGTTTCTTATTGTACCAAGATACCATATTGTTTCCCAAGTTGAAACACCTGCCAGTTGTACTATTTCTGTCATCTGCATTTTCGGCCCAGTCTGCGTTAATAAACCCTGCAACATTTGAGTTGGTATCTTTTGTGTATCAAATGCCACAATTTGTCATACCTTTCACACAGCTAATAATTATTTTTGCCACCGACAAATGAGATTCTTTTGGGTCAGCCTGGTGCCTTGCACAAACACCAACACTAAAGCAGATATCAGGTCTGCTTATAGTAAGATAAAGAAGACAATCATGTTTCTATAAAAACTTGGATCAACTGAAGTGCCTCCTTCATCTTTAGTTAGTTTCACAGTTGAACCTATAGGAGTTCTCATATGTTTGGTTGCATCCAACCCCAACTTTTTTACTAGGTTATTTGCACATTTTGGTTAAGAGACAGAAATCACGTTCATTGACAAATTCATCAATTTTAGCCTGCGAGGTGGAACTGAAAACAATGTCATCAGCATATATTTGAGCAATTACAATCCCATGTTTAAATTGTTTGATAAACAAAGTCTTATCAACTCCCCCTCTCTTGTATCCTTTTTCAATTAAAAATTTTATCAATCTTTCATACCATGCATGGGGAACTTGTTTTAATCCATAAAGAGCCTTTTTTCAAATAAAATACATAATCAGGATGATGTGGATCTTCAAGACCTTTTGGTTGTTCAACATAGACTTTTTCATTTAAAATTTCATTTAAAAAAGCACTTTTTACATCCATTTGATAGAGTTTGAAACCTAGAAGACATGCAACAGATAGAAGAAGTCTAATAGATTCAAGTCTAACAATGGGTGCAAAAGTTTCATCAAAGTCAATGCCTTCAACCTGTGTGTACCCCTATGCAACCAACCTTGTTTTATTTCCAACAATTGTACTCAATTCATTTGACTTATTTTTGAAAATTCATTTGGTTCCAATAATATTTGAATTTTTTGGTCTCGGCACAAGAGTCCACACGTCATTTTTGACAAATTGTTCTAATTCTTCTCGCATTGCATTTATCCAATCATCATGTTGCAAGGCCTCTTTGATATTTTTTTGGCTCAATTTGTGAAGTAAAGCAAACATACCTGAACAATATCATTATATTTATTCACCATGTCATCATACCTTTTTCTTGGTTGCACCCTTGTTCAAATTCCTTCTTCAAGTTCACCAATAATTTTCTCTTTAGGGTGATTGTTCACAACCATTTGAGGGGACATTCTTTTTTCTGGATCAGTAATATCAAAGTTCCTAGGTATTGTATTCTCAGTTTGCTGTTCAGCATCTGTTGAAATTTCTGTTGCACAATCTGTTCCAACATTTTTTGCAACTGTTTCATCCACTAATTGTTCAGCAAAATTTTCCAATTTTAGTTTTTCTACCTCTTTAGTATTACTGATAATATTTTCTTCCCTGGAAAAACTCAGACAAATCTTTGAGATCATCAAAAACAACATTAGCTGACTCTATAATAGTATTTGTTCTTATGTTATAGACACGATTAGCATGACTATTCATGGGGTGCCCAAGAAACATCCTTTCGTCACTCTTTGCTTCAAATTTTCCCAAGTGTTCACAGTCATGAAGAACATAACAAACGCATCCAAAAACATGGAAATATTTGAGATTAGGTTTCTTACCTTTCCATATTTCGTAGGGGGTTTAGTAGTACCTTTCCTAAAGTAGACATGATTTATTGTATAACATGCTGTGAACACTACTTCAGCCCACAGCCGCAAAGTGAGCTTCTTTGAATTTAGCATAACTTGAGCCATCTCTTATATCATCCTGTTTTTCCTTTTAACTACCCCGTTTTGTTGAGGAGTTTTAGAAGCAGAAAACTCATGTGCAATACCATGTTCATTGCAAAAATCAGCAAAAATAGCGTTTTTGAACTCTTTTCGGTGATCACTTTTGATTCCAATAATTTTGCCAATATTAAAATTTTCTCATTTTTCAATTTTATGCACAAATTTTTGAAAACCTTAAATGTATCCAAATTCTCTTTAATAAAATCTACCCAAAAAACGAGAGAAATCATCCGCACAAACAAAAATATAGCTTTTACCTGTTATTCTTTCAACATGCATAGGTCCAATGAGGTCCATGCGAAGTAACTCCAAATTTTTTGTAGTATAGATCTGTTGCGACACTTTGTGAGTAATCCTTGTTTGTTTGCCAAGTTGATAAAGATCACAAATTCCTGACTTTTTCTTGCTCAGATTTTGAACACTACGGACAGCCCCTACACTCACTGTAACACCCGTCTATTTTATGTAACGAATTAGGTTATATTAGAAATGACGTTAAGTAATGCTTATGATTTATGAGATAATGCTACTAACCATTTTATTGTAAGTGTTATGACAGATGACGATCACGTGGAATTGATGTGCTCAAGTGTTCATATTATTTATATTGTATGTTTTATGATGATTCATTAATGATTTAAATGCTATGATGTATTCTAGTATGTAAGGACAGTTCGGCAAGCTGAATTGTCCCTCAAGCATCGGCAGGCCGAAGTGAGGAATCAGCAGGTCGATGATAGCTGACGAGCAGTCAGTAAAAGTCTCTCCAAATCTGTGACTGAGATAATTACAATGATTGGATGGTTTAATGTGATTGATTGGCATATTTTAGGATTAATTTCCTCATTTAAGGAAATAAAATAATTGACTTTTGATTGATTGGAATTGTTTTAAATGGTTTCTCAAATTCAATGGGGTAAGATATGGTAAGTGGAGCTAATTGATTTGATCTTCCCCAATCCTCTCCACTTTCCATGAGTATTGACTACAACTAGTCAGAAAATTTCTGATTTTATAGAAAGTGATAACTTCCCTCTTTTATGCCATTCTCATTTTTCACGATAATTTCATTTTCTTTCTCAAAAATATTCTCTTAGACTATTTTCTTTCTTCTTCCTTCTCCACGTTCTCTTCCTTTCTTTTCTCTTATTTTCAGTTACAAATATTTGAAGGAAATATTGAAATTTCGTTGGGGTAAATTCAAGGAAGTTTGAGAAGTAATTTGCTCTAGGTAAGAACTCATTTTTTTTGGCATTTCTAAAATGTATTTGTAACGCCCCCCTTACGGACATCACAGATGTCATTACATATTTTCATTTAATACTTTACTTAAAGACAAACCATATAACTTAAAGATAGTTTGAAAACATAACCCAGGATCCATGCATGCATTTTTTTTATAAAACATTCAATAAATTAAACCTTATTAATAATGATAATAATAATTTACTTGATCTTAAACATTCTTTAAATTGTTAGCCAAAACCATAAAAATAGAAACAAACATTCAAACCATCTTGGAAAACATACTTACAGTTCGGCAGACCGAACTTGAGGGCTCGGCAGGCCGAAGGTCAAACTTCGACAGGCCGTCCGAGATAAACAAAAACTTTTTAGAAAACTTAATTTAAAGACAAGTTTAATATTTCAACATGCGGAAGACCAAATTCTTAAAATGATAAAATAAAATATTAAAACATAGTTCTTGTATTCTTTAAAACTTAACAAATAAATGTGTTCTAATAATAAATCATAGCTTAAATCATAAAATTTGCTTCTTTGGTGTTCTTCCAGTTACAATTCATCTTGCTTAGCTCACACGCCTTTCCACGCCCTCCGCCTAGTCCATCACCTTCTTACCCTTATCTGCAACATAACATAAACTGAATAAGCTAAAGCTTAGTAAGTACATTGTAATCTCACAACTTAAAACATTTATGAACATCATCATCATCATACATCTTAATAGTGCACTAGGCACATTCTCATAGGAACATATCTTTCATTACTTTGACCATATTAAAACTTATTTCATTTTATCTTAAGGGCTTAAGTGTTACACCATAATCATCATTGTAGGCGCGTCGTCATGAGAGGAAAAGGGTAGCTAATCCTAAACCAAACATGACATCATAACATATCATAACATTGGTGTGCAACACTTATTAGGTGATACATATATCTATAACTTTCAAGCTTTGAAATACGTCATCATCATACATGCATAACTTTATGAACAAAAAAATATTTCATAAGAAAACTTTAAATGAAACCATCATAGAATAATTATCATTATGCACATAATTTCAAAACTTATAAAACATATCATGTTGCAGGTGAGAATGTACTTACCTTTTTTTTTTAGTTAGCTTACTTAACCTTAAATGTATCGGTAACGATGCCGCGGTCATGATGTGCTCTTTTCTTAGTGTGTTCATGCCATTTATTCATTTAAAGATACAAAATAAAATTAATAGTTATTTTCATAGAATAAAACATCCATTCCATATAACATCACACATATATTCATCTCTTGCAAACATAATTCATAACATGCATCCACAACCATAATCATCAAAACTATCAACAAAAATATATTTTTGACCTCCATGAATTAAAAATTCAATAACTCAACATTCTCATATAATTTAAGTACCACACTTGGCAGGAACCAAAATAATACATAAATATATTACCATGATTTTTCATTTATCATAAAAATTTCATTTAGTATCTAAAAACAATTCTTACATATCAAATATGAAATCTGCCAGCAATAGTTAGGCAGTGAACTACTTCAAACTCAGGTCCATTTATTACTTTTCAACATCACAGAAAAATCTACAAAAATTAAAATATAAAATAGACATATAGAAGCTCTAACATGTCCAAAAATTGGCTTCAAAAAAAATCGGATTAGGTTAAAACACATATTTGAAATCAGAAATAAAACTAACTTAGGTTTGACAGACAGTAAGTAATCTTTAGTAAACATTTTCAAACAATTAAAACACATTAATTTAAACTCTAAAACTCTTACTAACAACTTATTAACATACATCACAATACCAGAAAATTATCTCAACGCCTATAAAATCATTTAATCACACAAAACATCACATAGCCAAAAAGTCCAAACCATTTTACTGTTAAAGCAGTTTCTAGACCTAGTCTTACTAAAAATTCCATAACACATAAAATACTCATCAAATCATTACCAAACTTTCCAGTTCATAACTTAACATATATATGAACATTCTTGCCAAATTTTGTAGCAAAAAAAGCACGTTTACCCCTTGAACAAAAATCACATTTTCAAGCTTCATAACCAAACAGCAACATTTTTACTGTGAGTGGCAGTGGGTAGAAAATTCATACCTTAATGTAGAAAAATTGAAATATGTTGAAACTTGTAAGGACATTACATAACATATATATGAACATCATACCAAAATATCAGAGGAAAATAAGATTCCTATACAAAGTTATGGCTGTCGGAGTAAGGAGGAAAACATATTTCAGAAATACCGAAATTGGCTCTTACATCAAAATGAAGCTTCTCTAGTTTATCTTTGAATTTGGCTAGGTGGAAAGTGAGATTTCTTGGTGTTCTTTTAGGTGTTTGCAGCAGGGAAAAATGGAGAAGAAAATGTAGAGAAGAGAGAGTGAAAGAGAGGAGACTTGAGAGAGAGAGAGAAAAGAACGTTTACATGAAAAATGAGAATGGTGAGAAAGGAAAGAGATAATCTCTGTTTAATTTCAGAAATTTTTTGATTAATTTGAGGCAAGCTTCACATGGAAAGTGGAGAGAATTGAGGGAAAGAAAGGTCAAAGTTCCAAGAATGGTTCAAGTTACCATATTTCACTTCTTCAAAATAGGAAACCATATCAATTACATTCAATCAATCAAGAGTCGATTATTTAATTTCCTTAAATGAGGAAATTAATCCATAAATATGCCAATCAATCATCAATCAATATCCAATCACAACCAATCATCATCGTCACATTTTTAGGAGACTTCGGCTGACTGCTCGTCAGCTGTCATCGGCCTGCCGACTGCACAGTTTAGCCTGTCGATTCCATGAAGTCTGGCCTGCCGATGGTTTCCCTCGGCCTGCCAATTGTTGAGGGATAATTTGGCCTGCCGATCTTGAAGGTTCGGCCTATCGAACTGTCCTCACATACAAGGATACATCATATCATAATGAATCATAAATAAACATGGAATGAAATGAACACTTGAGTACATCAATTCCACGTGATCGTCACCTGTCATAACACTTAGAATAAATAGTTAGTAACATAAAATCATAAATCATAACATATATCAATAAGAAAATTACTTAACGTCGTTACTAACTTAACATAATCCGTTACATAAAAATAGGTGGGTGTTACAGTATTTCTCCTTCTTAATCCGACTGCCATATTTTTGTCTAGGAATTTCCATTGGTTCTAAGATTTTAATATGATGTTCATATATGCATTATGTGATTTATCTCCATGTTTCACATTATTTTGATTTCTCTCCATTAAGATACAAATTTTCTACTCTCTGCCACTCACAGTAAAATGTTGTTAGTTTATTATGTTGCTCAAAAATATGGTTTTAGTTCAAGGGGCAAATGTACTTTGTTATTTATGAAATTTGGCGAATATGTTCATGTATATGTTATGTTATGGACTGGAAATTTTGGTGATGATTTGATGAACATTTTATGTGTTATGGAATTTTCATTAAGACTAGGTTTAGAAACTGCTCTAACTGTGAAATTGTCGGACTTTTAGTTGTGTGATGTTTTGTATAATTAAATGATTTTATCTGGCAGTTAGGATATTTTTACGGTATTGTAATATATGTTAATAAGTTGTTAATAAGATTTTTAGAGTTTAAATAAATTTTTTTTGATTGTTTGAAAATGATGAACTCTTGTAACTCACTGCTTAATATGATGGAAGTTAGTTTTACTACTGACTTCAAATGTGTGTTTCGACCTAATCTGATTTTTGTTGAAATCAATTTTTGGATATGTTATAGTTTTATGTGTCTATTGTATATGTTAATTTTTGTGGTTTTTCTACAGTCTTGATTATGTGATAATGGACCTGAGTTTAAAGTTGTTCACTGCCTAACTATTGCAGGCAGATTTCATGTTTTGATATGTATGACTTGTTTTTTTATACTAAATGTAATTTTTATGACTAATGAAAAATCATGGTAATATGTTTATGTATTAAATTTGTCCCTACCAAATGTGGTGCTCAAATTATCTGTAAATGTTGAGTTATTAAGTTTTGAATTCATGAAGGTCAGTAATGCATGTTGTGATGACAGTTTTATTCTAATGTTTTAATATTGATGAAATGTTTTATGAAATTGATGTTTCAGGAAAGGAAAGGATATGTGATGAAATATGTTATTTGAAGAGGTTGTGAAATGTTGATGATTTCATGGTTTCTTGAAAATATATGTTAATTGCCATTTTTTTTATGAATGTATAACATGAACACAATATGAAGTGAGCACAACGAGACTGCGGCATTGTCACCTACAAATTAAGGTTAAGTAAGCTTCACAAGTAAGTACATTCTCACATGTAACATGATATGTTTTATAAAAGGTTTGAAATTATGTTCATGATGATATCTATAATGATTTTGTGATGGTTTCAATTATATTTCTCATGAAAGATTTTTATGTTTTAAAAGTTATGCATGTATGATGATGACGTATTTCAAAGTATGAAAATTTATAAATGTATATATGTATCACTTAAATAAGTGTTGCACACCAATGTTATGTTATGATATGTTATGATGTCATGTTTGGTTTAGGATTAGCTATCCTTCTCCTCTCATGACGGCGTGCCTACAATGACGATTATGGTGCAACACTTGGGCCCTTAAGATAAAATGGAATAAGTTTTAATATGGTCAAAGTAATGAAAGATATGTTCCTTATGAAATTTGTGCCTAGTGCACTATTATGTTGATGATGATGATGATAGTCCTAAAGTGATTTAAGTTGTGAGATATGAAATGTACTTACTAAGCATTAGCTTATTCAATTTTATATCATGTTGCAGATAAGGGTAAGAAGGTCATGGACTAGGTGGAAGGCAATGAAAGGCGTGTGAGCTAAGATTGATGAATTGCAAATGGAAGAATGCCAAAGAAGGAAGTTTTAATGATATAAACTATGTTTTATAATTTGAACATGTTTATTTATTAAGTTTTAAAGAATTCATGAACTATGTTTTATTATTATAACTTATATTTTTATTAAGTATTTTGCCTTCCGCAATTTGAAGTATCGAATCTCGTTTTAAATTTATTTTTTTTTTCAAATTTTTCCTAGTCTCAGTCGGCTTGCCGACCATTACTGGTCGGACTGCCGATACATGGATCGGCCTACCGATTACCTAGTGCCGGCCTGCCGATCTTATCGATTTGAAATCATGTTCTTGCAGAGCCTTGGGCGGCCTGCCAATGTTTGATCATCGGCCTGCCGATCCAGTTCAGCCTGCCGAAGCCTTAAGCTCGGCCTGCCGAACCATAAATGAAGATATTCCTTTAAGAAGTTTTAAAAAGTTAATTTGTTATACTATGGTACTGGTAATCTATTTAAAGGATGTTTATGATTAAGTTGAAAAAAAAATGTATGCATGGATCATGGGTTATGCCTTCAAACTATCTTTTTATTCAAATAGTTTATCTTAAATAATGGTTAAATGAATGAATGTAACGACATCTGTAACGTCCGTAAGGGGGCATTACAGGCTTTGGTATAGGGGCAAATTTTCGTTTACAATTCATATCGCCACACGTCGGTCTAAGTCCTCCAAGTAAGTATGTTTTAAAGTTAAATGTTAAGATGCAAGTATGATGATAAGAATAAGGTTTAGATGTTTAATGATTAAAGCCCTAGTAGTGAATACCTGTCTCATAGTTATAAGATTATTCTTAAGCTCCTAATTCTTTTAGGAAATTAACAAAGGACGGCTGTAGAAGAATGCAAACCCGCACTCAGACCAACGAGATGTTGACGATGATGATCGCTGAGTTGCGAAAACAATTAGAAGAGCAAAGAAGAGAGATTGCTGAATTAAGGGCTAATGGCCGCAACGATGATCGACAAGGCAATGATGTGCCTCCTCCTCCTCCTCCTCCTCAGCCACAAGTTAATGAGTTCCCAGCCCCTATTGTTGAACCCAAAGCGGCCTACAAGGTACTGCTCTTAGTCAGATGGAAGAGAGTTAAGCCGACAGACTTTGAAGGCTCCAAGGATCCACTTGTCACCTAGGGATGGCTAAAGACGATAGAGGCCACTCTAAGACTCATGGGCTTTACTGACAATGAGAAGGTTCTCTGTGCATCGTACTATCTCACCATGCAGGCCAGAATTTGGTGGGATGGCATAGAATTGAGCAGGAATGTTGACGAGATGACATGGGCAGACTTTGTTCAGGAGTTCAACATGAAGTTCTTCCACATGAACATTACTAGGAAGCATTATGATGAGTTTGAGAACCTGCGCCAGGGAGATATGTCGGTCACCGATGTAGTGGCAAAATTTGATCAGCTGGCTCGTCTTTGACTAGGAATGGTTAGCAATGAAAGTGAAAGGGTCAGAAGACTGATCAGAGTTCCCAGGGCAGAAATTGTTGCGATCGTTGATGGGGCAAGTCCACCCAGAAGTCAGGAGCAGGTTGTTCTAAGGGCCCAACATCCCGACGTCCATCTGTCCAAGTTAAGAAGGAACCAGCCTCAATCTGGTCAGTGATCTCACGTCTATTTACTGCATTCTAAAATAACCCCAAGTATAAGGTTGTCTCAAGTAATATTTACTCAGTGAATCCGAGATCGAACCCACAGGGAAGGATTTATTCAGTTCCAGTACATATATTATGTTAACTTTTTCTTTTCATTTAAGCTGAAAATTTTGAGGATTAATATTTATTATTTACAAAATGTATTTACAATATTTACACATTTTTACAACATTTTTCATCTTTAAATTTTGATAATTTAGAACTTTAATAACAAGAAATGCAAATAATAACTTAAGCAGAGTAACAACAATAATAACGACAATTTAAAGAGGCAAAACAACAATAATAACAGGACTAAGGTTTAAAGGTTCTATTCTGGCAATTATCTTCAATATATTTTAGTTTCTCTTTAATTTATTAGTTGTTTTAAGTATACACTATGTCATCCTATATCGACAATAAATCAAGATTTACCAAGCATTTACTGTGTCATTCCATGTCTATAATGTAGCAAAAACACAAGTTAATAAATAAGCAGCATTTCAACATAACTTAACTAAAATAACAACCAAGATAGTAAGTTAAGCATTCACCGAGCCATTCCTGTCTACGAGTAATCAAGGTCCTCCCAAGCATTATCCGTGCCAGTCTATGTCGTCGATAAATTAAAATCGTAATTTTGGCAGAGTTCTAGCTAAGAAAATATTGAAATTCTAAGTTTTCTAAGAAAATATTTTGGCATTACAACAGCTTAGAAAACTAAGAAAAACCAAAAATATTTAAGATAATTTTGCCAAAATTTCCCCCTCTCCCCTCAGCTAAAAAGAAATTTAGAATGATTTAATTAATAAAGTACTACTGATATTATTGAGCATAATTTTTACAACACAAACTATAAAATATTTTACAAGAAACTAGACTTAAAACTAAAATAAAAACTAAACTATAACTATTATAGTAGCATTCTCATACTGCACGGGGGGTGCTGAGACTCGAAGGATAGCTCGGTATTTATAGGCATGAAAGAGTTACTATTCTTTAATTATTTTTGCTATTCAAGCGTTGAAAAACCAATTTCCTTCTCTTTCTTTGCGCTGAGACAGCTTGATGGACGTGAGAATTCGTTTGTAATTCTCTACTTCGTGGTAAATGGCAGCACTGAAACAGTGCAATCTAGTTTGTTCATTTCTCAATCAAATGGCTTCCAGATGCGAATGAGAATGGGCCCAGGTGGGACCAGTGGGATCGAGATTGAAGACCGTTAGATTAGTCTTGGTCATCGCATCGGACGACTAAAAAAGTGGGAGCATGTGGAGACGACTGCACGAGATTGGACACGGCCTGAGTTGCTCCTCTGACTTTCACTGTAGCTTTGTCTCCGTGTGAATTACACGCGCCAATTAGAGAACGCCACGTGGACTGCACTATGAGATTCGGCTGACGCAAGGGATGACACAACGACACGCGGACCTCGGTTGGACGGTTGAGATTAATTTCACAGTGAATCCAACGGCTCTCGTGAAGCCACGTGTCTCCATTAAATTCAAATTTGAATTTTTAATTATTTTTTATGCATTTGATGTCTGATTTTTATCCATTTTTGCACCGTTTTGCTCCATTTTTTCTCTAGATTTCAGATTTAAAATTCACAGACATACTAAAATTAATTATTTTACAAACATAATATTTAAATTAACATTAAAAATATTTATTTTACATTAAAACACACAAAATTAATCAAAAACTTCTAAAATTTTCGGTCTTTTTCGGTTTAGCATAGATATGATTTTTTTGACTTAGAGATATTTTTAGAAATCACTAAAAAGATAATAGGACATATTTACAAACTTAAAACACACTATCAAACACATTAAGACTTAAAAAAAATCACACAATATTATTTTTACGGTTTTAACTATTTAAACACTTATTTAACACACGGAAACGACTCCAAAAATTACTAAAAATATTATTGAACATAAAAACATACTAAAAACACATTTTTAAACACATTTGCATACTAAGACATTACAACACTGTTTATCACTGAATTGCTATAATTGAGGAGTTTTATGAGAAATATTAATGCAAAATGCTTGATTTGTTTGTTAAGAAAAGTGTATTTTCTAAGTCTCATCACACCCCCCAACCAGCTTATTGCTAGTCTCTAGCAATTAAAGCGATAAAACTTAAAACAGACAAAAGGTTTTTTTAAAAAAAAAAAACTTGTGATTCCTCACTGATTTTCCTCAGGATTTATCTCATATTCCTGCCTCAAAGTAAAGATGTAAATATTAATTAAGTTATGATTCATTTCTAGAGTTCGTCAAGTATTTAAGATGAATTTTCCTCTCTGTGTGTGTGAATTTCTATTACTAATCAATGCATATTAAGCAGATAAATTTACATTAATATATCTTAATTTATTTAAATAAATTCTTATAAATTTGTTTTTATCCCTCTCTCCACTAATGTAGAATAACACCTTGTTAAAGACCTTTAGGACTTTATTCCGCTTGTAATGTACGGCTTAGGTTAAAGGTAGGATGAAAGATATATTTAAGGCTCAGTTCACCCATAAGACACTTATAAAAATCTCGAACCTTTAAAATGTACAATCCAATTCCCAAAGTTTACAATCCCGAACTCGAAATGAAAATTCCTTTGTCAACCACTTTTTTATTTAACTTTCTTCTTTTTAAAAAAGTTTTTTTTTTACTGAAATACAAAATAACTGAAGAGTTACAATAAACGTACATATTTTTCAGAGGTAATAGATATTCCTAACTCATCCTAACTTCATAAATCCGATTTCACTTGAAAGAACAAATGCCTTATGAGTGAAAGGTACAAGAAAAGGATTATGAATTTATTAAAAAGGCTAGGTTAAATATATGGGTAACAAAGAAAATAGAACATTAAGCACAACGAGGTAACTAGGGATATAAAATGTAAACAGGTTAGCTTCAAAGGCTCAAACGATCCAAAGATGGCCTAAATTATATCTATAACTTAGTGTTATCTAGGATTTTGCCTCAAGAGGGATTTAAACAAGTTATAAGATTTTATAAAAATAAACCAAATTATACTAACATAAACAGTCTCTAAATTAATATAACAAATCATAGTGCAAGATTAAGTGTTCAAATTTGGGGAAAATTTCATCCTAAATATATGTCAAACTAAAGAAACTAACATAAACTTAAATAATATTTAAAATTTACCTTAAGTCATGAAAATGCTATAATCTTAATGTCGTCATTGGACAGGAGACAAATCACCGAAAATATTTTTAGATTTTTAATTTTTATTTATTTTTTTAATTAATAAATGCAATGCAAACACACAGTTTTTACAATCATGTAGAAATACGTTTCAAGAATGCTAGTCATTCTATTACTCAGCTATTTCTACCAAGGTGAAGATGCGTTTCAAGAATATTAAATACTCCTTACCTCAGCCATCTTCAAACTTGCATGCTACAAAAGAAAGATGTAGAGATAAGAATTTACAAACACAAAGGACTTCATTTTTAGACCATTATCGAGACACGTTTCAAGACAAAACCTTCACTCAGTCATCTCGACCTATGAACACATGAATCTTAAAGTCTTACAAAAAGCACACTTCTTTTTTATTTTCAAGGTTTTTTTTTTTTTGCTTTGTTTTTAAAACTAGTCCCAGATTCAATCACAAAAGAAAAAAAATGACATAACCTTCTCCCCCAACCTAAATTGAACACTGTTCTCAATGTTTAACAAGATTAAGTAAAAATAGTAACAACATATACTTACAAGAGCGGTTATTCAAAGACAAATGCATAAACAAAGACAAAAACAATAATGTTGTAAGTAAAACTAAAAGAGGTAGAGTTTAGAGAGAAAGATCCCAATCTCGTTTGCATTTTTCGCAGAACTTTGATGTTGTAGTGTCCGTTTCAAGATCAATGACGTGCATCTTTTTGAGCAATTCCTCTACAGTAGGGGCAGAGATAAAAATATTTCTTCCTGACTCCTCAAGAAACTTTTGTTCCACAGCATGATCTAAAAAACTAAGCAAATTGTCAAAGTAACCATTTATATTTAACAAACCAATAGGTTTAGAGTGTAGTCCTAACAATTTCCAACTAGCAATGGAAAAAAGTTCTTCTAGAGTTCCTAAACCTCCAGGTAAAGCAATGAAAGTATCAGAAGCAAACTTCATGTCTCTTATTCCCTCAGGCATACCTACAACTATTTTTTCAACACCAATGGTAGGACCACATAAACGACTTTGAGCGAGGACACCTGGAATAATACCAAAAGCTCTAGTACCTCCAGAACGTCTTCCAGCAGAGACAATACCCATTAAACCTAGACTACCTCCTCCATAGACAACGTTTATCTTTTTCTTAGCCAAGACATAGCCTAAATGAAATGCAGTTTCTATGTAATCAATGCCTTTTCTTGATTTAGAACCACAAAACACATAGATATTGTTGAACTTTAAAGATGACTAGGACGAGGAATCCATGATAATTACTAAGACTAAGACTCTTTTTTTTTTTTTTTACTGACTCTATCTTACAAATTCGCTCTGAGAAAAACTTAAGAACTAAAAGGATTTTATACACACCTAAAGAGAACGTTGGGTAAAATTAAGTAAAGACAACTATGATGACAGACAGGGACAGATAAATGTGACACACCTGCAGAATTTTTTTGACAACTTGTACCCAACAAAACTATTTACCTTTTGACAAACTAGACTTTACTGTACAACTTTTGACAAATGGGACTAAATTTTAAAATTCAAAGCAAAGCTTATCTTACACGACAAACAAGATACCTACTGAAGAAAATTATGCATCTGAAAAAAGAAGAAAAGTCAAGATATTATTATTATAAGATAGATAGTACAATCACAATTATTAAACATCAACTGTATAAATCACAAAAAAATAAAAATCTTTTTGTTGATGAAATTTTATTCGAGAATGAGTTAAAGAAAACTTTTGTTCATCAAAACACGTTTCCAGAAATTCCATTACTCAGTTGTTTTGATGATTTTCATTAAAACCATGATCATATCTTGAATAAATTTTCAACCTTTTTTTATTTTTTTTATGATGATTTTTTTTTTAAGACAAACACACAAAGAAACAAAGAAAAATACTTTACAAACCTTGTTATGAAGTAGAAGGATCTTGAGTCTGTTTTCCATCTAACATTCTTGCAAACTGAACAGTTGGGTCTTTTAGTGTCAGATTCCCAAGACGTTCTTTTTCTACATGAAATTGAGGCCAGAGTTGTTTCATAGCCCCCCAAACGTATCCACTTGGATGGGACTCAAAAGAAACTCGGAGATCTTCTAAGTTTTCATTCCTAAGACCATTTTTACATAACTAAATTTTATCTTCCCTATTTCTAGATACAAAACCAGTTGAGGGACATTTTCCGGGAACAAGTTTGACAAGAACATTTATGACATTTTGACTCCATATGACGAGCTCTTCTTTTTCTAGCACATAGACTTGTACCCATACCAGGCAAACCAACATTATTTACATCACTTGAATGAACAAGACCTTCTATGTACATCTTAATATCAGTAGGAAGCTTAAAACATGAAAGTACCTAAAGACGAGTGACTCTAGTTTTGTACTTCTTTCTGATTTCTCTTTGAGAAAGTGAAGGGAAATATTTCTTTAAGTGCTCATATTTCGGATCCATGATTGAGGAATTGAGATTCTTGAGAGTGAATTGAAAGCTTTAAGAGAGAGTTTGAGAGAGAATTGTGAAGTTTTTTTGTGGAAGCAGAAGAAAAGGAGATTGAAGATTTTCTAGAAAAAGTGTTTGAAAGATTGAAGAACTTTGAAAGAGTTTTGAAGAATTTCTTGGAATTTTAGCAAGAAGATAGAGAGAATTCGAGAGAGAGAGAACAAGAAATTTAGAAAGAGAAAGAACAAAGATTCTTAAGCTTAGATGCACAGTAACAGATTTTATAGACAAGGGGTGGATTTCTGTTTAGACACGGGGAAGACTATACAGATGCATGCGAGAATAATGTGCTAAACTAAAATGGGCTAAAAAAAAGTAACCTAACAGATTACTTAGAAATGAAAATATTTTTGTACTTTTAAGTTTTTCATTTTTTTTTACAGAGATCTAAAATTCAGAAAAATTCATTGAAAATCATTTCATTTAAAATGCGTTTCTAGAGGTCGTTGATACAAAAATACCAACTAATCGTGCTGATTATAACCTCCATAATTTCTGCCATTTTAATGAATTTTTGAAATTATTTTTCTGATTTTTAGGAAAAACAAAGAAAATAAAGATTCAACAAACAAATACAAAAACATAAATACAACACAAACATTAATCTATAACTATGATTTCAGTTTTCGGTTCGAAGTCAGAATCATCAATGCTGATGACTATTGGAAGAGTTGCTCTAAACCTTCCCAAAAGATAGCACTCCCAAAAAGTTAAGTTGCCAACAGCTGTAAATAATCTTTGTTGAAATTCTTCTTCATCCATGAGATCATACATGAGGTCATCCATAGTGTCACCCATCACCTCATCCTCAAGTTCTTCTTCAAAAACTTTATTTCCACATTTAGCTTCAAAACTTGACTTTTTAGCTTCAAGAGATTGGTCAAAAACATTCACAGGATGGTTATCAACTTTGGGTGGAACATTTGAATCAAAAGAATTAGCCAAATCAGCCAAAGGATCAACAAACATTCCAGAAGTACTACGCTCAACAAAGTTCACTTCACACTTTCCAGAGGGTGATTATGCCATGTTAAAAATGTTGAATTCTGAAGTCATATTCCCAAAAAACAATTTTAGTATTCCATTTCTACAATTAATCAAAGCATTAGAAGTTGCAAGAAATGGACGACCTAAAATGACAAGAATTTGAACATTTGAATTTGTGACAGGTTGTGTATCCAAAACAATGAAATCTACTGGGTAGTAAAATTTATCAATTTGGATTAACACATCCTCGACAACACCTCTTGGAATTTTTACAGATCGATCAGCTAGTTGAAGTGTGACAGAAGTTGGCTTTAGTTCACCTAAACCTAATTGCTGGTAAACAGAATAAGGTAAGAGGTTGACACTAGCACCAAGGTCTAACAAAGCATGTTCAATTTGAGTATTTCTGATGATACAAGGAATTGTGGGACAACCAGGATCTTTGTATTTTAATGATGAATGATGTTGAATGATGGAACTAACATTCTCAGCTAAAAATGTAGTTTTAGTCACATTATGCTTTCTTTTAATTGTACAACAATCTTTCAAAAATTTAGCATAAGATGGGACTTGTTTGATTGCATCTAAAAGTGAAATGTTAATTTTGACTTGTTTGAACAGTTAAAAAATTTCAGCATTTTTGTCAAACTTCTCTTTTGAAAGCAAAGCTTGAGGAAATGGAATCTTTGGAACAAATTTCTCTCTTGAAACACTCTTTTCTTTTTCAGAATTTTCCTCATCACTATTAATTTTATCACCACTTTTCAAGGTTGAATTAACTTTCTAATCTTTTAAAAGATTAGTCTTATCAATAGTTTTTCCACTTCAAAGAGTTGTAACAAAATTAACAGTTTCTTGTTATGATTATGAATTAGAAGAGGCAATTTCATTTGCAGATGGATAATGTACAGGTTGAGCAAAAAATTTGCCTTTTTCTTGAATGCGAAGGGAAGAAGTGAGTTTAGAAATGGATTCTTTAATTTCATGAATGTCTTGAGAAGTGCGAGTGTTATGAACTTCCTATTTTTGAATGAATGATTTTTGAGCTTGAATGAAAGTTTGCAAAGGTCTTCAAGAGTTTTGACTCAAGATTGGAGATTTTCAGAAAAATTTTGTGGAGGCCTTTGAAAATTTTGAGAATTTGACAGAAATGGTGGACGGCCTTAAGAATTTTGTGGTGGAAGTGGTGGTGGTGGTTGATAGTGCTATTGTGGTTTATCATTTCTCCAACTGAAATTGGGATGGTTTTTCCATTGTGAATTGTATGTGTCAGAATGTGGGGATGGAAATGGCTTTCTAGGTGGGTCTAATTGATTTGTGTAATTCATCTGTTCATGGGACTCTTCCTTAAAAATTGGGCATTCATAAGTTGAGTGTCCTAGAGTTTGGCAAACACTACACAAAATTTCAATTTTGGGTTCTTGGACATTCCTTCGTTCCATGGCTTCAATCTTTTTAGCCAAACATGCAATTCTAACACTTAGATCATTTTCTTGACTAAGTTGATAGACACCTCTTTGAGCATTAGCAATATTAGATCTAATTGAGCCTTCAGAATTACTATGTTGCCAGTATTGAGAGTTATTAGCTAAATTATCAAGAAAATCTAACGCTTCATCAGGTTCTTTATCAAGGAATTCTCCATTACACATTGTTTCAACAAATTGACAGGGTTTTAGGAGTTAAGCCTTCATAAAAAAAACTAATGTAACACCATTTTTCAAAACCATGATGTGGGCAAGAATTCAACAAATCTTTAAATCGTTCCCAGCATTGGAAATAAACTTCTTTTGCATTTTGGGAAAAATTTTGAATTTGTTTTTTTAAAGCATTAGTCTTATATGTTGGAAAGAATTTTTTCAGAAACTCAGTTTGCATTTCTTGCCATGTACCTATTGACCTAGGTTTTAAAGAAGTAAGCCAAGTTTTAGCTTTGTCTTTTAAAAAAAAGGAAAAAGCTTAAGCTTAACAATTTCATTTGAAACTTCCTGGTCAGTGAAGGTAGCACAAACATCTTCAAACTCTCTAAGGTGTAGATATGGATTTTCAGATTCTAAGCCATGAAAATTGGAAAGCAAGTTGATCATCCCAGGTTTAAACCTAAAGTGATGAGCATTGAGAGGAAAAACCAAACATGATGGAGTGGATTCACGAGGTGGTTGCAAATAATCTCTCATTGAGTGAACAGCAGGATTGATGAGTTGTTGATTAACAATATTTTCATTATGAACACTTTCATCATCAGCCATTTTTGGTGAATTTGAAGACACAACAGAGACGAAAGGTGATTCTAAACTTTTCTTAACTAACCTACGACTATTAGACTCACGAAACCAAACTGGCATACAAATTATTTAAATATTTACAAAATTTTATAGACAAATACTAAGCTTTTCTCTACTCAAGAAGAGTAGAGTAGTGAATGAAAAGTATTTGCCTTATTGATTTTGTGAAGTTTGTGAATTATATTTTTCAAGAATGTCCCTAGGAAAGATTGGTGGTGCTAAGGCTCCTTAAGAACCAATCTCCTTGACAAAACAACGTTCTAGGAATGACTGGTGTTGGGAGAATCTCCAAAAGTGAACCGATTATGGGAAAGAATTCCGAACTAGTACCAATCCCCAAACAAAACTTTCTCAAAAAATACTTTTATCAAAAACACAATTTATTTATTAAGTATTATGGAAAACCTAATCTAAAATTTTATGAAGTTTTATTTATAAGGCAAAAACCTAAAACTAGCAAAATAAATATTTTACAAAAGAAATGAGAGAAAATAATTTTTTTATGATTTTTGATTTTTTTAATATATTTTTTTTAATTTTTTTTAATATTAAAATAGTGACATGAATAGTAACTACTACAAATATTAACTTACAGAAAATGCATGCAGATTTCTATGTGAACAGTACTTAATACCTGCAAAATAGAAGATATTAACAAAAGAAAAGAAATAAAACAAAAGAACAGAAAAGTTAGTAATATATAAAAGAAAAAGAAAATATATTATATAATATTATACTGCACTGAAAACAATACCGTTCCCCGTCAATGGCGCCAAAAACTTGATCTCACGTCTATTTATGCATTCTAAAATAACCCCAAGTATAAGATTGTCTCAAGTAATATTTACTTGTTGAATCCGAGGTCGAACCCATAGGGAAGGATTTATTCAGTTCTAGTACATATATTATGTTAACTTTTTCTTTTTATTTAAGCTAAAAAATTTGAGGATTAATATTTATTATTTATAGAATGTATTTACAATATTTACACATTTTTACAACATTTTTCATCTTTAAATTTTGATAATTTGGAACTTTAATAACAAGAAATGCAAATAATAACTTAAGCAGAGTAACAACAATAATAACGACAATTTAAAGAGGTAAAACAACAATAATAACAAGATTGAGGTTTAAAGGTTTTGTTCTGGCAATTATCTTCAATATATTTAAGTTTCTCTTTTTATTTATTAGTTGGTTTAAGTATACACTATGCCATTCTATGTCGACAATAAATCAAGATTTACCAAGCATTTATTGTGTCATTCCATCTCTATAATGTAGCAAAAACACAAGTTAATAAATAAGCAGCATTTCAACATAACTTAACTAAAATAACAACCAAGATAGTAAGTTAAGCATTTACCGAGCCATTCTCTGTCTACGAGTAATCAAGGTCCTCCCAAGCATTATCTGTGCTAGTCTATGTCGTCGATAAATCAGAACCGTAATTTTGGTAGAGTTCTAGGTAAGAAAATATTGAAATTCTAAGTTTTCTAAGAAAATATTTTGGCATTACAATAGCTTAGAAAACTAAGAAAAACTAAAAATATTTAAGATAATTTTTCCAAAATTTCCCCCTCTCCCTCAGCTAAAAAGAAATTTAGAATGACATAATTAATAAAGTACTACTCATATTATTGAGCATAATTTTTACAACATAAACTAGAAAATATTTTACAAGAAACTAGACTGAAAACTAAAATAAAAACTAAACTATAACTATTATAGCAGCATTCTCATACTGCAAGAGGGGGTGCTAAGACCTGAAGGATAGCTCGGTATTTATAGGCATGAAAGAGTTACTATTCTTTAATTATTTTTACTATTCAAGCGTTGAAAAACCAATTTCCTTCTCTTTCTTTGCGCTGAGACATCTTGATGGACGTGAGAATTCGTTTGTAATTCTCTGCTTCGCAGTAAATGGTAGCACTGAAACAGTGCAGTCTAGTTCGTTCATTTCGCAATCCAACGGCTTCCAAATGCGAATGAGAATGGGCCCAGGTGGGACCAGTAGGATCGAGATTGAAGACCGTTAGATTAGTCTTGGTCATCGCATCGGACGGCTAAAAAAGTGGGAGCATGTGGAGACGACTGCATGAGATTGGACACGGCCTGAGTTGCTCCTCTAACTTTCACTGCAGCTTTGTCTGCAGTGTGAATTACACGCGCCAATCAGAAAACGCCACGTGGACTACACTCTAAGATTCGGCTGACGCAAGGGATGACGCAACGACATGCGGACCTCGGTTGGATGGTTGAGATCAATTTCACAATGAATCCAACAGCTCTCGTGACGCCATGCGTCTCCATTAAATTTAAATTAAAATTTTTAATTATTTTTTATGCATTTGATGTTCGATTTTATCCGTTTTTGCACCGTTTTACTCTGTTTTTCCTCTAGATTTCAAATCTAAAATTCACAGACATACTAAAATTAATTATTTTACAAACATAATATTTACATTAACATTAAAAATATTTATTTTACATTAAAACACACAAAATTAATCAAAAACTTCTAAAATTTTTAGTCTTTTTCGGTTTAGCACATATATTATTTTTTTGACTTGGAGATATTTGTAGAAATCACTAAAAAGATAATAGGACATATTTACAAACTTAAAACACACTATCAAACACATTAAAACTTAAAATAAAATCACACAACATTATTTTTATGGTTTTAACTATTTAAACACTTATTTAACACACTTAAACGACTCCAAAAATTACTAAAAATATTATTGAACATAAAAACATACTAAAAATACATTTTTAAACACATTTGCATACTAAGACATTAAAACACTTTTTATCACTGAATTGCTATAATTGAGGAGTTTTATGAGAAATATTAATGAAAAATGCTTGATTTTTTTGTTAAGAAAAGTGCATTTTCTAAGTCTCATCAGTTAGCCAGCCAGTAATACAAACAGCCAAAACCGCCCTCCACACTGGAACAACAACAATAGCAACAACAACAACAATCAAAACTGGAGGAACAACAAGAGGAAGGACAATCCTAAAAACCAACAAAACCAGGGCAACAAGAAGCATAATAGCGGCCAGCCCAACAACAACAACAATAGGCAGTTTCAACCATGCACCAAATATGGAAGGAAACATCCTAGTGAATGCCGTATGGGGACTAATCAGTGTTTTATATCTAGGCGAGAAGATCATTTCACCAAGAACTACCCCAACCAGACGAATGCTAATGCCCCTTAAAGAGCTCCTCCTCAAGCCCAACTCCATCAGATGCAAGCTTCCTTCGAAAGACCACTGATCAGTCAAGGAAGACTTGAAGCCCCATCTACGAATGCCCGCATCTATGCCATGACGAAAGAACAAGTGGCTACTGAAGCCTCTAATGTGGTCACAGGTCAGATATAAAGTCTTTCTATTGATGCTTATTTCCTTTTTGATACGGGTGCCACACATTCTTTTGTATCTACGTCATTTGCTAAGAAGTTAGGGGTTCGTTTAGAGCCTATGAGACAGGAATTCACTATGACACTACCTCCCAAGGAAGTGATAGTATCTACGCACTGTCTGCGTACAGTACCCCTATGGATTTCTGATAGGGAACTCTTCATCAACCTTATCGTGATTGACATGTACTACTATGATATGATTCTTGGGATGGATTTTCTGAGCAAGTACAAGGCCTCTATTAAATGTCAGAAACAAAAGGTGATCTTCCATCTAGAAGGTGATCAAAAGCTCGTGTCTGTTGGCGAATCCAGAAAGACACCCAGTGTGTTTTTATCCACCATGAAAGCAAGGAAATTGTTAGCGAGTGGTTGCATGGGCTATCTGGCTAACATTGTAGATAGAAGTCAAGAAGAAAAGACAAGAATTGAAGATGTGCCTGCAGTATGTGAATATTCAGAAGTATTTCCCGATGACCTAACAAGCTTACCGCCAGATAGAGATGTCGAATTTGAGATTGAGCTCGCTCCAAGCACCGACCCGATTTCAAAGGCACCGTATAGAATGGTCCCAGCAAAGTTAAAGGAGCTTCATAAGCAATTAAAGGAATTGCTCGACAAAGGTTTCATCAAGCCGAGTCACTCTCCATGGGAAGCTCCAATTCTATTTGTTAAGAAGAAGGATGGCTCTATGAGACTCTATATCGACTATAGAGAGCTGAAAAAGGAACGATCAAGAACGAGTACCCGTTGCCTCGAATTGATTATTTGTTTGATCAGCTTAAGGGTGTATCTGTGTTCTCGAAGATAGATCTGCAGTCAGGATATCACCAGTGAAAATGAAAGAAGAAGACATCCTGAAAATAGCCTTTAGATCGAGGTATGGTCACTATGAATTTGTGGTTATGTCTTTCAGTCTAACTGAATGCACCTGCAGCCTTCATGGATCTGATGAATAAGGTATTCAAGGACTTCCTCGATAAATTTGTTGTTGTGTTTATCGATGATATTCTTTTTTATTCAAAGAATCAGGGAAGAACACAAGGAGCATTTGAAAATTGTGTTGGAGACATTAAGAAGACACAAGTTGTATGTGAAATTCTCCAAGTGTGAGTTCTGGCTTGACAGAGTATCTTTCTTAGGGCATGTTATATCAAAGGAAGGGATTATGGTAGACCTTGCTAAAGTAGAGGCTGTTCTCGATTAGAGACAACCGACAAATGCAAGTGAGATAAGGAGCTTCTTGGGCCTAGCTGGGTATTATCAGAGATTCGTAGAAGATTTCTCCAAGATAGCAGCACCCCTCACGAATCTAACTCGCAAGGGAAAGAAGTACGAATCGACGAAAGCATGCGAGAAAAATTTCCAAGAACTAAAGAAGAGGTTAACGATAGCCCTAGTATTGGCTATTCCAGAAGGAAGTGACAGATTTGTGATTTACAGTGATGCATCTAAGATGGGCCTTGAAGCTGTTCTAATGCAGAATGACAGGGTGATTGCTTATGCGTCGAGACAATTGAAGGATTACGAAAAGAACTATCCTACTCATGATCTTGAGTTAGCAGCAGTCATTTTTCCGCTGAAAATATGGAGGCATTATTTGTATGGGGTCCAATGCAAGATCTTTACCGATCATCAAAGTCTGAAGTACTTCTACACTCAAAAGGACCTGAACAAGAGACAACGGAGATGGCTAGAGTTGGTGAAGGATTACGATTGTGAAATCCTTTATCATCCTAGGAAGGCTAATCGAGTGGCTGATGCTTTGAGTAGGAAGACTGCAGCTACGCTGATGTCAATGCAAGCAATATCTCAACCTTTAAGAAAGGAAAGTCTAGACTTCAGTTTAGAACTTATCACAGGCCAGCTGTCAGCACTCATTCTTGCTCTTACGCTGTATGATGAGATTTGGAGAAGACAAGATGAAGATGTAAGCCTCACAAGGATTAAGCAAGAAATGAAAAAAGGGCAATGTCAAGAGTTTCGTATTGTGGATGACGGACCTTTGTAGCTCAAGGACCGCTTATGTGTTCCCAACATCGATGGCTTAAGGGAAAGGATTTTGGCAAAAATTCATGACACTCCTTACTCAATTCATCCAGGTGCAACAAAGATGTATAATGATCTAAGGAGTAACTTCTAGTGGTTTGGAATGAAACGTGATGTTGCTATGTATGTAAAGAAGTGCTTGACGTGCCAACAAGTTAAAGCTGAAGACCTAGTGGTAATTTACAGTCTATCTAGATACCGGAATGAAAATGGGAGGATATAGCAATGGATTTTACTACCGGTTTGCCCAGGACTATGAATGGTTATGACGCTATCTAGGTTGTTGTGGATCGACTGACTAAGACGGCACATTTCATTCCTATCAAGATCACTTACTCTATGGAACGGTTAGCGGAACTCTTTGTCAAGGAGATTGTACAACTTCGTGGAATTCCCAAGTCAATCATCTCAGATCGTGATGACAGGTTCACATCCAACTTTTAGAAAAGTGTACAGACTGCAATGGGGACCAAGTTACATTTCAGTACAGCTTTCCATCCTCAGGCAGACGGCCAAACAGAGAGGACAAACTTAATTTTAGAGGATATGCTTCGGGCCTGTACTCTAGATTTCAAGACCAGCTGGTGTAAAGTGCTACCGTTAGCAGAATTCGCTTATAACAATAGTTACCAGGCAACAATTGGAATGGCACCTTACGAAGCCCTAGACGGGCGGAAATGCAGGTCACCTATATGTTGGCACGAAGCTGGAGAGAAGAAGTTTATGGAGAGCGTCGACACTAAAAGGACTGATTTTGTTAACAAAACCTCTGAGATGATTAAGTTGATTCAGAAGAGAATAGAGACAGCGCAAAGCCGTCAGAAGAGTTATGCGAATAAAAGAAGAAGACCCTTAGAATTCGCGGTAGGCGAATATGTGTTTTTGAAGGTTGCACTGATGAAAGGATTTATGAGGTTTGGGAAGAAAGGCAAATTGAACCCGAGGTTTATCAGACCTTATGAGATCGTGAAGCGGATAGGCAACGTAGCTTATCAGTTGAGGTTGCCTTCAGAAATGTTCGCAATGCATGATGTGTTCCGTGTTTCTATGCTCAAGAAATATATCCTAGACCCTATGCATGTGATTGAGCCACAAGTGATCGAGATACGAAAAGACTTAAGTTATGAAGAAAAGCTAGTGGAGATACTCGATTGAAAAACCAAAACCTTAAGGAATAAAGAAATTCCATTGCTCAAGGTTCTCTGGCGAAATGATCAAGTAGAGGAAGCTACATGGGAAGGTGAAGATGACATGAGAACTAAGTATCCGCAACTGTTCTGAGTTTCGAGGATGAAACTCTTATAAGGTCGGGAGAATTGTAGCACCTGCCTATTTTATGTAACGGATTAGGTTATATTAGAAACGACGTTAAGTAATTCTTATGATTTATGATATAATGCTACTAACCATTTTATTCTAAGTGTTATGACAAGTGACGATCACATGGAATTGATGTACTCAAGTGTTCATGTTATTTATATTGTATGTTTTATGATGATTCATTAATGATTTAAATGCTATGATGTATTCTAGTATGTAAGGACAGTTCGGCAGGCCGATGATAGCTAACGAGCAATCAGTAAAAGTCTCTCCAAATTTGTGACTGAGATAATTATGATGATTGGATGGTTTAATGTGATTGATTGGCATATTTTAGGATTAATTTCCTCATGTAAGGAAATAATTGACTTTTGATTGATTGGAATTGCTTTAAATGGTTTCTCAAATTAAATGGGGTAAGATATGGTAAGTGGAGCTAATTGATTTGATTTTCCCCAATCCTCTCCACTTTCCACGAGTATTGACCACAATTAGTCAGAAAATTTCTGATTTTATAGAAAAGGATAACTTCCCTCTTTTTTGCCATTCTCATGTTTCACGATAATTTCATTTTCTTTCTCAGAAATATTCTCTTAGACTATTTTCTTTCTTCTTCCTTCTCCACGCCCTCTTCTTTTCTTTTCTCTTATTTTGGGTTACAAATATTTGAAGGAAATATTGAAATTTTGTTGGGGTAAATTCAAGGAAGTTTGAGAAGTAATTTGCTCTAGGTGAGAACTCATTTTTTTTGGCATTTCTGAAATGTATTTCTCCTTCTTAATCCGACTACCATATTTTTGTCTAGGAATTTCTGTTGGTTTTGAGATTTTAATTTGATGTTCATATATGTGTTATGTGATTTTCCTCCAAGTTTCACATTATTTTGATGTCTCTACATTAAGATACAAATTTTCTACTCTCTGCCACTCACAGTAAAGTGTTGTTGTTTAATTATGTTGCTCAAAAATGTGGTTTTAGTTCAAGGGACAAATGTACTTTTTTATTTACAAAATTTGGTGAATATGTTTATGTATATGTTATGCTATGGACTGGAAATTTTGGTGATGATTTGATGAATATTTTATGTGTTATGGAATTTTCATTAAGACTAGGTTTAGAAACTGCTCTAACTATGAAATTGTTGGACTTCTAGTTGTGTGATGTTTTGTATGATTAAATGATTTTATTTGGCATTAGGATATTTTTGTTGTACTATAATGTATGTTAATAAGTTGTTCATAAGAATTTTAGAGTTTAAATAAATTTTTTTTGATTGTTTGAAAATGATGAACTCTTGTAACTCACTGCTTAATATGATGGAAGTTAGTTTTACTACTGACTTCAAATGTGTGTTTCGACCTAATCCGATTTTTGTTGAATCCAATTTTTGGATTTGTTATAGTTTTATGTGTCTATTGTATATGTTAATTTTTGTGGTTTTTCTACAGTCTTGATACTGTGATAATGGACCTGAGTTTAAAGTTGTTCACTACCTAACTATTGCTGGCAGATTTCATGTTTTGATATGTATGACTTGTTTTTTTTACACTAAATGTAATTTTTATGACTAATGAAAAATCATGGTAATATGTTTATGTATTAACTTTGTCCCTGCTAAATGTGGTGCTCAAATTATTTGTAAATGTTGAGTTATTAAGTTTTGAATTCATGGAGGTCAGTAATGCATGTTGAGATGACAGTTTTATTCTAATGTTTTAATATTGATGAAATGTTTTATGAAATTGATGTTTTCAAGAGAGGAAAGGATATGTGATGAAATATGTTATTGGAAGAGGTTGTGAAATGTTGATGATTTCATGGTTTCTTGAAAATATATGTTAATTGCCATTTTTTTACGAATGTATGACATGAACACAATATAAAGTGAGCACATCGAGACCGCGGCGTTGTCACCTACAAATTAAGGTTAAGTAAGCTTCACAAGTAAGTACATTCTCACCTGTAACATGATATGTTTTATAAAAGGTTTGAAGTTATGTTCATGATGATATCTATAATGATTTTGTGATGGTTTCAATTATATTTCTCGTGAAAGATTTTTATGTTTTAAAAGTTATGCATGTATGATGATGACGTATTTTAAAGTATGAAAGTTTATAAATGTATATATGTATCACCTAAATAAGTGTCGCACACCAATGTTATGTTATGATATGTTATGATGTCATGTTTGATTTAGGATTAGCTACCCTTCTCCTCTCATGATGGTGTGCCTACAATGACGATTATGGTGCAATACTTGAGCCCTTAAGATAAAATGGAATAAGTTTTAACATGGTCAAAGTAATGAAAGATATGTTCCTTATGAAATTTGTGCCTAGTGCACTATTATGTTGATGATGATGATGATGTTCCTAAAATGATTTAAGTTGTGAGATATGAAATATACTTACTAAGCATTAGCTTATTCAATTTTATATCATGTTGCAGATAAGGGTAAGAAGGTCATGGACTAGGTGGAAGGCAAGGAAAGGCGTGTGAGCTAAGGTTGATGAATTGCAAACAGAAGAATGCCAAAGAAGGAAGTTTTAATGATATAAACTATGTTTTATAATTTGAACATGTTTATTTATTAAGTTTTAAAGAATTCATGAACTATGTTTTATTATTATAACTTATATTTTTATTAAGCATTTTGCCTTCCGCAATTTGAAGTATCGAATCTCGTTTTAAATTTAATTTTTTTTTCAAATTTTTCCTAGTCTCGGTTGGCCTGTCGACCATTACTGGTCGAACTGCCGATATATGGATCGGCCTGCCGATCTTATCGATTTGAAATCCTGTTCTTGCAAAGCCTCGGGTGGCCTGCCAATGTTTGATCATCGGCCTGCCGAACCATAAATGAAGATGTTCTTTTAAGAAGTTTTAAAAAGTTAATTTGTTATACTATGGTACTGGTAATCTATTTAAAGGATGTTTATGATTAAGTTGAAAAAAAAATGTATGCATGGATCCTGGGTTATGTCTTCAAACTATCTTTTTATTCTAATAGTTTATCTTAAATAATGGTTAAATGAATGAATGTAACGACATCTGTAATGTCCGTAAGGGGGCGTTACATGCTTTGGTATCGGAGCAAATTTTCGTTTACAATTCATATCGCCGCACGTAAGTCCAAGTCCTCCAAGTAAGTATGTTTTAACGTGAAGATGCAAGTATGATGATAAGAATAAGGTTTAGATGTTTAATGATTAAAGCCCTAGTAGTGAATACCTGTCTCATAATTATAAGATTTTTCTTAAGCTCCTAATTCTTTTAGGAAATTAACAATAGATGGCTATAGAAGAATGCAAACCCGCACTCAGACCAACGAGATGTTGACGACGATGATAGCTGAGTTACAAAGACAATTAGAAGAGCAAAGAAGAGAGATTGCTGAATTAAGGGCTAATGGCCGCAACGACGATCGACAAGGCAATGACGTGCCTCCTTCTCCTCCTCCTCCTCCTCAGCCACAAGTTAATGAGTTCCCAGCCCCTGTTGTTGAACCCAGAGCGGCCTACAAGGAACTGCTCTTAGTCAGGTGGAAGGGAGTTAAGCCGACAGACTTTGAAGGCTCCAAGGATCCACTTGTCGTCCAGGTATGGCTAAAGATGATAGAGGCTACTCTGAGACTCATGGGCTTTATTGACAATGAGAAGGTTCTTTGTACATTGTACTATCTCACCATGGAGGCCAGAATTTAGTGGGATGGCATAGAATTAAGCAGGAATGTTGATGAGATGACATGGGTAGACTTTGTTCAGGAGTTCAACACGAAGTTCTTCCACATGAACATTACTAGGAAGCATTATGATGAGTTTGAGAACCTGCACCAGGGAGATATGCCGATCACTGATGTAGTGGCAAAATTTGATCAGCTGGCTCGTCTTTGCCCAGGAATGGTTAGCAATGAAAGTGAAAGGGTCAGAAAACTGATCAGAGTTCTCAGGCCAGAAATTGCTGCGATTGTTGATGGGGCAAGTCCACCCAGAAGTCAGGAGTAGGTTGTTCTAAGGGCCCAACGTGCTGAGTTCCATCTGTCCAAGTTAAGAAGGAACCAGCCTCAGTCTGGTTAGCCAGCCAATAATGCAAACAGCCAAAACTGCCCTCCACACTGGAACAACAACAATAGCAACAACAACAACAATCAAAACTGGAGGAACAACAAGAGGAAGGGTAATCCTCAAAACCAACAAAACCAGGGCAACAAGAAGCATAATAGCGGCTAGCCCAACAACAACAACAATAGGCAGTTTCAACCATGCACCAAATGTGGAAGGAAACATCCTGGTGAATGCCGTATGGGGACTAATTAGTGTTTTATATGTGGGCGAGAAGATCATTTCGACAAGAACTGCCCCAACCAGATGAATGCTAATGCCCCTCAAAGAGCTCCTTCTCAAGCCCAACTCCATCAGATGTAAGCTTCCTTAGAAGGGCCACTGATCAATCAAGGAAGACTTGAAGCCCCATCTACGAATGCCCGCATCTATGCCATGACGAAAGAACAAGTGGCTACTGAAGCCTCTAATGTGGTCACAGGTTAGATATCAAGTCTTTCTATTGATGCTTATGTCCTTTTTGATACAGGTGTCACATATTCTTTTGTATCTACGTCATTTACTAAGAAGTTAGGGGTTTGTTTAAAGCCTATGAGACAGGAATTCACTATGACACTACCTCCCGGGGAAGTGATAGTATCTACGCACTGTCTACGTACAATACCCCTATAGATTTCTGATAGGGAACTCTTCATCAACCTTATCGTGATTGACATGTACGACTATGATATGATTCTTAGGATGGATTTTCTAAGCAAGTATAATGCCTCTATTGAATGTCAGAAATGCAAGGTGATCTTCCATCCAGAAGATGACTAAAAGTTCGTGTATGTTGGCGAATCCAAGAAGACACCCAATGTGTTTTTATCCGCCATGAAAGCAAGGAAATTGTTAGAGAGTGGTTGCTTGGGCTATCTGGCTAACATTGTAGATAGAAGTCAAGAAGAAAAGACAAGAATTGAAGATGTGCCTGTAGTACGTAAATATTTAGAAGTATTTCTCGATGACCTAACAAGCTCACCGCCAGATAGAGACGTCAAGTTTGAGATCGAGCTCGCTCCAGGCATCGACCCAATTTCAAAGGCACCGTATAGAATGTCCCCAGCAGAGTTAAAGGAACTTCACAAGCAATTAAAGGAATTGCTCGACAAAGGTTTCATTAGGCCAAGTCACTCTCCATGGGAAGCTCCAATTCTATTTGTTAAGAAGAAGGATGGCTCTATGAGACTCTATATCGACTATAGAGAGCTAAACAAGGTAACGATCAAGAACAAGTACCTATTGCCTCAAATTGATGATTTGTTTGATCAGCTTAAGGGTGCATCTGTGTTCTCAAAGATAGATCTGTAGTCAGGATATCACCAGTTGAAGATTAAAGAAGGAGTCATCTTGAAAACAGCCTTTAGATCGAGGTATGGTCACTATGAATTTGTGGTTATGCCTTTCGGTCTAACGAATGCACCTACAACCTTCATGGATCTGATGAATCGGGTATTCAAGGACTTCCTCGATAAAGTTGTTGTTGTGTTTATCGATGATATTCTAGTTTATTCAAAGAATCGGGAAGAACACGAGGAGCATTTGAAAATTGTGTTGGAGACATTAAGAAGACACAAGCTGTATGTGAAATTCTCCAAGTGCGAGTTCTGGCTTAACAGAGTATCTTTCTTGGGGAATGTTATATCAAAGGAAGGGATTATGATAGACCCTGCTAAAGTAGTGGCTGTTCTCGAACTGGAGACAACCGACAAATGCAAGTGAGATAAGGAGCTTCTTGGGCCTAGCTGGGTATTGTCAGAGATTCGTAGAAGATTTCTCCAAGATAGCAGCACCCCTCATGAATCTAACTCGCAAGGGAAAGAAGTATGAATGGACGGAAGCATGTGAGAAAAGTTTCCAAGAACTGAAGAAGAGGTTAACGACAGCTCCAGTATTGGCTATTCCAAAAGGAAGTGACATATTTGTGATTTACAGTGATACATCTAAGATGGGCCTTGGAGCTGTTCTAATGCAGAATGATAGGGTGATTGCTTATGCGTCGAGACAATTGGTGGATTATGATAAGAACTATCCTACTCATGATCTTGAGTTAGCAGCAGTTGTTTTTGCGCTGAAAATATAGAGGCATTATTTGTATGGGGTCCAATGCAAGATCTTCACCGATCATTAAAGTCTGAAGTACTTCTTCACTCAGAAGGACCTGAACATGAGACAACGGGGAAGGCTAGAGCTGGTGAAGGATTACGATTGTGAAATCCTTTATCATCCTGGGAAGGCCAACCGAGTGGCTGATGCTTTGAGTAAGAAGACTGCGGCTACGCTGATGTCAATGCAAGCAATGTCTCAACCTTTGAGAAAGGAAATTCTAGACTTCGGTTTAGAACTTATCATAGGCCAGCTGTCAGTACTCATTCTTGCTCCGACGTTGTATGATGAGATTCAGAGAAAACAAGATGAAGATGTAAGCCTCGCAAAGATTAAGCAGGAAATGAAAGAAGGGAAATGTCAAGAGTTTCGTATTGCGGATGACAGACCTCTATACCTCAAGGATCGCTTATGTGTTCCCAACATCGACGGCTTAAGGGAAAGGATTTTGGCAGAAATTCATGACACTCCGTACTCAATTCATCCAGGTGCAACAACGATGTATAATGATCTAAGGAGTAACTTCTAGTGGTTTGGAATGAAACGTGATGTTGCTATGTATGTAAAGAAGTGCTTGACATGCCAACAAGTTAAAGCTGAACACTAGAGACCTGGTGGTGATTTACAGTCTATCCAGATACCAGAATGGAAATGGGAGGATATAGCAATGGAATTCATTACCGGTTTGCCTAGGACTATGAATGGTTATGACGCTATCTGGGTTGTTGTGGATCGACTGACTAAGATGGCACATTTCATTCCTATTAAGATCACTGACTCTATGGAATGGTTAGCGAAACTCTATGTCAAGGAGATTGTACAACTTCATGGAATTCCCAAGTCAATAATCTCAGATCGTGATGGCAGGTTCACATCCAACTTTTGGAAAAGTGTGCAGACTGTAATGGGGACCAAGTTATATTTCAGTACAGCTTTTCATCCTCAAACAGACGGCCAAACGAAGAGGAAGAACTTAATTTTAGAGGATATGCTTCGGGAGTGTACTCTAGATTTCAAGAGCAGCTAATGTAAAGTGCTGCCGTTAGTAGAATTCGCTTATAACAATAGTTACCAGGCGACAATTGGAATGGTATCTTACGAAGCCCTATACGGGCAAAAATGCAGGTCGCCTATATGTTGGCATAAAGCTGGTGAGAAGAAGTTGATGGAGAGCGTTGACACTGAAAGGACTGATTTTGTTAACAAAACCTCTGAGATGATTAAGTTGATTCGAAAGAGAATGGAGACAGTGCAAGGCCGTCAGAAGAGTTATGCGGATAAAAGAAGAAGACCCTTAGAATTCGCGGTAGGCGAATATGTGTTTTTGAAGGTTGCACTGATGAAAGGAGTTATGAGGTTTGGGAAGAAAGGCAAATTGAACCCGAGATTTATCAGACCTTATGAGATCGTGAAACGGATAGGCAACGTAGCTTAACAGCTGAGGTTGCCTTAAGAAATGTCCGCAATGTATGATGTGTTCCATGTTTCTATGCTCAAGAAATATATCCCAGACCCTATGCATGTGATTGAGCCACAAGTGATCGAGATACGAGAAGCCTTAAGTTATGAAGAAAAGCTAGTGGAGATACTCGATTGAAAAACCAAAACCTTAAGGAATAAAGAAATTCCATTGGCTCAAGGTTCTCTGCCGAAATGATCAAGTAGAGAAAGCTACATGGGAACGTGAAGATGACATGAGAACTAAGTATTCGTAACTGTTCTGAGTTTCAAGGACGAAACTCTTATAAGGTGGGGAGAATTGCAACCACCGCCTAATTTATGTAAAGGATTAGGTCATATTAGAAACGACGTTAAGTAATTCTTATGATTTATGATATAATGCTACTAACGAATTTATTCTAAGTGTTATGACAGGTGACGATCGCATGGAATTGATGTGCTCAAGTGTTCATGTTATTTATATTGTATGTTTTATGATGATTCATTAATGATTTAAATGCTATGATGTATTCTAGTATGTAAGGACAGTTCGGCAGGCCGATGATAGTTGACGAGCAGTCAGCAAAAGTCTCTCCAAATTTGTGATTAAGACAATTACGATGATTGGATGGTTTAATGTGATTGATTGGCATATTTTAGGATTAATTTTCTCATTTAAGGAAATAAAATAATTGACTTTTGATTGATTGGAATTGTTTTAAATGGTTTCTCAAATTAAATGGAGTAAGATATGGTAAGTGAAGCTAATTGATTTGATTTTTCCCAATCCTCTCCACTTTCCACGAGTATTGACCACAATTAGTCAGAAAATTTCTGATTTTATAGAAAAGGATAACTTCCCCCTTTTATGCCATTCTCATTTTTCACGATAATTTCATTTTCTTTCTCAGAAATATTCTCTTAGACTATTTTCTTTCTTCTTCCTTCTCCACGTTCTCATCTTTTCTTTTCTCTTATTTTGGGTTACAAATTTTTGAAGGAAATATTGAAATTTCGTTGGGGTAAATTCAAGGAAGTTTGAGAAGTAATTTGCTCTAGGTAAGAACTCATTTTTTTTTGGCATTTCTGAAATGTATTTCTCCTTTTTAATCTGACTACCATATTTTTGTCTAGGAATTTCCGTTGGTTCTAAGATTTTAATATGATGTTCATATATGCGCTATGTGATTTTCCGCCAAGTTTCACATTATTTTGATTTCTCTACATTAAGATACAAATTTTCTACTCTCTACCACTCACAGTAAAATGTTGTTGTTTTAATATGTTGCTCAAAAATGTGGTTTTAGTTCAAGGGGCAAATGTACTTGTTATTTACGAAATTTGGCGAATATGTTCATGTATATGTTATGTTATGGCCTGGAAATTTTGGTGATGATTTGATAAATATTTTATGTGTTATGGAATTTTCATTAAGACTAGGTTTAGAAACTGCTCTAACTTTGTAATTGTTGGACTTTTAGTTGTGTGATGTTTTGTATGATTAAATGATTTTATTTGGCATTAGGATATTTTTGTGGTACTGTAATGTATGTTAATAAGTTGTTAATAAGAATTTTAGAGTTTAAATAAATTTATATTGATTGTTTGAAAATGATGAACTCTTGTAACTCACTGCTTAATATGATGGAAGTTAGTTTTACTACTGACTTCAAATGTGTGTTTCGACCTAATCCGATTTTTGTTGAAGTCAATTTTTGGATATGTTATAGTTTTATGTCTCTATTGTATATATTAATTTTCGTGGATTTTTCTAAAGTCTTGATACTGTGATAATGGACCTGAGTTTAAAGTTGTTCACTGCCTAACTATTGCTGTAGATTTCATGTTTTGATATGTATGACTTGTTTTTTAAAACTAAATATAATTTTTATGACTAATGAAAAATCATGGTAATATGTTTATGTATTAACTTTGTCCCTGACAAATGTGGTGCTCAAATTATGTGTAAATGTTGAGTTATTAAGTTTTGAATTCATGGAGGTCAGTAATGCATGTTGTGATGACAATTTTATTCTAATGTTTTAATATTGATGAAATGTTTTATGAAATTGATGTTTTCAAGAGAGGAAATGATATGTGATGAAATATGTTATTGGAAGAGGTTGTGAAATGTTGATGATTTCATGGTTTCTTGAAAATATATGTTAATTGCCATTTTTTTATGAATGTATGACATGAACACAATATGAAGTGAGCACATCGAGATCGCGGCGTTGTCACCTACAAATTAAGGTTAACTAAGCTTCACAAATAAGTACATTCTCACCTGCAACATGATATGTTTTATAAAAGGTTTGAAATTATGTTCATGATGATATCTATAATGATTTTGTGATGGTTTCAATTATATTTCTCATGAAAGATTTTTATGTTTTAAAAGTTATGCATGTATGATGATAACGTATTTGAAAGTATGAAAGTTTATAAATGTATATATGTATCACCTAAATAAGTGTTGCACACCAATGTTACATTATGATATGTTATGATGTCATGTTTGGTTTAGGATTAGCTACCCTTCTCCTCTTATGATGACGCGCCTACAATGATGATTATGGTGCAACACTTGGGCCCTTAAGATAAAATGGAATAAGTTTTAATATGGTCAAAGTAATGAAAGATATGTTCCTTATGAAATTTGTGCCTAGTGCACTATTATGTTGATGATGATGATGATGTTCCTAAAATGATTTAAGTTGTAAGATATGAAATGTACTTACTAAACATTAGCTTATTCAATTTTATATCATGTTGCAGATAAGGGTAAGAAGGTCATAGACTAGGTAGAAGGCAAGGTAAGGCGTGTGAGCTAAGGTTGATGAATTGCAAACGGAAAAATGCCAAAGAAGGAAGTTTTAATGATATAAACTATGTTTTATAATTTGAACATGTTTATTTATTAAGTTTTAAAGAATTCATGAACTATGTTTTATTATTATAACTTATATTTTTATTAAGCATTTTGCCTTCCGCAATTTGAAGTATCGAATCTCGTTTTAAATTTATTATTTTTTTTCAAATTTTTCCTAGTCTCGGTCGGCCTGTCGACCATTACTGGTTAGACTGCCGATATATGGATCGGCCTGTCGATTACCCAGTACCAGCCTGCCGATCTTAACGATTTGAAATCCTGTTCTTGCAGAGCCTCGGGCGGCCTGTCGATGTTTGATCATCGGCCGGTCGATCCTGTTCGGCCTGCCGAAGCCTTGAGCTCGGCCTGCCGAACCATAAACGAAGATATTCTTTTAAGAAGTTTTAAAAAGTTAATTTGTTATACTATGGTACTAGTAATCTATTTAAAGGATGTTTATGATTAAGTTGAAAAAAAAATGTATTTATGGATCCTGGGTTATGTCTTCAAACTATCTTTTTATTCAAATAGTTTATCTTAAATAATGGTTAAATGAATGAATGTAATAACCTCTGTAATATCCGTAAGGGGGCGTTACACTCACAATCTTGGTCAAGGTTTTGTAATTTGGTTGTCCTAAATTTTGGTGCCAAATTTCAATATCATTAGTTGTTGTATTTTGACACTTATGAGTGAGTGTTGTGGAATGTGGAAGAGTGAGCAAATAATAGTTATCCGATGATCGTACACCTATCAAAACACTACAATCATTAGCATCAAAAACTCAACAATATTCTTTTGTGAATTTCACAAACAAGTTTTGGTCACACAATTAGCTTATGCTAATCAAATTGGCTTTTAATCCTTCCACCAGCAACATGTTTTTGAGCCTTGGAAAATCATTTAGATTTAGTGTTCCTTTACCAAGAACATGACCCTTCACACCGTCACCAAACGTGACAAGTCCTCTGTCACTTTCTTGGTAATTTAACAATATTTCCTGATTACCTATCATATGCCTAGAACAACCACTATCAAAATACCAAGCATCAATTGTACAATCTTTGAAAGAAGTATAAGCAACAAAACCCTGTAAATCATATTTCCTTATCCAAATTTTTTTTAGAAGACATTTTGGACAAGTCAATTTTAATTTTCGGTGTTTTCTTTTATTATACCTCTTTATCCATAGACCTTTTTCTAAAGCTTCCAAGTACTTATAACATCTAGGTCTTTTATGCCCTAGAATATTAAAGTAATAACAAATTGGAATAAATCTCTTTGTTGTTCTTTTAGTTGCAATCGATTTCTTAACAACAGATTTCTTACCTTCACTTACTAGAGATATTTGGGAGTTCTGCTTCAAGGTGTTGGAGGTTACCTTTGCAAAGATCATCTTTCCTGAGATTTCATGACCTTTTGTAGCAAGGCCACAGTGATCACCTCTAAGTTTTTGTTGAGAAAGCAAGTGATCCAACTTTGCTATTCTCGAGTTGAGCATTCTTAGATTCTTCTATATTTGCTCCAATTGAACTTTGGTTTTTGCAAGTTTCTTCTGATGCTTTGTGGCTAAAATCTCATAATTTATTGCTACCCTTGACAACTCTTCATTTCCTTATCAAGAGTAGCAACTTCTACTTCAAGTGACTTATTGAGTTTGCAAACAACAACCCACTTACTGTACATCATCTTGTAGGGCTTCTCTATCTTGTCATGAATTAGTTCTTTATCATCACAATTAGAATCTACCTCGAAGTGTATGACATCAAAACCTTCACTAGATTCTGTTGCAACTTTTGTTGTAACAAATTTTGTAGAACAACGTCAAAATTTAATAACAAGTTACTCGAGATTTTAGCACTTACAGTGAAGGCCACATAATTACTGATATGTTCTTCTACATCATCAACACTTCCCTCAAAATTATCATCACTCTATGTTGACGTCATTGCCTTGTTCTTCTTTTTACGAGTTTTTTTGCATTTAGATTGAATATGTCCAAAACCTTCACATTCTTGCCTTGAATTCCTTTGTTCCTTTTCTTTCTTTATATCGTTGCAAGGAAGAAAATTTATTCTTTTGATTTTTATTTTAAAAATTTTCAATGAATTTTCTTTTCTTGTTGATTTTCTTCAAAATATTGCTAAACTTTTTTGTAAGTAAGGCAAGAGATTCATTTAAATCTTCATCCTTATCAAATTCTTCTTTGGTCATGGGTTTGACCATTTCAACTTAAAGTGCAATCTCCTTGTCTTTCTTTGAATTCTTGAACTTCAACTCAAAGGTTTGGAGAGAACCCATGAGTTCATATAGCCTTATAGACTCAAGATTTTTAGCTTCTTCAATAGCACCGACCTTATATGTAAAACATTCTGAAAGGGACCTTAGAGTCTTCTTTACCAACTTAGAGTCTCGATATATTTCTCCAAGAGCAAAAGCTTCGTTTGCAATGTCACAAAGCTTTGAATTAAAATCAGCAATGCATTCATCCTCCTTCATATGTAATTGCTCAAAACAAGTTTTTAGAATTTGTAATTTATAAGACTTTATTGCAGCAGTTCCTTCATGTGTAGTCTAGAGAATATCCCATGTTGTCGTTTCATATAGGGAGATCAGTTTGAATTGATTCACATCCACAGTATTGAAAATGGCATTCAAGGCTTTGGAATTGCTATTAGTGAGCTTATCTTCATCTGCAGACCACTTCTCATCAGGTTTGAGTATGGTATTCCCTTCGGTATCCATTGTTGTTGGATGAGTCTAACCTGTTATGGCAGAACACTATGCACTTTCGTCAATAGCCTTAATGAAAGCTTTCATGCGAGCCTTCCAAAAAGGACAGTTGATGCCTTCAAGATATGGTAGTTTGTTCACTGAACCTCCTTCTCTCATAATGTCCATATCTATAAAACAACCGCTCCTGTTTGAATACCAAATGAAAGTACTAGTTATTCATTTTACTAAGTTTTATGTATAAGTTTTTTATAACAACTTTATAATAAACATAAAACAGTAAATAGAAACAAAAAATTAATATCATAGTTCGGTATCTCTCTGTAATTCTGACTCTCTTTTTGCATCTAAGACCGTTATGAGGCTTTATATAAATAGGCTAAAGTGCTAGTTGAGCGAGATCTTCAAATCAGTCCACTGTTTGGATTTTGTTGCACATTTTGTTATAACAAATATGACAACAAATCTGCAAATTTGGAAACAAAATCAATTCATGTTGAAATCTTGAAAACTCTAATTAAAGCTGCACGAATCTTGATGGAGACCGTCATATACCTGGATGAGTTATAGAACAAAACACAATCATCTTTACAAATCAAGTAACTCATCTAATTTCAACTTTCCATAAATTAACAAAACTTAACTTTGAACAATTCAAACCAATTAAACTCTTTTGAAATAGTCTCCTCAAATAATAAAATCATAAATATGCATTCATTGTCTTATAAGAATAGGAAATAATTCAAAGAGAGCAAGATGAGCAAGTATCGAATATTTCAAAAATATTCCAAAACCTTCCAAAACTAACTCAAACCAAATGAGAAACAAAACAGATCAAATAACCAACCTATAATAAATAAAACAATGCCAATATTAAATTCCCAACAGTTTTTAATAGAGTAACTTTATCCAACTCATTCTTAGGGTAAAATTGAGCAAGGCATTTTCATTCCCTTCCTAAATTTCTGGATTTTTGCCATAGCCACAGGGATGCAGACAAATATGACATCACACTAATAATTCCTCTTTTTACTTGAAAAGGAGGACACTTAGATGAGCTTAAATGGGATTGTCTCATAACTAATGGGCCTCTACTTGAAAAGCCCAAGTAATTCATGAGTTGTCACATACAAACATATGTACATGCATACATTATATAGGGTGTCTACAGTACGACGCTCCCGTCAGTGGAGAATGAAAACTTCTTTTATTTTATAGCCTTTGAATTAATCTAGGTGCTTGGGAAAAAGTTAGGGGCAGCAATAGCTTGTGAAATGTTATTGTAGACACAACGAGGCTTGACGAACTTGTGGCAGAAGTAACTTGGTTCCCTTTCTTGATTTGACAAGACATAGTCCATATGGGTCAACTATTAGAATGACTATGGGGTACTCAATCTAGCAATTTTTTAAAACTACTAAACCCAACACATGATATTGAGAGAGAATTGAAAATGACCGAAAACGTAGGTTAATGGGCCGAAATTGCACCCAGTACATTGCGACCCATTTGGCATTTAGACTGTGATTTTTCCCATGATATTTACAGGTTTTTTTTTTTTTTGGCTTGAGCAAGCTTATTTTGAGTGTAATAGATGTGTAATTTTTATTACTAAAACCGTTTTCAAGCTGACATTTGGAAAAATTTAGTTGGACAAACAAACTCTTAATAAGTGAATGCAAGATATTAATATATTTTCCTTATACATGTAGATGTTTAAACTTAAATGTGAACACGGTAGTTATTATAAAAAGGACGTCATGTTAAGTGTGGATAATATGCTAAAAAATCTTTAGAAAATATGCACGGAATACTTTAAAATGTTTTCATCAATGTTTTGCATTGTTATAGTTTTTATCATTTTTTAATTCTATAATTAACTATATATTATTATTATTATTATATTTAATGCATTTGAGCTCGATGATGTACCAAACATAGAACTATTTTTCCAGCTTCCTAATATGACATTTTACCATACACAAGATAGGATTCAATATATTCTAATCCAATCCAATCCTAACAGCATAATTCATTCCAATCCGGAGTGCCAAACAGGTCCTTATACCATTATTTGGCCATGAATTCCACGTATTTGTACTTAGCCCCACAATATCCTTTAGTTAAGTCATACTAGTATTTGAAACCTTTTAATCTAATGACAACATCTTACAGGAAAGTGTTGAACCAATCATAGTTTGAGGTTCTTAGAAGAAAATTTGGTAAGCTAAACTGCCAAACCCCACCGATTCATAAACTCATAATCATATGTGCTGGAACAAATCTTTTGTCATAAAGTTTGTGCTCTATTGATCAACAATAAGTACTTTAGATGATGATCGACAATTCCATTGTCTTCTTTTGTTAACCCAATGGATTATTACGGGTGATAGGCAGATAACCGTATCTTCAGATAATAATGGATGAGGTTACACGATTTAACCAACAATAGTCACTATAGCACTCTAAGAATAAATGAGACCCTAGATCTTTATTTGTAGAAATATGAGAAGGAGCCAAAAATCTATCAGAATTATAAGATGATTTTCTCTCTCTTAATAGTTATTGGGGCAATCCATAGAAGATTTTAATCTATTTGTACAAGCCACTTTCACTTACTAGGAAATTTAAATCCTACAGTCAATCACAGTCTATGGATCTATGATTATTTGCATTATTCAAGATAATTATTCGGTTGGATATGCAAGTGCATAAAATGGTACAAGTAATAAAGTGTATCAAGAGTACAGATATAGTTCCCATAAAGATTGTGTTTAATTTTCTTTAATTACCAAAATTGGATTAGCTCTATGATTATTTGAATAATCAATTAAAAATAAAGAAAATCTAAAACTAAATTAACACAATTTAAATAAACTCAATGAAACTAATAAGGTAAAATAAAATGAAATAAAATGTTTTAGAGATTCAATTTCACCTAAACATGTCATCAAGCATACATTAGTTGCCTTAATTGTGTTGTCTAGTTGAATAATAGCCAAAACCTCCTAAACTCTCCAAAGTTCCTCCCTGTAGTGATTTGGAAACAATCTATATTAATTAAGAAACTATATTACTATGTCCACTAATTAATTAGAATTCATTAGGTTCTTGGATTTCGTTAATGGCTACGTGATCATAATAGGTATATTCATATCCTACTAAGAATATGCTACTCTATGATTGGCCTAGCACAGAAATCCCGCTCCCTGTAACAATTCACAGCTTCCTACTCAACTAATTGGTGATTACTCAATTAGAAGTATTAACACCACATAAAATAATTATTCAATATAAATTAGACAATCACAATTAATTTGAATAAATAGAAAATCAATGAAACATAAATAAGCTAAAAATTGAAATCCCAAGAACATCAACAATCAAGCCCCCGTAAACAAACATGAAATTAAACAACACCAATATTCAAGCATTTTTAAAATATACAAAATAAGGAAATAAAAATAGGAAAGAAATCATTCAAGTAGAGTTATCACAAGCTCTAAAATTTCCTCTTCCCTAGTCTTCTTCTTCCTCCTCTTTATAGCTTCAAAATACTCTTCAATGGTGTCTCAAAAAGAAAATAAAATCTAAAACTGAAAACTAAAACCTAAAACAAAAATAAAACTAAACTAAATATTTATTTTTTTTTTTTTTCTCTCCTTGGATTTTGGAATTAGCTCCCCAATTTTGTGCTTTCGGCGCCAAGAATATCTAGCTACTTAGGCATTTAAATGCCCTTTTCTTTTTTCTTTTCGCGTTAGCCAAGGGAAATGATGGAGCGTAGATGGGCATCGCTTCCACGGACATGTGGCGGCGGTGGGATTGCGGAGGGACTGACCTGGTGACGTGGCAAATGGAAAAGGGTCAGAGCAGAGGGTGCATGAAGCCAAGGTGAACCGGAAAGCATGGAATTTGATGCTAGGAAAGATAGCCTGACATTTTGGTGACATGGCGAGACAAGATTGGTTGGATTCTGCTGCCGAGACACATCACTTACACTAGAGGGGAGTGTAGTCCACGCACAAATCATGGCCACTGATTTCTTGATCCGCGGCCATAACGAAGAGTTTTTGCAGATTTTCTACCCGCGAGCTTGGACTTGGGTTAATTCTGGATCTGTTTTGAAATTTTCTTATTTTTTTCCCCTCATTTTAATTAAAACTTATTACTTACACCAATGAAAAAAATAGTTTGAAGGGAAACTAAATAAACACAAAATACATTTAATATCAAACTAAATAAAATAAAATAAAATTGCACTAAAACAAAATAAATTGAAAGGAAATTAAACAAATAAAGTAAATTAAAAATACATAAAATTAAACAAATTAATCAAAATCTTGAAAACTTAGCCAATTTAATTGAACAAAAATTGGTAAAATAACTCTATTTCATAGAGATCACACCCCCAAACTTAATATTTTGCTAGTCCTTGAGCAAAAAAAAAAAAAAAAGAAAAGAAAAGAAAAAGAAAAGAAAAGAAAGAAAAATAAAAACAAAAATATGCTAGAGGAAAATTTTACTAAATCGGTGATCTTCAACAAATTCCTCAAAAGCTGACTAAAGATCATAACTTAGAGAAAAATTCAAACATTGCCCAAGCATTTTAGTTAATCCTAGAGTGTGTGCCATTACAATTGGATTTTTCAAGTTTGTATATGTATCCTTTTCACTCTTATTGTTGCATGCAATTTGGATAAGTTTATGCAAATATGAAATTAGCAACAAACTCAAAAATGCAAACAAGTCCCATAGGTTTGCTTTTCATGTCTGTCTCTACTAATGTAGACCAATACCACACCAAGAGATGCTTAGGACTTCATTAGCTTGTAATATAAGACTTAGTAATGGTAGGATGAGGGAGAATTTGTGTCTCAAAACACCCTAAGCACATAAATCGATCTAGGACCTTCATTAAGCTCAATATCATACTTCCAAGTAACACCCTTAAACTTTGATTCAAGTTTCTTTTATCAACCACTTTATTTTATTTTATTTTATTTCCCTTTTTTTTTTCTTCTTACCCTCAAATTTATTTTTTTCTTTCTTTGCATGAACCTGTAGCACTTTTTTTTTTTAACAAACAAACATAAAGACATAATACAAAAAGGGCACTTTCTAAGCTCCACCCTTTCCCCTATAACTTAGCATAACTCAAAAATAATTCCTAAAAAGATCAATATGCTTAGAATAGAGAAAAGAATGGAAATTATTTAGTGGCCAGGCTAAAAATATGGCTAACAAAGAAAGGATACATAAGGCTTAAAGGGGTATTAAGGGCAAGAATATGTGTAGGTAGACTCGAAAAGGTTCAAACAGTCTAAAGATGACCTAATTGATTTCCTTAATGAGGTGAGGACTAGCATTTCATCTTGAGAGAAAATCAAACAAATTCTAGGACTTGAAAGATCTCGACAATTACATAATCACATAAAAATCATCCAAAACTACATATAACTTAAAGATCAAGGCATAGTCCTTCAATTGAAACGATCACAATCGAAATGAAATAAACTCAAGAACTAAGCATAAAACTAGACAATGTTCACACTTTTCCATAAGTAATGCAAAATTTTCAACCAAAGTTCTCATCATTGGTTCGGGAGAGATCATCAAAGAAAGCACAAAAGTCTCTAATTATTCAAAACTTTTTAAATTTTTCATTTTTTTCAAAAAGCAAAAGAAAACAATAAAACAAAATTTTAATCTTGCCCCCAAACTCAATATGCACAAAATCCTCAAGGTGTAAGAAAGTGCAAAAATAGGAAAGTTTCAAGAAAACTCCCCTCGTTTATGCTTGTTGATGCTTAGGCTAGGCTTGATGTCCTTGAAGCTCATAGGCACCTCCCACATCTCCAACTTCCATTGGCTTCGCTGCTTGCTCCTATGAAAGAAAGAGAGAAAAAGAAAATAAAACGATTCCAAAACTTGAAAACAAAAACTCAAATTTAAAGCAGAATAAAAAGTTTAGAGAACTTGGGTTAACTCCCAAGAAGCGCATGATTTTAAGTCATTGACTTGATTCTTGAAGAAGCGCTCATCAAAGAGCGGCTTCTGCCCATAGTAGTTGTCATAAAACTACATATGGTTCTTGGTTGCAAATGCCCTCAAGCTTGACAAGATGTAAGAAACTTTGGCATGCTACTCCAACTTGACTTGGTTTCGAATGATGGGCTTGGTAGGAGAACTTTAATCTAGGCCCGAGCTTATAGAGAATATAGTACAGTGATGATGGTGATGTGTGCTAAAAAGGGTCGCTTGGTGGTGGTGTATATGTTTATACCAAAGCGGTGCACAAATCAATGGTTTCGTAAGCTTCTTTATCTGCCAACGACTCTTGCATCTTTTCTTCATGTAAAAATTCCTCTAATAACCCTCCTAAATGCTCTTCACTCTCTACTTGTCTTTTTATATCCATGCTTATGATTGGATCCTCAAAGAGCTCATGGTTGTAGATGGATACCTCTTGATTTAGCAAGTGTATATTAGTGATTGAACGGGATTCCATCTTAGTGAATATTTAAGTGAAAACATCTTCGAAAGGTTTTTGTTCTTCATTCTGAGAAATTTATTTCCTCTACAGGGTCAGATTCCCAAGATGACTCCACATGGTTTGAATTACTTTCCTGACCTTGGTCATTTGAGTAATTCGAATAGCAATCATCATCACACCACACTAAATCCTCCATCAATTAATGGTCACTACAAGGATAAGATATTTCTACTTCCTTCTCTAAGCGGCCTTCTAAAATTATGGTCCTAAGAAGCTCCATTTGTTCATCAAGATACCGCCCTAGAGTCGTTGACTTGAAGATTTTCCTTGACAGTGACCTTAAATCAGTCCAAAACACTTCTAAGGGTGTTTTCTTTTATTGTTGGTGGCAAAAAAATTTGGTCCATCATGTTTGGGTGGCTACTACATGAAGAGTTTTGGCCATGGTCATCAAGGGCAGCCATATCCTCTAATAGGTAATAGGTCTCATCATCGGTTCTTGAAAAGAAAGTACCACCACCGACAATAACCCCATGGTCCACCCAACGTCTAGTTTCATCACACAATCTACAATAGAATATTTGTAGAAGATACCCCTTTGAGAAATTATGATTGAGAAACCTTCCTAGCAAATCTTTGAATCGCTTCCAGGCGACATAGAATAGTTCCATGTCATATTGAGCAAATGTAGAGATAATAAGATTCATCTCCAATCTATTCATCTTTTCTTCAATTTTTTCCCCCACAAAAATAACAAGACTAGAAATAAAATCAAAATCAAAACAAAAGAAGACAAATAAAGAAAATAAAATTCAAATTATTCCTAAAGCTAATTAGTATTGATATTAATAAAACTAAACAAATCAATCCCCAACAACGGCACAAAAAAATTGCTCGGTTAGATCCACAAGTGTATAGAATCTTACAAGTAATAAAATATACCAAGAGTACGAATATCGTTCCTACATATATTGTATTTAATTTTAGTTAATTACCAAAATTAGATTAACTGTATGATTATTTGATAATCAATTAAAAACAAAAATAAAATCTAAAACTAAATTAACAAAATCCAAATAAACTAAATGAAACTAATAATGTAAAAATAAAATGAAATAAAATATTCTAGGGATTCAATTCCACCTAAACATACCACTAAGCATCCATTAGTTACCATAATTGTGTTATCTAGTTAAATAATAGCCAAAACCTCCTAAACTCTCTAAAGCCCCTCCCAATAGTCATTTGAAAATACTATATATTAACTAGTAAACTATATTACTATGTCCACTAATTAATTAGAATTCATCAGGTTCTCCAATTTTGTTAATGGCTACATAATCATAAGGGGTATATTTCAATCCCACTAAGACTATATTACTCTATGATTGGCTCAGCGTTTAAATCACGATGACAATAAAAAAGTTACTTTATGAATTAATTTTAAATTTCTTGTATTGATGTTATTTTAATTTGTTATTAAAAACTATGGATAGATTGAGAATTATATATAATTATTAAGCTTTATTTAATAATTTTAAATTATGATGGCAGAAGCTGCTTTAAAAAAACAACTCCTAACCTGTTTTTCAGCTTTTTTTACTAGACAGTGGTTTTTAGTATTTTAAATCTTTACGTTCCAAATGTCATTTTAAAATTACTTTTAAACCACATGATTTAAAACCCACAGTTCAAACTATAAAGTTCTAAACAATACCATTCTAAAATAGTCCCTTAGTCATTCTATGTCTTGCAATTGATTAAACAACGACTAATTACTAGTCACCAATTAATTATCATGTAGTCAGCGAAAGCAGTTTGGTCTCCGTACATCATAAATTTTCCGTTCCCCTAAAGTTTTCTTATGACTAACAAAAATCTTTTCACAACTAATATTTTAGTCACGGAATGCAAGAATATTTAGCGACTATAATGTTTTATCACAAAAGACTTTCTATGACGAACTTTCCATGACTAAGGCATGACTAAAATTTTTAGTCGTGGAAAATCTTCTTCGATTAAATCTGAACTTCTTAAGACTAATAATTTAGTCATTGAAGGTGAAATTTCTTGAAGTATTGAAAGATAAATGATTAAGTCTATTTTTGAGTGGTATAAAATATATTTTGCTCACCTCTAACATTTATTTCTTACACATGTATATCTTAAGAAAAGTTGACATAGTTACTTTTATCATTAGTTTTGACTTTATTTTTATTTAGTTTGACATATATATAAGGAGAAACTACAATAAGACCCATTATTTTTTCTCATCAATAAAACATTTTTTGTTCATTAGATATGAATATAATGGTCAAAAAACAAATGAGCTCACCAAAAGTTCAATGAGTTTAAGCACACTAAATTTTTCTCAAAAAAACCTAAAAATTGGAAGAAAAAAATTCCAATTCTCGTTTTATTTGCTCTACCTCTTTTCGGCCTCCAGCCACCATGGTCATTCTCATGTTGTTGCGCCTATCACTCCATCACCGAAGGTCATTTTGTCACTTGGGCCACCAAAGGTCGGTTAGGCTGCCAAATCTCATCGAGACGAAGGCGAAGCTCCATCGCGACACCACCATTGCGAAGTCTCAGGATCTCCATTGCGACACCATCATTGCATAGGGCGATCCCCATTGAGACGAGGTTGGTCGAATAGGAGATCACGCCCCACCCTTTGTGAATCGCGATCACCTCCCGTGGATCATGATTCTTCGCGACCCCATTGCGGCGGAGGTTGTAACGTCCCGAAATTTATTTAATGTTAATGTAATGTAAATGGTGGATTAGTGTGCCATAATTAAAGTTTTAACATTTATTAGACTATTTGGTTGGATTTTTGAATTTTTGGTTGTTTTGTTAAATTAATGAATTCGAAGGATTTCTTATTGTTTTAAAATGATGTTTTGAGTTTTAAAACACCACAATTTGTAAAATGTTAAAAATACTCCGTTTTGCAAAACCGTGGGCGGCACATGGTTTTCGCACAGTAAAACCGCCCACCGATTTTCTCTATTTATTTCCTTCCTCTCTCTCTCCTCTCATTCTCTCCGGGTTTCTCTCTCTCTTTCTTCCCTCTCTCTCTCGGCAGCTCACTCTCTCTCAATCTCTTTCAAAAATTTTTGAAACCACATTCGAATCCAAGCTTCGGAACAGCAAGGAGGAAGCTCGGGGACGTGATTCGGCAACCGAGAACGCGGATTGAAGCTTCGATTCGAGGTTAGATTCGAAATTTCTAAACCTTTTACAAAATTTTCAATTTTGTGTGTTTTTAAAATCTAAGTTTGTTTTAGCTTAGAAAACCGTAGATTTGTGTTAAATGAACTTAGAACAACTAGAATCTAAGCCTAGATTGAAGAAAAATGGATTGGATTCAAGATTTTTCATTTTCCTCCTCTTTTTCTCATTTTTGGATTTTTGAGTTTAAATCTTGTTTAAATGAGCCCAAACATGTTCTAGAATGTTTTTCTATCAACTATAGTTGTTTTTCATGCCTGGGATTTGAGAAAAACAGGTTAGAAACAAGATTTGGATTTTGGGGATCGAGAAACCCGTGGCTGGGATTTCTGGGTTTTCCCAGTTCGGCAGGCCGAAGTTCATGTTCGGCAGGCCAGAGTGATGATCGGCAGGCCGGTGTTCTTCCGACCGACAGGCTGAATCTGGAGAAATGTTCGGCAGGCCGAACCTTGTTTCCGGCAGGCCGAACTGTGCAGTTCGACAGGCCGAAGCAGGGAGTCCAGCAGGCCGACCGAGGCATGGAAAATTTTGTGATTTTTACCTGTTTTCACTGTTTTGAACCCAGATTTAAACCCCAACCTTATAGGATGATTTTAAAGGTACAAATGACACACTAGGACATCATGAAATGATTCAGTAACATAGAATGTCTCGAACTAGATATTGATCGACTTAGTTTGTATCTAGGATCGTTCGTGGTTCCGTGGAGCTAACGTATAGCGGACCGGGATTACGGTGTGGGGTACCGGCACGAGTACTAAGGTAGGACTTCTATCCTATTTCTTTGGTAGCCTGGTTTTGAAATGATTTGGCTTTGGAAAGGATTTCTATCAAAATGTTTTCAACGGTTGTTTGAAAATAGTTTTATCGGTTATATTTTAATATACCGTGACATGAAATGAATTTCATAATAAATGTAATTGACAACACTCGGTAATTGGGTTTTGAATGATAATGATAATAAACACATGGGCATGATGCCATATCAGAGATCGGGTCATGTGGCGATCGACCTTGGGGGCAGGTCCCGAAACCCAGTTGGGCCACTATGGTGGTGATATCATGGTTTGCCTAGGTAAAAGAAAAATGGTGTTTTTGATTGTACGAGTAGACTGTTCTGTGTCAGAACGGCTCTACTCAAATTATTTATTTATTTATTTAAGTTTTCTTTTGAGTACTCCTAACAATGAATTGTTTCTTTAAATTAAATTATTTATAAAACTTAGTTCTACTGAGCCTTTCGCTCACGTTTTATTGTTTTGAATTTCCCCCATCTAGGTGGTCTTCCATTTAGGTTTGGAGAAGATTCTTCGGACCGAACTCATGAGCAATAGGAGAGTTTATTTATATTCTGTAGTATTAATCAAGGCATGTAAGACTTAACTTTATTTGTACTTGGACTGTAATTGTATTTATGGTATTGTCAGATCTATGTGTGTGCACAAGTTGTGGGTTGTGGAACTCATATTCGCGGTTTTTATTCAATTATTATTATTTGTTTAATTTTTATAAATCCTTTTATAAAATGTGGTGGAAAAACTTCTTAGTTTTTATTTAATTTGGTTCTCAAACTCTCGATTTTTAATTAAATTCTCTTTTAATTAATCTAAATATTCCGCCACGTCACCTCCCGTACTCCGGGGCGTGACAGAATGGTATCAGAGCTCAAGGTTATGAATCTTGGGAATTGTGCACACATAGGTTTGACAATGAAATACCTTTGACAGTCCAAATTTTGTTTTCAGAAGTGAGAGAATGGCACCTAGACGTCGTTCGACTGCTGACGCCGAGTTTGGAAATGATGAGGTCTATGTTTGCGGCTTTTCGGCATATGGCAGCCAGGGCTAGACCGGAAGACTCCAGTGTTGGTAGTCGGCATGCTTTCTTTAAGGAATTCCGGCGGGCGTCTATTCCGACTTTTGATGGCAACGGGGATCCGCGGTTAGCTGAATATTGGTTGGATTCGATCTTGAAGCATCTGGATACCCTTGGTGTGCCTGAGGAGTATCGTGTGGAGTTTCCGGCGTATAAGCTCGTGGGTGGCGCTAACACCTGGTGGAAACAAACTAAGCGTCTGGAGCGCGGTGGTGATATCGGTTGGGACAAGTTCGAGGAGCTGTTCTATGATCGGTATTTTCCGCAGGGATATAGAGATCAGAAGGCAGCTGAGTTTTATAGATTGCAGCAGGGTGATCTTTCAGTTCGAGAGTATGAGGCGAAGTTTAACGAGTTGGCTAGGTTTGCTCCATCAGCTATGGCATCGGAGCGCGAGAAATGCATCAAGTTTCAGGAGGGACTCAAGGCTCCTATTCAGCGACAGTTGGTTGCTCTACGGCTTAGGAGTTTCGGAGAGCTTGTGTCGTCGGCGATCTCCGTGGAGAATGATTATGTGCAGTATTGTGAGGACCGAGCCAAGGCTTCAGGAGGACCGCAGAGGAGTGGCAGGAAGAGCACCAGTAGTCGTCCAGCTCCGGGGAAAGGCAAGCAAGGCGGTGCGACCAGTGGCAGCAGCAGTTCGTCTGGCAGCGGGCGCAGCAATCCCTACAGCTTTCATTGTCATTTCTGTCAGCAGCCCGGACACATCAAGAGGAATTGCCCGATCAGGAGTGCTCGTCTTGGATCTCAGACCGGGGAGGATGCCAGTCGTTCATCTCAGCCTCAGCCTCAGACCCTACCTCCGCCTCTGCAGTACCCGCAGTTGCAGTATCCGTAGTTTTCTCCTCAGCAATTCTCATATCCGGCACGGGGGCAGCAACCGCAGTATTTTTAGTGCAGTGTTCCTCAGTATAGAGCACCGAGTACAGGTAGTGTGCAGTCATCTCCATCTCAGCAGTATCGGCCGAGTAATTCAGGACCCAGCAATGTCGGTAGAGGAAAAGGAAAAGCGCCAGTGCAGGTTCATGCAATGGCATCTGGAGGGTCAGATTCTCAGACTAGTAACGCGGTTGTCGATGGTATGGTTTTGGTTTCCAGATCTCTAGCTCGCGTTTTATTTGATACCGGTGCCTCTCATTCTCTCATTTCGAGTTCTTTTGTACATGCCTTGGGATTAGAAGTAGAAGAGTTTAAGGAACCCCTAGTTATAACTTCTCCCTTGGGGCGGGTGTGTGTAAATTGTATGTGTAAATCATGTAAAATAAAGATTGGGGATGAGATTTTGAAAAGTGATTTGATTATACTCCCCATGAGTTCCTATGATGTGATTTTAGGGATGGACTGGTTGTCCAGGTATAGTGCAGTTGTGGACTGCCAACTTAGGAAAGTAACCCTAGTGTCTGATAGGGGGACGGTAATCACTTACCAGGGTGGTGGTGATTGGCTAATGAGTGAGCGTCTTATGAAGTCATGTCTAGGAGGGCGAAGGAATCTAGATTGTTTTGCTTTTCTTGCCAATCTAGATTGCGAGCCCTATGTTTCGAGTAGTAGTGTAGCGATTCCGGTGGTTGATGAGTTCGAGGATGTCTTCCCTGACGAGTTATCAGGGTTACCACCGCATCGGGAGATTGAGTTTGGTATCAAGTTGTTTCCAGGGACAACACCGATTTCTATGGCACCTTATCGGATGGCGCCGACAGAAATGAAGGAATTGAGGAAGCAACTTCAGGAGCTTGCTGATAAAGGGTATATTCGAAATAGCACATCTCCATGGGGAGCACCAGTTTTGTTCGCTAAGAAGCACGATGGGACTCTCAGGTTATGTGTGGATTATCGGCAGCTGAATCGTGTTACGGTGAAGAACAAGTATCCCTTGCCTAGGATTGATGAGTTGTTTGATCAGTTGGGAGGTTCGCGATACTTCTCGAAGATTGATTTGCGTTCAGGTTATCATCAGCTCAGGATCAAGGAAGAGGATATTCCCAAGACAACTTTTAGGACTCGGTATGGGCACTTCGAGTTTCTGGTTATGTCTTTTGGGTTGACAAATGCTCCGGCAGCTTTTATGGATCTGATGAACAGGGTATTTAGGCCGCATCTGGATCAGTTTGTGATCATGTTCATCGATGATATTCTTGTGTATTCTAAGACTTGGAAGGAGCATGAGCAGCATCTTCGGATCGTGCTTCAGACTTTGCGGGAGCAGCAGTTGTATGCTAAGAGGGAAAAATGTGAGTTTTGGTTGACTGAGGTCATATTTCTAGGTCATGTCATCTCGGAGCATGGTATTTCAGTGGATCCATCCAAGATTGAAGCTATATTGGAGTGGGAACGACCAAGGAATGTAGCGGAGATTCGCAGCTTCTTAGGTCTTGCTGGATATTACAGGAAATTTGTAAAGGACTTTTCAAAGATTGTAGCTCCGTTGACGAGATTGATCAAGAAAACGTCAGGTTTGAGTGGGATGAAGATTGTGAGCTTGCTTTTCAGGAATTGAAGAACCGGTTGACTTCAGCTCCAGTGTTGGTTATTCCTAGTAGTGACGAGCCGTATGAGGTTTATGCGGATGCTTCAGGGCGTGGACTTGGATGCGTGTTGATGCAGCATGGACGTGTGGTTGCGTACGGATCAAGACAGCTACGACCTCACGAGCAGAATTATCCTACTCACGATTTAGAGCTTGCGGCAGTGATTTACGCGCTGAAGATTTGGAGGTGTTATTTGTACGGAGCATCGTTTCAGGTCTTCTCCGATCACAAGAGTTTGAGGCATTTGTTCACTCAGAGGGATCTCAACTTGAGGCAGCGCAGATGGGTGGAGTACATGGAGGATTATGATTTTGCGTTGCAGTATCATCCTGGGAAAGCTAATGTGGTCGCGGACGCGCTTAGCAGAAAGTCTTCAGGGATTCTCGCTTGCTTGATTTTTGAGGACTGGAGCAGGGATGCGACAGTGAGTGAGTATCGGCTACTGTATCATGAAGATGGTGATCGAGTTTCGTTATATCATGTGGAAGCGACTCCAGCTCTTGTTCGGATGGTGAAGCAAGGTCAGTGGCAGGATCGACATTTGCAGGGGATTTGGTCGCGGATTCAGAACGGGGAGCAGTTTGAAGAATGGAGCGTGCATGCAGATGGATCGTTGTACTTCCGGGAGCGTCTTGCAGTTCCAGTTGTCGTCGTGGTGACGAAAGCCGTTCTAGACGAAGCTCATAGGTCTCAGTTTGCTATTCATCCGGGGAGCACCAAGATGTATCGTGATTTGCAGAGGCACTATTGGTGGAGAGGCATGAAGAAAGATGTTTGAGAGTACGTGGCCAAGTGTTCGACATGTCTCCAGGTGAAAGCTGAGCATCAGAAGCCTGTAGGTCAACTTCAGCCGCTTCCTATTCCAGGGTGGAAATGGGAGCATGTGACGATGGATTTTCTCACAGGTTTGCCGAGGACGGAGCAGCGGCATGATGCAGTTTGGGTTGTGGTCAATAGGTTGACGAAATCGGCGCATTTCATTCCGTTTAGGTCGACGTGTTCGAGGAAGATTCTTGGGGAGTTGTATATGCAGAACATTGTGAGGTTGCATAGAGTTCCTTTGTCCATCACCTCTGATCGAGACACCAAGTTTAATGCTAAGTACTGGAGGAGTTTTCAGGAAGCTTTAGGTACAGATTTGAACTTCAGTACGGCGTTTCATCCTCAGACTGATGGGCAGTCTGAGCGGGTTATTCAGGTTCTCAAGGATATGTTGTGTGCTTGTGCATTAGACTTCGGCGGGAATTGGAAGCAATGTTTGCTTTGGCGGAGTTCGCATACAACAATAGTTATCAGGCGAGTATCGGTATGGCACCATTTGAGGCGTTGTATGGGCGACCGTGTCGATCACCTGTGTGTTGGGCCGAGCCGGAGGACAGAGTTATTCTTGGGCCAGATGAGATTCGTGACAGCAACGAGAAAGTCGTGGTGATCCAGGATCGGTTGAGAGCAGCTCAGAGTCGACAGAAGAGCTACGCAGATAGGAGACGTAGACCCTTAGAGTTCGTGGTTGGAGATTTTGTTCTCTTGAGGGTGTCGCCTCGTAAGGGAACTATGCGGTTCGGGGTGAGTAGGAAGCTCGCGCCGAGGTATATTGGGCCGTTCGAGATCACTCAGCGTGTTGTGTGGTCGCTTATCGGCTTGATCTTCCACACGAACTTTCTCATGTGCACGATGTGTTTCATGTGTCGATGCTTAGGAAGTGTCCACCTGAGCAGGGTAAGATAGTATCGTTTCGCGATGTACAAGTTCAGGAGGATACGACGTACGAAGAAGTGTTGATTCAGATTATCGACCGGAAAGTGATTAGCTTGCGTCGTCGTGAAATACCGTTGGTAAAAGTCGTGTGGCAGCATCACGGGGTTGATGAAGCCACTTGGGAATTAGAGTCAAGTATGCGGGAGTTATATCCGCATTTGTTTTGTTTTTGAGATGAGTTGTAAATTTTGAGGACGAAATTTCTTTTAGGGGTGGAGAGCTGTAACGTCCCGAAATTTATTTAATGTTAATGTAATGTAAATGGTGGATTAGTGTGCCATAATTAAAGTTTTAACATTTATTAGACTATTTGGTTGGATTTTTTTTGAATTTTTGGTTGTTTTGTTAAATTAATGAATTCGAAGGATTTCTTATTGTTTTAAAATGATGTTTTGAGTTTTAAAACACCACAATTTGTAAAATGTTAAAAATACTCCGTTTTGCAAAACCGTGGGCGGCACATGGTTTTCGCACAGTAAAACCGCCCACCGATTTTCTCTATTTATTTCCTTCCTCTCTCTCTCCTCTCATTCTCTCCGGGTTTCTCTCTCTCTTTCTTCCCTCTCTCTCTCGGCAGCTCACTCTCTCTCAATCTCTTTCAAAAATTTTTGAAACCACATTCGAATCCAAGCTTCGGAACAGCAAGGAGGAAGCTCGGGGACGTGATTCGGCAACCGAGATCGCGGATTGAAGCTTCGATTCGAGGTTAGATTCGAAATTTCTAAACTTTTTACAAAATTTTCAATTTTGTGTGTTTTTGAAATCTAAGTTTGTTTTAGCTTAGAAAACCGTGGATTTGTGTTAAATGAACTTAGAACAACTAGAATCTAAGCTTAGATTGAAGAAAAACGGATTGGATTCAAGATTTTTCATTTTCCTCCTCTTTTTCTCATTTTCGGATTTTTGAGGATTTTGAGTTTAAATCTTGTTTAAATGAGCCCAAACATGTTCTAGAATGTTTTTCTATCAACTATAATTGTTTTTCATGCCTGGGATTTGAGAAAAACAGGTTAGAAACAAGATTTGGATTTTGGGGATCGAGAAACCCGTGGCTGGGATTTCTGGGTTTTCCCAGTTCGGCCGGCCGAAGTTCATGTTCGGCAGGCCGGAGTGATGATCGGCAGGCCGGTGTTCTTCCGACTGGTAGGCCGAATCTGGAGAAATGTTCGGCAGGCCGAACCTTGTTTCCGGCAGGCCGAACTGTGCAGTTCGGCAGGCCGAAGCAGGGAGTCCGGCAGGCCGACCGAGGCATGGAAAATTTTGTGATTTTTACCCGTTTTCACTGTTTTGAACCCAGATTTAAACCTTAACCTTATAGGATGATTTCAAAGGTACAAATGGCACACTAGGACATCATGAAATGATTCAGTAACATAGAATGTCTCGAACTAGATATTGATCGACTTAGTTTGTATCTAGGATCGTTCGTGGTTCCGTGGAGCTAACGTATAGCGGACCGGGATAACGGTGTGGGGTACCGGCACGAGTACTGAGGTAGGACTTCTATCCTATTTCTTTGGTAGCCTGGTTTTGAAATGATTTGGCTTTGGAAAGGATTTCTATCAAAATGTTTTCAACGGTTGTTTGAAAATAGTTTTATCGGTTATATTTTAATATACCGTGACATGAAATGAATTTCATAATAAATGTAATTGACAACACTCGGTAATTGGGTTTTGAATGATAATGATAATAAACACATGGGCATGATGCCATATTAGAGATCGGGTCGTGTGGCGATCGACCTTGGGGGCAGGTCCCGAAACTCAGCTGGGCCACTATGGTGGTGATATCATGGTTTGCCTAGGTAAAAGAAAAATGGTGTTTTGATTGTACGAGTAGACTGTTCTGTGTCAGAACGGCTCTACTCAAATTATTTATTTATTTATTTAAGTTTTCTTTTGAGTACTCCTAACAATGAATTGTTTCTTTAAATTAAATAATTTATAAAACTTAGTCCTACTGAGCCTTTCGCTCACGTTTTATTGTTTTGAATTTCCCCCATCTAGGTGGTCTTCCATTTAGGTTTGGAGAAGATTCTTCAGACCGAACCCAGGAGCAATAGGAGAGTTTATTTATATTCTGTAGTATTAATCAAGGCATGTAAGACTTAACTTTATTTGTACTTGGACTGTAATTGTATTTATGATATTGTCAGATCCATGTGTGTGCACAAGTTGTGGGTTGTGGAACCCATATTCGCGGTTTTTATTCAATTATTATTATTTGCTTAATTTTTATAAATCCTTTTATAAAATGTGGTGGAAAAACTTCTTAGTTTTTATTTAATTTGGTTCTCAAACTCTCGATTTTTAATTAAATTCTCTTTTAATTAATCTAAGTATTCCGCCACGTCACCTCCCGTACTCCGGGGCGTGACAGAGGTCGAGCTATCATGTAGCATAGTTGCGACTGACACAGCCATAATTTCGTCCCCAATCACCTGGTCTGCAATCACCGGCTCATCAAATGAAGTGCACAACGACGAAGAAGCCCGTCACGATAGAGATCTCACGTTTCCAATTGCCAATAGAATATCAGGGGCTTTCCTAGCCACTATAGTTTTGTTTTGTTTTCTTCTTTGTCTTAAAAAAGGGTGGATTTGCTTCACCTATGAGATGAGAATTTCTACCAATTCTTCTTTTATTCATCAAAGCTCATCCCAATCTCCGTCGAGATTACTGCCTTAGCCCTGTCCTATCATCTGTATAATGGGGTTCGTCATTTATTGACGGATTTTTGTTTTGGGGATTTCTCTTTCTTAGAATTGGAAGAAAAAGATTGAAATGACTGTTAAAAATATCACCTATACCTTTTAAAATGGATTTTCTTATGAAATGTTTATTATTATTTTATTAGCGTTGATAGCTCTCTTCTTTAAAGCTCCACCCCTTAGCCTCCATAGGTTGCCGTTGATTAGCCATGTCCTGTTGTCGACACTACCTCTGGAGCCTCCATGGTAGGCTGAAATTTTTGAGTTTTTTTGTTCATTATTAGGTTTTTTAATTTTATTTTTATTTTTGATCATGTAAGGGAAGTCCTATTGTTATTTAAAGGAGTTGAGTGTTTTAAACCATTGGATTATATTCAATGGTTAAAAAAAAGGTCTCATAGATAAGACATTTTTAGAGGGTCTTGTCATAATATTCCTCGTATAGATATTGGAAGAGTTTTCAATAGTTACCTTTTTTTAACCATCAATGGTTACAAACAAATCATAAAAATATGTGTATGCTTTAATTGTATCAAATGATGTGGCAATTCATATTATTTGCTATAGCAGGTTGGTTAACAACCTTGTAATCTTAAACACTTTTAGCAAACGTATATCTTAAACACTTTTAGCAAATATATACATACATATATATATATATATATTAAACATTAATTAAATTAATTCTTTTGTTCTTTTGTTTTGAAAATGGGAAAAATACATGGAAAGAGAATGATAGATATAAAAACCACCCTCATGAAGAATACACGAAGATGGGTTAAATAAAAACATTGTTATTTGTCATAAGATAAAAGGCAAACTTACACATCGAATAAACAAGCCGACCTCAATATATTACACTTAAAAAAATTCATGATTCATATATACCTTTGAATCAAACTCCTGAACTTCCTCAACTAACTTATATCATGAATCCCAACATATGGGAAGAAGATGAGTGAATTCTTTCCCTGAAAAATTATCTTCAATATGCAGACACAATGACCGACAGGTTGCCAAGTAGAACCATTAAGTAGAAGCTTAATAATTGATCTAGCTAGGAAATCCTTTTTTTTTTTTTTTTTTTAAATGAGCACTATACAACATACTTTAACAGATAGGCCTTTGAACATGTTTTCCCTAATGTTTCCTAAATCGCCAGACAACTGAAATATGTTAATTGTTTTATCATAAATTATTTATTATTTAGAAGAATCACTGAATAAAAATGGGGAAACAAAAAATTAGGAATAAACCTAATCTAGAATGGAAATGAACTTAAGAATGAGCTTTAAAAAATGAGAAAACGAATCTTTAATTAGATTCTATGTTTAATTAAAAAGATGCATAAAAAATCATGTTAATAGGTAGACATCAAGTTGTCCATCTATAATCATATTAAATGAGTTTTCTAAGTTCAATGCTCATTAATTTTCATTACTTTTTAATTAAATATCAAATTTCTTAAAACTGTCTTGATTTATTTTACATGGCTAAAATAACAGTAACCATAAATGGGTAAAAATAAGAGTAACCATTGAAACTATACCCATATATATTAGGAGTTTTAGTATTGGTGACTTAATAATTATGTTCTTATATGTAATGTGTTTAGAATATGCTTTACTAGTATGCTCTCTTTGTTAGTAGTCTAAGAATGTAGGTGCATTGCTGAACTATAATTAATCTGCATTTATGAGATTGGGAACATGCATATTTCTTAAGGTTAAAAATTGTTATTTTGCATTAATATTTCTCGTTAAGTCCTTTAATTAATAGCATTTTAGTGTTAATTAGTGTATTTATGTCTTAGTATATATATGTGTTTAAAAATGTATTTTTAGTGTTTTTTATATTTGATAACATTTTTAGTAATTTTTAGAATCACTTTTGTGAGTTAAATAATTAATTAGTTTGTAAATAATTAAAACCATAAAAATAAATTTGTGTTATTTTATTTTAAGTCATAAAATGTTTGTAAATAAATTCTAAGCTTGTAAATATTTTTATAATAGTTCTAATAATTTCTAAAAATACTCCGATTCTGAATAAAATATTTGTTAAGGTTTGTTAATTTTAGAAGTTTTTGTTTGTTTTTAGCGTGTTTTGTGTGTTTAATTGTAAAATAAATATTTTTAATTATTGTAAAAAATGTTTGTAAAATAATTAATTTTAGTTTGTTTATTTTACTTTAGATTTGAAATCTACAAGAAAAACATAGCAAAATGGCACAAAAAAGGGCAAAAAGGCACCTCAAATGCACAAGAAATTAAAGAGAGATTAAAAACCAAAAAAATTGACAGGTGGCATGCCTTGGACTGTGTGATCAAGCTGTCGAATCAATCTAAGCTATCTACCTCATGTTAGTTGTCCTCCACTACCTTTGGATTAGCTTTAGATCTCGTGTGGGCGAGTGTAGAGGAAACTCTCTTCAACCATGCGATCGAATTACCTAGACCCATCTAACGACCTGTATTCTACCTGTTTGGTCCTAGCTCTTAGTGCCTCAGAGCTCATGTAACAGCCGTCAGATCACGAGATGGACGTTCCAAATCAAGGCTACAGGCTACTTCCGTGAACTGCATTGCAGAAGTTTAAAAAAATAGACAATGAAAAATGTGTAACAACATGAAGAAAAGAGAAAAATAATAGTTTCTCAATTGCATCTGCATTGGATGCAACAAAAAAAAATTAAAAAACTAAAAAAAATAAATAATAAATAAATAAAATATTAAAAAAATTTCTAAACAGCAGAATTTTTCTACTATAAACCCTCTTAGAATTTACATGGGCATTCTTAGCACCCCCCCTTCCCCAGCAGTACCTCTTTTGGGAGGAGATGCTATTAAGGTACTCCCTTGACCATACTTTTAGTATTAAAATAATATCTAAATTAGTGTAGAGAGTTTGACGAGGTAGAGAGATGATCTTGTATGTATAGTACTCTGGTATAAATTTTAACTCTCTATTTGCTTTGTAATGTTTATATTTTTTATACAATAAATTATATTTTTCAAGTCTTTAATAATTATTGTTAGTACTGTTATACTGCCTATTTTTATATAAATTCAGTCATGTTTTGTTTATGTAATTTAATTATGTTGCATAATTAATATTAATATAATAAAATAATGCTCAATTTTATGGAATGTCTTTTGCTGCAATATGACTTGTTATATCGTCTATTTTAAATATTTCATAAATGAGGTACTGTTAAAATTAACGTAAAAATTTATTCCATTTAAATATAATAATTTTGATTTATTATTATCTTTTCTATTTTAAAATTATGTTAATTATAATTGTAGTGACAACAGTTATAATTTTCATAATTAACACACAAAATTACTAGTGAGAGGTAATTATTTTGCTACTTTCATAGGAAAATCTTTACTGCATTATAGCTTGCTATATTGTTGCTTTTGGTTGACTTATAAAATTAGTAAAAGTGCTTGCAATTAATGAGAAAAGATATAATAAATCAAAAGTTTTAGATAATTTACTTAGAATTGAAAGTCCATATCGGTTATAAAACATACAAAGGATTTTCAAAGATTTACCATTTTCATTTTATATTCTAAAATCTTATTTTAAAATTCTCAATATATATATATATATATATATATTTAAGTTTTATTTTGAAAAATACCTTTCCAGTTTAAACTGAAAATTTTCAATTTTTCAAAAACCTACCTCTTTGTGGATACGATAACCTCTCTATACTACAAACGTCCACATTTAAAGAATCATTTTAGGCGACACAAGATGCATCTTCTCTTCTTCCCTATTTATTTTCTCATTTGAATTTTTATCATTGTGCTATTGAAAAAGGTAGAGATTTTTGAAACTTCTAAGAGTTATGTGTGGTCTCCGATTTATTCTTTCTTACTCTCTCAATATTTAAAAGCAAAAACAAAATTATAAACTGAAAATCAAACCAAATTGTAGGTAGAAAAACGATTATTTATGATAGGTGATGAAACTCCAACACAAGTTTATTTCACACATATGTTTGAGTGCACTTCTCAAAATATATTTTGAGAACGCCTCCAACAGTTTATTTCCCACACACATATTCACACATATATATAAGAAGTAACATAAAGGGAGGAGATCTTCTCAAACTTCTTATAATTAAGATAGTGATCTCCAAAGCATTATTTCTTTCTTACATGCACTTTTGATATTATCCCTTTATTATTAATTCCTCCAGCTTTCAGACAGAGATCACTATATCATCTTCGGCAGTATCTGGACACCCTTGACGATCAACCCCTTCTTCCAATAATTGTTGTCACATTCGGTGATGGAGAATTTTATTTCCCCACTATTTTCAGGGAACATTCTAAATTTTCCCACAGGAATCTCCATCCATTGCTCTTTTGGTTTTTTCGACATGTCAACTTTGTTCGCATGCGTGGTTCCGTCTGGCAGAATGAGCGAAAATTTCGCTGGAATGGTCCATCCAGAAGCCTCGCATTTCAGCTTCACCACAAATGACACTTCATACAAGGTTTCGCATGACAGCTTCGACGTATCGAATTTTCCTTGCACTTCTAGCCAACATACTTGAATGAGTTCAGCCATCTTGTTGCTATGACAACTGCATCAATAATAAACCCCACAATGAGGAATTTAGTACTATGAATAATTTGAAAGTTTTTTTTTTTTTCCTTTTATTGGTGTCATAAACTTAATTCAATGATAAAATTTTTCTTGTTGCACATGTTAGATGAATATTTTTGTTTGTGAACTGCATATTGATTGTAAATTCTATCTCAATCTACCATTTGATGAAGTGATTGAGATTGTCGTCGGAATATACCTCGATCCATCTGATTGCAGCCAACGCCAGTATCGACAATCGTCACCCCAAGTAATTGAAAGATCCTTTGCATACAGCAGATAGCCAACCTTTGCCATCCCGTCAACGTAGCTAGTACTTTAGGCACAATAGAGATAATAACTATGATAAGAACATAAAATCTGATAAAGTTTAAGAACAAAAATAACGGTTTGGTTGTTGAAATTCTCATGACTAAATGACATATTTAATTACTAATCAGTAATAGAACGAAGTCAATACCAAGGAAGGACACTTGCAAGGGAAAACTAAGAAAGAAGAAACTAGGAAATAAAAATTTATTTGGGTTTTCACTAACCTAGGAGTTAGAATAAAAATTAGTGATCTGCTTCCATTTCTTTTTTTTTTTTTTTCCAAATGAAAAATTAAAATCATTAAATTATTAGAATGCATGTCTTTGCAATTAAATTATATTGACTAAAAATAAAGTGAAGGAAAAAAAATACTCAACCGTTGTATAATTTGGTGTTGAAAAAATTGGCATTATTATTTTTTTAATGGAAAAAATAGTTATATTGAGTAAACAACGTAGTTAATTCCAATTAAGTGGCAACAAGTGATTGGTACTCGACCATTATATTTGAGAAATCTGGGATTCTCTTTCTGCTTTTGGTGCTCTAAAAGCTTTGGTCGGTTTCCTCAAAAGAAGAAAAAATATTAGTAATAAAAGGCTTTGGTCAGCCAAATTCGATTCCTAGTTATAATATCATATACGTACTACACATGCGATAATCAACTTGCTATTCGTACGCGGTAAAAGCTCTACGTGAAAGTTGAATTGGCAGAGATATGTGATAAAGTCTCTTAGAACTCTACTCTATCAGATATCGATATTTCCAATAATTGCTTCCATTTTTTAAGTTTTATGTTCTATATGTTGAGAGAAAGAACGACTAAAAATCAAGATAGAAGAAGTCAGGAATCATAGTTTTTTTTTTTTTTTTTTTTTTTTAAGTAACAGACAGAATCCTTACAAGTTGATTTACAGCTTGAAATTCAAGGATTTATATGGGTAAATAGAAATTAAGGTGCTGAATAAAAAAATAAAAAAAAAATTAAACTTTATGTTATGCAATGAAAACTTACTCTTTCTTTTGCACAATATATCTTTGAAACAACTTGGAACTCTGCTTGACAATCATGGGAGAATGGGGTGCAGATTTATAGAAGGGCCAGAAATCTTGAATATTGTGTATGGAAAAGATTCTACGTAATAGTAACCAAGAGAATCAATGCCTTGCCTTGACATAAAGATTTCCTTTCCAAAAAGTTGAATTATTCATAATAAAAATCCAAAAAGAAAATAAAAAAAGAAGAGATCACAAAGTTTTAACATATTTCGGAAATTTTGTCTACCTGTTCTGACCCAGATAGTAGAGAATATTTACTAATGAGCTCCATATACCAAGACTAAAATCAAGATGAGATTTTTTAATAAATCCCAATAAAGTCAGTAGTAGTAATTTAGTTTGTTTACTTTAAAGTTATTTAATTTGTTTATCTTTTTCTAATACTTCATTTTTTATGGAATTTGAGAAGAAGAGATTTGAATTATTCACCTTATGATAGACTTGGAGTGGTTTTAGGACCACCTAATACTTCATTCTCTCATCTTGTACTTTCTGTTTTTTTTTTTTTTTTGGATGATTCTAATCACACACACACTCTTGTTTACTCTCCACATTCTCTTTAAATTAAATTTTTTTATTAAAAAAGACCCTCACATAAAATGATAAAAAAAAGACAATTATGATTAACGTAATTACATTTTATCGTAAGAAAGAATGACAGTTTCTTTTTCTTTCTTTCTTTTATATATATATATATATATATATATATATATATATATATATTTCCACTCATCCCACATCTCATATCCCCAAACGATAAACTACTGTTACTTTAAAGTCTATAACAAGACCCCGATTTCTATTTTTTTAATATCTATTTTAAAAAGTTACACGAAGATGTGATAACTTTTTGGATTAATTATCAAATTCCCTTAAATTATAACATTTGCAATACTTTATCTTTGAATTCAAAACATAACATCTATTTCCCTGAAGTATAAATTATTATTAAAAATAGTCCTTCTATTAAATTTTAATGAAAAATTAACAACGCTTATAAAGTTTGGTTATAAAAATAACAATAAAAATTAAAAAATAATAAAAATAGTTTTATTGATAATAAAAACAAAACAAAAAAATAAAACCATTATATCGTTAAAATCCTTTTTTTTATATATACCAAAATTTTATTCAAAATTTTATTTTTCACACCCAAAAAGTATTTTAAAATTTTAAAAATTATACATATTAGTGAAATGAAAAAGAATATAATATAAATATATTCAATATAATAACAAATATAACACAAAATCTTCAAAGTGGAAAAAACTAGTAGTATTAATAAAATTTCTTTCATATTTTTGAATTTTTTATTAGTATTTATACTTTTTAAAATTTTAAAATATTTTTTGAGTATGAAAAAAGTTAATAAAATTTTAAAGAAAATTTCAATATATCAGAAAAAGAGGGATCCAAATAGTACTATGTTTTTAATTGATTTTTTTTTGTTTTTAATCATCAATAAAAAAATATTTTTATTGTAGTTTTAATTTTTTTTGTTGTTTTTATAATTATGATTACGAAAATACCTCTAATTTTAAAAGTATTTGTTAATTTGCCATTAAAATTCTAATAAAAGGACCATTTTTTGTTAACAATTCATACTTTACAGGGAACAGATATTATATTTTAAAGTTCAAGGGTAAAGTGTTACGAAGGCTATAGTTCAAAGAGAATTCTGTAATTAATCTTAATTTTTTGTTATTTGTTCTAAGACCATTGTTCTTTCGTTTTTTTTTTTTTGTTTCACGTTTACATTTTTATTATCGTTTTATTTTTTTAGAGGTTAGTCATTTCTCTTTCTTTGTTTTTTATAAATTTGAATGATTGTTTTTTCTATTTTGTTTTTACCATCATAATAAATTCTTTTTATGTATAGAAAAAGGCGTCATATTGACGCATTCAATCAAAAAGAAAATAGAGAAAGATTGAAAAATGTTAATATTAAAGTAATACACTAAAATCAGCTAGTAGGATTAAAAAGAAAAATGAAGTAGCCAAGACTTAATAATTCTATGCAAATAGTTTGGAGTAAGTTTGAAATACTGAGTGTGTACAAATTGCAAAAAGGGGACAAACATGATCTGTTGTCAAAAATATGTCTTAATGTTAGTTTAATAGCCATCGTTTGATTGATCAATAAGGTTTTTGGTATAGTGATTCAAACTAATTAGTTTGGACAAACAACAGTGTAACAATCTTACATGTTAAAGTGTTTGAAACAAAAGTTTTGATTCAAACCAATATTTACAAATCAATACCACAACTAGAACATTTGGCCACGAAAAGAGAAAAATTCATCTAATGCCCCTCTTCCATACCTATTTTGAAACCAAAAAAATGCTGGTAGTAGAGAGCTTCTAGAATATGTACTCCATATTAGGCAATTTTTTTAAAACCATCATTCAATATGAACTTTAGATGACATCTAGAATTGTTAAAATTACATGCAAGCTTCAATTTTCTTGAAAACCCCAAGAAGTAGCCCTGAAAAAGAAGGAACCAAATCCAAAGTAAAAAATAACATCGATTTAACCAACAATCATTGTTAAAAATTTATAAATGACAATGCTTATAAAAAACGACTACAAAGACTATAATGTCCAAAACTTCCATCCTTTAGGCCCCATTTTCTGTGTTTTTATGTATATATAACACCGGTTTTACAAAGAACCGTTGTTAAAAATAACAACCTCCCTCCTTTTAAAATAGTTTTTGTAGTAATGCCTCTCTCAAACCCATCGCATCCCTGTTGTTTCAATTTAGAGTGAGTCAGCTATTTTTTTGTTTGATATTAAGATTAGTGTGTGATTGTATAGTTAAATTTTATGAACATTGTTTTTGTTTATTTGTGAAATTGATTATATCTAATAGGAGTGTTGGGAATATGGCAATACAGAAAACCCTACTTGGCAAGGATGATGTAATTACCACCGCAACATCTTGTCCAAACTTCCTGTTTGGCACCTTCATTGAAAGAACTCGTGGCCAAGCCGACCACTAGGCCACCTTAATAGGACCAATCGATAGGGCTCAGTTTGGGTCGGACCTATAAGATCTCCAGTCGGATGTACACCAAGACACGGGAGACCCGCCTTTAAGAGACCACCATGTGGTGCTCTTTTAGCCCAGTAATGGGAACCCCTGATGCAAGGGGATCTTAAGATTTGTCAACAGCCTCTATGGCACTGTACTATACTTCATTCTGGTCATGGGGCGAATCCCTCATAACTGGTCCACATTAAAACTATAAATAAAAGCATTAACTCTACCATAAAGATAAGTAGACTCTCTCATACTTACTCTTGTCTCTTACTTAACTGAACAAGTACTTGACTTGAGCATCGGAGAGCCTTTAACCGGCATCACATGATGCCCTTTGACCTCCAAGGCATTCCCTCTTTTTGCAGGTTTATCTGGGAAGCCAGGAAGAGTGGGGAAGGTGGTCCTACCACCATGCATAACCACACTTGGTGTTGAACGCGAGCAAGGCATCAACATTTAGCGCTAGAAGGAGGGTCTTTTGCCCTTGCAGCATTCTTCCATACATGGTGACAAGAGGACAGACCTAGGATGACGTTCCTCGATAGGAGGGATCGAGGAACAGCCAAAACTAGAATCCGGCCATGCCTCCTGGTAGACCCTACATGGCTTGGTTCCACTTAGGTTGGCAAGCAAGTGCAAGAGGAGCAGCATCAACCATCGATTACCCTATCTAAGAGCTTACAGTGGTAGTGTGTCTTTTGATGAAGCAGATGGTTGCACTACACGTATGACAACAACAACCCTTAGCACACTTTCTGCCAGCCTAGGAAGATCAAGCTGGTGGCCAAGCAAGGTCAATGGACAGTTCCTAAAACAAAGGAGACTCTATACATGTTGAGATCCAAGCATTAGAGAATGCCTCTCGAAGCAACCACATTGTCTATAATGACCAACTTGGTGCTTAGGCCAGATGGGATCATTTTCCACAAGGTTCTTGAGCTTTAGTCTTAGACAGGCTCGGACACTAGGGTGTCCATCTCGCCCAAGACCGATCAGCCCCCAAGAGAACAAATGAACCAAAGACAGAGTTCCATATTGGGAAAAATTTCTTGAGGACACCAATAGCTGACGACTTCGTGACTTGTAGTGACAAATTGATCACATCAGGAATAGATGGTATAGGGTTAATGAGGTCAACATAACCGACTCTTTTTTTTCAAGGCAATCATGAGGGCTTCCAAGTCGAACAAATTTGCAGTGCCCTAAATAAAAGCCTATGATGGGATGACGGATGTTAAAGAGCATCTAGATCTCTATGAAGGACAAATGATACTCTAGAATGCCAATGACGTAATAATGTCTAAGGCCTTTGCATTAATGCTCATCGGTCTTACTAGGTAGTGGTTTAAGTGTATTGAGCCAGGTGCCATGAACTCTTTTCGGCAGCTCTCAGAAGCATTCTTAGCAACCTTTGCCCCGTCAAGCTTAAGAAAAAAAGGAAGTTATGCACCTTTAAGCGGTGAAGCAAGGCAAAGGAGACATTAAAGTCTACATAAACAGGTTTGCTCGAGCATCTCTAGACGTGAAGCACTTAGAGGATGAGACCCTCAAACATGCATTCTAGGAGGGTCTTTGGGATGAGGGCCTACTCTGGGTGCTTGCCCTAGAACGGTCAGGCAACTTTTTCCAAATGCTCGCTTATGTTCAGAAGCACGGGATGCCTCCGACTATATGAAGAACCACCAAGAAGGGGAGAGAAGCAAGAAAGAAAAAAAGAACAAAAAGGATTTGTCTAATTAGGACAAATCTAACCAATGTAAGAAGTAGAGGATCGAAAAGCGGAAGGTGCCCACAAAATTACACACCCCTCGTCGCCACCATAGATAAGGTGCTGAACTAGGTGAACAACAGGAACATGTTGATCGACCCACCACCATTGAAAGGAAACCAAGCAAAGAGATATCATAACAAATATTGCAACTTCTACAAAGATGTAAGGCATATCACCCGAGATTATATCCAGCTGAAAGATCGGATTAAGAAGCTCGTCCGAGTGGACACCTTAGAGAGTTCATGGAATGAGTCTTAACTCCTAGGAACAATGGAAGGAGAAATGACCATCCAATCTAGGAAGATCAAAGACAAACCCAAGATAGTATGAATGCCCCGGGCCTACCAAACATCATACACATGATCTTTAGCAGGTTGGTGATAGAGGATACCGTTACTAGTTAGTAGGCTTATGCTTCGGAAGCTAGGCTGGTTGAAAGAAGGGATTACATAACATGTCTGAGCATGTAAATAAGGTGTACAAATAGGAGGACATAGCCATCACTTTCACTAAAAGGATAGATAGGTCCACCCATACAATGATGCCTTGGTCTGCGATCTTTAGATCTCAAACAACGTTGTTTGGCAATTGACAATGGGAATTTAGTGGATATCTTGTTCAAACAGGCATTTGAAAAGCTAAAAATTAGCAATATAGTATTGGTACCAATACAATATTTACCTATCATTTGGCTATGAAGTTTTCAATAGAAGGTGGGGAGGATGTGATGAGATAAAAGCAGAAAGATTCGAGAAATGCTATATATGTTAAGGGGGGGAAGGATGCGGCTACTTGGAAGATGATCATCTCAACCATTTACAAAGTGGAGAGATAGAGTTATATGCTAAGGAAGGGACGAAAATGCTATTTGACTTAGATCTGTGGCTCCTCGAGGAGGAAGTTCGAGCATCACTAGTAGAAGACTTCATCTTATTCAACCTGGCTCAAAACACCCCGACTGAATGTTCATGATTGGGTCTCAGCTAAAGCCAAAAGTTCAAGAAAACCTGGAGAAGTTCTTGATGGAATATCAAGATGTATTCACATGGTCCCATGGGGATATGCCTAGAATAGACTCGAGTATGATAAGCTATCACTTAATTGTAAACCTCAAGCACAAGCTCGTCATCTGAAAAAGGAGAGCTTTTAAACCAAAAAGGTGTGCAATAAGAAACAAGGAAAACTAAAGACTACTCAAGGCTGGTTCATCCATGAGGTCACTTACCCTTAGTGGCTGGCAAATATGGTCATGGACAAAAGGCAAATGGGAAGTGGCCAGTCTGTATTGATTTTATAGACCCCTAATAAGCCCTGCCCAAAGGATTGGTTTTCCCTTGTGTGGATGGACCAGCTTGTCAATGCTACAGCTGGACATGAGTTGCTTAGCTTCATGGACACCTATTCTGGATACAACTAGACTTGAATTGCCAAGGAAGATCAAATTGAGACATCATTTATGATAGAACAAGGCCTATTATGCTACGAAGTTATGCCGTTCGAATTAAAGAACGCCAAAGCCATGTACCAACACCTCATGAACAAAATGTTTACGCGGTAAATTAGGAGGACAATGGAAGTATATGTCGACGATGTGCTAGTCACATCCGTCCAAGTAGTAAGCCACATCGAGGACCTTCAAGAGTGCTTTGACATGCTTCAAGATTATAGGATGAAGTTGAATCTAACAAATATGCTTTAGTAGTAGAATTTGGGAAGTACGTCTGATTCATGGTCAACCACCAAGGAGTTAAGGTCAACCCTATCAAAGCTTAGGCCATGATAAACATGCACTCCCTTCAAATAGTCAAGGAACTCCATAAGCTAATTAGGATGATCGCTACCCTATCAAGATTTGTCTCCCAATCTATCGACAAGTGCCATCCTTTTTTTTTTCAAGCATTCAAAGTGAAGTTTGAGTAAAGTGAAGAATTGAAGAGGCATTGCAAAACCTAAAAAGGTATCTAACAATATGTCTGCTCCTATCCAAACCCTACCAAGAGAAACACTTTATGCCTATTAGGTAGTGTTTGAGAAGGCAGTAAGATTAGCCTTGGTTCGAGAAGAAGACAAGGTTCAAAAAAACATTTTAAGGAGCCAAAGAGGAATGCTCACTATTGGAGAAGTTAGCCTTGGCCCTTATCAACTCTGCCCGTAAGCTTCGCCTATATTTTCAAGGAAATCCTCCAAAATCCAAAAATTTCTGGTTGGACGACCAAGTGGTTAGTCGAGCAAAAAGAATTTGAGGTCTAGTTCATGCCCCAAATGGCCATCAAGGCATAAGCCCTGGCCAACTTCATCATCGAATTCATAGAATCTAGCCAAGCCATGCCAATAGTTGAGACAGCTCCCATGGAAGAACCTAACCCTGCTTGCTGTAGCGCTGGTGATAACGAGCAATTTGAATGGAAACTATTTTTGGATGGATCCTCAATACCAATGGGTCAGGGATTGGGCTCATTCTCTTTAGGCCAGACAATTATAAGGTCTGTTATGTACTTTGATTTGATTTTAATGCCTCTAACAATGAAGCTAAGTACGAGGCGTTAATTGTTGGTCTTGGGATTGGTGAGAGCTTGAAATGGACTGTGTATGAATCCATAGCTACTCAATGCTTGTAGTTCAGCAAGTAATCGACAGATTCTATGCTGAGAAGAAAAGATTACAGAGTACCTAAAGAAAGTCCAAGCTCTACTAAGACAGCTCAAAAGCTTTACGATTGTGTAAATTTTGAAGGCTGAGAATGTTGAAGCTGATATCCTTACTTGGTTTGGCTCGGGCACAAAAATTATCAATTCTGATCGAGAAACTGGCCTAGCCAAGCATTTCAAGGGTAGAAAATGTGAATAAGACAGCCAACCAAACTAAAACCTAGATAGACCTGATCATCTGATACCTGACCACAACTAATTTGCTTGAGGACCAAGAGGGAGCTTGGCGTATTTGTAATAGCTCGACTCGGTATTTGATAATCGTAGGAAAACTTTACCGGGTGGCCATTCAACACCCTACCAAAGGTATGTCAGACCAGTGGAAGTGGAGTACCTCGTGAAAGAGATACATAGCAGCTTGTATGGCAATCACGTAGGTGGCCAGTCCTTATCCCTTAAGTGCCTTCGACAAAGATACTACTGGCTGACCATGGACCAAGACTATAAGGATTTTGCTCGCAAGTGCCTTAAGCGTCAACATTATTCTTGGATGCTTCGTAGCCATCCTGAGCTACTCAATCTAGTAATTTGTGCTTGGGTTTTCACCAAACGGGCTATAGATCCGACTAGAGCACTCCCCATTCCTGGTCATAATTTAAGTATTGTATCATCACCATTGACTACCTCACAAAGGGGGTGGAGGTGGAGCCCTATAAGAGATCACAACACCCACTTCATTTGAAAGAATATCATCTGTCGATATGGCATCCTGCACATTATCGTCACTGACAGTGCCAAGCAATTCAAAATGGCAAGCCTAATAAGAATGTGTAAGCAGCTCGATATTAAGAAGGTATTCTCGTTGCCTAAATACCCATAAAGTATTGGGTAAGGTGAGGCAATAAACAAAACCATTAAAGATAACTTGAAAAAGAAGCTAGAAGGCCTCAAAGGGGCCTAAATTGATGAGCTAAAAAAGATACTCTAGGCATACCGAATGAAAGCTGTATAGTGACTAGAGAAACATCATTTTCCCTAGTTATGGTGTTAAAGTTGTGATTTCAGTTGAAGTTGGCCTACCCAGCTTCCAGGTACAATACTTTGACAAACAAAAAAAATACTAAACAGATGATGGCCAAGCTAGATCTGATAGAAAAGAAAAGCAATATGGCCTATATCCAGACAGTTGCTCGAAATTACGTGGTCACTCGGTACTACAACAATGCATCCAGCCGAGAAACTTTAAGGTTGGAGATTTGGTTCTAAAAAAGGTCCTAGTACAACAATCGGGGCTTGAGTCGTTCTATTTAAAGTAGAACGGACCATACAGTGTGGTTGGCATTTTTTGACCAAATACATACAAGATTGCCTACGGCAAAGGCAATGAACTTAGACACCTATTAATGCCAAAGACTTAAGGTTTTTTTATAGCCAACTCAAAGACCAAAACTCTTTTTTTGACCTCTAGTTTTAATCAGACCTCCTTTTGCAATTTCTTATACAAAAAACCCTTAGATAGAAAAGAAAGAGACCAAAATGTATGAAAGCACCATTAATGAGAATGACTTTTTGCAAGTTTTTTTCTTTTTAAAAACTGTTCAGCCTACCAAACAAGACTACATTCGATCAAAAACCTACTAGGTTTACTTATCCAATAGAGCTTAGAATACTACAAAAATGTCGTGGCCAACCAGGAATATGCTTCTTTTTCTAAATTCATGGCCTTAATATATGGCCAGAAGACCAACCCAGTAAACTCATCTAAATTAGGGGCCAGGTCAGTAGTTGAGGAAAATCAAATCAAAAAACTGATCATTGTATGGATTTTGGTGTTCCTCGAATAAACTTCCCTCGGAAGCTTCCAAGACTTAAAAGGGTCAGTTGGCAAAAGCAAACACACTGGATGATGTAACAAGGACACAAGCTGCAGCCTCCTAGTACAACCAGACTTGAAATTTTTTCCAAGCCTAAGGGGCACTCTAGGTATTGTCAAAGACCCGAAAACAATAAGACTTGAAAATAAATTTCCAAAAACTTTGCCAAGTCAAAGTCTGGCATGAACTCAACTTGGGCTCTCCTCAAGTATAGCCTTGGGTTAAAAAAAAAGAGAGAAGAAAAGACAAGCAAAAAATCCAAAAACAATCTTATTGATCATTATTGAGAGGGTATAAAAACAAGCATCCCTTAAGCCCGAGCACACAAAAGAAGAAGAAGAAGAAAGAGGCCTGATCCTGAAGTAGTTATTCCTCATTGTTCACCTTGGCGTGCCTGCCTCATTGCCTTTACTTTAGTTAATAGCCCCCGAATTTGTAGGTTCCTCATACTCAGCCGACATAAAGGACTAATCCAAGTCAGTTAGGTCTAGATTGTCCATAAGTAGTTGGAAGCGATAGCCCTTCATTCTGATAAAGTACACGTTAGGTATTATGGGAACTTCTTCAAGGCTGCCACCACCTCCTCAACGATGGTCGACACGACCACCTTCTTTTCTTTCTTCTCAGGCTGACCTTAGGTACTCAACTATTTTCTCATGTAGAAGGCTTGAAGCCTCAGTCTTGGACTTGGGCCAAAGATCTTGGCTAAGAGCTACAAAATAAAACAAAGGAGTCAAAAAAAAGGAACAGAAGTATCTTGACCAAGAACAATCCGAGCAACTTTTACCTTCTAAGAAGTACGACAACTACGTCGAGGTTATCGACCTTGCTTTGTCTCTTGGTTTCTATAATATAATTGTCCTTGGGTAGCAAGCCCTCCAACCTGGATAAAATGCTAGATTGGGAGGACGATTAGCTAGTTGAGTGGCATGGCGGGTCAGCTTTCCTTGAAGGTGATGGCATGTCCTTAGGAGGCAGGGCATATCTTTCGATTTGAATCGATGACTAGGAGGACGGGTCGATAGTTCCTTTTAAATTCTTCAGCCGAGCCAACTTCTCGATGGCCTACCTGGCTGCTTCCTTGACCTTCCTCTTCTTATCATTAGCCATTTCTACATAGAGAACAAAAGAAAGTTAGATCCTAAAGAAGCCATGACTTGATAAAAATAGTGTAAAGGTTAGACGGACCTCGAATTCGGAGAGGCATGCTCAGGTATAGGGCTACCCTTAGTTCTTCCATATATTCGTCCAACACTAGTGGGCCATAGTCTTTGAGGGCACTATCGGATACCCCTACAAATGTGGATGATGATAGAACCTTGGATTGCATTATAGATCGATCGTTTGGTTGGGAAAAATACCAGGGAACTTTATCCGGTATCCAAATAGATAAAATTGGGACAACTGCCAGGATGTTGTCATCTTGTCAAAGGGGCTAAAGAATTGAACCCTAACGACCACCCATACTACCTTAATGACATCTTGTTGGGGAGCTTCTTTTGCTGTCGATCATCCTCAGACTACTACTTAAGCTTCTTAATTTTTTTTAAGGACAGTGTCCTCGCGATTGACAACTTGCTCTATAAGAAGCCCTAGCTGAAGTTGGTTGGCATCCTCTTATCGTCTGGTACTTCTTTGCCTAACTAAGTTTCTCATGAGCCCCTATTGTAAAACTACTCTTACTTCTAAATCTTATCGGAGTCGAGGTTGCCTAGCACAAAGTTCCTAAACATGCCCTAAAAGTAATACCATCTGACCTGTCAAGGAAGTTTCTTCATTCAGTATAGATTCTTGAATGTCATGAACGATATCTCTGTTGCAAAGTATCGCAACCATAGGATGAAGCAATCGACTAGTGTGTGGTAGGCGTTTGGATTAAGCTAAGCCAGGCAAATGTTGAGGTCACTAATGGCATGCTGCAACCAAGGATGGAGTGGCAACCTAAGTCCCGCTCGAAAGAATTTGGTGTATAGTGTTATGTGGTCTGAGGGTGGTCTAGTTGGGAGGTCATTAGGCTCAGGCACTAGTAGCTTCATGAACCTAGGGAAGTTATAACGGACCCGAAGCTTGTCCAACCTCCCTTCAATAATAGACGATGAAAATTCCACCACTGACCTTCCTACCTGCCAAGTCCTTCGAACTTGGATAAACCATACCATTGTAAAGACGAGTGAGGCCACCTCTAACTCATCAGCTATCTCATCATTTTCATTGCCCCTGACATTGGAAGCCTCTCAACGTCAGCCACCTCTATGCAATGAATCAAAAAGGCCAGAAGTACCTTGCTTTAGAGCGGCTCACCTTGCATGATTTGACCACTAGAATCGAGTATGATTCTCAAGACTATACCCCTTATCTTACGTGCAATAATTGGGGCATAGGCAATGGAACTCTATGCGTATATGAGTGACGTTCCCAAATAGGACCTCAAACTCTACATCCCTAGATTTTTGCCTTGAGGCACCGCTTAGAATCCCCTGCTGAGGCATGGTTGTGCCCCCTTCCACCATCATCAGCACCAAGTTCCCCGGCACAACTTCCTTGGGCATGATCTTGACCATGTCCATACTAGAACTACTTTCAGACAATGGCCACGTCAGAGAACTGGTGTCTAAACTCGAGTCCAATTTCAAGCTTAAGCTTTTGTCAGCAGACTAGTTTTAGGAATTGAAAAAGTCACTCATATTTTCCTTAGAAATATGGACGGCTTAATGGCTTGAATGGCTAAGAATCTCGAATAGTTGAACACGATCGGCATAGAAAGTTGTCCTTCTAGTCGGCAACTAGCAGAAAGGTGCAGAATTTAAAGTCACAATGATTGCTAGGAAGTCAGACGATCACCCAAACGTAGCTTGACATATGACAGCGTTTGCAATAAAACCCAATCTAGGGTTCTCTCGAGCAGAACCACCCAAGCTATCCCTAGCATATAAGAGATGCATTGATCAAAGTTTGACCTACTCGATGCCTCTAACCATATTATGCAAGCGCAATTTGCTCAGGTGCTGACTAGGTACACTAGGGGGGCTATTATTAGGGGTGTGATTAGTGTTGAACCCGAGGACTTCCTATGGTAATACCGAGCACTCTATCGAGGACTTCCTATGGCAATGCCGAGCACTCTATCGAGGACTTCCTATGGCAATGTTGAGCATCCTGCTCTATAAGGATGTTGTAATTACCACCATAACACGTTAACCAAGACTTCCTATTTGGTACTTCCATTGAAAGAACTTATAACTGAGTTTACACTAGACTGCCCTATTGTCGGTAGGGCCTAATTCGGGTTGGACCTATCAGGGCTCGAGTTGGATGCACACCATGACATGGGAAATCTGCCCTTAAAAGCCCACCATGTGGCACTCTCTTAGCCCAGCATTGGGAACCCCTGATGTAAGGGGATCTTGACACTTGTAAACAGCCTCCATGGCACAATAATGTACTTCATCTGGGTCATGGAGTGAACCCGCCCTATAACTGGTCCAAATCAAACAATATAAATAGGAGCATTAACTCTACTACAAAGATAAGTAGACTCTCGCATACTTGCCTTTGTCTCTCTCTCCCTTGGCTGAACAGGTACTTGACTTAAGTGTTGGAGAGCCCATGGCTTGCACTACACTAGTGCCCTCTTGACCTCTGAGGCGTTCTTTCTTTTTGTAGCTTCATTTTGGGAAGCCGAGAAAAGCAGAGGAGATGGTCTGACGGCTGTGTGCAACCGCACGTGGTGTTGATCGAGAACAAGGCATTAACAAGGAGTAACAATGAATTTGTGCCTTATTTCGGATTTTCTTTTTAATTTCATTTATAATAAATTTGAGTGAGGTTTCACTCCTCTTTCTATTTATTAAAAAAACCAATATCTTAGTAATCCTTTGTAATTAATTTATTATTATCTTGATCTCCTTGGAATTAAACAGTTCTTTAATCTTTTATATAATTTATTCTTAACTATAATTATTTTATTTAATTAATCTTAACAAATTATTTTTTATTAATTATTTATTTTTTCTAATATATTACTATTAAATATACCCGTAATAGTTGAACATGTATTTAGATTTAGGATGCGTTTAGTATCGCTTTTGATTCTTTCAAAAGCACTTTCTATAAAAAATTATGCATTTATAGTGTTTGGTAAATATATTCAAAAGCATTTTTTACAAAAAAACAATACACTTTTAAGTTTTTTTGAAAGTTAAAAGTTATAGCTTTTAGGTCCTAGTTCTGCTTTTACTTTTACTTTAAGTATAAATAGTGCTTTTTGAGAAGTGCAGCAATCCCATACGCACCCGTAGCTCACTTAAGTAACTGTACTTTGGGTCGCCGTATATGGCTTTCCTTTTCTATCTCTCTTTATTATTATTTTTTTTTTCAATCATGAGAAGTCCAGTCATTAATGTAGAGGGTCAAATTGGTGACGAAAAAAGATTTGTAAGAAGCACGACGCTTACCAAAAAAATAATGAAAACACACAAACACATTCTGCCCCAAAGCTAAGAAAATAAGAAGAGAGAGAGAATAAAATAGAAAACACACATGGCAACAAGATAGTAAAAAAATAACGAGCTGCAAGAACAATTATTGTAAAGAATTTCTTAGAACATATAAAGGAAAAAGGATAGACGCTCATATCGAAAATAGTATGCATTTTTTTCTTGGGGATAGCTTTTTTTTTTTTTTTAATGAAAAGAGGCATGTTATTTATCTGCTTCAGAAAAATTAAAATCAAAAGAGAAATGGTGAATTTAATTTAGGTGTTTATCGCTTTCAATTTTGACAATATATATAATATTCTGCAGAGTCTATTTCAAAATCTAAGATAAGGGCATAGCTTTCCTTTAAAAAAATAAAAAAGGAAGAAGAAGATAAGGTAAGGCATAGCTTTACAAATATATACCAATATAAGGGATAAGTTTATGCCATGAAAAAACGTGGTGGTCTAGGTCCACTAGAATCTATGCCATGGTATCTTTTAATTCTTAAAACGATAAAATGTCTACTTTGAAAAGAATATAACATGGAAACATATTTTGATCACTCATTGTGAGGCATATTTTGAGACATGACTTAGTGGGATTCATTTTATATCAGTGACTAGTTAAGGTGGATTCTTTCTATATATATATATATTTAGAATATCAAAATGATATATTAATATGCTATAGATGAATAAAAAATTGATATCTAAAATGTACCTAAGGATTTGAAAAAATTAAAAAGAAAATTGCATGTTCCACATGGAAAAGAGATTTGTGCACGAGCGCACGTCCTATTGACACAAATATCAACCTAAAATGCCATGGAGGCTTAGTTTTTCCGTTTTCCATTTATTTTTCTATTCAAGACTACGAGTTTAGTCTGATAATTAGATCCTTAAATCCAAATTAAATCTAGATTAATTTTGAGATTATCAATGGGATGTCTCCACTCTCGTATGATATCTTTGAAAGGGATCTGCCTCCCATTCTTGAAAACACTTTGAAGCAAAGAGCTCTGTCAACAGCTTTCTTTCTTTTTTTTTTTTTTTTGGCCAACAGTTTATTCTCAATACACCACTCTCTCTCTCTCAAGGTCAATTCACCCGTGTTGTTTCTGCTAGCACTAGAGTCAACTTTTGTTGTAATCAATTACCAAAAAAGAAAAATGTTTTTTTCTCGGCTATTTCGTAGAGCAACATCTCTTTGTGATGGCAACATTATTCCTATCCCATCCGGATCTTCCCTTTTTTTTGTTTCACACTCGGTGTTGAACAACTCATTTTTAGCGGTTCCTCAGTCTTACACGTCCCCCCGTTTCTAGTATAATAATTTAGAATATTATCATTTTGTATCTTGTATTTTAGAAAAACCTTGCATTAGTTTTATGTTATTTGAAAAATATCAAAATGATAATCTGTAGTTCTTAAGAATATTATTTTGCTGCCATGAGTTTATTGTTTGGTGTAAAATTTTCTTTTTGTCCATTTATTAATAAATTTTAAATTAATTTTGTAAAACTATGATAGAAAATAAAAAAATTAAATAAAAATTATCAAAGAAAAGCATATATATATGCTGACTTATTAATTTTTTAATATTATTTCAAATTATTTTCTTTTATAGTTTCCACTAAATAATTTAGGATTTATTATTAAAAGGGTAAGTTAAAAATTTCACGTCATAAGACACAGACTTAGCGTACCAAAATAAATTTTAAAAACTATATGGTACCACTTTGATTATTTTTAAATAACAAAGTATCAATGTGATGTTTCTTAAAAATACATGATAACAAAGTGGCCGTTTGGTATTATTTTTAAAATAGGTGAAAATGTTTTTATTTTGAAAAATAAAATTTTTTTGAGAATTATGCTGAGAGTGTTTATAAATTTTTTGCCTCAAAAAGTATGCGAAAACATTTTCAAAAATTTTAAAAACAAAAACAAATGAAGCCAAACTGATAAAAACCCTTATAATTTTCTCTGCTCTTACTTTTTTTCCTTGTAGATTCCACAATAAATTTTTTATTTATCTTTTTATTTAACTTTTTTAAAAGGGATTTCTATTTACTTTTAAAATCTGGAGAGAATATCTCCATTTACCCTGACGTTTTAATGTTTTTAATACTTTTTATTTTTTATTTTTAACTTATGGGCAGGGGTTCAAATTTTTTGTTTTGCGATGCGATCAGATATGGTTTTATCTCAAGAGTACACAAATCATATAGATCTACAAAATCAAATATACATCTTACTGCACAAGATATGTACTCTTCTCTTCATTTTTCTTTTCTCTTTCCTTTTTCCTTTTTCTTTTTTCTTTTCTCAGCACAGCTCTCTTCTCTTCAAATCTTCATTCATGAGACTCTTCCCTAATCTCCATCAGACTCTTTCAATTCAAAGCACGAAAACTAGAAAAAAGGCTGTCAGTTTTGCACGAGAACTTTGTTGTTGCAAGATTAGGCCTATCAAAACAAAAAATGGATCACAAAATAAAAAAAAATAAATCAGATTCTATTATTGGAAGACCTATCGCAGGTCTCACTAGCGTGGGGCTCACCGGTCGTGAGATGGTAGGTCTCGCCATCACGATCCATAGTGCGTCGCAAGGGAGAAAGGGTCTCCAATTCATGTATTAAAGAGCTTTAGATCGGAAACAATAGCTCATTGAAGGTGTGCGACCAAAAAAACCCAAAGATTTTAGACACGGCCGAAGAAAAAGCGTGAAGATTTGAACACTAATTTTAGTTAGCAATTAGTTATGAGTGATTAATTTGGTAAAAAGAATTTTGAAGATGGTTAGCATCCCTAAATTTTCAATGTTCTTTCCAGTTCATATTACTAATTTCCATGCCGATTCAAAGAAAAAAAAAATGAAGTGAGAATTGCATGACTACAAAAACCATTATCACCTACCCAATGATGAAATTAATGGGTGGGTTTGTTAATTCCCATTAGCCTGATTAAGGTGGGTTTGTGTGATGCCTTGATGAATTAATGGGTGATGATCTTAAAAGAAGGTAATTGAGAGCAGTGACGAAACAAAAAATTTTTGTGAGGGGGCTACTAATTACAATGAATTTTTTTTTATCAAATTAACAATTATGGATATAATATAATTGTCTCTAACAAAATTTCATGTTTAAAAAAATGTTGCATAATAACTTTATTACAAAGACTATCGAAATATATTCTTAGTAGTACAAATAAAGTGTTATTCATAAACTAATGTCGTGTTGAAATATTGTGGAGGTTGATATGACATTCTCAAATATATTTTGATAAATAAATTATCAAATCCAACAACAACGACAACAATATTCATTTTTTTAATATAACATTTGTGCAACAAGAGAATCGCAAAAAGTTAATTACTATTATGAATTATGAAAAAAAAAAGGAAAAAGATATACAATAAAGCATTAGTATTAATAAATAAATTTAAAGGCATATTAGGCTGCTAAAATGATTGGGCTTCTTTGATAAGTGGCCATTTGTAAAAGTTTGTTAATTTTTGGGGAAAGAATATATATAAACATAATTTTTTGGCGGAGGCGCGGGCGGGGCATTTTGTGGTTTTAGGTGTTATTATGTTTATAGAAATAAGTTTTTGAAAATAATAATAAAATTCCTTGGTAACTTCGTCACTGATCGGAAGGAATGGAAAAAAAACCATGGCTGAGATTTAAAGAAGAAGCAGCAACAGCAACATTAAAGCTGACCTGTCAATGTTGTCGTTTATAAGGGCGGAAAGGGATTTGATTTTATTTCTCCCAGCTTTATTCCCGTATGCCAAGACCTATCTAATAACATGCAAATAAGGGCCCATCACTAATCCCATTAGTCCTATTGTCAGATTCTCTCTCATCGATGAGGCCTTTTGTATGTCTTCCGTTGTAGTTTTTACCACTTAGAATCCACTCTTTCCCATCAAACTATTTCTACCCTCATTTTACTAAACAAATCAAATTGCCACGGCCTGTTTCGGGAAAAAAAAGAAAAGGAAAAGAATAAACAAACAATTTGAGAAACTTAAAAATTTAGAACTGTTTATCTCATGTCTACACAACATAACTCTTTACAAAAACTTCTAAAATTTTTCTTTGGAAGCATCAAGACATTTATAGTTGAAGTCGATTTCCATGAAAATGGATTGTTTGACCACTTGCATGAAGGGAATGAGTACTATTGTGTGCGATCTCAGCGGCCCAAGGCCTAAAGCCAAGATAAAAAAAGAAGTCCAATTCATCCCATTACTCCTAGAAATCTAGAGGTCAAGACAACTAGTTGCATCGTGCCCTCCGCCCCTTGCTATTTGTTTATTATTTCAAGGGCAGTAAACAAGAGTAAGTGAGACCAACAGTCGAGATAGTGCTCCCGAATTACAGACCACTAGTATGGGAATCAACCCAACACTCCCTTCGAGCGTGCCGAAACTGCACACCCACAAGGAACGGGTTGACACGAGACATGAGAATTCCCTTCAAAATTGACAATATTTTTATCATTTTTATTTTAGTATAAAATAAAAGGCAATGTTGTATAAAGGGAGGGTCTCATGCAATGGGGGCTCTCTCTAGGGGAGACTTCCCACAGAAACTTCTATCTCTCTCTTTCTCTCTCTCTCTTTCTCATTAATATTTTGTAAGTTGACAAAGCATCAAAAATGTCAAGAAAGGAAAATAATGGATGTAGCTCATTAAGAGTGAACCACTATAGACCCTAGTGTTTCCCATAATTTTATGCACTTTTAATTATGCTTATCAGTGGTAACCATGAGTGATTTATGAGGATTTTTGTCAACTATTTCCCACCATCAACAATTGGTGCTAGAAGGAGTGCCTTTATCTTTTGAAAATGAACCATTCATCATCATGGTAACTACTCGCACTGTAACGCCCCTATATGGGGGTTAACAGTTTTTAATGAGATAAAATAAAATAAATAATAAAAGTAAAACCTTAAAAATTAAAATTTGCCCGGGACTTAAATGAAAACTCTCAACTCAAAAATAAAAATATAAACGATAAATAAACCACAGTTTTAATGTAGCACCTTAAATTTAATAATATAAACTGTTGTCATCATCATTTTAACCCTCAACACATTATAATTACAGTCACAGAAAGTAACAATTGATGCTTACATTATCATGAAGAACATTCTTTACAATTGAGCAGTCCCAATGTAATATAGCTACATCACTTCCTCAACTATATTTCTCGTAGCCACCTCACACTTAGTGAGTCCTGAAAAGATATAAACATAAGGGAATGAGCAACACTATGCTCAGTAGAGAAAGCCATTACTCACCTTTAGGTTTTTATCATTACCACATTAAAACCTGCATGGTTAGTAAGTCACATCATATTTCAGATTATGAGGTTTATTATGATCACATCTTATGGATACCGTAGTTAATCATTACCAAGTGTCATAATTACACATTTATACAAATATTACCAATCATCATTGTTCCTAGGTATCCATGTTAAATTGAGTATCACTCAACTCATCGAAACCCAAATGGGCGCACTTGATCACCCTATAAACATTCCAAGGGTGTTCCGGTGAGGGAACATCAAGCCCCGAGTCCTCACCAAATCGATTCCTGTACAGTGTGTTCTGGGACTTTCAACCCAAGGAAGCGTCATCGCCTTCCCCCTATTTTACCTTTTAGGGTATTCATGCCCAAGGACGTAACCGTCGCCCTCTTCATGTCTCACAATTTCTCTATATTGAATCATTATCAATAGAGTTAATTTTTCTAACCATGCTTCTCAATTTATAACATGTGTCAATTCATTATGTTCCTCGCCGTACAATACAAGACGAGTCCATGTCATAGTTTCATATGTGATAATCATATAATATCAGTTCAACATAGATATATATATATTGCGGCAAAACAATCAATTTTAATTCTATAAAAACCTCACAAAAGATGAGTAATAGAATCCCTACCTTTCAAGCTTATCAACAGTCTCTTAATCCTGGAATCAATTAACGTTAGCTCCATACTCCCTTGATCCTAAGGCGTGCATAAGGACAATTAAAACTAAAGCACAACATACAACTACATTCATAAAATTTATTTTAATTTAATCTTAGAATTTCAAGAAATAACCACTGCCCATAGAGGTATTACAAAGTTTAACAATATAAATTTTCTGTCTAGGGCATATACACTTAGACTTCATACATATGCTCCAAAATAGCAACAAACATATACTTAGGTTTAAGAACGCAAATTTGAATAATCCTTTAGTATAAAAGAAAATTTATAAATGAAAGACTAAATTTGTTCATAAGATTCTAACCTCGGATTATGGTTAGTTGGAAGCTTGAAATGGCTTCAAAACAGGTTCCTTTACTTCGGTATGACTGAAATTCTTGCTCAAATGGAGGTGATCGTGGCTGATTTTTATGGCTGCCTTGAAGAAGTTCTCTAAGTATTTTGCTTCAGCAAAGAAATAAGAAGAAGAGTGTGGGAACCGTGGAAGAAAAAGGAAGAAAAGATGAAGTCTTTGAAAAGAAGTGATAGAAACAATTATAGAGGAGACATGTTGAAGCATGTCACGGAGGAAATAAAGAAAATGAGGGTCAAGAGTAGTTGGAAAAGATATCCTTATGTCTCATCTAAAGACTTTAACACACATAATGCCAATATGACATTTTTGAGATTTATTAGAAGTTCTAAGGCTTTTTAGTAATCATACTAAATAAATATAGGAGAATTTTAGAAAATTTAAAAATAGATAAAAATAAATATTATAAAATAAATTTAAATGAAGCAATTTTTTTTTATACATTAAAAATTAATTTAATTACCTCAATACCCGTTAGAAGAATAACGGGTGTCACAGCTCTACCCCTCTTAAAGAAATTTCGTCCTCGAAATTTCAATTCTAGCAATACTAGTAAAAATTATGATTCCATTATGATTCCAATTCCGAGTCTAAACCGTTAATGTTGTTTGTCCTCCAAATTTAAGTTATCGTATTTCCACTTATTTACTTGCATAATAAATCTTACTCTAATTTCTAAATCCCTCAATAAGAGTATTTCTGACAAGTTTCAACTTGTAACACCGTATAATAGTCTAAGAATCTGATCAGGCATACATATTGACCATATCATGATTCCAGTCCTTCATTGTCCATGGACCGTGATTTACAATCACATTTAAGGAGATTGCCAGAGAAATTTTATATACTTCATCTTTAGGTTCCTTTTCCTTTTTGAGTAAGGAAAAGTCAAATATATTTGATTTCATACCTCAACTAATAAACTAAAACATAATCATAAAACATATATCACAAACACTTTTATTCAAAACTATACATTAAACTTACTCATAGAGATATTAAACGGAATCTCAGAGTTGCAAACATACCCGACATATTTTTCATTAAACAGCTATCCTCATGACACAAACATTCAACCCAAATAATATACTCATATTTCATATGGAATATCCCCATAACTGACTCTGGTACTTCCACATAATATTAACAGAATATTACACATTACAAACATAATACGGATACATTTCGAGAGTACAAGGCACTCCGTATACCAGCTATCCATATCATGCATGCTTATAGGATACAAAAACATCGATAAACAAAAGATCAGACCTTAAGAAGGATGCGTTTCGAGAGCATCAAGTACTCCGTATCCAGCCATCCCGGCATTAGGCTCAATGAATCTAAAAGATTGAACAACGACGTACCACAAGAAACACAGAATACAAGGTAAACGGTTATTCGTAACACACGGAATATGGACACACATGCCTACATGCCAAAGATAAAACAAAAAGATTACAGATGGAGATTCAAATCAATTGGCCGCTCCCGGCTTTCCCTTTCCCATTCAAGCTTGGATGTTGCAGTGTCGGATTCTGGATGTATGATTTGCATTTTATCTATCAATTCCTCAGCTGTTGAAGCAGTGACAAAGATTTGTCTCTCCGATTCTGTAGTGATGTTTTCTTCCACAGCGTAATCTAGAAATTTCAAAAGACCGTCATAAAAACCCTTTACGTTCAGCAGTCCCAAAGGTTTGGAATAAAAGCCCAACAATTGCCCACAAGCAACTATAAATATTTCCTCAAGAGTACCTAGACCACCAGGTAATGCTATAAAAGCATCAGAATTATAGATTATGTCTTTAAAATTTTTAGGGATACTCCTGACTCCTTCTCCCTTACCTATGGCTTCCTTACAAAGGTTTCCTTCAACTGGAATATGAGGCCAAATTCTTACATCAGTAGCGTCGCTAGACCTAGCTGCTAGTGCCATATTTACCATCATTTTTATACTACCACCCCCATAGATTATGTTAATCTTCTTGTGTGCTAGGACTTGCCCTAAGTGATTTGCAGCTTCTAAATAAGCTTTATCTTTTCCAAGGCTGGAACCACAAAAGACACAGACATTCTTTATTTTCTTCGTGGACTGGGAGGTAGACATATTTGGTTTATAGAAGTGGTTGCTTAATGTCTGCTCCACTTAGACTTCGGGTTCTACATGAGATTTTAAAGATGAGAAATATACAAAAAGGGCTAAAGAGATAGACGAGTAGGTAATGAAAAGGTAATCCAAAGATTTAAACAAAATCTTGTGCGGATAAGAAAGTAAGATAAGGTGATTGATAGTTTACAGAAAATCTGATTCACTTTTTGAAAAAGATTAGACTCTAATTGTATAACTTTTGACAATTGAGAACAATTCGACAGAAGACCCTCTTGACACAACTGTAGACTTTTTGACAAATATACACCAAGTCTAGAAATTTAATATAAACGACAAATACTGTAGAACTTTTGAAATTTGAGACACAAATCTTGAAATATCTGGATAAGCTTTTCAAAATTCAAACATATTACTGTACCGTATGTGACGTGTCTGAGAAGATAATATATTTTATTATATATATATTTAAGAAAATCATAAATTAAATAAGATATTAACACTCACTGTATCAATCTAATAATCACAATTATTTCAAACACAAAAGCAAATATTCTGAGTAAAAGAAAAATACAAACTGTTGAACATCAGCTAAAACTGCTTCAAATAAGTAAAGGCTAAATAACCTTTATAGAGCGATGACTTATTCCCCATCCAGTTTTCTTATGGCTTGACAAACAGGATCTAGAAATACCATATTCCTGAGGCGTTGTCTTTCTGTATAAAATTTAGGCCAGAGTTTAAAAATAGCTCCTTGAACATATCCACTAGGGTGACCGTGGAGAGGAGGATGGATGCTATCCAAGTTCTCCTTTGAAAGTCCTTCCCTACAAAACCTTATTTTATCCTCTCTATTCGTTGACATATAACCAGGTGAAGTACATTTACCGTTACAATTTTGTCTTCCACATTTGTTACAAGCGACCACGATGGCACGAGCTCTTCTTTTCATTGCACTACGACTGGTACCTGTTCCTGGTAAACCGACATCTTGACTGAAGTCACTCGGACGGATTTTCCCCTCTATCAACATTCTCACATCACAAGGGATGCCAAAACGCATAAGAATCCACAACCGAGTAATTCTAGCCTTATATTTCTTTTTGAGAATCTTTTGGGAGAGTGATGGGAAATACTTTCTCAGATGTTGGTACTTTGGGTCCATGATGAGATGAAAGAAGAGTAAATAGAAAGGAAAAATTAAGATAGTAAATTGCAGAATCCTAGAATTCCTTCTTCTTTTAGAGGAAAAGAAGAATTTCTAATGAAAAAGAAGAGGATTTGCGATTTAGAGAGAAAATAACAAATTAAGAGAGAAAAAGTGAACTCAGAGAAATAAGCTCCTATGCACAGTAAACGTATTTGTAAACAATGATTAAACCACTGTATATGACACGTATAGAAACCACGTGGGAGAGACAGTGTGAATCAAACTGATTTAAGATTTGAACTAGGCCCAAATGTTCTTAGTTGAAAATGGTCAGGTTGTTTCGGGCCTTAACACATTTAGAACGAGTTAAATAACAAACATAAAATTGAAAACCAATTCGTATGAATCTTAAACCCAATTCAAGCCACTATAGATAAGTTAACTATGAACAACAAATCTAATTTAACGACAACAAGGATCTTCCTGAATGATCCAGCAACTCAAATAATTTTGTTTTAATCAAAACCTTATTGAACAATACATACACCCATATGTTATTGATAATACTCAACATCTATCAATGGATTCATCATCATTACTACCAAGGGTTTAGAATGCGACTAACCTTGAAATCAATACGATTTACGTCTTTCAACGTAGACCATATCAACGAACAAAGACACTAGATGTTACTACTTAGGAACATCTACAATCTCCACAATTCTACTTATACAATATATAATTTCCTCATATAACAAAACCTTAGGTAACCAAAAGATTCACTGATACACTTAAATACAATGTACGTAACAAAATATTCCAATTTTGAGATTCATGCATTCTAGACTTTACACAGTCTCAACAGACCAAAAGTCTAACATTTATCTCTCTCAAGATTCAATACCATGATTCCCAACTTATATCATATTCCTCAAATAAATAGAACTTTCAAGAAAAGTTATTGACACTTATGTGCTCCATCGAATCCACACATAATCATTACTTAGGTTTGAATCAATTACGAAAAATTTGGCATATCTATGCCAAACTTTAAAATCAATAAATCAAGCCTTATATTTCTTATTGTTTTTCACGAGACAAAAGGCTCTTAAATCCTCGTATCTATACGAATTTCTCATCGTTTATACGAATTAAATATGCTTATAGATCCAAATATTATACGAATCTCTCATAAGCAATCTACTTATAAACTCATTCCATATAATTATCATTCCCTTATAACTATTAATACTTTCCTTCTATATAATTATTGTACTCATATAACTATTAATATTTTCATTCTATGGCCTTTCCATGTTACATCCTTCTAGACTGTATAAATCAATGTGAAGGTTCATTTTGATGATGACAATGAAAATTCAGCTTCAAAACCATCTCAAAAATATTTTTTTTTTTTTTAAAGTGGTGCTACACTCCCTAGGTTAACCGAACCTAGGCTCTGATACCAAAAATTCTGTAACGCCCCTATATGGGGGTTAACAGTTTTTAATGAGATAAAATAAAATAAATAATAAAAGTAAAACCTTAAAAATTAAAATTTGCCCGGGACTTAAATGAAAACTCTCAACTCAAAAATAAAAATATAAACGATAAATAAACCACAGTTTTAATGTAGCACCTTAAATTTAATAATATAAACTGTTGTCATCATCATTTTAACCCTCAACACATTATAATTACAGTCACAGAAAGTAACAATTGATGCTTACATTATCATGAAGAACATTCTTTACAATTGAGCAGTCCCAATGTAATATAGCTACATCACTTCCTCAACTATATTTCTCGTAGCCACCTCACACTTAGTGAGTCCTGAAAAGATATAAACATAAGGGAATGAGCAACACTATGCTCAGTAGAGAAAGCCATTACTCACCTTTAGGTTTTTATCATTACCACATTAAAACCTGCATGGTTAGTAAGTCACATCATATTTCAGATTATGAGGTTTATTATGATCACATCTTATGGATACCGTAGTTAATCATTACCAAGTGTCATAATTACACATTTATACAAATATTACCAATCATCATTGTTCCTAGGTATCCATGTTAAATTGAGTATCACTCAACTCATCGAAACCCAAATGGGCGCACTTGATCACCCTATAAACATTCCAAGGGTGTTCCGGTGAGGGGACATCAAGCCCCGAGTCCTCACCAAATCGATTCCTGTACAGTGTGTTCTGGGACTTTCAACCCAAGGAAGCGTCATCGCCTTCCCCCTATTTTACCTTTTAGGGTATTCATGCCCAAGGACGTAACCGTCGCCCTCTTCATGTCTCACAATTTCTCTATATTGAATCATTATCAATAGAGTTAATTTTCCTAACCATGCTTCTCAATTTATAACATGTGTCAATTCATTATGTTCCTCGCCGTACAATACAAGACGAGTCCATGTCATAGTTTCATATGTGATAATCATATAATATCAGTTCAACATAGATATATATATATTGCGGCAAAACAATCAATTTTAATTCTATAAAAACCTCACAAAAGATGAGTAATAGAATCCCTACCTTTCAAGCTTATCAACAGTCTCTTAATCCTGGAATCAATTAACGTTAGCTCCATACTCCCTTGATCCTAAGGCGTGCATAAGGACAATTAAAACTAAAGCACAACATACAACTACATTCATAAAATTTATTTTAATTTAATCTTAGAATTTCAAGAAATAACCACTGCCCATAGAGGTATTACAAAGTTTAACAATATAAATTTTCTGTCTAGGGCATATACACTTAGACTTCATACATATGCTCCAAAATAGCAACAAACATATACTTAGGTTTAAGAACGCAAATTTGAATAATCCTTTAGTATAAAAGAAAATTTATAAATGAAAGACTAAATTTGTTCATAAGATTCTAACCTCGGATTATGGTTAGTTGGAAGCTTGAAATGGCTTCAAAACAGGTTCCTTTACTTCGGTATGACTGAAATTCTTGCTCAAATGGAGGTGATCGTGGCTGATTTTTATGGCTGCCTTGAAGAAGTTCTCTAAGTATTTTGCTTCAGCAAAGAAATAAGAAGAAGAGTGTGGGAACCGTGGAAGAAAAAGGAAGAAAAGATGAAGTCTTTGAAAAGAAGTGATAGAAACAATTATAGAGGAGACATGTTGAAGCATGTCACGGAGGAAATAAAGAAAATGAGGGTCAAGAGTAGTTGGAAAAGATATCCTTATGTCTCATCTAAAGACTTTAACACACATAATGCCAATATGACATTTTTGAGATTTATTAGAAGTTCTAAGGCTTTTAGTAATCATACTAAATAAATATAGGAGAATTTTAGAAAATTTAAAAATAGATAAAAATAAATATTATAAAATAAATTTAAATGAAGCAATTTTTTTTTTATACACTAAAAATTAATTTAATTACCTCAATACCCGTTAGAAGAATAACGGGTGTCACATGCACTAACCGTACTGGAGGCAACTACAACAACTCCGTCACCCATGGAGGTGACCGGTCTATTAGAGGTAGTGCTGGAGGATCAAAAAGAGGTCGACAACCCTCTTGGACAACCTTACTAGAGCAAAAAGTTGAGAGGATGAGCAGATTGCTTGAAAAAAAAGTCTCGATGGCCCTAGATGACATCCATGGCCGAGATGATAACCCTTCAGGGGATGACCTAAAAGACCAAGAGAGCCAGCTTGGTGGCCAAAATGGTGGCCAACGGGTTAACCCTAAGAGAACTGAAGAGACTAAAGATGGTTGAAAAGGAAGGGCCAATTCCATGGGTAGCTGAGAGCGAAGGAGGAGAACAGGCCAAACTCAGGCTCAAAGAGTTGATCAACACAATCAGCATAGGCAAAACACAGGTCTCCCCCTTCTTCCTCCTAGGATCGACATTAGGCTAGATGTAGCTTCGGTGCGGAATGGGATGACCCGAGAAACCTGTCTCAAAGGAAAGATCTAAGAGATCATCTACGTGTGAGAAGAGCTATCTCATTGGGAAATATCCCCAACATGGTTGACTAAATAGTTGTCAATCAACCAACAAGTAGCCAACACGTCGACCCCGAATGGATAGCCCAACAAGTTAACTAACAACTACATGTAGCATTGTGACTCCCTACAAGCGAGGTTAAGCGACTTGTGGGATAAGTGTTAAGGATAAGTTAATGTACACCATAGGGAGGAGATTACATACGCCAACCCATTCACTCCTACAATCATGGAAGCACCTCTCGTGGGGAGGTTCAAGCCCCCACAAATGGCACCATACGAGGGGCTCACAAATCCCGATGACCACATCTAGAGTTATGAATCCTATAGAAGCTTTACGGAGTTCCACATGAGATAATATGTAGAGCCTTTAGTCAAACACTCTTAGGGTCTACCAAAAGGTGGTTCAAATCATTAAAGATGGGAAGTGTCACCTGTTTCCAAGACTTAAAAGTAGCAATCCTTATCTAATTTCTAGGTGTGAGGGCTCTGCCACCATCTAAAGAAAAACTTAACTTCATAAGTCAGGGGCCAACTAAACCCCTGAAGGACTGGCTCACGAGGTTTACTAAGGAGGTGGCTATAATAGAGGAAGTCTTTAAAGATGTCGCCCTTATAGGGGCGTTGAGCGGTATGCGGATAGGTATCCCTTTTAGGGATGATCTCGACCACAAGAGACAAAAACCATATAGAGAGTTTCTCGAAAGAGCTCGAGGCTATATCAACTAGGAGGAAGTTAAGGACTTAGCCTTCAAACGAACAATGGGGAGCAGTAGTGGCAATTGAGATATATCTCATGAGAAGTTGAGAACAAAAACCTCAAAGAAGAGTGCTAGAAATATTCTCTTTCTCACCCAATAGTCCTTCGTTGCCTCTGTTGCATCGCCGTTTAGAAAGCTTGGAAATTGCCGTCGAAGCCTCAAATCTTTGTTGATGGTGACATTTCATGCTCAAATCTACTCAGATCTAACATGACTCTAGTCACATAACTTCATCTACGTTGTGAGATTGATAGATCTTCTTCCTCTTTGTCACCGCCATCTTTTGTTGTATCACAAGTCTGTCTTCCCAATGCCCATAAGCTCGACGCTTGGTGAAACCAACGAGGAGGTCAGATGAGAACACCACCAAGGGAGAGACGAAGGCACGAATGTGAGAGAGTGAAAAACAGCTTGTGGGAGATAAAGGAGGGAGAGATACAGTTGGCTAAGAGGAGAGAGAAAAGAAAGAGAGGGAAACAGTTTGGGGGAAAGGAGGAGAGAGAAACAAGGTTAGAGAGAAAAGAGAAGGGAAAGGAGAAAAGGTTAAATCTGTTTTGGGATATTTTAAGGTTCTTGATTGCTTCAAAATATTGGTTTTTTTAAAATCTAATATTTGCTTTAGTTTTTAAATAAGACTGAGATTGTTTACTAATCAACTAATAAAATATGCTATTTTATACAATTTATCTTGGAAAAAAAGTTAACTTGTCATTCAAATGTGCTATTTCCTTTGAGATTTTGAAATAGTCTATTTCATGATATTTCCTAATAAATAATATGCAATATGAAAAGTTATTTTCAAGAGTGGTTGTAAGTTACCGATAATTTGACATTAACTCATTACAAAATTTAGAGTTGAAATCAACTAATTTCTATAATCCTACACTAACCCACCACAAAATCTAAAATTCCAAGGGACAAAAAGAGTTTAGCAGATAAAATTTAACATTGCGTGATTGGTCAAAATTTTAACACGTATAATTTAAACATTTATGCCTGATAAATTCTATAATGTGTACATATTGTTGCCCTAATTTAATTAGCAGGGAAAACCCATATAGATCTAAATTAGTAGAACTTTCGATCTAAAATAGACTTTTGCTTCTGGCAGTCTATATATATATATATTAATGTATTTTCTTCTCCTTGTATATATAAACGTTTCTAGCATACCAAAAAAACCTGTATTATAATTGGTAAGAAAGCACAAGGTTGAAATCATAAAATTATGTTTCAAACTAATTTTTTTATTTTTCTCTCATAAAATTTAACCATAATTTGTTTGAAGCATTATTTTATTGTCGAACTGTGTCCCAAATAAACCATTAGAAATCAAATTTGTTTCCCGTGATAGAAGAACAAGATTTTTTCTTCTTTTTTGTTTCCTTTCCTTTTCTTTTATTATACTAGATGTCTTAACCACTAATTATAATATACATAAAAACTGTTAGGATGTAATGTCTAAAAATTTATCAATGAAAATTAGTGTGTTAAATTGGTAATTAGAATGCCCAAACAAGGTTTTGTTTCACTTAATCATATTTATTGCATACTCATGTTTAAGTACATTTTAATTATTTTGATGATTTATTTTAAATTTTAGCATTTGCTAAAATATTTTTAACGAATTTTAGTAATTTGTTTTATTTTCTAAAATTCAGACTTTATATTAAAAAAAAATTCACAAAACATTTCCCAAAATGAGCAATAGGTCCCCATATCCTACTCAGTACATCCCATTTCCCCACTCAGACAAAAAACACGTGAGGTGTAGCTTTAAAGTTAAAAGCTCATGACCTTGGAAACACTGAAACTAGCCTTGGGACCCTCCCACATGAAACACCACTCACAGATAACCTTGAAACCTGTTTTGTTAAAACTGTGAGCTGAACAAAGTTTCTCCTTGAAACTGTTTTAATCTCTGGACCATAGTGCAGAGAAAAACCTTTAGCTGCACCCCCTCTTCCTCATCCACGTATCTCTCAAGCTTCATCACCCATTCCCTTCCTCACTCAATGCAATCAGAAAAACACTCAGACACCATTACTTCCTTCCTCTACCTCATTCATGTATGTGTTTCCCTCACATAGACAACCACATATTGCGCTCAAACACAGAGTAACACACGCAAACTTCAGCCATAATAGAGGCTAAGGATCAACGATTTGGAGCTACTAAGTCAAACCCAACTGATCAAGCCAACGTTAGAGTTGATTTTAACGACTTAAACTCACAATTTGATGCTCTTAAAACTCGGATTTATGATCAAAATTATGCTCAAAGTCTGGTTACAAGTTCCAGCTAGAATAGCTTTGTTTGTGAGCTTGTTTGAGTAAAAATTATGCATGCATGCTATGATCCAAGTTAAGAAAATTATAAATAATGTATAATCTGAGGATGGTAATTATTACAAACGTGAATTCACGCTTTACTATGGACTAAAACCAAATCAAAACAAGTTTTTACATCTATTTGTTTATTCTCGGAGTTACTTGAACAAAGATATACAAAATGATGAAAATGAGTTGCATGTGTGTTGAAATGAGTTTATATGCTTTATATGATGTTTATAGAACGTAAAAATGCATTTGAATTGTAGTAGAACATGTTTAGATTGATTAAAGTCAGATGGAAGGTAGGGTGCTCGAAATAGAGCACGCTGGTCGTGACAACATGGCCGATTGTAGTGTGTGAAATGCGGTCGACCAAGCAACCGTGAACACATAGTTGACCATGATACACTATACGAGGTCGACCGCACTGCATCACGGGAGCTGCTCTCAGGCCACCTGAGCCCACTTGTCCCAAAATGAATTTTAAGTATATTTTCACCTGATTTACAGATTAAAAACTATTGTTAATATGTTTTAAAGTATGTTTGATTATTATAAAAATGAATGAGATGTTATAGAAATACCACACTAAGAAACCATGAATAGTATACTAATGAGATATGTCAACAATTAGACATTAATCCATTTAGTCTACATTTAAGGTTATTTGTTGTCCCAAGGAGTAAACGTGTAGCACAACGAAATTGGGTATAGGTGCGATTGTGTTGGATAATGAGGTAGGATTCTAAACTCTTCTTTTCGATAACCATTATTCAAAAGGAGTTTTGGCCATACTGTGTTTTCTTAAGACATTTTTAAGAAATGAATGACTTGTATTAATTTATTTCCAAGAGATGTTGGAAATGATCATAATGAATGATAATAATAAATGTAAAAAGATAACTCAGTAAAAGGATGCCCAAAGAATAGTATGACTAAAATGACACTGAATACTGAACGGATTAAGAACTCACGTTTGGAATGACATGATAGTGCATGATGTCACAAACACAGAGATCGGGTCATGCAGAGTGCGATCTTAGGAGTAGGTCCCAAAAACGCTGCCGGGTCACTATGGTGTTGATTAGTCAGCTTTGCTCATAATGAATATTAATTTATGATCCGAGTTAATCATAGGACTTGAACGATGAGTGTGGAATTACTTGATTAATTATTTATCATTCCTCTGACTTGCATTTAAATTTAATTGTTTTATTTTATAAATGGTGAATGTAAAACTTAAGTCCTACTAAGCCTTTCGCTCATGGGTCTTCTATTTTGTTTTTTAAAATTTCCCCTAGTTGGTTCATAGTATGCCACAGAGTAGGATGTTGCTACTATCCTCAAGCGAACGCTGAGATGTTTAGATTATTTGTTTTTCTTTCAAGCCATATAAAAATAAGGAATTTGGTTATATTCTGTTGGACTGTGGTTTTGTATTATTCCTTTATGTCCATATTATGTGTACACAGTGTGGGGTCCGGTGAGGCCCAAACTATTTTCGACAGACTTTAAGACTTTTATTTATTTCTAAGGTTATTTAAGAAAATATTACTTGCTAAATTTTAAAAATTGGTAATATTTCAAAAAGGTTTAAAATTCACCACATTTTTATAAATTACCTAAAAAGTTTTTCTTAAAATTCTAATAAAATAATCAGCATGTTTAGTTAAAACTGTTTATTTATTTTAATTTAACTGTCACGTCAATACCCAGGTTTAGGTGTGTGACATAGGAACACTAATTTTAATCTCAACTTTTGTATTAACTCTTGGGTTGTTATATTTTTATTTATAGTGTTTAAAAATTATCACATCAATGATTAAACATTTACTAACAAGAGAACTATGATTCAAGAGTTGGAAAAAAAGTTAAGATTAGAGTTGGTATATCTAGCATTACTCTAGGCCAGTTTGGCATTTTTGTACTGTGCTTCTGCTGTGTTGTATTGCTGTAGACTGGAAATAGCTAGGCATTTAGTAAATTATTTTTGGAGTTGCTGTGAACACCAGAAGCAAAACTACATATGTTTGGTAAACTATGTATTAAGCTGTTGTGAAAATGTGTAATAACAAAAATAGACATGCTTTATTAAGCATGCTTATAGTTTTAGTTTTTAAATTTAATTTTACAGTTAACATATGTAATATTTGTACATTAAAACGATAAAAATATATATATTTTTATTATTTAAAATATTTTTTAAAAAAGTAAAGTTTTTTATTCAAACAAGATAAATTATATGTCCATGTAAAAAAAATACTCTAAAAAAGCACAATAACAATAAACAAAAGTTATTTTATGAATTAATTCTAAATTTCCTGTATTGATGTTATTTTAATTGGGTACTAAAAAATGGATAGATTGAGAATTATGTATTATTATTAAGCTTTGTCTAATAATTTTAAATTATGACAATAGAAGTTGTTGTAAAAACCCAACTCCTAACTTGCTTTTCGAGTTTTTCTACTAGACAGCAGTTTTTAAAATCAACTTTATAAAAACAGGTTTTACCAAATACCCTAAACTGCTATATTACATAAGCTAAAAATACCCTCTAAAAGCAATAGTAAATGAGCCCTATGTAGGAAAAATATACTATTAAACTCCACACACTTGTGCGTTATTTTAGTGATACCACATGCTTTAAAGGAGACAGTAACTTTCTTCAATTTCACCACCTAACGCTTATATTGATAACTAAATTATTGAAAGTATTTTCCAATTAATTGTAATTTTATTTTATATTCTTTTTATTAGTACTTTTCAAATTTTATTAGTTTGTTTTCTTAATTGTTTTGCACCCCAAAACACTAAATAGAAGTGCTAGCAAGCCTTGTTCTTCATCCAAAAATCATGAGAAAAATTATAAATATATTTGTCTTGTTTCCTTAGTTTTTCCTTGCGGGAAGATGAGTGACACATCCCTTTGTGAATGACACACCACCAACGGAAGGCTGAGTAAAAGAGTGACTTTTTGTTTGCTCACTTTATTGTTTTATTATAATTCATTTTTTTATTTAATCTTATATATTTGATTTTTTTAATCTTTTCTATTTAGTGTTTGTGGTATTTATTTCCATAGTGACAATGGTTATTTATCATATTCGGTGCACTTAATCACTAGTGACGGGTGGTTTGAGTACCTCTTATTGTATTGTTGCTTGCGATTTTGTCGCTTTTGGATAGCATGTAAGAATAATCGTGCATATGTAAACGAGAAGAGATTTAATTCATTCAAATAGTTTTTTGTATTACTTACGATTTTAAATCTATATTTTCCTAAACATGCTTGAGATGTGAAACTTCTGATTGATTTGGGAAGTGCATCAACAAATTCTCACAAATTTTTTACCAATGAAACTTGGAATAGTTTTGTAGTGCTTGGTGGAGATATATAAATTTGCGAGTTAGGTTCATGATCACGTATTTTTTTGAGAAATTTCAATCAGAAATCTTCCGAGTTGGCTTGTGTCCTTTAACGAGAAATTGGGCTCAATGGAGAAATGGTATCACCTCTTTCATGGATGAAGCTTACTACATGTTGAAAAAAAAAAGACTAAATATGATTATTGAAAAATAAAGAGTTTTAGGAACAACATACGTTGGGAGAACAACTCAAATTTGCTAGATACTTGGTTTAATACTCAACCTCAAATTTTGGAACCATTCTTTGAACCCCAAATCTCATCAGACATTCCAATTAGGATGAGTGTGAAAGAAAGCTTAGAAAAATCAGGAGAAACCATGGGGTGAAGCATTACTGGAATACTTAAATGAACTGAGAGAAACCACTTGTATTGTGGATGCTCCGATTGTCAACATTCAAGATTGTCAATTTGAAGGACACAACTATGCTAAAAGAGGAGAACTTGGAGATATTTGTCGATAGCTCTCTAAGTGAGAAAAGTATTCAAGACATGATCATTGAAGACAAATTGCAAGAAGAAGTCTATAGTTCTCCACTTATATTGCCAACAACGCTCATCCACGATCACATCCATCGAGATCTAATGGGGTCAATACCTCCTCCATCTTCGTTAACATCACTCCCACACGCCCATCAAGTACGTTCGTTGAAACCAAGTCATGTTGAAGCGACGTGCAGAATTCTTCCGTATCATGCCAAGCTTGAGGTATCACATCACAAGATCCATGCATACGTAGTGTTGTATGACACTTACTATAAGTGTAAGCCGCTCTTTGATAAGAACTTCTCTAACAATCAATCCGATGACTTTAAATCAACCGCTTCTTGTGAGCCAACCTAAGTTTCGTGAACCTTCTTCTTATGCAGGTAAACCCACTCTAAGTGCCCTGAGACTCAAGACGGGGAGGTGTAGAAGGTGTGAAGCATCTTCGATGTTTTGATTTTCACTCCAACACATCTTTTATTTTGAATGAATATTCACCACTACTTTGTAAAATATTAAGACAGTGTCTCTTGAACATTTGAACTCAACTCCACCATACTTTCTATATTGTATCTATTGAAACTCTTCAGCTGTTTTTATTTTAAAGCTCAATATACCAAGAATTGGAGATAAAAAAAATTCATATGTACGTATACATAGAGATGCGTGCCTCGCACACATATTCAGCTTCAGTTGTCATGCAGTTTCTTAAGTGTTCTATGTTTATGATATGAATCTTCATTATATTGGCAGTGGACATAGCCTAGCAACTGGGACACAGACCAACGGATGAGCCCTTAGGAGGTTCATCCCAGGTGCCTCTTCCATGTCAAGAGTAATGCCATTTGTTCCATCAACTTTCCACTCATAGCATTGAATCATTGCAGCAAGTGTTGTCTGAACGACCTGCATGGAAAGTGAGGTTCCGGGGCATAACCTTTTCCCACTCCCAAATGGCAAAAACTGAAAATGCTGTCCCCTCACATCCAACAGCGTTTTCCCGCTACCATCTTCGCTAAGAAACCGCTCTGGCTTGAACTCGAGCGGGTCTTCCCAGTATTTGGGGTCTCTGCATATAGCCCATGTGTTGACAAACAGCCGGATCCCTTCGGGGATTTCATAGCCATTAATAGTGCATTTCTTGGATGATTCTCTGAATATCATTGGGCCTGTTGGGTGCAGCCTCAGTGTCTCTTTCACTATGGCTTTTAAGTAATGAAGGTTAGCAATATCTGACTCTTCTACTAGTCTGGTTTTCCCAACTACACTATAAATTTCTTCTCGTGCTTTGTTCATGATATTTGGGTGGTTTATTAGCTCTGCTAATGCCCACTCTATTGCTTTCGAAGCTGTGTCTGTCCCAGCCACGAACATGTCCTGGAAATACATAACATGCTTTTCACTTGATGCTAGATTTTAAAAAATTAACTATTATCTTCATGTTTGGATGTGCTTCAAAAAAAAATTAGCTCCGATACTATAATAAAATTTAAACAAGAAAATAAAAGGAAGAAGAAGAGAGCAAAGTTTAACATAGTTCTGGCAATATCCCTACAACGACGAACTAAGAACAAAGGGAGAAAATTCACCAGCAGGGAGTACTATGAATAGGGCTTCCTATAAATACACACTAAAAGCACATAATATGGTAAATTACCTAGAATTAAATTCAAGATATATAAATACAAATAAAATTAAAAATATTAATGAAGGTAATTGTGTTAACTTTCCTAACAGGGAAACCATTTGAAGAAGTTAATCAAGTTTATGAAGCAAGGGGCTCAAAGCTGAATAGATTCATAAAACATAGAAGCAGTCAAATCCAAGCTTCAAGTGGCTAAAAAAGTCAATCTCTAATCCTTTAGCAGTCTAATTAAACAGGACAAACAAAGTATTAGCCTTCTAATTTGACAATTTGTTATGCTTAAAACGTGGTGCTCCGATAGAAAAACAAGATTCTATACTAGAGAGTCTTCCTTATAGATTGACTTCATTAGATGAGGAGATCTATTAGTGGAAAAATTATTTTGGACCAAAAATAGAAATATATATGATGTGGCTGAAAATGAACAGAAAATCATATATATCTAAACATGTAAATAGTGATCAGTATCATACCATGATAAATGCCTTTATGTGGTCTTTCTTCAGCTTGAACTCTGAGCTCTCATCCTCTAATATATCAAGTAAAATATCAAGCAAATCCTTGACTTCCTCACCTATACCCTTATCCTCCTTCCTTGCCTCTTCATGCTCTTTTATGATCTTCTCCATCATAGCATCAAACCTGTTGTGAATTTCTTTACACCTCTTCTCAAGTCCTTGCAAATCAAAGTTCTTACACAACCAAATATGCTCCGACAAGTTAAATCTTCCAGCAAGCTCGGTAGTCTCTCTCACCAACTTCCTAATCTCTTCAGCTTCGTTGTCATCCTCAGAACATTTTTGGCTCATAGTCATTCTTGATATGACATTATTCATTAGCTTCGCAAGCTCTACGTCGACTTTAATGGCTTCCTTTTGATCGGCCTTTCTCCGCATCAAGTTGATAAATCCCTTCAGCTCTTCTTGCCTAATGGGAAGAAGTTGGTCCAATGTTTGGCCCCCAAGAAGCTGAGACATACATATTTTCCTCATGAACTTCCAATAAGGCCCATAAAGGGCAAAGGTGAAATCAGCTGAGGGATAAGAAAGGTTCATAATGTTAATGAACTGAGGGCGGTCCAAGAATGAAGGTTCGTTGGTCTTAAGGAACTCTTTTGCCATTTCCGGTGATGAAACGACTACACAAGGGACATAGCCAAGAGAGATGTGAATCAAGGGTCCATATTGGTTTGACAGTTTTTGGAAACCTTGGTGTGGTATTGGACCAATTAAGTGAAGGTGTCCAATGATTGGGAGACCAGGTGGGCTCGGCGGAAGTCGAGCCTTGGTCCGAGCTTTGCCGAGTATGGCTCGGACCAGAACGGTTGAGACTAGACAGATCACCAGTGTGAGTATGATGTAGCCTTGAAGATCTTCCATGGATGAGTTTTTTTGGTAGAGAACGAGTTGTTGAGGTTAAAGTAATGTTTTTGTGAGAGGAGCACTAGGCTTTTTCTTGGAGGAAAAACAAAGGGCATTCTCAAATGGACTTGTGATATAACGTATATTTTTTCTTTTTTTTTTTATACTTTTTAATCAAAATAAGGACCTTGTAGTTATCTGATGCGCAAATTGGGGCTCCATGTTTTAAAGTGGATGAAAAAGCAAGGTGGACTTTTCTTATCAAACAAGTAATTATCAACAGCATGACAGATAATCCATAAAATAATGCCTTCACCGTTTTGCTAACTAGTAAAAAAGATTACAAGCAAAAAAAAAAAAAATTAATTCTGATCATGACGGCATTTTTATTTCTTCCACTCACGCAAATAATGGTAGCAATTTCCAAATTTATCATCACCAACTACGTACTTAATGTTAAGCTTATAAATCTTATGAAGTAGATTTTTCTTCTTAGATATTTGGGTAGTTGATTACACATTCCAATTTTGAGATATTTTATATATCGTGTTCGGAGTGGAATATTATGTGATAGATTTAATAGTAATTTTCAATAGCCGCCCACGATGGATTTAGACACCTTAGCAAGTGCCAATGGGTCATGAATTAAAAAAAGCCTACCTTATCTGTCGCCTTGGTGCCTATTTGACTATTTGCGCTTGGATTTTATTTTTAAATTCTTGACATTATCATTTCCTTTCTTTCAAGTTGTTGAATGGGTGAAAGGCCCAAAATTGATGTTCTTTCAAGAGAAGCACTCGCAGCAAAGAATGGAAGCAAAAGTAAAATTTATAGAGGTATGACAAAATAGTTAAAATCGTTAGTTAGAACTGTTTCTTACTATAGCATGTGAGAGTTTTACATTATAACTTTTTTTATTATTATTGAGCATACGGGAATTTTATATTATTTATAACCGAGAAAATAATTCGGACCATGGCCTATCAAATACCCTTTTCAAAGCTATAATTTTTAACTTTTTTAAATGACTTAAAAACTACATTGATTTTTGTGTAAAGTGTTTTTTTTTTTTAACTTTTACCAAATACTGTTTGTATTGTTTTTTGTGCAATGTGCTTTGAGGATTTCTAAACTAGGCAAAAATAGGTCATGGTGGGCTAGGAAAAAGAAATTGCAATTATATAATCAAAAGCTCTGTGGGAACTACCTCTTTCATGGAATTGTAAAATGCAATAAGATTTTTTTCGCACAGAATAGATTGGCTCATGCCAATGACCACTCAAGTAAATGACATAGACTAAGATGGGGCGGGATTTGAGTTTAGAAGGATGCAGGTTTAATCGTGTACTATGTATGTAAAAATAATATTCTATGAGATTGTACTGGTTCTTATAATTATATCTCTCCACAACTTTTAAACAATTTTCATTACTTTCTAATATGGCTTTCCATACACTTTCTTAATTGTTGACACAAAAACACATCATCTCTATAGTCAGTTCAAACACCTTATACAATCTTTTTCCATATTTTAGTGTACCAACATTTGGGTGACAATTTTTTTTTTTATTAAATTGTTTCACATTGGCAGAGGACTAAACCTAGCATCTGGGACAGAGACCAAAGGATGAGCCCTTGGAAGGGTCAACCCATGTCCGTCTTCCATGTCCACAGTGCCATTTTTCCCACCAACTAATTGCCACTCAAAGCACTGAATCATTGAAGCAAGGCTTGGCTGAACAAAGCTACAAAGCAAGTGATGTCCCTGGGCATCCTCTTCTTCCACTCCCAAATGGCAAGAGATGGAAATGTTGGCCTCTCACATCCAACTGGCTCTCTCCACTTCCTTCTTCGCCAAGAAACCTCTCCGGCTTGAACTCGAGCGGTTCTTCCCAGTGATTTGGGTCCCTTCCAATAGCCCAAACATTGACAAACAACTGGGTCTTTTCTGGAATGTCATAAGCTATTGATTGTGGCTTTTTCTGAGGACTCTCTCACAATTAGTGGGCCAGTTGGGTGAAGGCTCAGTGTCTCTTTCACTATTGCTTGGAGATAAGGCAAGTTAACTATATCTGATTCTTCTACTAGTCTGATTTTCCCAACTAATGTGTCTATTTCTTCTCTTAATTTGTTCATCATATTTGGGTGGTTTATTAGCTCTGCTAGTGCCCATTCTACTGTAATGGCAGATGTGTCTGTCCCAGCTCCAAATATGTCCTGTAACTATTAAAAAAAAAAAATAGATATTGCAGTCTTGTTAGTTCTGTTTTCAAACATTTTTTTTATTGTAATGTCATTATTCATGACCAAGATCTATTATTGTAATTTCGGTCACATGATATTGTAATATGTATACTCTTTTATAATTAAGAAAGTATAAACCTAGTTCCAGTTTCTATTAACACTGACTGCTAATAAAAGTTTCAAAGCAATAACAAATTTTCATGTTTGGAATGTTAGACAAAGTTTTGTGATTTTTACATATTATATATGCATTCATGATTATACACACACACAGAGATATATGTGTGTGTGTGTGTGTGTATTTCTTAACCATTTCTAAAAGCATGCCAGGATAAATGCCTTTATGTTTTCTCTTGTGAGTCTGATCTCTGAGCTCTCATCCTCTGATATCTCAAGCAAGATGTCAAGTAAATCCCTCACTTCATCACCCTCTCTCTTTCCCTCTTTCTTCGTTGCTTCTTCATGCTCTTTTATTATCCTCTCCATCATGTTGTCAAACTTGTCACGAACTTCCTTAAGCCTTTTCCCAAACCCCTGCAAGTCCAAGTTCTTACAAAGCCATATGTAATCCGACAGATTGAATTTCCAGGTTAGTTCGCCCATCTCCATTACCAATTTCCTGACCTCATCAGCCTCACCGTCATTCTCGGAACACCTTTGGTTCATAAGCATTCTTGATATGACATTGTTGGATAGTATTATGAGTTCTCCTCCAACATCAACTGCTTCTTTTTCTTCAGCCTTCTTCAGCATCAGGTGTAGGAACTGCTTTATCTCTTCACTCCTAACAGGAAGAAGCGGATCCAGTGTCCTGCCACCAAGAAGCCGAGACATACAAATCTTTGTCATGAATTTCCAATAAGGTCCAAAAGGGGCAAATGAGAAGTCAGCTGATCCATAAGTGAGGTAGTCAACAGCAGCTGTCTGAGGGAGGTTTAAAAACGAGGTTTCTTGCTTTTTAAGGAACTCCTTAGTCATTTCTGGGGATGGAGCAACCACACAAGGGACAGAGCCAAGGGAGAGATAAATTAAGGGTCCATAGCGGTTGGAAAGTTTGTGGAGGGCTTGGTGGGGTATTGGAGCTAGGAGATGAACGTGTCCAATGATTGGAAGGGCTAGTGGGCTTGGTGGAAGGCGAAGTTTGGTTCGATTTTTCTTGAAGATGGCTCGGACCACAATGGTGGAGACTAACAAAACTAGGAAAACTGTGATGCAGCCTTGGGAATCTACCATGGCTGAATTTTGAGTGAAGAAAAAAGATGATGAAATTATGAAGACCAGAAGTGTTTTATAAATAAAGAGCTAATATTTCTTTAATTTTCAAAAAAAAAAAAATTGAGATGCCTGCAGAAGCTTTGACTACCAAACAAATCTGTTAAATTTAAGTGACTAATCATTGCAATGAAGCTAAGAATTAGTCACTATGCCAATACACACTCATTTTAAGTTGGGCCTATATTAGATGCCTAATTTAAAGTTTACTAGTTAAAAGATTCTGGATTTTGGTTTCATATTTTTTCCCATTTGTTAATATCTGCATTTGGAAGTGGGAACTCATGTGGGGCAACTGCCGTCCTTGCCGTCCTTGATTAGTTGCATCTTAGGAAACGCCAATCAATATTTTAATAACTATTTAGATCATTCTTTATGTAATTATGTATGTCTTAACTTGTTTGTTGCCTTGTGAATACGAAAAGACCTACATTGAACATTGTTGTTTCATTTCAAGCTTACATCAATTTCTGTTGTCCTTACCAATTTGGTGCGTCTTGTGCAAAGTAGCTGATCAGGTCAAAAATGGTTTTTAACAAGTATTTAAACCTTGGTTGAGGATATTAGGGATTTTGCTCTGACAACTAAGTGCCAACAGCGATAGTAATCAAGAAAGATACAATAAACAAACATGAACAAGCAGCTTTACGCCTCAATGTTAGAAGTTACTGGCTCTCAATCCACCCGAAGACTACATGGATTGTAAAGGTCTTGTCAAAACTAACTCAATTCGTGCTCGATAATTAGTGTGTCAAGGAATATTTTCGTCGTTGGGTCTTGATATGTATCTTTTTCTAAGCTTCATCAAATTCTCCTTTTCAAAACACGCAACAATAGTAGTTTGCCTTCAAAGTGAAAGCTATGCGTGGCACATTGTCACTTTTGACTTTCACTAAAATCATATAAAATGAAAATTACTTTATCACGCCTCTCAAACAACTTTTAAAAAATCTTATAATTAGCCACACCCAAAAATTCCTTCACGTAGTAGGAATATAGGAAGACCTAGTATAAGTCTAACAATGTGCAAAATACCCATAAAAAATTTGCCCAGAAAAAATGTACACCATAAATTGGTCTCCACAAAACCCAAGAATAGACGTCCCAAAACAGATCCAAACTACATTGGGTAAGATTAGACCAACGTTGACCTCGTATAATTGGTTAAACATCAAAGAACTCTCCTTATCATATTAGAGTGTTTGGTAAAATTAGTTGAAACTCAACAGTTTTAACTCACAGTGTAAAGTTCTCATATGATATACTCTAATGAAAAAATATATTGCTACATTATGAATCTAGTTATTATTATTATTATTATTATTAAAAAAAGGCGTAGCCAACTATATTATTATTATTATTAATAACATACTCTTTTTAATGATATTATATTTTTAATATACTTAAAAAAAATGCTTATGTGATAGAATCAAGCATATTCCTTGAATTTTGGAAACAGAATAAAATGGATAATTGCGAATATGAATTTACAAGATAGAATCTATTCTTTCAATATGAAATCAAATAAATAGTTACCTTAAATGTTAGTTTGGGAGAAACAATAAAAGGGCTTAATTTATAAAAAGGTCATAAAAATATTGTTCATTAGAGAACAAAAAGTTATTGAGAATAAAGACATAATTAGAGAGATTAACCGAATATTGTACCAAGTTCTATTTATAAACTAATTATAAAGGATTGATCTATATGTAATTATTAGAACAATGGATGATTCAAATTCTTTTAATAAATTATATTTATAATTTCAAGTGAGCAATTTTAAGTTTTTAGTGGAGTAACTTTAAAATTAATAAAATTGATAAATTGATTAAATTGTATAATTAATTATTAAATTTATTAAACTTTAAATTATAAGTCTATAGTTCCTCATGACATCTCTGTAATATTATTATTTGAACTTATGGGATTTGAATGATTAATTTAGAACTATTGAATTCTAAACTATTGCACAAACTAAAATTAAATAATATGATGATTTAATTATTTGAATTGGATGACATAAAGGCGCATGCACATTGCAGGAAAGGCGTTCTTGTGGTGTATGCTTCATCTCTAAGAATTTCATGTTTTAGAAAGTCAAATGTTTCTAATTTTAAATATAAGATTTTTCTAAAATGAGTACTTAAATTTTGGAGACAAAGCAAAATTAGGTAACAAAGAAATTTTCCTCCCGATTAGGAAAGGAGTGGGTGCCGGAACCACCTACCCTTTCCTTTGTGTGGCAAACCCCTGCCTCTCCTAATGGAAAGGTGGGCAACTGATTTAATTTATTTATTTTAATAAATAAATTAATATCCAATAAGGGTTTATTTTCTGTGCACTATAAATATGTATTATAGTTAATCAAATCATTCATTTTGTCACTATTATAGAAAAAGAAAACGTAAGAGGGAAAAGTTTTCTCTAGCCACCATTTGATTTAAAACCTAAGAGGGAAAAGTTCTCTAGCCACCCTTTGATTTCTTCTGTATTGAGAACAAAGTGAGGTTCTAAAAACTAAGAGTGTGTGATTCAATCCTTTAAACAGAGACACCTACACGTTTGTTCATCTAATACCAAAGACACGGTATAGAAAATCCAAGGATTCGAAGAACATTCAAGGGTTGAAGTTATCGTCTAATCCAACAATGGTAAAACTTTTATCTTTATATATTAATTATATATTGGATTGAAGTATCTATAGAATGCATCTGTTATACACGGTCCGGACATCTATTCTGCTTGTCCTATTTTTACTAATTTTGATTTTTTTTAATAAAAAACTTGTAGTTTGTTGATCGACCAAATCGGCACAAACAGCCGGAGCTACAAAATATGCCATACAGTCAACTCCAAAAAAGTCTAAATTACTACTGAAAACATAGTCTGCCAAGAGGTGTGCGACCACATTCCTTGTACGAGAAATGTGTTCATAATAAGGGTGAACAGCGGGCAGTTTGATGGTTTTTTGATGGGTGCGGTGCGGTTTTTTTGGATGACAGGTTGGCGATTAACCAACCTACAAACCGCCCACCACATGGCGGGTGGTTTCGATTTGGTTTTGGGTGGTTGCCGGCGGGTGTGGGTGGGTTGAGGCGGTTTAGATCATGCTATTGCCCAATGTAATTTTTTGGACGTTTTTTTAAAAAGTGAAGAAAATTTATAGAAAATATAAGATGATAATACATAAAGCATTCCCAATAACAAGCAAGTTTGATGCCTAAAGACAGTGACTATATTTAAAAATACAAATTAAGAAACATAATTATTCACTGCAACAAGAAACATCAACTACAGATGAAGTGATGAACAAAGTCAAGAGTCTATAAGTCCATAAAGATTAAAGACTATTCACTGGGTTCAAAAATAATAGAATGCTACAAATAAAATGATGAACAAAGTCAAGTGTTCTTTTTCTTTTTAGAGCCTTTTCTCTACTGACTTACTTGATTTGAATTTTGATTATTTCACAAAATAATAGGAGAATTTTCAGTTTCCAATATGTTAAGAGGCAGCCGAGCTCGTGCTTGGAGTGTTGGATTGTTCAATTATCTATAAAATAAGAACAAAATCAAATAAATAATAAGTTTTTTTTTTAAATATATAGGCAAGTGGGTTCGAGTTGAACCCACCCTTAAAAACTTAAAACCAAACCCACCCACCTAAATATATTGAACCCGCCCGTCAATGAGTTGCTAACGTAAATCCGTTTTTTTCGAGATGGACGGGCACGGGGGCAGGCGGTTGACGGGTGCAGGGTGGTTTTTGTACAGCCCTAGTTCACAAGACCACCAATAGCCGAAGACATCAGATACTTCACATTGGCAACAATTTGCCCAGCACAAGAAACATTGCATTTTACTACATTCACCACTTTGAGAACGTCCATCTCTAAGACTGCCACTTGCAAACCAACATATGCAACAGATTCCAAACCTTCCAAAGCTGCAACATACTCAGTAGCATGAGGAGAAAGAAAACCTGTTGCAGCAAAGACACAAAGTCCGTCAAAGGTGAAAGCTTGATGGGTCTTTAGCCTGTCTCAAATAGAGGTTCGATCCCAAACTTCTATAGAAAAGGTCCAAACCCAAAGAGCATGCCATACGGACTCCACTTCCACACCACAGCACCTGCACGTAGGATGACAAATCACACCACGTTTGGCCAAGTTTGTGGTACAAGGGAGTGCATCATGAAAGGCTCTCCTGGCAAAAATTTTCACTTTGCTTTGGATAGTTTCCACCATTGAGTGTCCCCTCCTTCATTAGACGAACCCGCCCCTATACTCATCTCAAAAGCCCTCCAATCGCTAGATTTGACAGTATAAACACCTTTGTTGTTGTAATGACAAATCAACTGATTCATCATATTACATCTACCGAGAGGAATGGAGAATACACGGTCAACATCCGGAGTCCAGAGCACCTTACTCAAAAAGTCCCCGTCTCATTGCCCATCCTTAAATAAATCCGCCACCCTTGGCAGTGATTGGTCTGAACGAACTTAGACGAGGTAACCGAAGGTGAACCGAAATCAAAAATATTCGTCCCATTCCCCACTCTCCAATTCACCCCCTTCCTAAGCAACTTGTTGAAATTCAGTTTCTATATCAATAATATGCAGATCATGCATATATTACTATTGAAATCATTGACCTTACTAATGCCAGCCAATCTTGCCGCATATAGGGGATGCTGATTTCATACTAATATATAAATCAAGCATTATAATAGTTTCCTAGTTTATACACCATAATTATTTACTTTCTATATTTTGCTATTCTTTTTTTTTGATAACTGATGTATATAGCCTTAGTGCTTGCTGTTACTCTTTGTAGAATATACAAAAATTGAATACAGACTCTCAATTTTTACACAACTCTCTACCCCACACAATACTCCTCCATGTGTATGAAACATTATAGACCGTCTCAGCTTCCAAAAAAGTGGTAGAAGAAAAGTATTTCACTTTCAAAATCTGACTAACCAAGGAATCAGGAAATTGGATGATGCACCAAGCTTGTTTATCTAAAAGAGCTTGGTTGAAACACCTAATATCATGAAAACCCAACCCCCTACGCTTTTGGGCTTACACAACTTCTCCCAGTGCAACCAATGAATTTTCCTACTCTTCCTGGCCCTCCCCACCAAAACTGAGGAAATAAAGCTTGGATATCTTGACAAAGCCCTGTTGGAAGCTTGAAAACGCTCATGGTGTGAGTAGCTGTAGCTTGGGCCATAGCTTTAATTAAAACTACTCTTCCACCTGCAAAGAAACCCTCCGCAAAAGTTGCAACTTCTTAAGAACTCACTCCTTAACACCATTAAATGTACTCCGCTTGTTCCTCTAGATGAAAGAAGGCAAGCCCATATATTTGTCATGACTTTGAGAATTACCATTAAGACCAAGGCACCGTTAAATATCAGCCACAATATCCTCCTTGACGTTGGGACTAAAGGTGATGAATGACTTTGAAAAATTCACAACCTAACCTGAAGCCTTAGCATACTGATCCAACACATGAGAAATAGCCTCCTCGTCCTGAACAGAAGCCCAGCTAAATACAATCGAGTCATCAGCAAACAATAAGTGACTCAATCGAGGTACCGAGCGAGCCACCAAGATACCCTTCAGCTGCCCCTATCATTTCTTCTTTGCAAAGTGAATTAAGAAACCTTCAACACAGAGTAAGAATAGGTATGGCCAAATAGGACACCCTTGATGCAAACCCCGAGATAGAATCACCTTCCCTGTGTTGAAGTTTCTTAGGAAACTTTGATGCAGATTTGAGTGAAAGAAAGAGAAAGAGAAAATGAACAAGAGAGTGTATTTCCAAATTGTATGTTTTCTTCTACTTCTTGTTGTATTGATGATTAAGTTTAAATATACAAGCTTCACCTTATCATAAAGGAACACGTGTACAAAGCTTAACAGAATCTCTAACTAACCATAGAAGTAATTGACTGACTTACAACAAGTAACTGACTGGAAACTAACTAACCCTAACTGTCATCTTAACAGATTGTCAATAACGTATCAATTTACATGTAGTAACCAACTATATACAATAACTCAGCGTACTCCTTTTCTCTCAACATCCCCCCTTAAACTTAAAGTAGTCATCTCAACAAATTGTCAATAACGTATCAGTTTACATATAGTAACCTGCTATACACAATAACTCAACGTACTCCTTTTCTCTCAACATCCCCCTTCAAACTTAAAGTACTAAAATTTAGAACTTTAAGTTTGTCTCTAAAGGAGCTAAAAATGGAACTTGAAGCTACCTTAGTGAACACATTAGCTACTTGATCAATTGAGGGCATGTGTTTTACTTCAAGAAGTATTTGTTGAACCTTTTCTTGAACAAAGTACAAATACAATTTAACATGTTTTGTATGAGCATGTAGTATTGGATTAGCTACAAGGTGTACTATGCTCAAATTATCACACCATATCATTGGCTTCTTCATACTTGTTACTCCAAGTTCAGTTAGCAATCCTTGTGTCCAACTGATTTCTGCAACTAAGCCTTCGGTAGATGATCGTGACACAGTGTGTTGCTTCTTTGATTGCCAAGATATGGGGTTTGAACTAAAGAAAAGACAATAGCCTGAGGTTGAACGCCTATCATCTAGATCTGAGGCCCAATCAGTATCATAAAATCCCACTAGATTTAGTGAGTGATTCGCACCTTTGGTGAGATGTAAACCAAAATATGTGGTTCCTTCTAAGTACCTTAGTATGCATTTTACAGTTTTCCAATGTGCCTCAAGAGGTTGCTGCATAAATGGGCAAACTTTATTAACAGAGTATGCCAATTATGGTCTAGTGATGGTGATATACTGTAGAGCTCCCACAGTGCTTCTGTAGAGGTAAGGATCTTGAACAAATTCACTACCATATGCAGTTAACTTCTGTCCAGTTGTCATAGGAGCTGAAGTAGCTTTAGCAAACTACATCTTGGTTTTGCATAGCCAATCCTTGATGTACTTAGCCTGAGATAGATATATTCCATCTTCAGTTTGTCTTACTTGAATTCCCAAGAAGTAGTCTACTTCTCCAAGATCTTTGAGTGCAAACTTGGTATTCAATTGACTAATCAGATTTTGCACTACAATATTGTCACTCCCAGTAATTAAGATATCATCAACATAAACTAGCACAAAGAGTGTGAATTGATTGTTTTGCTAAACAAATAGTGATTGATCTAACCTAGTTGATTTGAAACCAAGACTGATAAGAGCTTGAAAGAGTTTTTCAAACCATGCCCTAGGTGCTTGTTTGAGTCCATACAAAGACTTATGGAGCTTTCAAACTAAATAGGAATTATTGGATCTATAAATCCAACAGATTGTACCATATACACTTCTTCTTGCAGATCTCCATTAAGAAATGCATTGTTCACATCTATCTACCTTATAGGCCAATTTCTAGTAAATGCAATTGTAAGCATTCCTCTAATCGTGGTTGGCTTAACCACTGGGTCGAAAGTTTCATCAAAGTCAAAACCTGCAACGTGATGAAACCCTTTAGCCACTAACCTGGCTTTGTATTTGTTGATTGTGCCATTAGAGTTTTCTTTAACCTTGAACACCCATTTACAGCCCACAGCTTGTCTTCCTTTAGGCAATGGTACTAAGCTCCAAGTATTGTTTCTAAGTAATATACTCATCCATCATTGCATGCTTCCATTTCTCATCTATTAAAGCCTCTGCAACTGTACTAGGTTCCCTTACAGCCATATAAACCTTTGGCTTGTGAATACCTGCCTTTGCTCTACTTCTCGCAGGATGAGCATTTTGCATATCCTTTAGGATTGTATTTGATACATACTCTTCAACACTTGGAGCAGAAACATGATTATCACATGGAGTAGGAAAATTAGTGGGTTCAATTACAGCATTATGTTCTTTCTCAATAGAATGACCAGCAGTTGCATCTGGAATAGGAGTTGATAATGAAGTAAGGAAAAGTTCATTTGAGATCTCAAAAGAGGATTTAGATTGTGTGCAAAGGGACAAATAAGTTCATTGAAGATAACATCTCTAGAGATGAAGATTCTACCATTGGAATCTAGGCATTTGTAACCTTTGTAATTAAGGCTGTAACCAACAAAGACACAAGGTGCTGATTTATAGGCACGTTTGTGACGATTGTATGGTTTGAGATTTGGGAAGCATAAATAGCCAAGGTCTTGAGCTAGTTATATTGAGGTTTGGTTTGAAGAGTTTTTCCAGGGGTGACAAATTTTCAAGTACTGGAGAGGGTAATCTATTAATAAGATAAACTACAGTTGTAAAGGCTTCATCCCAGTATTTAAAGGGCATAGTAGCTTGAGCAAGCAAGGTCAAACCAGTCTCTACAATGTGTCTATACTTTCTTTTTGCTAGACCATTTTGTTCATGTACATGAGGACAAGGATGCCTATGAACTACCCCATGAGCAGCAAGTAGCTCTGTGAAAGGTCTATACTCTCCACCCCAATCTAACCGTATGGTTTGCAATTTAGTTCCTAACTGCAATTCAGCCTATTTCTTGAAATTAACAAAGGTTTGTAAGGCTTCGGATTTGTGTCTTAACAGATAGATCCAAGTAAAGTTGGAATAACAATCAATGAAGTGTATGTAATATCTATAACCACTGGTAAAGGGAAGTGGAGAAGGACCCCAAAGATCAGTATGCACTAGTTCCAATGGTTTTGTGTAAACAATTGTGGAATTAGAAAAGGGAGATTTGTGCAATTTGCTAAGGCAACAAGCTGAACAGATACTATGTGTAACACCCGCCTATTTTATGTAACGGACCACGTTAAGTTAGTAACGTTGTTAAGGAATTTTATTAATAAATTACGTTATATGATATGATATATGATATGAATGTTACTAACTTTTTATGTCAAGTTTTATGACAGGTGACGACACATGGAATCGTTGTGCTCAAGTGTTTATGATTATTTTAATGTATGTTTATTTATGATGCAATGATGTATGAAGGTTTTAATGTATGGCATTTATGGACAGTTTGGCAGGCCGAAGAAACTCATCACCAGGCCGAACTTAGTGGAACCGGTAGGCCGAAGGGGAAAATCGATAGGCCGAACATGGCTGACGAGCAGTCAGTAGAACTCTCTCTAAAATTATGGCTGAGTTAATTACGTTAATTGGATGATTTAATGTGATTAATTGGCATAATAATAGAATGATTTTATCAGTTAAGGAAATAAGGGGTTTGACTTTGCATTGATTTGTATTATTTTAAGTGGTTTCCTATTTTTAGAGGGTAAATTATGGTAAGATTAATGATTTGTTTGACTCTCCCTCAATCTTCTCCACCTACACGCGAATTCTGGACCAAAACAGTCAGAAAATTTTGACTTAATGAAGGGAATTGAATTCCCATCAATTATGCTCATTATGTTAAAAATTTTTAACGTTCCTTTTTCATTATTTTTCTCTCATTCTCACGTTTTTCTCTCTCAAATTTCTGAGACGTTTGTTTCACTCTTCCTCTTCTCTTCTCCACGCATTTCACTTCCTTCTCTCTCAAAATTTTCTGCAAGAAAATTTAAAGAAAAATCATATTTCATTGGTTAAAATTCAAGGATTTTGAGAAGAAATTTCAAGGTAAGAATTTAGTTTTCCAGTGTTTTTGAAAAAGAAATTTTCCTCCTCAAATTCATCTACAATATCTTCTCTAGGTATTGTATTTTGTTCATGTATGAATTATGTGATTTTTCTTCACGTTTCATGTCTTTTCGGTATTTTTATGAAAAATGAATATTTCTATCTTCTACTCTTCACAGTAAATATTACCGTTTAACCTGGATGCATGAAAAAGGTAATGATTATTCAAGAGGTAAATGAATGATGTTTTCATGAAAAGTTGTTAAGAATATGCATATGTATGTATGATGAATGTATTTTATGTTATGAAATTTTTATGAGATTACAATGAGAAAACTGTTTTAATAATGCTATTTCTGGATTTTTTTGTTTATGAAATGTTATATATATATTTAAATGATTTTATGATAATGAAATGATTTTATGCATGAAAATAAGATGTTTGTATGAATTATTAAATTAGAGTATATGTGTTTTGAATTACTAGAAAACGTTTTTTTTAAAGATTTTCATGATTGTAATGTATGGTTTGTTTTGTTTTACATGCTTAAGATAATTTTATGATTTGAGAAAAATTATGATAACATGTTTATAAGATGATAAAATTATGTTTTCGCGATGATGATTATGAGATATGTATGTAAAATGTGATGAATGTATACATGAATATTATGAATGAATGTTATGTGAATGGCTATTTCATGATATGTATTAATGTTATTGCATCTTTAAATGGATAAATGGCATGAACACTCAAAGAACAAGCACTACGAGACCGCGGCGTCGTCACCAAATCACTTTAAGGTTAATTAAGCTAGCTTTAAGGTAAGTACATTCTCACCTGCAACATGGCATATGTTTTTACAAGGTTTGATGTTATATTCATAATGATATTCATGATGATTTTTATGGATATTTTTCCTTAAGGATTTCTATGAAAGATTTTCATGATTTAAAAATTATGCATGATGATTATAACATGTTTCAAAGTATGAAATTATGTATATATATATGTATCACGTAATAAGTGTTGCACACCAATGTAATGTAATGATGTTTTATGAATGTCATGTTTGGTTTGGGATTAGCTACCCTTTTCCTCTCATGACGCCGCGTCTATGATGATGCTTAAGGTACAACACTTCGGCCCTTAAGATAAAAATGGAATAAGTTTTAAAATGGTCAATGTAATGAAAGATATGTTTCTATGAAATTGTGCTTAAGGCACTTTTATGATATGATGACAATGATGATGATGATGTTTATGAAATGTTTTAAATTGTGAGAATTATATGTACTTACTAAGCATTAGCTTAATCATGTTTTATGTCATGTTGCAGATAAGGGTAAGAAAATCATGGACTAGGCCGAGGACATGGGAAGGCGTGTGAGCACAAAGCACGATGAATTGTAACCGAAAGCACGCCAAGAAAAACATTTCTATGTTTTTAATAAAGTTTCATATTTTTGAACACTATTTTTATGATAAACATTTCAAGGATTTTTGAACTATATTTCATATTTTATTTCATTATCTTAAGTATTATGATTTTCTGCATTTTTATGAAAGGTTGATTATGTTTTGCAAAATAAGTTTTCTCAAGGTTTATGGCTCGGTTGGCCTGCCGAACACCCTTGGTCGGCCTGCCAATATCCGAAAGTTTGGCCTACCGATCACGTTCTCGACCTACCGAACAATGATGAATTTTTAAGTTTTCTTGCAACGCCTCTGTCGGCCTGCAGGTTGAGAAGTTTTGGCCTGTCTAAATTTCAAGTTGGACCTGCCGAACTGTAGAGTTAATAACTTTAAAGAAAATTAAAAAATAAAATGTGTTGATTCATGAGTTATGATGTGATGTTTTATGAGTCCTGATTTTACAACTTGATGTACCTATATTATTGAATAAGTTCTTGATTAATTTAAAAGTACAATTGAATAAATTATGATATGGAATAAGTTAAACAATGTTATTTTAAACAATGATAAGTTATTTAAAAAAACAAAAATTTAGATGTATGTATGGATCCTGGTTATATTTGTTTAACTACGTTTATATTTGAAAACATCGTATAAGTTATGTAATTACGTTTATGTTTAAGGTTTAATAAGTATGAATGTATGAATGAAACGATATCTGTGATGTCCGAATTAAGGGGCATTTTCAGGCTTTGGTATCAGAGCGATTTTCTGATTACAATTCATATCGCCACACGTCAATCTAAGTCCTCCAAGTAAGTATGTTATTAAGTTAGATATATTGATGCAAGTATGATGATAAGATTAAGGTTTAAATGATTAATGATTAACGATCTAGTAGTGAAAACCTGTCTCATAAATGGAAGATTATTTTCTAAGACTTAATTCTTTTAGGAAATTAACGATGGACGGACATAGAAGAATGCAGACTCGCACCCAAACTAACGAAAGACTCATGACGATGATCGCTGAACTGCAAAGGCAGTTGGAGGATCAAAGAAGGGAGATTGCTGCTTTAAGGGCCAATGGCCAGAATGATGAACGACGAGGCAATGACGTGCCTCCTCCTCCTCCGCAGCCACAAGTCAATGAAGTCCCTGTGCCTGCTGCTGAACCAAGAGCGGCATATCAAGAACCTCTTCTGGTCAGATGGAAGAGGGTTAAGCCAGCAGACTTTGAGGGTTCTAAGGATCCGCTAGTAGCTCAGGGATGGTTAAAGACGATTGAGGCCACTTTACGACTTATGGATTTCACGGACAATGAAAAGGTCCTCTGTGCCTCATACTGCCTCACCATGGAGGCCAGGATATGGTGGGATGGTATCGAACAGAGCAGGAATGTTGAAGAGATGACATGGGCTGACTTTGTACATGAATTCAACACGAAGTTCTTCCATATGAATGTCACGAGGAAACATTATGAGGAGTTCGAGAGCTTACGCCAAGGGGATATGTCAGTCACAGATGTGGTGACAAAGTTTGACCAGCTTGCTCGTCTATGTCTAGGAATGGTTATGGATGAAGGTGAAAGGGTCAGAAGACTGATCATAGCCCTTAGGCCAGATATTGCTGCTATTGTGGATGGGGCAAGTCCACCCAGGAATCAAGAGCAGGTTGTTATGAGAGCCCAGCGTGCTGAGTTTCATCTGTCCAAGCTAAGAAGGAACCAGCCACAGTCAGCTCAGCAAGCCAACAATGCAAACAACCAGAACCGCCCTCCCCACAGGAACAACAACAACAGCAGCAACAACAACAACCAGAACTGGAGGAACAATAAGAGGAAGGGCAATCCTCAACAACAACAGGGCCAAGACAACAAAAGGCACAATGATGGTCAGCGCAACAACAATGACAGGCGATTTCAACCATGTGCTAAATGTGGAAAGAAACATCCAGGGGAATGCCATTTGGGAACAAACCAATGTTTCATCTGTGGGCGTGAAGACCACTTTGTAAAGAACTGCCCCAAGCTGATGAATGCTAATGCCCCGCAAAGAGCTCCTCCTCAAGCCCAGCTGCATCAGATGCAAGCCTCCCTTGAAGGGCCACTTATTAGTCAAGGGAGAATTGAAGCCCCACCGATGAATGCCCGAATCTATGCCATAACGAAAGAATAAGTAGGCTGTAGAAGCTTCTAATGCTGGTCACAAGTCAGATAACAAGCTTATCTAACTTTTGTTCTTTTTGATGCGGGTGCCACGCATTCTTTTGTATCTATGTCATATGCTAAGAAATTAGAGGTTCATTTAGAGCCTATGAGACAGGGATTCAGTACGACACTACCCTCCGGGGAAGTGACATTATCTACGCACTGGTTGCGTACAGTACTCCTATGAATTTCTGATAGGGAGTTATTCGTCGACCTTATTGTGATCGACATGCATGACTATGACATAATTCTTGGGATGGATTTCCTAAGTAAGTATAATGCTGCTATCGAATGCCAAAAATGAAAGGTGATCTTCCATCTTCAAAGTGATCAGAAATTCATTTATGTTGGCGAGTCTAGGAAGAAACCCCACATGTTTCTATCGGCAATGAAAGCAAGAAAGTTATTAGCTAGTGGCTGCATGGGCTACCTGGCAAATATTGTAGACAAAATCCAAGAAGGAAAGACAAGAATTGAAGATGTACATGTTGTTCATGAATATGAAGATGTGTTTCCTGAAGATCTGACGAGTCTACCGCCTAAAAGAGAAGTTGAATTCGAGATTGAGCTCAATCCAAGCACCGATCCAATCTCAAAAGCACCTTACAGAATGGCCCCGGCAGAATTAAAAGAGCTTTACACGCAATTAAAGGGGCTACTTGACAAAGGTTTCATCAGGCCAAGTCACTCACCATGGGGTGCTCCAGTTTTATTCGTAAAGAAGAAGGATGGTACTATGAGACTCTGCATCGACTATAGAGAGCTGAACAAGGTGATGATCAAGAACAAGTATCCGTTGCCTCGAATTGATGATTTGTTTGATCAACTCAAAGGTGCATCGGTGTTCTCAAAGATTGATCTATGATCAGGATATCACCAGTTGAAGATTAAAGAAGGAGATATCCCAAAGACTACTTTCAGGTCGAGGTATGGTCATCATGAGTTTGTGGTTATGCCTTTCAGACTGATGAATGCACTTGCTGCCTTTATGGATTTGATGAACCGAGTATTCAAGGATTTCCTCGACAAAATTTGTTGTTGTATTTATCAATGATATTCTTGTCTATTCAAAGAATCAAGAAGAACATGAGGAGCATTTAAGGATTGTGCTGGAGACTTTTAGAAGACATCAGCTATACGCAAAGTTCTCCAAATGCGAGTTTTGGCTTGATAAAGTGTCATTCTTGGGGCATGTTATTTCAAAGGATGGGATTATGGTTGATCCTGCTAAAGTAGAAGTTGTTCTCAACTGGAAGCAACCAATGAATGCAAGTGAAATAAGGAGCTTCTTGGGTCTAGCAGGTTATTATCAGAGATTCGTAGAAGATTTCTCCAAGATAGCAGCCCCACTCACGAACTTGACTTACAAGGGAAAGAAGTATGAATGGACGGATGCATGTGAAAAGAGTTTTCAGGAACTGAAGAAAAGACTAATGACGGCTCCAGTGTTAGCAATTCCTGAAGGTAATAATGGGTTTGTTATTTATAGTGATGATACAGAATAAAAAGGTGATTGCTTATGCTTTAAGACAACTAAAGGATTATGAAAAGAACTATCCTACTCATGACCTCGAGTTAGCAGCAGTCGTTTTTGCATTGAAGATATAGGAGACATTATTTATAAAGGGTCCAATGTAAGATCTTCACTAATCATTAAAGTCTGAAGTACTTCTTCACGCAAAGAGACCTGAACATGAGACAACGAAGATGGCTAGAGTTGGTAAAGGATTATGATTGTGAATCCTTATCATCTTGGTAAAGCTAACCGAGTGGCTGATGCTCTAAGTAGGAAGTCAGTTGCCACGTTGATGTCAATGCAAGCAATGTCTCCACCTTCAAGGAAGGAAATTCTAGACTTCGGTTTAGAACTTATAGCAGGCTAGCTATCAGCACTCTCTCTTGCTCCGACGATGTATGATGAAATTCAGAGTAATGCAAGATGACAACGTAAGCCTTGTAAGGATCAAGCATGAAATAAAAGAAGATAAATGTCAAGCGTTTCGTATTGCGGATGACGAAACTCTGTACCTTAAGGACCGCTTATGTGTTCCCAATGTTAATGATTTAAGGGCAAAGATCTTGGCAGAAATTTATGATACTTCATACTCTATTCATCTAGGTGCAACAAAGATATATAATGATCTAAGGGGTAACTTTTGGTGGTTTGGAATGAAACGTGATGTCACAAAATATGTGAAGAAATGTATGACATGTCAACAAGTAAAGGCTGAACACCAGAGACCTGGTGGCGAATTGCAATTATCCAAATACCGAATGGAAATGGGAGGAAATAGCAATAGATTTCATTACCGGCTTACCCAGAACTATGAATGGTTATGATGCAATTTGGGTAGTTGTGGATCGGCTGACGAAAATGACGCATTTCATTCCTATCAAGATCACTTACTCTATGGAACGGTTAGCGGAACTCTATGTTAAGGAGATTGTACGACTTCATGGGATTCCTAAGTCAATTATCTCAGATCGTGATGGCAGGTTCACATCTAAGTTTTGGAAGAGTGTACAGACTATAATAGGAACCAGCTTCATTTTAGTACGACTTTTCATCCTCAGACTGACGGCCAAACAGAGAGGACGAGCTTGATTTTAGAAGATATGCTACGAGCTTGTTCTCTCGATTTTAAGACCAGCTGGTGTAAAATGTTGTCGTTAGCAGAGTTTGCTTACAACAACAGCTTTCAGGCGACAATTGGGATGGCACCATATGAAGCACTATATGGGCGAAAATGCAGGTCGCCTATATGTTGGCACGAAGCTGGTGAAAAGAAGTTGATGGAAAGCGTAGATGCTGAAAGAACCGACTTTGTGAATGAAACTTCTGAGATGATAAAGTTGACTAAGAAGAAGAATAGAGACCAGCTCAAAGTCGTAAGAAAAGTTATGCTGACAAAAGAAGAAGACCTTTAGAGTTCACCGTAGGCGAATATGTGTTCTTGAAAGTTGCACCAATGAAAGGGGTTATGAGATTTGGGAAGAAAAGCAAGTTAAGCCCAAGATTCATCGGTCCTTATGAAGTTGTTAAACGAATAGGCAAAGTAGCTTATCAGCTGAAGTTGCCATTTGAAATGTCCGCAATGCACGATGTATTTCATGTCTCCATGCTCAAGAAGAATGTTCCAGACCCTACGCATGTGATTGAGCCACAAGTGATCAAGATACGAGAAGACTTAAGTTATGAAGAAAAGCCAATGAAGATACTCGATCGAAAAACCAAGACTTTGAGGAATAAAGAAATTCCATTGGTCAAGGTGTTATGGTAAAATCAACAAGTTGAAGAAGCTACATGGGAACGTGAAGATGACATGAGAGTCATGTATCCACAATTATTCTAAGTTTCGAGGACGAAACTTTTATAAGGTGGGGAGAACACCCGCCTATTTTATGTAAAGGACCACGTTAAGTTAGTAACGTTGTTAAAGAATTTTATTAATAAATTACGTTATATGATATGATATATGACATGAATGTTACTAACTTTTTATGTCAAGTTTTATGACAGGTGACCACCGCATGGAATCGTTGTGCTCAAGTGTTCATGATTATTTTAATGTATGTTTATTTATGATGCAATAATGTATGAAGGTTTTAATGTATGGCATTTATGGATAGTTGGACAGGCCAAACTTTTAAGATCGGTAGGCCTGAAATGTCTGCCCGAGATCGGCAGGCTGAACTTGGTGGAACCGGTAGGCCGAAGGGGAAAATCGGCAGGCCAAACACGGCTGACGAGCAGTCAGCAGAAATCTTTCTAAAATTATGGCTGAGTTAATTATGTTAATTGGATGATTTAATATGATTAATTGGCATAATAATGGAATGATTTTATCAATTAAGGAACTAAGGGGTTTTACTTTGCATTGATTTGTATTATTTTAAGTGATTTCCTATTTTTAGAGGGTAAATTATGGTAAGATTGATGATTTGTTTGACTCTCCCTCAATCATCTCCACCTACACGCGAATTCTGGACCAAAAGCAGTCAGAAAATTCTGACTTAATGGAGGGAATTGAATTCCCATCAATTATGCTCATTATGTTAAAATTTTTAACGTTCCTTTTTCATTATTTTTCTCTCATTCTCACGTTTTTCTCTCTCAAATTTCTGAGACGTTTGTTTCTCTCTTCCTCTTCTCTTCTCCATGCATTTCACTTCCTTCTCTCTCAAAATTTTCTGCAAGAAAATTTAAAGAAAAATCATATTTCGTTGGTTAAAATTCAAGGATTTTGAGAAGAAATTTCAAGATAAGAATTTAGTTTTCCAGTTTTTTTGAAAAAGAAATCTCCTCCTCAAATTCATCTACAATATCTTCTCTAGGTATTGCATTTTGTTCATGTATGAATTATGTGATGTTTATTTACGTTTCATGTCCTTTCGTTATTTTTATGAAAAATAAATATTTCTATCTTCTACTCTTCACAATAAATTTTACTGTTTAACTTGGATGCATGAAAAATGTGATGATTATTCAAGAGGTAAATGAATGATGTTTTCATGAAAAGTTGTTAAGAATATGCATATGTATGTATGATGAATGTATTTTATGTTATGAAATTTTTATGAGATTACAATGAGAAAACTGTTTTAATAATGCTATTTCTGGATTTTTTTGTTTATGAAATGTTATATATATATATTTAAATGATTTTATGATAATGAAATGATTTTATGCATGAAAATAAGATGTTATGTATATATGTGTTTTGAATTATTAGAAAACGTTTTTTTTAAAGATTTTCATGATTGTAATGTATGGTTTGTTTTGTTTTACATGCTTAAGATAATTTTATGATTTGAGAAAAATTATGATAACATGTTTGTAAGATGATAAAATTATGTTTTCGCGATGATGATTATGAGATATGTATGTAAAATGTGATGAATGTATACATGAATATTATGAATGAATGTTATGTGAATGGATATTTCATGATATGTATTAATATTATTGCATCTTTAAATAGATAAATGACATGAACACTCAAGGAACGAGCACTACGAGACCGCGGCGTCATCACCAAATCACTTTAAGGTTAATTAAGCTAGCTTTAAGGTAAGTACATTCTCACCTGCAACATGACACATGTTTTTACAAGGTTTGATGTTATGTTCATAATGATATTCATGATGATTTTTATGGATATTTTTCCTTAAGGATTTTATGAAAGATTTTCATGATTTAAAAATTATGCATGATGATTATAATATGTTTCAAAGTATGAAAATTATGTACATATATATGTATCACGTAATAAGTGTTGCACACCAATATAATGTAATGATGTTTTATGATGTCATGTTTGGTTTGGGATTAGCTACCCTTTTCCTCTCATGACGTCGCGCCTATGATGATGTTTATGGTGTAACACTTGGGCCCTTTAAGATAAAAATGGAATAAGTTTTAAAATGGTCAACGTAATGAAAGATATCTTTCTATGAAATTGTGCTTAAGGCACTTTTATGATATGATGACAATGATGATGATGATGCTTATGAAATGTTTTAAATTGTGAGAATTATATGTACTTACTAAACATTAGCTTAATCATGTTTTATGTCATGTTGCAGATAAGGGTAAGAAAATCATAGGACTAGACAAAGGACATGGGAAGGCGTGTGAGCACAAAACACGATGAATTGTAATCGAAAGTACGCCAGGAAAAACATTTCTATGTTTTTAATAAAGTTTCATATTTTTGAACACTATTTTTATGATAAACATTTCAAGGATTTTTGAACTATATTTCATATTTTATTTAATTATCTTAAGTATTATGATTTTCTGCATTTTTATGAAAGGTTGATTATGTTTTACAAAATAAGTTTTCTCCAGGTTTATGGCTCAGTCGGCCTGCTGAACACCCTTGATCGGCCTGCCGAAATCCGAAAGTTTGGCCTGCCGATCACGTTCTCGGCCTGCCAAACAATGATGAATTTTTAAGTTGTCTTGCAAAGCCTCTGCCGGCCTACCGGTTGAGAAGTTTTGGCCTGCCGATGATGTTCGGCCTACCGAAATTCCAAGTTCGGCCTACCGAAATTCCAAGTTCGGCCTGCTGAACCGTGGAGTTAATGACTTTAAAAAAAATTTAAAAAATAAAATGTGTTGATTCATGAGTTATGATGTGATGTTTTATGAGTCCTGATTTTATAACTTGATATACCTATATTATTGAATAAGTTCTTGATTAATTTAAAAGTACAATTGAATAAATTATGATACGAAATAAGTTAAATAATGTTATTTTAAACAATGATAAGTTATATAAAAAAATAAAAATTTAGATGTATGTATGGATCCTGGTTATGTATGTTTAACTACGTTTATATTTGAAAACATCGTATAAGTTATGTAATTACGTTTATGTTTAAGGTTTAATAAGTATGAATGTATGAATGAAACGATATCTGTGACAGTCCGAATTAAGGAACGTTTCACTATAAGGCATTTTATTGTTGTTTTTCTAATTACAAAGAGAAAGTACAAGTTTGACAATTTGTTCACTAGGATGACCAAGTTTATTATGCCAAATATTGAACAACGAATAAGAGATTTTAGACATATTACACGAATTTTTACAAGAAAGTGAATTGACATCAATCAGATTTTTGAACTGAGAGGTTAAATTTGTACTAGTAGATGGCTGAGATGAGGATTTGACTTGTTGAGGCTTGATTTGAGAAGTGTCAAAAGTGTAGAGATTTCCTTTAAGACGACCCTCCAGAAGAATTACTTGGGATGCAAGATCCTTCATAAAACAAGAGTCAGGTCTGAATTCAAAATAGACTTGATTATCTTTTGTAAATTTTGAAACACTAAGTAAGTTCGTAGTAATTCATGGAACATGGAGAAGCTATTTTAGAGTAAGTGTTTTAGATGCAACATGAGGTGATAAAAATTGAGAATAGCCATGTCAAGACCCTTACCATCTCCCATGTGAACTTGATCTTTGCCTCTGAATTCTGTCTTGAACATCAAGTTTGATGCATCTGGAGTGATGTGATTTGTTGCTCTAGAGTCAAGATACCATTTTGTATCATTTTTTGGATACCACACTGAGTCGTGGATATTCTCTGGTGTAGCAAGCATCGCTGACATTGATGAGTGAGGTTGTTTACAGTTTATGGACTAAAGCTGAATAAAGTTTCCTTAAGAACCACCTTTGGGAACAAAATTGGAGGAATCACCAAGAAGTTGAGTTGGTCCTATGAAAGATTGATCAAACTTATAGTAGCAGTTAACTACTATATGTTCCATTTTGCCACAAAGTTGACATTGCAACTTGTTGTTTTGCCATGATCCATGACCTCTACCAAAAGATCTTCCACATCCTCGAGGAGTAAAGAATCCTCTAGACTGAGCTGCTCTTGGTCCTTGTGGATGAGAAAGAAAGTTTCCTCCATTGTTGGCATTGGAAAATTTCTTGTTGTTCCCAAATTGCCTCTGACCAGAGAATGTCAGATTTGCCATTGTTGAATCAAGATGCATTAAATTCTTTTCAATTCTTACTTCTTAAGCAAGAAGTAAAGATTCAATCTCTTCTACTGTAAAAGGATAATTTCTTGTGTTGACTAAGATAACAACTGTCTCATACTTAGGAGGGAGACCATCAAGAATGCAGTCAATATGATCTTTAGTAGATACATGATGACCAACAAGAGCAAGCATGTCAATATAGTAACGAACACGAAGGACAAATTCATTGATACTTTGAGATCCTTTCTTTAGATTTTGCAACTGAGTTTTGAACTAAGTTATCTTTGCTCCAATTTGAGAAGCAAGGCAAACTTCTAATGTCTTCCACACCTATGCAGATGATTCATAGTTCACCAATCTTGTTAGAATTCCATCAGAGACCGAAGCAAGAATCCAAGATAGAATTAGTTGATCTTGTTGTTTCCAATCCAAAAACTCAGGATTGATCTTTTCGCGAGTTCATCACCAAGAGAAAGAAACCTCCGTGGTGGCAGGATCAAATCTGAAAGAAAATGTTGAAGTTGATGGCCTTTGATGGTAGCAAGAACTTGCTTTCGCCAAACAAGAAAGTTGTTGAGATCCAGCTTTGATGAGATTGGATAAGGAAATGAGACTGGAGTGAATCGAGAAGAAGAAGAAGAACTTGATCCTCCATTGTCAATAACCTTAGGTGAACTTCAAGTTCCTAGATCATTCCGCTCTGATACCATGTCGAAGTTTCTTAGGACACTTTGATACAAATTTAAGTGAGAGAAAGAAAGAGAGAAAATGAACAAGAGAGTGTATTTCTGAATTGTATGTTTTCTTCTACTTCTTGTTGTATTGGTGATTAAGTTTAAATATATAAGCTTTACCGTATCATAAAGGAACAGGTGCACAGATTTTAACAGAATCTCTAACTAACCACAGAAGTAATTGACTGACTTACAACAAATAACCGACCAGAAACTAACTCTAACTGTCATCTCAACAAATTGTCAGTAACCCATCTGTTTACATATGGTAACCTGCTACATACAATAACTCAACGTACTCCTTTTCCCTCAACACCCCATTACTCCACCATTAACAATAAATGAGAAGCGAGCTGTGGACATGCAGTCCATAATAATCCAAATCCATCTCCTACCAACCCCAACCGTCGCATCATGTGTTCTAGAAACTCCCACTCCAACCGATCATAAGCCTTATTCATGTCAAGCTACAAACCGTCAAGCCACTCTTACCCCCAGTTTTACGACAGACCGCATGTATAACTTCAAAAGCCAACAATATATTGTCGATATTAACCATCCGAGGATAATAGCACTTTGCCCCGAAGAAATAATCAAAGGTAAAATACTTTTAATATGGTTAGCTAGAACTTTAGTTATTAACTTATAAGAAACACTACATAAGCTTATTGGTCTCAGTTTAAAATCTTCCTCAGGTCCTTAATCTTGGGAATTAGAACGATGTGAGCCTCATTGGGAACTTTCACCGATTGGGACCCGTTTAAAACCCCCAAGCACCACATTCACCACCTCATTACTAACTAGATCCCGATTCTTCTGAATAAACGCTGCGGGAAACCCATCTGGACTGGGGGCTTTGGTCGGGCCAACGCCAAAGAGAGCAGACTTTACGTCACTAATACAGAACTGAGAGTCCAACCAATTCCTCATCTCCGGAGAAACTTGGGGTCCAACCAACTCAACAACGGCATCCAATTCTTGCTGCGACGGGGAAGATGGAGAAAAAAGCTGCTGGAAATATTGTTCAATCTCACTCACAATATCTCCTTCATCCGAGATCCAAGTCCCATCTCGCTCACTTATTTTAATTTTGGTTTCACTCTATTGTTATATTGTTGTTTTTCAGTTACTTTCGTTCATGTATTTGTGTTTTCCATTGTTGTCATTGTAGCTATTGTCTGCCAGATTGATGCCGCTCATTGTGTATTGTCGTTTTCGTTGTTTTGCCCTTTTTAGTGGGCTTTGGATGATATCCTTTCGAGTAGATTCATTTCAAAATTTTCCTCTCTAACTATAACCCATGTAGCAACGTGCTTCTAATTTTTAAAACATAATATTTATTTCGCTAATTTTTAGTAACAAAATATCTTTATATTATGAGTCTTAGTTGAAATAACATGTGTCACACAAAAAATGAGAGTTTGTTAAACAATTTAGTGTGTACTTACTCTCACAGTTTCTTACCGCAAGGTTACACATAAGTAAAAAGAAGAGGATATTAATTTTAAAATTTTTTCAGGTTTTGCAATTTATTTTCCTAAATAATTAAAAAGTTTTAATTAAATCATTTTTAACTTAAGAATAGTTTTAGACAAGATAGAGTTACCAAAATTAACCTTTTATTATGTAACCGCATGTCATTTATGTGTCAATTTAGTTAAATCCTAACTTAGAGAGCTTTTTTGTTATAATTTCATTGACACGAAACGGTTATCAAATATTGAAAATCAAACAGTACATTGGCACGAGGATTATGGTTGAGAAGGAATTTTTGTAATTAATTCTTTTGAGTAATGTTAGGAATATACAAACTCTAATCTCAACTTTTCTATCAGCTCCTGAGTTGTAATTCTTTCATTGGTGGACACAATGTTTTATTATTAATTAAATTCTTTCACCGGTAGATGTAACCTTTTATTATTAATTAATATGACAATATTTTAATTATCTACTAATAAAAAAAGTCCGTTCATAAATCAATACATTTTGCTAGAATTGGAATTGATGTCCCTAATTTTTTTTTGTCCCTTTTTGTTTTTAGTCTGCTGCCGTTTTCTTTTGCGTTATAGTTTCTTAGTTACTGTCATTTTTAGTTTGTTTTGTTGTAGGTTATTATCATTTCTTGAAACTTATTTTTTAAAATTATTTATCGTGATTATGAATTTCAAAAAATATATATATTTTTTGTTTATTGCCATCTTTCATGCGATATCTTTGAAGCTTGCTTTCAATTTTTTGTGGTTTATGTTTTGTTTTGTTTTTTTGGTTAATTCCAATTCGAGAAACCCTTTGCACATTATTTTTTTGGGGCCTTTTCAATTTCATTGGTGCAGTTGGTGCAGTTAATTCGCAACAAAGTAATACCGAAGAATTTACTATTTTGTGTTGAAAAATATTTTATAATCTCATCTGGCTATAAGCACCATGAGGATAAACAGTAAATATGAAATTATTAAGCCCTGGATTAACTCAATGTTCTGGACTCAAAATTTTAAATTAAACCTGAATATATGTTTGGTTTGGTGACATCAATATTCGAATATCAATGATGTTATAATGCAAATGCTACAGTTAAGACGATCTTTTTTCCTTAGAGTTTTTTTAGATTCTCTCTAAGGAAAAAGATCATAATTTTTTCGTTGAGATCCAAATAAAATGACCCTTCTTTTATTGTATTCATAATAAATAGAAGAATAAATCAAGGTTCATATTGTATATTTTTTAATATCATGAACATTAAGATTTTGTTAGATTTATTGGTAAATGAAAAACTTTTTTCACTATCTATCCAAACACAAATTTTAATTTTATTTCTTATTCAGATTAACACTTTAACTATATATTAAAATATCAATTTGGATAGCACTTTAAACCACACGATTCAAAATATAAACAACACAATTCGAATCCGTCTACCAAACGAGCCTAAGTATGCTACTAATTAATCGTTTCTCCATGCGAATTTCAATTGTATTACTTTTTCTAATATTTTCTCATTATAAAAAAGTATATATCTCTATATCCCTAAATATAATTCAACTTATAAGTTAGTTTAACTTGGAACGGCGTATCATTTGAATATCCAAGTACTGGGTGCAGAATTGAATAAATATAATCAAACTATAGTTGTTTTTCAAATGTAAAACTAATTTCATAAAAGAATAAAAATAAGAGCGTGACTTATGAGATATTAGTAATGAAATTTATCACATAGTTTGAACAAAAAAAAGGTCAAAGTTATAAGAGTTAATATAAAATGATATTTGGACAAAAATCAATATTACATATAATAATGCTAGAACCAAAAAAAAAAAAAAAAGGATTTAACATATAAATGCATCTTATCTTCTATATATAGTATACAAACTTTACATATAGAAATGATAATTAGCACATAGCCAAATATGACAAAACTATTATTAGAAGACGTTCGGGGTCATCTTGATGTCTCAATTCCATGTTTAATTTGTTCTTTTACACAAATAAGAATAAACAATCAACATCACTTATACCAACTACTAGCAACAATTTACTCAACAAAAAAATAAAAAAAATTAAAATTAAAAAATTAAAATTAAAATTAAAACTTCTAGCAACATAAACAACGTATTTGGATAATAAAAAAATTAAGGCAGTCTTTTGACCGTTAGGTGTTTGTTGCCTTCTAAATATAGCAAACACATTCCCAATTTTCCTCCGTCTTAGTTGTGTACGTTCACATGACAACCAAAAAGATTCTGTACGATTATGAATCATTATTGAAGAAAATTTGACATTGATGCGTGTATTTCTTCTAAAGTCCTTCCTTTGGTCTCCGGTACTAGCCTGGCCACGAAAAGAACAGCTCCACCGGCAATGGCGGCGTATATGAAAAATGTTCCTGCAGTAACATAGCTCATACCCCGTTATGTTAAATGCATAAAAATCTGATATCGGTCCACCTTCTAACAGTTTAAGCATTCATTTACCTGAGGAGCTCCATTTCATCGTAAAATTAAATGTGTATGTGACTATCCAAGAACATGACCAATGTGCCAAAGTCAAAAGGCTTCCAGCTGAGCCCTTAACGTTTATGGGAAATATCTGAAATGGTTATGAACTCAATTCTATCAGCTGCTGAGCTTTTGTTAGTAAATTTCTAAACTAGAGATCATCAAAGAGAACAGGGCTAAACTACCTCTGACATAATAACCCATGGCAATCCCGCCATGCCGATCACGAATGACACACTATAGCCCTGAGTACAACACCAATCTGTCATAAACCCTTCAAGTTTTTCTTTCCCTATGCAACTAAATGAATTTAAGAATTAATCAAGAACATAGTGCATCCGTACATACCAACAGAGCACTATAAACCAATATGGGAGTGAGATGCTTCAAGTGTTGGACGTCCTGTGCATAACAAACTAAGATATTAGAGTATGATGATTTGTGTACCAAAAAAAAAAATACTATTTCATCAAAAATAGAGAATTATACGGATTGTTTAGTTGGAGCATATTTTCTCATATTCGAAGGATCTAGATTATACCAGAAATAAGAATGACAAGCCAAGAAGAGCTCAACTCAAGCACATTCCCGCAGCAGAAATCTGCATAGATTTGGAAATCTGACTATCATTTTTTTTTTTAATCTATGAGCTACATTGGAACTTCGAGTGAAAAATGTCTAGTTATTTATTTCACCATTAGAAGCGGTCGTCTTCCCAATTTATCTGTCATGAGCACACCCAATGCCACAGCAGGTATCTGCAAAACCGGAACAAATGTTTTATATTCGAGATATGTGTCACAGAGTTTTCCATTCAAATGAAACAATAATGAAACTTAAGTACCTGGACAATAGCCATTGATATAGTCCCAACACTACTTGAAAAACCTGTTAGAAATGGACAATCAACTTGTATAATTTTCAAGACTTTTTAGGATAATTGAAATGAATTTAAGAAAAGCATTTTGCTTACCAGCATCCAAAAATATAGAGCTGGCATAGGAAATAATCGCAGTGTTCCCCGTAAATTGTTGTAGTACCAGCAGCCCAACTCCAACCTAAACCAGTTAAATCATGTGCATAAACAGGGCTAAGACAACTTATAACAAGAATTGAACTTATTATATTTTGCAAAGTTGCTTTTATAGTTAAGGAGGCTCACAGTGAGTGCATGCACGTATCTCCGTTGGAACAGGTCTAGAATTCCCTCTTTTCGCTGCTGAAAAATTTCAGTGTAGTCCTGCCACAACATAGAGTAGGGTCACCATTTTACTTTCTCTATTTTTGTAAACTCTTATCTCAAAAATAAAAAGTTGAGAGATTTTACTATAATGTCAGCTGCTTCTCCAGAGACATCAGCATTCTTTCCCCTAAGACGCCGCAGCGCTGCTTCAAGCTCTTTGTGCTTCCCAATTTTTGCCTGCAAATAATTATTACAATCATTTGAAAATTCTACTGAAACATTACTCTCGACTAGTAAGAAGTTGGGAAAAAATTTGTTTTCTTTATGGACTCACCAGCCATCTAGGAGATTCAGGCATGAAGAATATTCCTATAAGATGTAAAACAGATGGAATGGCACCTGGAAAAAAAAATAATTAAAGTATGATCAAAGTGTTCCCTACAATATTTTTCTTCAGCAGACGAATTAGTATATGGTCGAAGTAGAATCAAACCGACGATTTACCTATTAGAGCCAAGGTGCGCCAGCTAACAGCATTGCCAATGAAAAACATCAATGAAATCCCACAACAAAGCATTAACTGTCCACTTGAACAAAACTTAACATGATGAGTACTGAAACAGATCTTCAATCTCATATTCAAGAGGTCTTAACTTGTACCTGATACGAAGAAAGAAATCTTCCTCGGACATTCCTTGGACATATTTCAGCAACATAAACCGGAACCTGTCAGGCAAACAAGAATTTTGCTATTTGTAACAAAATGTTTGTGACAAATTAAGGGATTGGCGTAACGAAATCTCAGGACATTTACCGCGTAGCAAACAAGGGCGTTTCCGATTCCAAGTAATACTCTTCCAATGTCCAAGCACCAAGCATTCTAAGACAAGCATTGATTCAGGAGCTGATTTATCCCAACAGGGAAAAAACAGAGGAAAAAGAAAAAGGAAAATACATATATGCTCAAACAAAACAATGACTTCGTAAATACTTTTTTTCAATCATTAAGTCGTTCCAGAAATGTGGGAGGATCAATCACAAGGCTCTAAAGTAATCACAATTATGGGTTGAGGAAAGAGAGAGAAAACCTTTGCAAATGCTATTGCAAGCCACCCGGCAGTACTCAATACTTCTGAGAACCACATTGCCTGAACCAATAGTCACAAACAGTACGCAAATCACCAAAATGGGCAGATGGTTAAAATTGAAAGCTAACATAGAGGACTAGAACAGAGGAATTATATGAAAAATCTTACAGCTCTGCGACCTATGAGATCGGTTAGTTTCCCGTTTACTAGTCCGCCTATCATACCTCCAACAGTCAAAATTGAACCAAAAACTGAAAACTGCAAGGCATGAAAAAAAGGATCAATCATATGCAAGGACTTGAAACTTTTTCAAGTTTTAAAATATTGCAATCATTTGATGCACACAGCTGCAATAGAAAGGTCCAAGTCTTTCATGATTCCCGATTCAGCAGGTGAAGCATATCCAGTCTGCAAGCCAACAATTTTCAAAATCATCCTTTAACTTGTGTCCCAAGGAACATAAATATCCTAACTGTTAAACACAAAGTCCACAATATATGAATTTGACTTTTAGCCGCCAATTAATTAAAGCCTATTTAGGTGAAGAGTTCAAACCATTTAGTTTTAACTGTGAAAAGTATTGGAGTTTCAACTCTTGGTTTATACTCTTCGCCCAAAATCTTATTACATATTAATTTGCTGTTAAATGACTAAAAAAAACACATTTTAATTCTAAGTTAGAATGAAGATAGTTCTTACAACACATCCAGCAAAGAAAGCACCACAAAGAGCAACCAAAGTGCTGAGAACAACAACTGGGGTGACCACCGAGGAGCTATTTCCCTGTGCTTCACCTTCTCTTGTCTTTGCCTCGTTAATCTTAGGCCTCGTCAGTAGTCCTTCTTCTTCCATACTCTCTCTCTCTCTCTCTCTCTATGTATCTTTGTGTCTAACTATCTTTCTATCTATCTATTATTTTTGTTTTCCCTCTCTGTCTAATATGCAAAGGAATATATACTGATCAAGTCCTCGCAAAGTTACTTTGCTGATTCGATTCCAACCCACAGAGCTACCTTCAATCCAACTGTTTTAGACGTTTTTACGTCAAAAACAATGGAGCATTGGACCGTAAGGAGATGGGAATCTATTTCTTTACTCAGTTAAAAGGGAAGTTTCTTCAACTAAATTGCTTCTAATTTACAACATATCCTCATTTGGTCACGTGTAGTCATCTTGTGAGTAGGTTCAACAACATTGTTTACACAAGCGCACAAAACAAATATATAGCAGGGAAACTATTATAGTAATCCTCAAAATCTAAGCATTAACAAGATGCCCATTGGTTTTATTCAACTCCACAGTATCTCAAGTCAATGATTCTTCAATATGACCTGAAAAAATCATCCTCTTCATATTAATGTTTCAAATCCAATCATCCTAAACGCCCGTTGATTTTGCTTAATTCTGGGCCTTTTTCTCGGAACTTTCTGATATGAGTGAGAGTGAACATTCTTCCTGGGTGTGTTTTGTTGAATATACTTTTTAGATATATATTATAATAACCAAGGACGACCCTTTTATTGGTATGCGTTGATTAACTATTACAATATTTTAGCGAATAGTTAATTCATAATACCGAATTATTGTAATACCTATATATATCCTTTTTCATTCTTTCTTTCTTCTTTTCTCCTTCAATGGTAGGCTTAATTTTATTCTTTTCTTTCATTTCATAGCCTTCATGTGGCAAGAAACCGCATTCTTACATAATCCCCCCTCCAAAAACAACAATAATAAGCATAAGGTAATTTGTCTAGTGGGAACTTTAAAAAATGCCTACAAGTGGGTATCCGTCAGACTTCAATATATTAAAAGAATATAATAAAATAATTTTGAACATATTTAACGATTTCAAAACTAATGAGTTCTTAAGAAATGCTCTTTAATTTTAATTGAAAACAATGAATTCTTCAAATCTTACCCACCACACATATAGTAATGCAAGAACAGGTCGGTTCGGCCTGGCCCACCAATTTTGTGGGCTGGGCCAGGCCGGCCTATATTAAAATTACCTTGGCTCGGCCAGACCTAGGGGCTAATTTTACATGGGCTGTGCCGTGGGCCGTGTCGGGCCGTGCCGCAGGCCTTAAATGGGTTGGCCCATTTTAGCCCATCATGGGTTTAAATGGGCAAGCCCATCTAAACGTGTAAATTTTAATTTTTTATTTTTGAATTTTTAAACAAGATAGCAAATATAAAAGTTTGAATGGTTAAGGGAAATATAAAAAGGGATATTTTATTTGCAATTGCCTCATTAAAGACCTTTCCAAGAAAAACCCAATAGGACAAAAACTTAGTAAGGAAAAAAAGAGTACAATTGGGATAATTATATATAAGATGTTTACAAAATTACTAAAAATAAAAAAAAACATAAAAAATATTATTTATTGTGGGCCAAGATAGGCCAGCCCATTATGTGTCTAGATGGGCCGGCTCGGCCCATGATTTTTCATGGGCTGTGTTGGGCTGGATCATGGGCCACATATATAGGCCCAGCCCAGCCCACCAATATTTATGGGCCGAGCTAGGCCGTGAACAGTGCCGAGCCATGTCAGCCCGGCCTGACCTATCACTGTAGTAGAATGGGCCTAGGCAGGCCCATGGGTCATGGGCCTGGCCCATTGTTACATCTCTACACACATATACATAAAAAAATGGACAAATCATGATCGTTACCTACCACGCAACATTAGCACCAATCATTTTTAGCGATTTTATTTGGCGTCTCAGGGTAGCAAAAGTATGCACTAATTTAGAACTGTCCCACCGTGTTTTCTTTCAGAATTTACAAAAATTGTCGAAGTAATAGCGAAAAACGGCAAGTGTCATGAATGTTTAAAGTAGCTTTCTAAATAGAGTACCGTTTTAAAAAACATGTTAAATTTAATTGAAATCATATTAAAATTAAATATACATAAATATATATATATATATATATATATATATAACAAACAAAATATAGTACTGATCCGAACGGTTCAAAATGTAGCCTTACCAATAAAATAATTTTCATGAAATTCTTTTTAAAAAAGAATAGCTTGAAAAGTTAACAAGTATTAGTGCACGTCCACAACAAAAAGGAAAAGGAAGGAAATAACATTCTTAACAGAATAAAAAAAAACTAATAGTACGTTAGTGCCGCGAGTATTTTTGTTGTATTTGGCTTTCGTAACGTAACAAGAGAGATAGTCTCTCACCTTTAGTCTTAGTTTGTATTTCATATTTGTTAATTGGCAACACGGTGGCTAGATTTGAATCTATGTTGAGTTGTATGCATTCTCATTATGGTAGATTTTATTTTGGTCAATTGATTTTGTCTATCGATCTTAGTGGTTTCTTGTAATGAGCTGTTGAAGAGTTCTATTTTGGATGACAAAGTGGTCATTTATCGATGGGTCTCCATATTGTCTTTTATTCTCGTGCTTCATTCGATTTTTATTAACATATCCCGTCATTTTCCTCGATTATTTGTGCCTATCTTGGATATTATTATGCAACTTTGTTTCAACTATTTTTAGTTGAATAAAGTTTCATTTTATAAAAAAAAAAAAGGTTTGTTTTGAGAATGATAATAAATAACATAATTTAATAAAATGAGACATATCACACCATAAAATTACCTAAAATACTTTCAAATTAAAAAAAAATCTTATTTAAAAGTCTTAAAATTACAATATCTTTTTACTCCCTTCCTCTCTTCTCAGCGATGATGGTGCGGGGGCAAGTCTATGACGAGACGGCGACGGCAATAGAAACTTTGTCGCGAGGCGGCAGCGCGAGTTCTCTCTCCCCTTGCACAAGTGTCACGAGGCTCAGACGTCGGCCTTTGAGATCTGATCAAAGGTTTGTCATTGTCATCAGATGGTGTACAGCTCGCGAATTTTCATCGCCATTTTCATCGTTGAACAATGTATAGCTCACGAAGGTTTAACATCATCATAGCTCATGAGGCTGGAAACGTCACCGACTTTCGTCAAGCAGTCAGCGGGATCTTGTAGATCATCTGTTTTTGAGAATAGTGGACTGGGCAGCGTCTTTCGACGCACGGTGACAAGTGATGGCGGCATCAGGCAGCATGGTCGCCAGTGGGAGAGAATTTAAATTTCAAGGTAAAATTAAAAAATAATATATAACAATAAAAATAAATTTTAAGATGCGCTTTTATTTCTTTTATTTGTAATTATGCTATTTACTACTTAGGCAAAATACAAGAATGCTCCTCTAAAGGAGCATATTTTTAAGACTGTCATCTTAAAAAGTTTTATTTTTAACTAACTTTTCAATTAGAAATATGATTTATTAAAAGTCATAGTTATCCTTCTTTCTTTAATTAGAAAAAGTAATTTATTTAAGTCTAAATTATCTTTTCTTCTCACTTCCTCATGTAGTAGATTACTCCAGTGGCCGGTACGGGCCATACGAGTAAAACCTGATAGATGCCAGCATATAATTTACCATATAATCTTATCTTTGTTTTTCAAGAAAAAAATTCCAAGCATCTTTGGTCGTCGGCGCAGGCCGCTAGAGTAGAACCTAGTAGATGTTAGAGAAGAATTTAATAGATTATCTTAATTTTATTTTCAACAAAAAAATTCCCAAGCGTCTCCAAACAACGAAGCAGGCCACCAGAGTGGAATTTGGTAGATATTAGAGTGAAATCTACTAGATTTTCTTATTTTCATTTACAACCAAAAAAATTTCAAGTGCCTCCAGTCGCTTGCATGGGTTGCCAGAATAAAACCTAGTAGATGCCAGAACAGAATCTATTAGATTATCTTTCATTTTTTAAAAAACAAAAAAATTAAAAATGTCTTTGGTTGTTAGCGCAGGTTTTCCGAGTGGAATATGGTAGATATCGGAGCAGAATCTGCCAGATTATCTTATTTTTATCTCCAAAAAAAAGACCAATGGCCTCCGATTATCGGTTTAGACCATTAGAGTGGAATCTTGTAGATACCAAAGGGAAATCTACGGAGGATCCTATATTTTTTTTTTTAAAACAAAGCAATATCAAATGTCTCTGATCTCTAGTGCATGGAATTTGGTTGATGCTGGGATGAAATCTACCAGATTAACTTATTATTTTTTATTTCAACAAAAACTACCGTCTTTGATAGCCAACACGGACCGCCAGAGCAAAATCTGGTAGATGAGAAATACCTCTCACATTTTCTATTCAGTTCATAACTAGAAAATTGCTACACATCTTACGATCATCATTTACTCGTATAAGATAGTGAAAAAACACAAAACAACAAGCACATCACACTTTCCTATCGTTTTCAATCTCTTTTTGGCAATTTATCAAACATCATGTAAAAAACAGCAATAAGATGAAAACTACCACTCACATTTCCTATTCAGCAAGATAGTGAAAAAAATACAAAACAACAAACACATCATATTTTCCATCGTGTTCAATCTCTTTTTGGCAATTTATCAAACATCATGCACAAAACAACAATAACATGAAAACCACCTCTTACATTTCCAGACTCCACAGAGTACTTAGCAAGCTAGTAAATTTATATCCCAGAAGGTTCTAGATAAGTCTTAACAGCCTAAAACAAAAGAAATTTTTGCCAATATAAATTGTCCAAGAAACAATTGAGGAACCCAAATCAATTTACTTTAAAACTCCTATAAGATACCATAGCATAAGATAATATTTCAAATTGCAATCCTTATATATATATCGAATTCAAACGATATGGAATTCAAAGTCGGTGTGCTATGATATAAACAATGAAGGACGTATCTAATAATATATATATATATATATATATATATATATATATGTTTTCTGTTTTTAATTCAGTATTGCAACTCATTTTCATAATTTAACACCAGATTTTTAAATTGATCAATCCTCTGCGACAATATGTTCAAAATGAAGAAATCCTTTGAAATAGAATCAGAACTTCCAAAGGGTTATTCAATCATGAGGCATTAAATAACACTTTATCGGGAGATGTCTCCTATTACTCCTAAAGAAGATGAAAGCATGATAAGAAATCTACATGCGTCCGCAGTTTGAAGTTTTATATATGCTATACTATGTAGAAGATCGGATAAATGTCATGCAGTAAGAATTGTTAGCCAATACTGGTCGAATCTAGGAGAAAATCACTGAGAGTCAATGATGTATGTTCTTAAGTATCTTCGAAGAACAAGAATTTAAATAGTGTACCCAAGGTTGGATCTCACTTTTGTTAGTTACACAGATTTAAATTTTCAATTCTATATGGATTCGAGAAAGTTAACTTTTGATTTTGTATTTTTACCTTTTATGGTGGAGTTGTAGTTTGGAATGGTATTAAGCAATCTTGTTGCTAACTGTTTGGTCTTGAAAAATGCAATCCCATATAACTTCAAGTATGAGGTTGTCCAAGCAATAAAGTCTCGGTAAGTCCGAGGTCTATCCCATAGGGACAAAATATTACAAAGTCCAACATATTAATTACATTATCCGGTTAAACTATTTACCGAATCTGAGTGGTTTAAACCGAATTTGAGGATCAAAGTTTGCTATTTACATATTATTTACAAATTATTTACAAGTTTTGTAGGTATTATGATTTTTAGGGATTACCAAATTTACGTGGAAATTAACAAATTTTAACATAAAAAATTAAAATAAACTTTGGAATTTTAACAAGAAGAAATGCAATTAATTTAAAAGAAAACAATAATTATGAAAATGTTGAGGTTAAAGAATCAATTCTGGTTTCTAATATAATTCTATATTAGTTCCTCTACATATATTTTCTAAATGGTGTAAGAATATACTATGCTATTCTCTCAAGAATTATGAAACATTAGATGTTCTAGTTTATGTTGATAATATAACAAAACCTCAAGTTAACAAATAAATATAAATTACAGTTAGTTAAGAAATTTTCCTTAAAATGGATTATAAGCATTCATTGTGTCATTCTTTGTAGGACTAATCAAAATTTTCCTTAGCATTATCCGTACTAGTCTATGTCTTTGACAAATCAAACTCTCCTATTTTGCAAGAAATTAACTTAAAATAACTCTAAATTTACTAATTTTCTAAAATGATTTTAGCATTATATCGGTTTAGAAAACATAGAAAAACTAAAAAAATAACTAAGCTAAATTAACCAGAATTTTCCTATCTTCCTTTAGCTGAAAAGGAATTTAAAAACACATTTTGAAAATAAATCAACAAAAATAAACTAAAAACAATACTTAAATATTATTTATTAAGAATATTACACATAAACTAAATAAAAGAGTCGAAAAAAGTTTTAGCATAAAGCTGAGTTTAAGAATTCAACATTTACACTAATTTTTGAACACTTATAATTGAGGCAAACATCTCTTATTTATAGCTAAGAGATGCATGTAATTTGTATGCAAATCATTAACTCTAGTAGATGGAGCATAACAAGAAAAAATTACAAGACAAACAAAATATTAAAATAATAAAAGTTAGTTGAGAAAAGCAAGAATAATGCAGCATTTTTCTTCAGAGTAGGTACATTTTATCTTTCATCATTCATGGCAACTAGGCAAGGCAAAAGAAAGCTTTAGCATTATCATCTCAATGCCACATGGCATACTTCAATTAAATGAAACTTTGACTTGGTGAATAAATGAAAAACATCTTTAGAAAAAAAAATGGAGAAATTAGTACATGAGGCTTAGGTTGATTCTTAAGGATGTTGGCAATCCTCACTAATGATGTAGGTTTTATGCAAGCGATGATCCAAGTTTTATTATGTTTTCACCCAGACTTCAATTTTTTTGCACCACTTTTCTCTATTTTTGTCTCAGATCCAAATTTCCTGGCAATTAAGTCCACATAAATTAATTCTTTTACAAAATAAAAATTAATAAAGTAATGATTTATTTATAATTACTTATTATACACAAAACAAATTTAAAACACAAAACACCCACATATTAACTTTACAGTTTTAATTATTTAACATACAAAGACACTTCTAAAAACTACTAAAAATATACTTGGGCATACAAACATTGTTAAAAACACATAATTAAATATATTTTCACATTAACATATAAAATATCATTTAATACAAAAATGTTGTAATTAAAGGTTTTAATGACAAATAGAAACGCAAAATGATGATAATTAGTCTTAAAAATGTGTATTTTCTAAGTCTCATTATACCCCCAACCATCTTATTACTAGTCCCTAGTAATTAAAGCGATAAAATAATTAAAACAAATAAAAGTTCGTTTTCACAAAAGTTGCTGATTCTTTGCAAATTTCCCTGGCGGTTTTCTCAGATTCATGGCTCAAAGCAAAATACAAATATTATTCAAGTTATGGTTCATTTCAAGAGCACGTCTCATATTTCAGCTAGACTTTCCCATGTGTTGTGTGCTTTTTTATTACTAATCAATACATACTATTTAGATAAATTTATAGTAATATAAACTAAAATATTTTGATGAAATCTCATAGGGTTGTTTTTCATCTCTTTCTCTACTAATGTAAAATAACACTAAATCAAAGACCATAGGACGTTATTCAACTTGTAATGTAAGGCTAGGGTAAAAGGTAGGTTGAAAGATACATTTGTGGCTTAATTCATACATAAGACATTTACAATGTTCCCAAACCTTTACAATGTATATCTGACTCCCAAGTAACAAACTAAAGCTTGAAATAAACATCCTTGCATCGTCCACTTTTTATTCAACCCTTTTTTTTCTTTTTCTTTTTTCTTTTTTAACTTTTTTATTTTTATTTTTTCAATAATATTTTTCTATATTTTTTATTTTTTCACTTTTTTTTTTTATATAATTACAAGTTAAACTGAAATTGTAAAGTAAACATAATTGACTTTCATTACAAACTGTCATGACAGATAACAAACTTTTAGAGCCCTATCCATCCTCCCATAATATTGGCATATCTCCAAATATATTTAGAATGATTTAATGCCTTATGAGTGAAAGTTAAAAAGAAAGATTGTGAAATTATTAAAAGGCTAAGCTAAACTTTGTGGGTGACAAAGAAAAAGGAACATTAAGCACAACAGGGTAATTAGAAATATAAATATACATCGAAAAGCTTGATAGACTCAAATGATGTAAAAAAAGGCCTAAATTATATCCTTAACTTAGTATTATCTAAGATTTTGCCTCGAGAAGGACTCAAACAAATTCTAAGATTTAAAAAAAGAAGATCTATAATAATATAAATCATCTCCAAATAAGTATAACAATTCAGAGTTCAAGATTTAGTGTTCAAGATTGAAAAAAATCACAATGTAAATATAAGGCTAACACAAGAAATTAACAAAAACTAAAGCAAAATCTGAATTTTACCACAAGCTATAAAAATTTTATAAGCACGAATATCTTCATCGGATATGAGGCAAATCATCAGAAAACTACATGTTTAATTTTTTTAATTTTTTAATTTTTTAGTATTTTTAACAAAATAGTTAGTTAATGAAATGTAATGTAGACACAGAAATAATACTAGCAAATCAAAATACGTCTCAAGAATACTAATTACTCTTTACTCAATTATTTCAAACAAAAAGGAAGGATACATTTCTGAAATTTTACGTACCCCATAAATTAGCCATCCTTATGCATGCATAAGAACAAAAAAAAAAAAATGCAACTAAAAAAACGCATACTTAATATTACAACATCGGACCACAATTGAATATGTTTCAAGAGAAAACTCCTTAACTCAGCCATCCCAACTCTAGATAATATGAATCTTGAAGTTTTACAAACAAAACACCATTTTTTTGCTTTTTTTTTTTAATCTAGTCCCATTTTAAACAAAAACACAAAAATTAGACAAATAAACAAAATAGACACAAAATTGAAAAAATTTTGACACAACCCTCTCCCCCAACCAAATTAAATACTATCCGCAATATTTTGAAAAGATTGCCAAGAAAGAGAACCAATACCTGAACAAAAGCAATTATTCAAGAAACAAATAAAACATAAGCAAAAATGAATATACTATAGGTAAAATTAAAAGATTAAATAAGTCAGAGCTGGAGAATCAAATCTAGAGACCACTTTTGGCTACCCTTTTTCTATTCCATATTGGAAATTGCAATCTCTGTCTTAGGAGTGATAACCTGCATTTTATCGATCAATTCCTTAGCAATTAGAGCAGAGATAAAAATCTTCCTTCCTGACTTAACTAGAAAATTCTATTCTATAGCATGATCAGGAAAACTTAACAAATCATCAAAGTAACAATTTGTATTTAACAGACTGACAGTTTTAGAATTGATACCTAAAAGTTTCTAGCTTGCTATGACAAACTGCTCTTCTAGAGTTTTTGGACCTCCTAGTAAGATAATGAAAGCCATATACATCATAGAGTTAATACATTGAGGGATGTTCAAGGGTCTTATCTTAATATCTATAGTTTCACCACAAAGATGACTTTGTGCAAGAATTCTAGGGATAATACCCAAAATTCTAGTGGCTCCAACTCTAGCTTCGTCTGCAATTTTACCCATTAAACCTAGACTACCTCCTCCATACAGTAAGTTTGTTTTTCTTTTATCTAAGACCTGACCTAAATGAAATACATCTTCTAAATAAACTCGACCTTTTCTTGGACTAGAACCGTAAAACACATATACGTTTTCAAATTTCTAAGTCATTTGGGAGAATGATTCCCTAATGGCTACTAAGACTAAGACTCTTTTTTTAGACTTTTATGTTTATTTACTGACTCTATTTATACCGTTTTGACTAACACCTAATCCTGAATAGATTCTTATATATGATTGAATATGAACAAGGACAAAGGGTCAGGTGAAGACAGCTTGAGAACAGGTATACACGGGTGTTGACAAATGTGACATAAATGCAAAATTTTTGAAAAATAAAACCAGATTTTAAAAATTTACTGATAGCACTATTCAATTTTTTGAAAAACAATTACTGTACATCTTTTTGACAAAATGGAACTGAATCTTAAAAAACAAGTCAAATTTAAAAAATACGACGCGTAAAATATCTAACAAAGAAAAACATCGCATTTAACAAGCAAGGTTGCATACAAAAATAATATTAAAAACAAACATACACAATTATTTAACAAACACTATTAAGATCTAAAACAAACAAAACAACACAAGACACAAATAGACATACAATAATAATTTTAAACACTTTGTTTCATTCTCGATGAATCAAAGATCTATTTCCCATCTAGCTTTCTTATAAACTATAAGACATGGTCTTTTTCTGTCAAATTTCCAAGACGCTCTCTCTCTGTGTGAAATTATGGCTAGAGTTTAGAAATAGCCCCCATATGTATCAGCTAGGATGTGTCTCAAGAGTAGCTTGGAGATCTTCTAAGTTTTCCTTACTCAGTCCATCCTTGCAAAACTGTATTTTATCCTCTCTTTGTAAAAATCATGCCTATTGAACGACATTTGCCCATACAAGTTTGTCAAACACACTTGGGACTTCTAGACACAATCTTATGAGCTCTCTTCTTCATTGAACTCCAATTCCTACCCATACTTGGCAAATACTTGGATTGATCGAAGTCACTAGGACGAACCTTTCCTTCGATGAGCATCCTAATGTAATTGGGGAAACCATAATGCATGAGCACCAAAAGACGAGTGGACTTGTACTTTCTTTTGATTTCATTTTGAAAGAGAGAATAGAAGTATTTTTTCAAAGGGTCATATTTAGGATCCATGGTTAGAGATAAAGAGAGAAATTTGAGAGAGTAGAGCTTAAAAGTGAGACTTAATCTTAGAAAGCTTTTGAGTGGATTTTGAGAATATAAGAGTATTGAGAAGATTTTGTGAGATTAAGAGAGAAAAGTTGGAAGAATTTTTGGGAAAAAGGTATTTGAAGACCGAAGAACTTTAAAGGATTTCTAGAAAATTTTCTCGGAAACTTTGAATGCTTTAAAGAGAAGGCAGAGATAATTGAGTGTTTAAAGAGAGAAAAAGAAATTTAGAAAGAGTGATATGAGAGTTCTGAGCTTTGATGTACATTGAATAGTTAAATATATAAAAGGGTGAGATACCGTTTAGACACAGAAAAGGTTTATATATATGTGTGAAAATCGGGTTGCACTAAATGTAAAATGGGCTTAGTAGTCTAACAAGTTAGACTAGGTAATCTAAAAGGATGTAAATGTACCATATTTTAATAGTCTACCTAAGTAACCCACCAAATTATCACACACTATTAAACACTAAAAATTAACAAACAAATTTTATTTACAAAATTATGATTGTGTTTTTAATTTTTTATTTGTTTTTAAAACATTTTTCATTTTTTTAATGTTTAAATTTACAAAATTCTAAAAACCAAAAAAATTCATTTTTATTCATTTCATTAAAATGTGTCTCTAGAGGTTGTTGATACAAATACTAACTTATCAAAGTGAGCTTAACCTTTGTTACTCAACAACTTTATTGAATTTTTTAAAATAAAATTTCCAATTTTTAGAAAATTGCACATTAAAAATTAAATAAAAACAACACACAAAAACAAATATATTACAAAAGGGATAGTAAAGAGTCATCAAAGAGCAGCTTTTTCCTATCAAAAGCATCAAGGGATACCACATATGGATCAATTGTGATTATGCCCTAAAGATTGCAAAATACGAAATGTTTAAGTTTGTGTGACTTGGACTTATTTAATAGGCTTGGTGGATCCATGAGAACGATGCTAGAGATAGTGAGGGAGGTAGGGGCCACATAGGATCTTGTTATGTGTAATCTTTGGGGAATTTTGGTGGCAACATCTTTTAAGAACCTAAGATAAAGGTAATGATTGTTCCTTTTTTATGGTCAAGTCATTTGTCCCTTCTTTACTTAGATCTTCTTCTTTAATCATCTCTAAGAATCATCTTCTAAACCAGGCTCCTCAAAGTGGGTAGGTTCTAAATTTTCTTCTTCATTTTCTAACATTACCTTCACAAATTCTCTATAGTTTCTTAGGATTTCCAAACTCTCTTCATTTGAAACATCAAATGAATTTTGCAATTCAAAGGTTGACCCTAAAATTTTAGGTTGAGTGTCTGGCTAAGGTTCTAAAAAGTTTGAATTTTTTTCCTAACATAAATTGGTTTCAAAATTATTCATTCTCTAATGAGTACTCTTGACCATATCTTCCAACATGTAATAGGTTTTCTCTAAAGGTAATTAGTAAAAAGTGGTAGATCTATCTCCTTTTTCTATCCAATTTTTAGTTTCAAGACTTAATCCATCTAGGCAAATTCCTTACAAATGATCCCAACAAAGATCGTGTTGAGAAAACCTATCTAACATATTGTTCTATCACCACCAAGCACTATAAAGTGGTTCCAAGTGTTGTTGGAAAAAATTTACAATAATTTCTCTATGAATTTCCTAAAATATTTTTAATTTTTAATTTTTTTAATTTTTATTTTTTTATGACTAGGGACATGCTTAAGCGAATAGTAACTATAAACGATAACCTGACACAAGTAGTAATACATGCAAGATTCTATGTGAGTGAACAATAAATTTTTCTAAACCTACAAAACAACAAATAATAACACAACAGATATGACAAAATGATAAAAAGTTAGATTAGACAATTAAGTAGTTAGAAAGTTAGTGTCAAAGTTGCAAGAAATAAAGTAGCACAAGGCTCCTAATCTTGTGACACAAAAAATGAAAATAAGTGTAGAAAAATAAAAGAGTTACAGGAAAGAAAGGAGTTCAAGAACCCCCAGTCTTGTACTAAGATATAGATAATAAAAATGTAGAAATTAAATAAAATAGTCATAAAAAGGAATACTAGACTCGAAGTTCCTCCAGTCTGTGACTTGAAAATAAAAATATGTACAGAAAAATAAAATTGACATAAGAAGGATCGTAGCTCCAATGAGCTAGGCAACATGGTGGTAGAGACAAATTAGTAATAACAAGAATACAAATAAATATAAATAATAGTTGGTGGTATATAATTGATTGAATAATACATCATAATATATATTGTCCAAATGCTTGTCTTTTCCCTAGCAACAATGCCAAAAACTTGTTCGGTCCTGAAAAATGTAATCTGATATAACCTCAAGTATAAAGTTATTGAAGCAATTAAGTCTCAGTGAGTCTGAGGTTGATCTCACAGGGAAAAGATATTACACAGTCCAATATATTAATTATGTTAATAGGTTAAATTATTTACTTAATTTGAGGATTAAAGTTAGCTATTTACAAATTATTTACAAATTGTTTACAAGTTTTGCAAGTGTTAATATTTTTGTGGACTACCAAATTTATGTGGAAATTAACAAATTTTAAAATAGAAAATTAAAATTAATTTTGGAATTTTAAAAATAAGAAATGTAGTTAACTTAAAGAAATCAATAATTATGAAAATATTGAAGTTAAAGGATCAATTTTGGTTTCTAAATTAATTATATATTAGTTCCTCTAAAATATTTGCTAAAAAAGGTTTAAGAATATATTATGCCATGCTCTATCTATGATTAATCAAGAATTACTAAGCATTAAATGTGTCAGTTCATGTAAATAATATAGCAAAAACTCAAGTTAACAAATAAATATAAACTTAAAGTGAATTAAGAAATTTACCTTAAAATGGATTATAAGCATTTACCATACCATTCTCTATTGAATACTATTCAAAGTTTTCTTAAGCATTACATGTGCTAGTCAATGTCTACGACAAATCAAACTCTCCTATTTTGCAAGAAAATAACTTAAAATAACTCTAGATTTACGATTTTTCTAAAATGATTTTAGCATTATCACGACTTCAAAAATGTAGAAAAACTAAAAATAACTAAGCTAAGTGAGCCAAAATTTCCCCCAATTTCCTCAGCTAAAAAGGAATTTAAAAACACATTTCGAGAATAAATCAACAAAAACAAACCAACAAAAATAAACTAAAAACATAACTTAAATATTATTTACTAAGGATATTGTACATAAACTAAATAAAAGAGTGGACATAAGATTTAGCATAAACCTTAGTTTAAGAACTTAGCATTTATTCTAACTTTTGAAAACCATATTTATAACTGTGAGATGCATACAATTTGCATGCAAATCGTTGACTCTAGCTGACGGAAGCAAAACAAGACAGAAGTATAAGACAAACAAAATATTAAAATAATAAAAGTTAGTTGAGAACAACAAGATTAATGCAACATTTTTCTTCAGAGCAAATACACTTTGTCATTCATCATTCATGACAACTAGGCAAGGCAAAAGAAAGCTTCAGAATTATCATCTCAATGCCATGTGGCATTCTTCAATTAAATGAAACTTTGACTTGGTGAAGAAAGAACATAGAGAAATTAGTACATAGGGCTTAGGTTGATTCTTAAGCATGTGGGAAAGCCCCACTAATGATGTAGGTTTTATGCAGGTGATGATACAAGATTTTATTATGTTTTCACCTTAGACTTCAAGTTTCTTTGCACCATTTTCCTCTGTTTTTGCCTCAGATTCCAACAATTAAGTCCACAGAAATTAATTATTTTAAAAAATAAAAATTACTAAAATCAAGTAAATATTTATAAATACTTAATATACATAAAACAAAATTAAAACACAAAACACACACATATTAATTTTATGGTTTTAATGATTTTACACAATTTAATTGTTTAACACACAAAAACACTTCAAAAAGGTACTAAAAATATACTTGGACTTAAAAAACATTACTAAAAACACATAATTAAACATATTGTTCACACTAACACATAAAAATTCCATTTAACACAAAAAATATTACAATTAAGGGTTTTAATGACAAATAGAAATGTAAAATGATGACATTTAGCCTTAGAAAATATGCATTTTCTATGTCTCGTCACTAATTCTACTGTATAAGCCGAATATGTTGTAGTTTTGACAATTGCAAGGAGGCTACCTACCTCTGTAACTTCTTTAGGATTTACAGGTTATCCCTAACTTTGAGCAAGCAATGATGCTATACTATGATGACAGTGCAGCGATTGCAAATGCATAAGGACCAAGAAGCCATAAAAGAGGAAAACACAGAAAGATAGTACACTAGGAGATGTGATAATCTACAACTTCGATTCGAAAAACAACTTTGTTGATTCGTTTGTAAAAACTTTGTCGACGAAAAGTTTTGAGGATCAATTTGAAAGGTATAGGAATTCAAAAAATGTCACTCATGCTTTAACGCAAATAGGAGATTGTTAGGATTGGTGCTTATAAAGCATGTCATTTTATCCCAATTGGACATTATGAGAAATAAAGTATTGTGTTATTTATAAATAATATCTCCTGTTGTTCTCCATGATATATATATATATATATATATATATTAATATATATATATATGCAAATATTATAAAGGCTTCAATACTTATAAAAGCCCATAATTATGTATATGAGGTGTTCATAATACGGAGGATATGATTATGAGTACTTAGTATAAATTTTAGTTTACAATCGGTAAATAAAGCTGGACATTTTATTTTACTTAAGATTGTGATGTTGTTTATTCCTAATTTGATAGAACAATCTTATCCAGATTATAGTAAAGGTGATTACTAAATAAAGACATCAGTGTGTTAAGAGCACAGTAAACCTGGACTAGGATAAAATTTAATTTTTTGTGTCCGTAACAAGAAATTAGAATTTTATCATCATTGATCATTTTAGAGATCATGTCTTAATCCTGAGATGATTTGTGGACTCACATCTATTCACTATATCTTTGGAATTCTAACGGGTAAGATCTCTAAATACACGATCAAAAACTCCACATATTGGAGGCATACTAATGTGGATAGCTAGGAACATTTCTCACAGATATAAAAAAACATAACTCGTACAAGATAGGAAGTTAAGATAATATTCTCATGAGTATTAATTCAGGAACGTAGAGGAAGAGATCTTGCTATTTTATGTGGGCTATCAGATACCTAAATCCTCATTTATGACTTGTTCATAAAAAGGTCATCCATTAGAGAACTAACGAAACTCATGGAGAAATATGTAATTAGAGAGGTTGCATAGAAAACTACAAACCTAGCTCTAATTATGAATATTATTGTGAAATGTATTATCACAAGGGAAATGATTATATGAATCAACAACCTTATTGTTGACATTCAATGTTTAAGGTTCCATATAATTCTGTATATAATTTAAAAGTGTAACTTTGATTTTTGATAATGGCATAAACCGGAGAAAATAATTATTTTTAATTTAATTATGAGACAACTAAATTATAAATAATTTTTGAAGCTTAAATCATATATGTCCATTGGGTACCCTTGCTAGCTCCACAACATTCTTTCAAATGGGTTAATGAAAATTTTCTTGGAGTAATTTTGTCAATAGGGGCAAAATTGTAATTTCATACAACAATCCACCAAGGCTATGTATGGTGCCACAAATTGAAACTCTGGGAGTACAAGTGGCGCTGCATCCAAGGTTTTAGGTTTCATATTGATTCTGTGATCTTCATGTAATCTATTTGTTCTCTTAATGCAAATAAAAATCTTTTTCAAGAGTTGAACTAAAGATTCTATAGATATTTATATAAATTATGAGATAATTTATGTTAGTGATGTGCCCTAGGCCAATTATGTAATAACCACATTTTGACTTCGTTACATTTGCATTTTATTAATAAAGGAGCATTTTCATTATTGTTTTTTATTATAATTCCATGAATAGTTAATTCTGCGTAAGGTCATCTAATATGTGACTTGATAGTAAAACTCTAAGGTGAAAATTGAATTATATTCTAAATTATCCCTAATCGGTCATTATTATTGGGATTATAATGAATGAAGACTAGTATGAAGTTTGACTAATGATTATATTTTACTAATCATGTGTATGAGATACTAAGTCAAGTCATAGATACGTATTTGAGAAATGATGTATTGGATCGATCCGATATGAGAATACTGCATGGATAATTGTCACAAGTGATTCTCATCACAATAGTATTATGCTAATCCTCTGACCTGAAATCACCATTGTTTCCTACATGACAAGTTCTATATTTTGACACATTCAAATATTATCTTTAACAGGATGATGGAATGGATTGTTGTTGGATATAGAGTAAATCATGTGAGGAATGTGAGTAATTAAGAAGGAATTTGTCCCTCATTTATTATGAGAAAGATATCTATTAGCCCCTCGATAAGTTAGACCGAAGAAAAATGTATGGCCATATTGGAATGTATTGATAAGGATTATCAATATCAGTCTACTCAAGATCGAGAAATAATATGATTGAATAGTATAAAGATGACATAAACCATGCCTTATGTTTAATCAAGGTATCTAGTGACAAAAGGACTTTAATACTTATTGTATATTAGATTATGTCGGATTATTGACATTCGCATAACTTGGGTAATCATAATGTCTTGCTAGAGGCCGCTTATGATTTGTGGGCCAGAAACAGAATTTCAAGCCCACTATCAACATTATGTGAACCTATAGGATCGCACACTTAGAACAGACCGAAAACAAATTTTGGGTTTACTGTGTCTAGGTTCAATGAACTTGATAATGTCCAGATTCGATGTACTAATATGTCTAGGTTCACTAAATCTGACATTATCTAGATTCTACAAATCATATTTGAATTACAGTTTACCCTAGTTAAAATTTGACTCTTTCTCGAAGGAGAGTCACCTAGTGGAAAAGCTAAACGACGTAAGGCCACACTCTCTCCGATGGTGGATAAAGAATAGCAAAGAAGACCAGTTGGTTGAGGCTCTTCTAGAACGTTACTTCTCTTCATGGATTACGGGAACTCTTCGGCATTCAAAGGTTAATAAGATCTAGTTAATTTTGCATATAGTGTATCAAACTTGTGTTTTGAAAAATACTATGACATAGAAAATTTTAAAAATTTCACTGCGTACTATTTTTTAACAATTAGCATCAAAGCCGTGGTTTTTACATTAATTTATGAGTTTGTGATCTTGATCTCTCCTATGCTTGAATTTTATTTTTAGAGAGTTATCACTCTAGGGTTTCTATATATTTATGTTGTCATGGATTATATGGTGAATGTTTATTAATTAATTATGGTTCATTAAACTATTATTTAATTATTAAGTAATTAATTAATTAATACCAGTTATAATTTCTTAGAGATTAGAATGTGTATATAGGGTTTTCATGTAATTAGATGGCAGACTATCATCTCTGTCTAAGAATTATTATTTAATTTTAAATTTGTAAGAATTTTGTAATTAAATAATCGTTCGGAGAAGACGAATCTAGAAGATGGATGATAGCGTTCTCAGGTATTTCCTAAGTCTCTAATTTTATGTTTTTGAATTGTTGAAAATAAAATTGATAAATTGCATCAAAATTGTATTTTTTAGAAAGGGGTGATCTCTACTCGATTAGTATGCCGAAACCTCCAGTTTGGCAGGCCGATGGTCACAGGATCGGTATGCCAGACTTTGGGTTTGGTAGGCCATCAACGGGACAGAAATCAGGTGGCTCTGGCGGCAGGCCGATCTTTCATAACCGGCAGGCCGACCTGAAAAGACCTGCAGGCCGACCTGTAAAGATTGACAGGCAGGAGGGTCATAACCGGTAGGTCAATCACAAAGATCGACATGCCAACAGAAAGCTGTAATTTTCTAGAAAAGGTACAGTTTTTGATACAGTTTTAATTTTATTTTGGGACAATTTTGAAAAACATTAAATTTGGATATGATGAAAAATATGAAGTATTCGATCTATGCGGGATTAAAGACTTAAAGATGGGCATTACATGAAAAAGGATACAGCTTAAGGATTCAAGGGTGAAGAATCGATAATATGTTTTGATTATTCTCTTGTACTCTTTATTTTCTATTCTCTAGGGTAAAACCATAATATTACGGTTATTTGTTATTATTTTGCTTGATTGCTTTGCTTGTCTATATTATAATATGATTTTTCATGTATATTGATAACATGCCATATAAACTAGGGAGTGCCGCTCAATTAAAAATTGTTCATGCATGTTTTTTAAAATAAAACCTTTATTTCAAAAGATTAAGTGAGAGAAGGTTTTCGAAAAGAGGACCTAAGGCGTCCATCGTTGGTCCATAGGTAGCACATGGTGGTTTCAACCCCTAGGAAGGGACTTCATCATGTACCGAGTTGGATCTTCGAGAGGATAAAGTATTTTAGCATGATTTATGGTTGTACACCCCTAGGTGGTGACTATAAATCATGGATAAAATATTGAAACGATGGTTATACACTTATGTTAATTTTATTATTAACCTCCCCTAGGAGCTTTGGATAAAATATTGAAACAATGGTTATACACTTATGTTAATTTTATTATTAACCTCCCCTAGGAGCTTTGTTAATAAAATTAATGGTCAAAGAAATGATTATTAATATATGCTAGATCATACAGGTCTTGGATGACATATATTAATCAGGAGGGGATTCGTGTTCCTGATTGAATTTGGCATGACTCCCTTAGGAGCTTGTCGAATTAAGAGTTGGGAATTATCATTGCAAGGTTGTGATATTTTCAAGGTTTTGACACTTAAATATATTTGTATGTTTTTACATGATTGTATTATCTTACTAAATTATTATATATGTTTGTTAATGTTTGGTATATGATTCTTTATTGTAGATTAAAAATGTCTAAAAATGCTTTTATTATCGATACTTGACAAAAACCAATTAACCGGAGAGAATTATAATGATTGAAACGAAACCTGAATATCATCCTCGCTCCTTTGAGAAACTAAATTTGTACTGACAATCCCTTGTCCTCCCGAGCCTACTAGAAATTCTACCAATGATCAAATCTAAGCATATGATCGTTGGAAAGATGCTAATGATTAGGCCCGTTGTTATGTTATAGCCAGCATAAATAACGTGCTACAGGCTCAACATGAGGAATTTGAGACTACTAAGCAGATCTTGGATAATCTGGAAGACATGTTTGGAGGCCAAGCCTTAATTAAGCGGCAGGGTGCTTTGAAAACTCTTAAACTATAAGCAGAACCGAGGACATCTATAAAGAAGCACATGATATTAGTCATGGGTTACCTTACTAAGGCACAAACCAATGGAGCCGATATCGATGCTGAAACTCAGATGACTATGGTCTTTAAGACTCTGTCTAAGGAGTTTATCCCGTCTAGAGCTACTTTCAATTTGAGCAATAGGTAGGATATAACCTTAACAGAGTTGATGATACAGTTAAAGGAGTTCGAATTGCTGATCAGAGAATCTTCTATTGGTGGTGAGGCTAATTTGGTAGCTGCTTCTAATTCCAATCCCAACCCCGGGAATGGAAAGAAATAGTGGGCCAAGAATAGGAATCTTCTGTTCTTGGTAACAACAAGAGCAAGAAGACGAAGAAGAAGAAGAAGAAGCCAAAGAAGCTTAAGTGCTTCTTCTATAAGAAGGTCAGGCACATTAAGAAGAATTGCAATGACTTCCTTTCCCGAGGAGGTAGGTGTGATCTTCTGTATTTAGAAACTTGTTTGGTTAAGGAATCCAGTGACATTTGGGTCATAGATTCTAGTGCAACTAATCATGTTTGTGTTTCTTTACAAAGAAACAAGAAGTCTGCTCCGTGAAGACTTCACGCTTTGGATGGGCGATGGATTCTTGGTCTTAGCTGAAGCAATGGGAGACGTCTATTTGTATTTTGATAATTATAGGAATTTAATTTTGTAAGATTGTTTTTATATTCCTAAATTTAAAAGGAATTTAATTTCTATAAGTTGTTTATTTAAAGACTTCTATTTGGTTTCTTTTAATAATGAAGTGGTGATTCGTAAAAACAAATCTTTTATTTGTTCTGGATGGATGCAAAATAATCTATACTTTATCAAACCTAAGATGGGCTTACTGCTCAATGCTAAAATAAATGATAATAACTCTAAAAGACTTAAAACTTCTCACTCTAATAAGACTTATCTTTGGCATTTGCGCCTTGACCATATTAACCTAAATAGGATTCAAAGATTGGTAAGGGATAGACTTTTAAGTCACTTAAAGGTGGAATCTATACCTCAATGTGAATCTTGTTTGGAGGGTAAAATGACCAAAAGACCATTTGGGTCTAAAGGCAATAGGGCCAAAGGAGTTCTAGAACTTATGTATAGTGATGTTTGTGGACTGATGAACATCTAGACATGAGGAAGGTATGAGTACTTTGTCACTTTTATTGACGATTGCTCAAGGTATGGGTATGTGTACCTGATGCACCATAAAAGCAAAACTTATGACAAGTTCATGGAGTTTCATGCTGAAGTGGAAAGCAATTGGGTAGACTCATAAAGGCACTTTGATCTGATCGATGTAGAGAATACCTTTCTGATGAGTTCTGAGGACACCTATTAGAGAATGAGATTTTATCCTATTTGACTATGCTAGGCACTCCGCAGCAGAATGGCGTAGCTAAGAGAAGAAATAGGACTTTATTGGACATGGTCAGGTCCATGATGAGTTATTCATCATTGTCTTTATTATTTTGGGGATATGCACTACAAATAGCATGTTATCTTTTGAACAATGTGCCTTCAAAATCGATCCCTAAAACTCCTCATGAGTTGTGGACAGGCAAAAAGACATCTTTAAATCATATTCGCATATGGGGATGTCTGGCTCATGTCCTGTTGTGAATAAGTTGGACGCACATTCAGAAGTTTGCTTGTTTGTAGGATATCCAAAGGGACTAAAGGGGGTTATTTTTATAACCCAAAGGAAAATAAAGTCATGGTTTCAACTCATGCAACTTTCCTTGAGGAGAGTTACATGGATGACTTTAAGCCTCGAAGCAAAGTAGTGCTTGAGGAGTTAAGGAGTAATTTAATCACTCTGAGGGTTCCGATAGAAACCACTCCAATCGATGTAGAAAAACCAAATGAACCTGAATAACAACCTAAGGGGCTTAGGTGCAGTGGGAAGATCAGGCGTCAATCTGAGAAGTATATGTTCAATGGTGAGGCTTTCTTGGCTGAACCGGGTGAACATGACAGGGATCCTTATACTTACGTAGAGGCTATAGAGGATGTTGATTCGAAACTCTAGATAGAGGCCATGAACACAAAGATGAAGTCTACGGAGACTAATCGGGTTTGGGAGCATGTTGATCTTCCCAAAGAGGTAAAACCCATATGGTGTACATGGATCTACAAGAGGAAAAGAGGAGTAGATGGAAAGGTCGAAACTTTTAAGGCTAAACTGATAGCTAAGGGTACACGCAAAAGGAAGGAATCAATTATGAGGAAACCTTTTTCCCTGTAGCCATGCTTAAGTCCATCCAGATTCTCTTATCCATAGCTACCACTCTCAATTACAAGATTTGGCAAATGGATGTCAAGACGGATTTTTGGGTGGCTATCTTAATGAGTCCATTTATGTGGAACAACCAGATGGGTTCAAGGCCAAGAGTTAAGAAGGTAAGGTTTGTAAAATGCTGAAGTCAATTTATGGACTTAAGCAGGCTTCCCATTCTTGGAACATAAGATTTGATCAAGTGATCAAGACTTATGGGTTCTCACAAAATATAGATGAACCATGTGTGTATAAACACATTAAGGATGAGAAGGTGATTTTTGTACTACTCTAGATAGATGACATTCTACTAATTGGTAATGATGTTGGGGCATTATCATCGATCAAATTATGGTTGACCAAGCAGTTTGATATGAAGGACTTGGGTGAAGCTAATTTTGTTCTCGGTATCCAAATTTTCGGGATAAGAAGAACAAAATGATAGCTTTGTCACAAGCCAACAACATAGATAAAATTCTCAAGAGGTTTGCAGGATTCCAAGAAAGGTGGGCAACCATCTAGGTTTGGAATTACTCTTTCTAAGAAAGACTCTCCAAAGTCTGAGGAAGAAAGAGAATACATGAAGAAGGTGCCTTATGCCTCGGCAGTGTAGTCTCATGTATGCCATGCATTGCACACGATCGGATATTTGTTATGCGGTCGAGATTGTAAGTCAATTTCAGGCAGATTTGGCGCCAAACCATTGGCTTGCAGTAAAGCATATTTTCAAGTACCTGAGAAGGACTCGAGGGTATATGCTTGTATATTCGAGTGAGGACTTAACTCCTCTAGGATATACCAATTCAGATTTCCAATCTTGTCTAGATTCTAAGAGATCGACTTCGGGTTTTATATTTACTCTAGGCAGCGGTGCCATTAGTTGGAGAAGTGTGAAGCAAGATTGCACTTCGGATTCAACAATGGAGGCCGAGTATGTTGCAGCTAGTGATGCTTCAAAAGAAGCAGTGTGGCTCCGCAAGTTCCTTGGGGATCTTTAGGTAGCTCTTGGTATGGATAAGGTAGTATCGTTATACTGTGATAATAGTGTAGCGGCAGCTAATGCTAAGAAACAGAGATTTCACAAGAAGAACAAGCATATTGATTGGAAGTATCATGTGATAAAAGACTTCATCGAGGGCGGACAAATCACGATGTGCAAAATCACATCAAAGGATAATTTAGCTGATCCATTTACAAAGACACTTACTAGGAGAGTCTTCGAGAGGCATGTGGAAGCTATAGGGATGTGAGATTTACCATATTTACTCACGTAGTGCAAGTGGGAGATTGTTAGACGCATATGCCTTAAGAAGTAAAAATGTAATATGTTTTTGGAGACATTTTTATCAATAAAAAATTTATTTATTATTTATATATGAAATCTTATCCTCTTTACATTCATATTTGTTGAATGTATGTTAAGCAAACAAAAGTGTAAGACTGTCGTTTTAAACCTTTAAGAATTAGGCATATGATGGATAGATTATGCGGAAGACACAATTCTTAAGGCGACGGTCTATATCATAGGATCTGCAATCGAGGGAATAACGTTGAGAATTTTATTCATGCAAAGATTGTTATGTTGTCTAGATCCCTAATGGGAGATGGTTTGTCTTGACCATCGAAGGTGAACTCCACAAATAGAAACATTGGCACATTATCATAGGTGACGATGTGTTGGATCAAAACATAAAGTGAATTGATTTAGATTAATAATTCTATCTCAGCAAATTGATTCACTTTAGACAATCATTTGTATTATATCTTAATCCTGAGATGAATAGTGGGCCCGTTGTCTTGACTTATGTCTTTTGATGTACCAAAGGGTGACATCTACATTTAATAGTGGTACGCATGCCGATATGTTGGAAGCATGACTCTTGATAGCGTAGACCTGTTATTCATAGATATGAAATCTATAGCTCCTCTTTAGGAGTAGTGACATCCTCTTATATGTGTTAACCTGTAATTGAAAAACTAGAACGCTTAACCATTTGGATACATAGGTGTAACCGAACAGTATACCATCTATGGATGGTGAGTTTTCCCATGGTGAGATAATGAAACATAAGATAAAAATAATCAGGAAGGTAAGACAAAACTTGTCCTTAAGCCGATTATGGATAATTCTATAAGGATACGATACACTATGATATGTCATGGAGACTTAGTTATTCGGGCTTCGTATTTCTATATAGTTCAAGAGTGCAGCTCTAAACTTTTAGTAAAGTCATGTTGGGGTTGATAATTATGAAATGTATATTGGGATATTGGGTTTCATAATCGAAAGCTTGAACTATATAGGTCCATTTGGTCCCCTTTGTTAGCTCACAAAAATCTGTAACGAGGTGGTGTGCTTTTCCAATAATTGGTAACTTATGTCAGATTTATTAGATTGGCTGAAATTCGATAAAATCAAATAATTCATATTTGTTTATCGATTGAATTAATTTTGCAATAAAATTAATTCAAGATAAACTTGTTGAATTATCGGGATCAGATAATTCATGTCTGTTTATCGGTTGGATTAATTTTGAATTAATTCAAGATAAACTTATTGAATTATCAAGAATATTTATTTTCCTAGAGATTATCTAAATATGACTGTTTTAATTAGATAACTTCTCAATTGGGTTATTTGAATTAAAACTGAGGCTCTATCCTAGGAATCTCGGGTGGAAAATAAAGATTCATAGGGATCTTTTATCGGAGGTTCGGCAAGCTGATCTTTAAGTTCGGCCTATCGATTGAGGAGGTTCGACTAGCCAATCTGCTAGTTCAACCTGCCGATCGGGCAATAAAAGGATCACGTGTTTTCATGTGGATTTTATCAGATATTGATTCTGATTTAAATTTTCAGAGTCTCCTGGGCCCAACCTCTATAAAAGGGGAGTGAGTCTCTTTATTATTAAGATTAGTTGAGAAATCTAGAGTGAGACTCTGTCAGTGAGACTCTGAAACTCCCCGGAAGGCTATCATTCACAAATAATGAATTATAGCTTTGGGTATTTCTCTACTGGTTGGAAAGAGAGTCACGTGGTGGAAAAGCTGAACGACGTGAGCCCACACTCACTCCGATCGTGGATGGAGAATAGCAAAAAAGACTAGTTGGTTGAGGCTCTTCTGGAACACTAATTCTCTTCACGGATTTCGGGAGCTCTTTGGCATTCAAAGGTTAGTAAGATCTAGTTAATTTATGCATATAGTGTGTCAAACTTATGTTTTAGAAAATACTCTGATATAAAAAATTTTAAAAATTTTGTTGTATGCTATTTTTCCAACAAAGGAGCGGTTTTGCTCTACAAAACCGTGTCCCCAACACATATTTTTATAATTGGGACGTATCGAGTATTTAGCAAATTGTTTTGTTTCAAAATTTAAAATAACATATAGAAATAATTAAAAATGGGATAAATTTAAATTACCATAAAATACTTAAATTAAGTTCAAATTTACATCAAGGCATACTAATCCACCATTTAAACACTAATTGTGCTTAATTAAACTTCTGGGTGTTACAACTCTCCCCCCCTAAAGAATATTTCATCCCCAAAATTAATGGTCAAATCAAAAACAAAACAAATGAAGGTACCACTTTCTCATAGTCGATTCCAATTCCTAAGTTGCTTCATCAGCTCTGTGACGCTGCCACACGACTTTCACTAGTGGTATTTTACGGCGTCGTAAGCTTATCAATTTTTAATCGATAATCTGAATTGGCATATCCTTGTAAGTCATGTCTTCTTGAACCTCCACATCATGAAATGAGAATTCTTGCTCGGCTCAGGTGAACATTTCTAAAGCATCAACATGTGAAACACATCATGAACATGGGAGAGCTTGGGAGGAAGATCAACTCGATAAGCGACCACACCTACATGCTAAATAATCTTAAACGACCCGATGCACCTCGGTGCAAGTTTCCCACTTACACCAAAATGTGGCATGCCCTTGCATGGTGAACCCTTTAGAAGAACAAAATCTCCTACCTCAAACTCCAAAGGTCAGCGCCTCCTATCTACATAACTTTTCTGCTTACTCTAAGTAGCCCTCAGCTGATCACGAATCATGGTGACTTTTCTCGTTGCTATCATGAATCTCATCTGGTCCAAGAACAATTCTATCTTTTGGCTCTGCCTAACACACTGGTGATCGACACAGCCGCCTATAAAGTGCTTCAAATGGTGCCATCTCGATGCTTGCCTAATAGCTATTGTTGTATGTAAACTCTGCTACATGCAAATATTTCTTCCAATTCCCGCCAAAATCTAAGACACACGCACATAGTATATCCTCAAGAATCTAAATAACCCGCCCAAATTGCCCGTCAGTCTAAGAATGAAAGGTTGTGCTAAAGTTCAAGTCTATGCCCAAAGCTTCTTGAAAACTCCTCCAATATTTGGCATTAAATCGGTTGTCTCTATTAGAAGTAATGGACAAGGGAACCCTATGTGACCTCACTATATTCCATAGATATAACTCTCCAATAACTCATCTCGAACACGTCGACCTAAAAGAAATGAAATGCACTGATTTCATCAACTTTTTGATGGCTACCCAAATCGCATCATGTCTTTGCTCCATCCTCGGGAATTCAGCGAGGAAATCCATTATGACATGTCCCATTTCCACTTCAGAATGGGAAGCAGCTGAAGCTGACCAGTGGGCTTTTGGTGCTCAGGTTTCACCTAGAGGCAAGTCATACACTTGGCCACGTACTCTTAGACATCCCTCTTCATGCCTCTCCACCAATATTGCCTTTTCAAGTTGCGGTACATCTTCGTGCTTCCTGGATGAATAGTTAACTGAGACCTATGAGCTTCGTCCATCACAGCTTTTGTCATGTCCTCAATTGTAGGTACTACCAGACATTCCCTGAAGTATAGCGACCTATCTACATGAATCCTCCACTCTTCAAACTGCTCCTTATTCTAGATTCATGTCCATATCCCCTGAAGGTGTTGGTCCTGCCATTGGTTCTACTTTATCATCTAAACGAGTAATGGAGTCGATTCTATGTGATACACCAAAACCTGATCACTACCATTGTCGTATTGCAACCTATACTCACTCATTGTAGCATCTCTCCACCAATCCTTGAGTGCTAAGCATGCGAGAAATCCTAAAGACTTCCTGCTGAGTGCATCTACGACTACGTTGGCCTTACCTCGATGATATTGCAACGTGAAATCATAGTCTTCCACATACTCCATCCATCCACTGTCTCAGATTCAAATCTCTTTACGTGAATAAATACCTCAAGCTCTTGTGGTCCGAGAAAACCTAGAAAGTCGCCCCATACAAGTAGCATCTCTAAATCTTCAAGGCATGGATCACTGCTGCAAGCTCCAAGTCATGAATGGGTTAGTTCTACTCGTGAGGCCTTAACTGTTGCACCCATAAGCTACAACTCGTCCATGCTGCATCAACAAGCATTCGAGTCCTTGTCCTGATGCATTGGTGTAGACCTCATAAGGCTCATCACTGCTCAGAATTATCAACACAGAAGTGGTAGTTAACTGATTCTTTAACTCTTGGAAAGCAAATTCACAATCCTCATCCTATTCGAACCTGACATTTTTCTTGATCAACCATGTTAATGGAGCCGCTATTTTAGAAAAATCCTTCACGATCTTCTTTTTATACCTAGTAAGTCCTAAGAAGCTGTGGATTTTGACCACATTCCATGGTCATTCCAACTATACTATAGCCTCGATCTTAGACAAAACTACTAAGATACCCTGCTCGGAGATGATATCCCCTAAAAACTTAATCTCGGTTAACCAAAATTCACACTTTTCCTTCTTGGCGTACAGTTGGGCTCTCGTAGAGTCTGAAGCATGATCCTAAGATGCTGCTTATACTCCTCCCAAATCTTAGATATATTAGTATGTCATCAATAAGCACCATCACAAACTGATCTAAATAAGGCTTGAAAATCCTATTCATTAAATCCATAAAAGCTGTAAGAGCATTTGTCAACCTAAACGGCATCACTAGAAACTTGAAGTGTCTATACTGAGTCTTGAAAGCTGTCTTGGGAATATCCTCTTCCCTAATTCTGAGCTTGTGGTTTTCGAATCGCAAATCTATCTTCGAGAAATATCAGGAACCTCCTAACTGATCAAACAACTCATCGATCCTAGGCAATGGGTACTTATTCTTCATAGTGACCCGATTCGGCTGTCGATAATCAATACACACCCGAAGGGTACCATCATGCTTCTTGGCAAACAAAATCAGGACACTCCATGGAGAGATACTATTCCAAATATACCTTTTATTTGCTAATTCCTGAGTTCTTTCATTTTTGTCGACGCCATTCAATATGGGGCTACGAAAATGGGAGAGGTCCCGAGAAATAACTCAATGTTGAACTCGATCTCCCGGTGCGGCAGTAATCCTAATAACTCATTAGGGAAGACGTCATCGAACTCATCAATCACTGGTATCACTATGTTCCTCCATGTTGCACTAGACTTTTCTTCTAGACCAGGAGAAGCACATAACAAACCAGATTCCTCTGTCCCCTAAGACACAGCTTCATGAGTCGCTCACTCATTACCCGATCATTACCACCCTGGTAAGTGATCGTCGTCCCCTGATCAGATACTAGGGTTACCTTCCTAAGTTGACTGTCAACCAGGGCATTATATCTGGACAACCAGTCCATTCTGAAGATTACATCATATAATCTCATGGTGATTACAATGAAATCACTTTTCAAAGTCTTACCCCCAATCATTATTTTACAGGATTTATATATACAATTTACATACACCTGCCCCAAAGGTGAGGAAATCTTCAAGAGCTCATCAAATTCCTTTACTTCTAAACCTAAGGTATGTACAAAAGAACTCAAAATGAGAGAATAAGTGGCACCAGTATCAAATAAAATATGAGCTAAAGACTTAGAAACTAAAACCGTACCATCAACTACAACATTGCTGGTTTGAGCGTACGAGCTCCCTGATGTCATAGTGTGGACCTGGGCTAGAGACTTCCCTTTTCCCTTGTTGATGTTGCTGGGTGGATTAGTCAGTTGATATTGCTACTGTGGAGGTGACTGCACACTGGCTATACTTGGCGCTCGGTACTGTGGAGTGTTTTGCTGAAAACCTTGCTACTAATATCCCTACATCGAGTACTGCACTTGCTGTGGAGTGGACTATTGAAACGACAGTTGAGGAAGTTGTTGCGGTGGAGCTAGAGGCTGACCTTGGAATTGATGACTTGCACCCTCTTCAGCTTGGAATCCCTATCGAGCAAACCTGATTGGACAATTCCTCTTGATGTGTCTTGGTTGCTGACAATAATGACGATGGAAACTATAAGGGTTGCTGCGCCCGCTGCCTGATGAACTACAGCTCCCACTATTAACATTTCTCTGTTGGTTCTTCACTTGGGCTTAGCGGCCACCACTACTTCTCCTATTGCTTCTTTAGGGTCCTCCTGATGCCCTTGTCTAATTCTCACTATAAAGAGCATGTTCACTTTCCACAGAGATTGCTGAAGATACCAACTCACCGAAATTCCAGAGTCGCAATGCCACTACTTGCCATTGAATGGACACCTTGAGCCCATCCTAGAACTTAATGCATTTCTCCCGCTCAAAAGCCACAACGGATGGAGCAAACTTGGCCAACTCGTCAAACTTTGCCTTATATTCATGAACTGTCATATCACCCTGCTCCAATCATTAAAACTCAGTAACCTTCTAATCCCTATATCCTAATGGAAAGTAGCGCTCATAAAACAGCTCCTCAAACCTATGCCAACTAATGTTTATAGTGTTTTCTAGATGCTTTGCCTGTTTCCACCATGCATTGGCATTGCCTTCCAACTTGTAAGCTGTAACGTCAACGCGATACTCCATCGGTATTCTAAGAGTATCCAATTGTTTTACTATCGAATCTAACCAATATTCAGCGATTTGTATGTCCCCGTTTCCATTGAGAGTCAGAATAGATGTGCAACGGAACTCTTTAAAACACACATGTCAGTGACTCGCCTTAGAATCCTTAGGCCTAGCCCTTACTGCCATCTGCCAAAAGGTGGCAAACATGGCCCCCATTAGGCGTTCCTCATTTGCAAGATTCACATCTGCAGCAATTGGATGACGTCTTAGTGCCATTCTCTCAATTCTGAATACAAAATTGGACTATCAGTAGTTTTTCATTATCATACCTATGTGTGCACAATTTCTAAGGTTCATAAACCTAGGGCTCTAATACCAATCTGTCACGCACTAAAATCCGGGAGGTGACATGGTAGATTAATTAGGTTAAATAAATTAAATTTTAATAAAAACTGTCATTTTTAAAAGTTATTAAGTTGATTATAATAATATAGGATATTTAAAACTTTTTAAAATATTTGTTAAAATATGAAAGCATGCAAGCGAATTAAATATCAAATAAGAAAATACCATTGGGCCCCACCGAACCCACATTAGTGTGCACACACGGTATCAACAATATTAATTACATAACCACAGTCCAAATGAAAGGAAATCAATTAAACTATTACATGCCTTTTTATAAATAAATACCCTAGATGGTGATGTCCAAATCCTACAGTTCTTCTCGGTTTTCAGTCTTCCCTACGCTGGATTCCACCTAGAGGGGGGAGGTTTTAAAACAAGAAAATTGTGAGTGAAAGGCTCAGTAGGACTAAGCTTTTGAAAGCATTTGATTTAAACATATAATTCCTTTTAAAACAAAATCTATAAAACAGGATAAATAAATAAATAAACAGATAACTAACTGAAACTTATTAGATTTATTGATACTGATTAATCTCATTATTATATTTTCGGTAAAGTCAAATGAATCACCACCAAAGTGGCCCAGTTGGGTTTCGAGACCTATTCCCAAGGTTGCGCTCCTCACGACCCGATCTCTGTACACGGCATCATGCTCTATCTTATCATGTCTTATTTACCAAATATTCTCATTACGTTCATTGTAATAATTTATTATTTAGCCAATAATGAAAATAAGTAATAAACTTCATTTCTTGAAAACATTTGAAAGGAAATGCTTTGTGGCTAAACCCTTTAAAACCGTGGCTATCAAGGAGAAGGGATAGAAGTCTTACCTCGATAACCCGTATAAACATTCAACACTGCAGTCCCGATCCGTATACGTTAGCTCCACGGAACCACGAATAACCTTAAATAGAAACTAAGTCTATCAATATCTAGCTTAAGGCATTCTACATCCCTAAGCTATTTCATGTTGTCTTAGCTGCAACGCCCCCTTACGGACGTCACATATGTCGTTACTTTCATCCTTGTTGTCATTATTTTTAAGATAAACCATTTAAATTTAAACACAATTTAATAAACATATTCCAGGATCTATGCATACAATTTTTTTTAAAAAAAATATATTCCAAATATTTCAAATCTTTTTTTATATAGTTTATCAATGCTAAATTAACAAAACCATAATTCAAATAAAATTTCAAAACAAACTTTAAAATCTATTTAAACAGTTTGATAGTTCAAACTTCTGCAAAATCAAAATAAATATAAAACAAGTCTTTTTACTTAATAGTGTAGAAATTTAAGCATTTAAAGAAATAAAAACATAGTTTAAAAAAAATCTTTCTTGGCGTTCTTCCGTTTCCAATCCATCATTTTTAGCCCACACGCCCGTCTTCGCCCTCCACCTATTCTATGGTCCTTTTACCTTTATCTGAAACATGATTATAAACTAAGTAAGCAAAAGCTTAGTAAGTACATTTTTTTTCTTACAACATAAAACATTTTATGAACACCTTTGTGAAACATCATAATCATAATCATCATTAACATAATAGTGCACTTGGCACAATTTCATATAGAACATATCTTTCATTATTATTATCGTATTAAAAACTTCATTTATTTTATCTTTGGGGCCCAAGTGTTGCACCATAAACATCATCATCATAGGCACGCCATCATGAGAGGAGAAGGGTAGTTGCTAATCCCAAACCAAACATGGTAAGTCTAACCTTCAAGACATCATAAACATAAACATAAACATAGGATGTGCAACACTTAATTAAGTGATACATATATAGATATATTTTTAGCATACCTTATCATTGAAACATTCGTAAACTTTCTTGTTGCAACAAGAGTTTTTATGAGAAACAACACGTAAAAACAAACTTAAAAATTATCATAAAACATGTTCTCAAAACTTTTTCATAAACTTTTATCATGTTGCAGATAAGAATGTACTTACTTGTCTTGCTTGCTTACTAAACCTTAACTTAGGTGACGTTGCTGCGGTTTTCGGTGTGGTTATCTTTTGGAGTGTTCATGTCAAACATTCATATTAACCATAAGTCACTAGCAATACTATTAGCAATATATAAACATCTCATACGATCATTAAACATCACCTTATCACGTAATAATATCAAAAAGCACAAAATCACAATTTATGAACCTAGGGCATAATTCCCAAAAGTAGGAAGAACGACCTTTATTCACTTAAAAATTCATAAAGTCCTTGAAATTCTAGACTAGACTCAAAGACAAAGAATTTGATATATCACACGCATATTTTGACAATAATTTGCATGAAGAAAAAGTCCTTGAAATTCAATCTAAATTTTGGGTCTGTGTAAAACTGTACAACTTTTAGGGTCAAATTCAAAAAATCATAACTATTTAAAATAAACTCCGATTCAAGCGATTCAAAAGCCAAACGAAAGCATGAGATGTTTAGTATTTGAAAACAATATAAGAAAAATATAAACAGAGCAAAACATAATCAAAAATTACTGAAACATAGCGGCTGTTAGATGTTTGTATGAAAAGCAGACTTAATGCATCAAAAAAATTCAATACCAATTAATAAGCTAATTAAACCTCAATTAAAATTGTAAACACATAATTAACATGATACCAATTGATAATAAATATATACCTATAAAGATCTACATAATAAAATATGAAAATATATGATATCTCCAATCTAGGGTTTAATGAGAAGTTAATCAAAACAACCAAATCATCAACTCTTTTCAATCACCAATTAACATGAAATACATACAATAAAAGAATCTTTGTGATGATAATAATAATTCTAATACTAACACAATACACCAAAACTATAACATGTCCAAAAATTAGCTTCAAATAAATTTTCAACAATTCAAAACATGCATTAGAGTTCAGAGACCAAACAAACTCTAATTACCTAAAGCAGTGAGTAACACACGATCACAAAATTTTAATAATTAAAATAAAATTACTTTAACCCTAAAATTTTTATGACAACCTAATAACATATATATAGAGCACCACAAAAAGTCTCATTAGCAAATAAATTTGTTTAGCCATACAAATAGGTCACATAAACAAGAAGTACTGAATTCATTGAATAGACAGCCATAAAAACCTATCTTAAAGAAAATTCAAGAACTCATAAAATGTTCATCAAATAACTACAAATTTTTCAGATCATAACTTAACATATGCATGAATATCTCTATAAAAGTTTATTCAAATCAAAGGTCATTTGCCCCTTAAATATGGACTATACTTTTGTGCAAAATACCGATCAACAACAGTTTGGTCATGAGCGACAGAGAATAAAATTTTAATATGTCAGCATAGAAAATTCCAAATAATGTGAAATTTTGAGGAATATCACATAACACATACATAAACATCATACTAAAATTTCAAAACAAATAGAAATTTGTAGACAAAGTTATAGGGGTCGGATTACAAAGGAAACAAAATTTTAGCAATAGTCTAGAATGAGTTTCTTACCTTCAAAATGATTCTTTGCAATTCCCTTGAATTTATCTAAGTGAAAACTCAATATTTCAATCAATTGTTTGCAGAAAACAAGAGAGATAAGGGAAGAAAACGTGGAGAAGAAAGAGAGTGTGTCTAAGAAAATTTTAGAGAGAGAGAATTTTCTTTGGCTAGAAATTTAGAGAATGAAGACTTTGGTGGCTTAGAGGTATATTTTTAGGTCTGTGAGAGAGAAGGGATTTGATAAGTGTAGAAAACCCTAATACTAATCTAATTCAACTTCCCTTTTATTTTTTTTCTCTTTCTTTTTTTTTCTTTCTCACAGCAACTGCCTTCTTTTTTTTTCTTACACGGCAATTGCCGTTAATGACTATAACATAATATATATATATAATATAATATAAACATATTACAATATAAACATTAATGTTATATATAATTAAAATATATAATTGTTCATACACTACAATAATATTTACTCTATGACCCAAAAATATTAATACACATGTAATTATCATGACATCATTAATATTATAAAAATAAAAAATTATGCAATAAAATTTATGTCATCATCAAGAATATAACCGTAGGCATACATAACCCTAGAACATTATAAGGATCATGAATTTAGGGCAAGTTGAAAACTCTAAAAAAAACAATAAATACTGTATACTTATCATCATTTTTGACATGAATATCCAGAGCACATCGATCCCACGAGGCCGTTACCTGTCATCATACTTAAAATAAAATAGTCAGTAACATTATATCATAAAGAAATTACTTAACATCGTTATATATCAATCATTAATCGTTACATAAAAAATAGTGAGTGTTATAGTCTTAGTATGCCTTTAAAGTTCAAAAAATCATTTCATGAGGTTAAAATCTTAATCTAGGTTTTAAACGGTGAAAAACAGGCGAAAAGAGTCATTTTTCACAAAGTTCGATCGGCTTACCGGAACCCCTGGTTCGGCCTATCAGACTCCACAGTTCGGCCTACCGGCCAGCTAGGACCAGCCTACCGAACTGGCCCAGGTTTGGCCTACCGATCAGATGAATCTGGCCTGCCAAACCTATGAATTCAGCCTGTCGAATATTGAGTTTAGCCTATCGCACTAGAAAAACATGAGAGGTCTGAATCTTCAATTCTCGGCCTCCCCAAGCCCAAAAATAATTCTAAACCTGTTTTTCAAGTCTCGAAGCATATATAATAATCATAAATGATAAATAAACATAATAGAATACATTTAAACAACTTTAAGGAAGATTTTCATAGAAATTTCAAAGAAATCCAAAAATGAACAAAAAAGGGGAAAAACTTGATTTAATCCAAATCTTGCTCAATCAAGCCTAGATTCTGGATGATTTGAGTTCTACAAACTTAGATTAAGGGTTTCCTAAGCTTGAGAAACTCAAATTTTAATATTTTAAAGAAATTGAAAAATTTAGAACAAAAGTTTGAAATTTGAAAAATAAAGAAACTAACCACAAATTGAAGCTTTAAAACTGTTTTGTGGAATTTCAATCACGCTCCTAAGCTACTAATCCAACTAAGTTTCGAAGCTTGAACTCAAAATTTTGAAATCAAAATATAGAGAGAGAGAATAGAGAGAGGTTGCGTGAAAGAGAGGAAGAGGAAGAGAGAGAGAGTCTGAGAGAGTGAGGGAGAGTGAGAGTGAGAGTGAGAGAGTGGAATAAATAGAGGGAAAGAGTGGTTTGTAGAGCAAAACTATGTGCCCAGACATAGTTTTGTAATTAGAACATATCGGGTATTTGGTAAATTATTTTGTTTTAAAATTTAAAATAACATATAGAAATAATTTAAAATATGATAATTTAAATTACCATAAAATACTTAAATTAAGTTCAAATTTACATCAAGGCATACTAATCCACCATTTAAACACTAATTGTGCTTAATTAAACTTTTAGGTGTTACACATTTCTACAATGGGAATATACTTGTGGTCCTAAAACTTAGAAATCCAGATTGATAGTGTTGGTATAGAATAAATAGGAGAGTTTTAGTAGAACATGTTTGTGAAAATATTTGGAGCAAAATTACCTGGAGGTGATGGTGGTGATGGCAAGATGACAACAGTGAAAAAGGTGAGGGCGAGGTGAGGCTATTAATGGCAATGAGACTTGCAGGCTAGATGAGGCAATGAAAGTAGTGGACTCAAACACGACAGCAACGAAGGCAACGGTGAGGCAACGATGGTGGCATTGAGAGATTTTCAAATGGAGGGTTTGATTTTCAAAGCATGATAGTATTATTCTGAGGGTTAGATCTTTGGATGGTGCATTTATGAAATTCTATTAGATGGTTTATTATTAAACCATCAATAAATGTTTAATGTTTGACGATAGTTTAGAAAAAAAAAAAAAACCGTTATGTAAAGTACAACATGAAAATATAAAACATGAAGGTCTTTGTGCCACATTACTTGTGACAATGGTTTCCTAGGAAACCATCATCTAATTACCACCATCTAATGTACTATTTAGTAGTGAAAGAAACTTGATGGTATATTTTCTATTAATAAAGTTAAGGTTAAACCATTCCTTAAGTTTTCTATGGGATATAGATAGTCTAAATTTCCAATTTGTAGAGTCTGATACATTAACAATTATCTAAACTATAAATCATATTTCTTCATATTGTAATCAATTTAGACTTTTATTGTCAGATATATATAGTTTATAATCTTTTTTTTTTTTTTCTAGGAGCTAAGTTATGTATAGGCAAGCCAATAAGATTGCCCATTCTATAGCTGCTCATGCTTGATGGTGAGCTAATTTAGTTGGAAGAAACTCTATCATTTATAGAATCTGTTATTGTGACTAACCTTTCTTCTCATTAATTATAACATTTTCTATTCTTTATAAAAAAAAATGTTTTCAATACATGATGTAAATTATTCACAAGTTATTTTTTAACCAATCAACCACACATATGCAATACTAATATCCCCAGATATAGGATTTACATAACATTACATAAAATTTTACATACTGATATGTGATTAATTGATATTAAACCAATTATTATGACAATTCTTCAAACTTGAGGGAAAGGATTGAGCCTGGCCACAGGAAAACAAACCAAGGGCTTAGCCTTAGGAAGTGACAAACCAAACCCCTCTTCCATATCCACAACACCATTGCCATCCTCCCCAATCTTCCAATCAAAGCAATGAACCAACGTCGCCACCGTCGTTGGGACGACCAACAACGCGAGATTAACACCGGGACACCCTCTCTTTCCACTCCCAAAAGGCAACAGCTGAAAGTGCTCTCCCCTCACATCCAAATCTCTCTTGTCCTTGCCGAGAAACCTCTCCGGCGAGAACTCGTGGGGGTTCTCCCAGTGGTTCGGGTCTCGGTTAATAGCCCACGTGTTCAAGAAGAGCCGAGTGTGAGCCGGGACATGGTAGCCATTTATGGTGCAATCTTTAGAGGATTCCCTGGCAATGAAAGGGCCTCCAGGATGAAGCCTTAGGGTTTCTTTTACTACAGCTTGGATGTAAGGAAGGTTTGGGATGTCTGATTCTTGTACTAGTCTGTTGTTTCCTATGACTTGGTCAACCTCTTGCCTTGCTTTGGACATGGCGTTTGGGTGACTTATTAGCTCGGAAAGTGCCCATTCCATTGAAACTGATTGGGTTTCGGTCCCAGCACCAAAGATGTTCTGCATACAAATATGTAATGATCGAGATTTGTATATACTATGTATAATCCTATATATGTATGTATGTAAGTATATATAGCTTTATAAAAATGGGTTGTGATCCAAGAGTCATACTTTGAGACAACAACTTATGTCAAGAACTCTTAATGCATTATCCTAATGAGATTGCCTAAAAAAAAAAATAATAAATGAAGCTAAGAAAACAGTTGCAGGCTAGACTGAGAAAAGCAAGATCTTTGCCTAATGGTGAAAGTTAAAAAGAATGCCTCTTTAAATAGCAGTACTATATAGCTTGATCCGGCTGAAACCCTATTTGAGACAAGTTGGTGGGACCTATATGACTCTTACATGTGGGCCCTATCAGTTTGTCTACGATGGACCTTAGGTGAAATGATGGGCACAACATTTCACCTCATTAAAAACCTCCTCCTGATGAAGAGCCATACTAGCTAGAGCAATAAGAAACTAAAAAAAAAAGGCATCAAATATAGTACTTTGAGAATTTTGTTTCTATTTATGCATTTATCAATCAGAGTCACATAATATTGTTTGTGTTTACCACGTTTGTTATACATAATGTGAGAAGAAAACAATAACGAATGTTTAGAATACATGTGCCGACAAAATACCACACGAAGAAAAAAAATCATTGGGCCTTAATTTGTATGAGCAACTAGGTGATTTTTTTTTTTACTAAAAATAAAAGAAAAAGAGTTAGAATTATAAAATGTTCAAAATATAACTGCTAAAGAAGCGAATAAAAACAAAACTAGCAAATAAAAACAAAAGTAGGAAAAAGAACCTAGAACTCTGACAAAAGTAATAGTAATTATTATTATTTTTCTTGTTGTTGTAATCACTAGTACTAGTTAACTGACTGATTAGCGGTGTTATGCCCACTTTACACCACAAGTTACACTGACTCGCCCTGTCAACTTTACATCACAAGTCAATAAATTTAGAATTAGAAACATTTTTAGTCCTTGAATTTCAAGCATTATGTAATTTTGATAAGAGAACTTTTAATTGCAATGCTCTCTGAACCTTTTTTTTTGGCCATTTTAGTCCTGATATTAAAGGTTTGGTTTGTTTAAGTCTTAACTTGTTATAGTATAAAACTCTTATACGTTACAATAATTTAAAATAATAAAAAGCTCTTATATTCTACAGTAATTTGTTACTGTATAAAGCTCTCACATGCTGCCGTGTTTAAATTCTAACTTCAAAGTTTAAGCTTACTTTCCATACTAAGTGAAAGTTGATCACAAAGTATTTCAATGATTTTACAAAGATAATCACCTTCCAATCACATATAGCAACTAAAATTTTATACAAAAATAATTATACAAAATGTAAAATATTTTCTTTGTTGATGTTAGAAGCGTTTATAAATTGAGCATTAAATGCTTAATGTAAAACATGATGCAGTGCTTTGTTATGCAATTAAAGTTATTGAACTATCAAACATTTTGCATTTAATGTAAACCTTCCCATTGCATATAGCAATTAAAATATGACTATCTTCAAAAATTTTAAGAAGTTATTCAACTAGTTTGGCGTCAAAGACTAAAACTATTATAAAATCAAAATTTAGGGAGTAATTTGTTACAATTAAAAATATAGAAACCAAAACGATATAGTACTTTGTTAGAAATTGAATTTGTCATAGATCGCCAAGTTATTGAGCTGTTATAGTCTTTATATGTGGATTGGACTCCCTCTCTCTTTGTGCTTTAGAATGAGTTTTACTTAATCCCATTATTATGGTATCAGAGCCAGACCTTGTACATGATGACAGGTTTTATATCCCAGCCTATTTGCATGACATGCAACACATGAGAGAGGATGTTAGAAACTAATTTTGTTCAAAGTAGAGAAATTATTGGATTGTTATAATCTTTATATGTAAATTGGGCTCCCTCTTCCCTGAACTACCTTTTGGGGATGAGTTCTACCCAAATTTATTTTATTATGTCTGCTTGTAATTCTGACTAATAGTACTACTAGCCAATAAATTTAAACAAATCAATTATGCAGAGGGTAGAGTACATTTCCTAAATAGTATCTGCATATAACATAACCAAACAAAATCAACTAGTGCTAGTCCGATTGGTAAGAGTAAAATGGATTAAATAAGAGCAAGGTGGGTTAAGTGAGAGAACCCAGGCTCGATCCTAGGAAGAGCTAACAATATAAAATAAAATAAATGAAGATTTAATTATCTAAAGAAAAAAGATGCCTTATTAAAAAAAAAACCATAATCAAACAAAATATGTAGAATCACTAAACATGCATAACACATGAAAGAATGGTAGTTGGGTGTTTACCATGACGTAGGCGTGTATATTTTCTTTGGTCAACTTGATCTTCGAATTCTCATCTTCATAAACATCAAGTAGCATATCAAGTATATCCTTGACTTCATCATCACCACCCCCACATGCCTCCATTCTCCTCCTCTTTGCTTCTTCATGATCTTTTATAATCTTCCCCATCAAATTATCATACCTATCTCTTACCTCTTTAAGCCTCTTCCCAAACCTTTGCAAATCAAATTTCCTACAAAACCAAATAAAATCTTGCACATTTAACTTGCCAGCAAGGTCACACATTTCGTCCACCACATACCTCATCTCGTAGGCTTCATCTTCGTTTTTGGCACATTTTTGTTTCAAAGCCATCCTTGAGATTATGTTATTTGTCAACCCCATGAGTTGAGCTCCAACATCAATTTCCTTTCCTTCTACTGCTTTCTTCAGTATGTTTTGTATTAATTGATTTATTTCTTCCCTTCGGATAGTTTTGTAAACCTACTAGATTTAATGCATTTCACATAGTTAATAATTACATAATTTAAAAAAAAAATAAAAACTTGCTATTTACTACAAATATTTTCAAAACTTATTATTTACTTCTAAAAGTTTTAAAAATATGTAATTTCCTTCTATATATATATATATATATATAAGTTATTAATTCTTATGAAAGACTATATAACAACTGCTAGCTAGGTATCAATTATTGACCAAATATCTTACAACCAAATTATATAGGCTTGAAATTAATTTGTGACTAGTTTTTGAACAATATATTTTATTGTTATTATTATTTTAAATACTGGACTGGTTGTATCTACAAGCAGAGACAATATTGGTAAATCTTTAAATAATTTATATCATCAATCTAATTTTTGATGGATTAAATTATATCTATTTAATTATATTATGATACATCAATCAAAGCTTAACATTTTTTATTTGACTATTATAGATTTTGACGTTTGATTATATTATATGACCAAATATAATATGGTTGGTTAAACACTCTTTCCAACATCAAAATTAATTGCAGAAAAAATCTGAGTAGTTTGTATGAGTCAATAATGCCACATCACTTTGATTTAGAAATTAATATACTTAGTGTGTTTAGAAGAGTAGTTCAAACCAATAGTTTAAACTGTAAATAATGTAAAGCTTACATATACTATAGTATAAAACTATAGTATAAACCTCTTTTATGCTACAGATCTTAATATGATTTAAACTATTTTTCCAAACACCTTATTAACTACGTAAATTACTACAGTTACTCTAAAACTATGTGCAACACGGTTGTATCTGTAAAACCAGGCGTGTCTACTTCATGGACCCGAAGGACCCAGCGTACCCCCCGTTATAAAGGCAAAAATAAAAAGAAAATAAAAAATCTAATAAAATGAAATTTTTTCCAACAGAATTACCTCCATAATAGAAGCTCCAAGAAGTTTGGACACAGTGAGCTTCCTCATGAACTTCCAGTAGGGTCCATACGGAGCGACAGAGAAGTCGGCGCCACCGTAGGTTAGGTAGTCAAAGTTGGCCCTCTGTGGACGGTTCAGGAAGCAAGACTCGTTGGTTTTGAGGCATTCTCTTGCTATCTTTGCCGAGGAGACAAGAAGAGAATATTTGTAGCCGAACCGGAGGTAGACGATGGGACCATAGCGGTCGGAGACCTTACAAAGAGCTTGGTGAGGGAGTTTTCCAAGGAGGTGGAGGTGACCGATGATGGGAAGGGCCGGTGGGCTCGGTGGAAGAGGGAGAAGGAACTTGGTTCTACGTTTAGAGAAGAATACGGCTTGGACCAAGATAGTGCTGGAGGCTAGGGCTAAGAATAGAAGAAAAAGGAAGTCTTGGAGACCAGCCATTGAATGGTTTGGGAATGTTTTTTGAGTGTGAATTAATGTTGGTGACTGTTGATCATGGGATACTTATAGTGGGATTTGGAGAAATAAAAATAACTTTTTTTTTGTTGGTGATTGCATTTTTAATTATTTTTTGTCTTGCACCCTAAACAATTTAGTGGTTGGCAGAAACGTAGGGGGCATATGCCTATTTTGATTTTTGAATTTTTTTATTTTTAGGTTTTGGGGAGGAAAAAAAAAGAGAGAGAGAAAAAGAATTCATCGATCCTAATTTTTTTATTAACAAATATATGTGTGTAATGTCCCCATTTGGTAATTTAAATATTAATTAAACGTCCAAAACTTGATAACTTTGGGATTGAATATATAGGTTGTCTCTATTTTTATTATTATTATTAGGATGAATACCTCTAAAGAAGACATGTCCGTTTCTCAGCAAAGTCATGTACATAATTCTTATATATTTGGCTCTGCTTAAGAAAGCACGCATCTTTTCAGTTGGTGGCCGTTAATTGTCACTCCCAATTTCGTGATATATGAAGAGAATAATTCAAATGCATAAACTTCAATGATTACAAAAGTAAACCTCTCACGTTTCTATTATTTGAAAAATTAACCTACTGCCTTTTTCAAAAATTGGGTTATTTACTTCCTTTTTTTTTTTTTTTTGAGAAAGGGTTATTTTATTGCATGTGTCAGGCTTTCAAATATTTTACTATTAGTTTTTTATCTCATCGAATATATATTCACATTGTATTTAATACGAAATCCGTGAATCCAAAAGATCCACCCAATCTAATCCAATTCAAAGGTTTTGGATTGGATTAGGTAGACTTTTGGATTGGTTCTAGATTGAGAAAATTCCAATTCAAACGTTTTGGATCATATTGGTAATTGAGAAATTCTTAATTTGTCCAATCCATTAATCCAAAACCCCATATATATTTATACATTTCATAATTTAAATAATATATATTTCAATAAAACTTTTCCTTAAAAAAACTTTTCTAATGTTTTTTGTTAAGCAATTATTATCAGGTTGTGTTTAGAAAGTCTAGCCCAAGTTAAAAATAAAACATCCTAAGAGAAGTGATTGGAGTTGAATGATTGAAATTGAAATGCTTTGAATTGTTGATGAATAAATAATAATTTATTTTGAGTTTTTTTTAAGAATACTTTATTTTAAGGTTTATTGAAATTAATTTGTTTTAATAATAGGTTGTAAACAAATTTAACTTTATTAAGCTATTTATATTATGAATTGTTTATTTTAATATTTGATGTTGAAAAAATTGGGCTTCAATATTCTTATTTTAATAGGTCAAAGTTTAATCTGTAAATCCATGAATCCAATCCAAATGTTTTTAATCGGATTATGGATTGGGATTTTTCTAATCCAAAGGTCTTGGATCGATTGCAAATTGGGATTTTTTCAATCCGAATGCTTTAGATTTGATTGCAGATTGACCTTAAATCTGCAAAATCCAATCTATGAACACCTTTAAAAAAAAGTATTACGTTGGCTCTTTTATGTATGTATATAAACTTTACATGTTCCTTTTTTGAAATTGTAGTAAATAACACTTTTTCAAAAATTACTAAAATAAATAGCAGGTTTTAGTAATATTTATAGTAAATAACAGTAAATAGAAAATTTAGTTTGTAAAATGTTTTTTTTTTTTACTTGTATCATCTTACTATGCATAAATCTTTTTATTGTTATTTATTACAAATATTTTCAAAACCTACTATTTACTTCACAACATTTCAAAAATCTGTTATTTTTCCCAAATTCTTCTTCTTCTTTTTTACAACTAAGAGACCACTAATAAATTTCTTTATCTTTTCGTACGTAGCTATTATATATAGTAAAATAGTTAATAGGTACATGACATGTTGTTTTCTATAGTACGAATGTCACTCTCCTTTATTCCTTTTCAAGTTAGGAAAATTGATGATAAATCTATAAGAAAATATGATGATGAGTATATAGAATCAGTTTTTGCACAATTCTATTATAGGTATGAAAAAATACTTTAGTGTCTATACTTGATTACATAATGTAATAACAGTCAGATTAGCATCAAGCATTAAAACAGCCCATTTAGCACTCTTAGTCTATAGAAGAAAATAAGTAAAAGTTGTGGCTTTTTAATATGTGTTTGGAGCTATGTTTTCAAAATATCTTAAATGGATCAAACTGATTTTAAAATTGTTCAATAAGTAATAAAAATATTATAATGAAGTTTAAAAAATTATTATGAACACTCTAAGAAGTTACATCTTGTGGAATGAGCTTAACTGGAAGCACTTCTGTTATTTATCTAAACACTTCTAAAAGCATATTTTAAACTCAAAAAGCCAAAAACAACTATTACAACCTCCTCGTAAATAGTCTCTAATTGTCATACGTTTGTTAATCTTGTATGATTTTGATGTGATAATAATGTTTGGAATGATACCTGCCGATAGGGTAATTTTCAACGTCGTACCACAAAATTCTTTTTTTTTTCCCTAGACGCGAATTATGATAGAGGCTAGATAATAGTCTCTAATTGTCATACGTTTGTTAATCTTTTATGATTTTGATGTGATAATAATGTTTGGAATGATACCTGCCCATAGGGTAATTTTCAACATCGTACCACAAAAAAAAAAAATTTTCCCTAGGCGCGAATTATGATAGAGGCTAGATGTAGTGTTTACTGTTCGTTTGCTGGCAACGAGTCAAACTATATCACCAATTGAAGTATCGTCATATATATGTAAATTTCAAACACTAATAAGATCAAAACTATATTTATATATTATCACAAAATTTGATGAGAGAAAAATATATATATTTTACACACTAAAGAGCACACATATAGGTCACATATATATGTCTCTACGTCATGCAAAAAATATAATAAGCTATTAAATGTAATATAATGTGCTATTAATTTGCAGCGTATTAGTGGAGCGTCCGAGGACCACCAAATTATGTCGAAAAGGTACAAAATCGATTTAAAAAGATTATCATCGTTTTCTTATGTAAGCAAAGAAAAAAGATTATTAAAAAGCAAAACAAAAAGACCTTAATAAAAGAAAAAAGATAAAGAAACAAAAATTAAAAGCATATAAAGAAAAAAAAAACATAAAACGGCAAAAAAAAAATCCATAAGAAAAATATGAGATTTTCGGTTCATTTCACCCTTTTCACTATAAGTTCTAAGTTTGAAGGATAACTCTTAATTTTCTGAATTTTTGATCAAATTTTTCTCATATTATCAAAATGGGTCAATTTTTGTCAAAAACTCGAAGCAAAAATTTCCGCCTCTATCTAAACAAGTATATGCAAATATTGATTTCTACGCACTAAACTTTTCAAAACTTCTATCTTCATAAGAATCCTTATCTAATAAATCGACCAAATTTACCTATTCATACCCCCAAAAAAATCCAGTTGATGAACTATAACTACATTGCAAGGACTAGTAAGGTTAATCTTGAAATTTCAGTCTTTCGTAACATGGCAAAAATTCAACGACATGGTTTTTGTATCCTCTCTAAGTGTTTGAATACCTTAATGGTCAATTGGTTGACCATTATTGTTTTCTTTGCCTTAAAATTACCCGTCTCATTTGAGTTTTCTGTCATTGAAGTAACCATATTATCAACAACTGAATTCGTTTCATTTCTTGTGCATTTCATTGGTTTATAATTATTTTTTAAAAGCCATCACCAGTCAATTTTTTTAGACTTATCATGATCATCATGGGGAGCTTAATTAAATAATTTTATCTTTAGGATTGATTGTGTTTGGTGTCTATTATTGAACAATTTTTTTTGGAACATTTTTTTCTTTCTTCGTTTGCTCTTACTGCTCATCATATTCATGAGCTCTTGAAAGGGCTGTGCAAAAAAACGGCCACCGGTCCGATGATTGGACCGTTAAAAAACAGTTCCAAATCAGGCCGAATTGTTTTGGTCCAGTTTAAAAATGTCCCTGGCAGTCCGGACCGGAACCAACCATTTATATAGCTATAATATATATAATATATATTAAATATATCATTCCTCAATGATCATATACTTCCTCGTATGTGTGTGTATGTATATATATATGAGACTATATCAATGTGTTATTTGTTTAATCAAATTTGTCTAGGATATATTTTGTAGCAAAGTAGAAATTCTCACATTATAATGTCTTCTTGCAAATTATTGATACAATCCCTTTTGTGTAATTCAAATAGTTTTTTGTTGATCTTTTTGTCTTACTCTGCACCAAGCAAAAAGAGAAAGTTCACCTCTTTCCTTAGTTAGAGGGTGAAAACCATAATTTCATAATGTTAATTTGAGCATAATAAATGACGTGTGTTTGTATACATGTATGTATTCTTGCAACACTTTTGCAGATACTATAGAAATTTTGTATATATTCTCTCTTTGAAGTTTGGCTTTATAGTTTGTAATTGCGTATTTTCTATTTGAGGTTGGTTAATACTGTTGAATGTTGAGATATGATTTTGCTAAAAAATCTTAAACCGTGGTTCAAACCGAACTAGATCGGACCATTCTAAAACAGTCAGACCCCAATACTTTAAACGGTACAGTCTAGTCTTAAATTTTTTCATACTGTCAAAACGTTGCAGTCTCAAAAATCCGACGATTCAGGATCGAACGGTGCACAGGTCTAGTTCTTGGGGAGTACTAAAAGCTACTAATTAATTTTGCAGTACAATTCTACATCCTGGAGTGGATCAGAATCTAAGTAGAAGATTGCATAATTATATGATTTTTTTCTCTTAATTGTGACCTCTCAATTATTTCTCTAGAGGAAAAAAATAATTTTACGCAATCATGTGTCCTAGTTCTCCTTCCTAGGACCACGCCACATTTATTTGTTCTATATAATTAAAATTTATACTATATTGAAAAGGACAGGCTAAAATTTCCATTATTCGTACTCCTTTTTTTTTAGTTAAAAAACATAGAGATCGTTGCGTGTGCCTTTGTATCCTATTATAAACTAATAAAAATTTGACATAAGCATACAGAATTTAGATTAAAAATGTAATTTACAAACAAAAACTTTTTGGGTTTCTCTTAATTGTCAAAGGCACTATAACGCATGAAGGTGGATTTGATGTTGGTAATAATAGAGCAAATCGTGTACTAAATATATTTTTATATAAATGGTCCATGCGGTTGATAAAGAACCAAAGAATGAGGACAAAGAAAATATTGGACCACGAAATTTTTTATTATTTAGTAGTCAATGGTCCCGAAAGTTGAAAGAACTTCCCGGATGTTAATGCATCAAATTACACAATAATTTTCAAATTTTATTATCTGAATTTTCATTTTTGTCCCGATTTCTTTGTCTTATTTTACTAGATATATACCAAACCATTAAGAAACAATAAAAGATATGTTACATTCCATGGATTGGCCAATCTGATCATGATCTACAAAATCTACTTCACACCAAATACATATTTCATATTCTGCTAGTCAATACATGAAAATCACTAGAATATAAGTTAGAGTACGCAAGGCTATTTTAGAGTGTCGTATACACAGGATTTTAGTTCTTCAGTAAATATCGTTTCCATGTTTGTTTACGATGCCATAAGATTTTACCAATCTAACATCAGAGCTGTTGCAGCATGACAGGTTTTTGATCTTATCGGGTTGGGCATGTTATTTTAACTATTGGTTTAACTTGTCAATAATTTTATTTGTGACTATCAACATTAAAAATTAATAGTGTGCGCCATATAAAGCTGTTTCTAATCATATATTAATCTAATAATTAAAATAACATGACCTATTGGTGAGGTTAAAAACTATACATGTCCTATCATATGTTTCGCTAGTGAACATATGTCATCACTTGTCTCCTAAATTTCATGTTGGTTGAAATAGTATTTCTAATTCAATCATTATGTTTTGGAGAAGAGTTCCAACTTTAAAGTTTGAACTATAAATTATAAAACATGAAAGTGCTATACTATTTGCGACTTGAACCACCCTCTCAAACACCCTAAATTGTAAATAAAGTATTCCAATTTTTTTTTTTTACTGAAGCCTAGTGGAAAAAATAAGAAATATGAATGAAGAATCTGGATTATTAAAGATGAGAATTAATCTGGAATTTTTAAAGGTGGTTTGGCGGTTAATGAGTTCTGCAACAAATATCGTTTCCATGTTTGTTTACGATGCCATAAGATTTTACCGATCTAACATCAGAGCTCTTGCAGCATGACAGGTTTTTGATCTTATCGGTAAGTCATGTTATTTAAACTATTGTTTAACTATTTAATGATCTTATTTGTAACTGTCAATATTAAAAATTAATAGTGCGTCACATAAAACTGTTTCTAGTCATAGATCAGACTTTTAAAAAATTAATCTAATAGTTAAAATAACATAACCTATTGGTGAGATTAAAAATATACATATCTTATCATATGTTTTGCCAGTGAACATATGTCATCATTTTTCCCTCAAATTTCATGTTGATTGAAATAGTATTTCTAATTCAATGAAGGCATTTGGGAGAAGAGTTCCGACTTTTAAAGTTTAAACTGCACACTGTAACATGTAAAAAATTTTTACTATTTGTGACTTAAACCACCCTCTCAAACAACCTAAATTGAAATGGAGTATTCCAACTTTTTTTTTTTCTTACTAGAGCGTTGTGGCAAAAATAAGAAATATGATGAGAGAATCTGGATTATTAAAGATGACAATTAATCTGGAATGTTTAAAGGTGGTTTGGCGATTAATAAGTTTTACACTCACTGGTTAATATTACTAATAGTGAAAAATTACAAGACTCTCTTGGGGCTTCTTTTCCCTCTTTTTTCTTTATAGAAAGTAGAAACCCCTTCAGACTCTCTATATAGATGTTACAAACTTGTAAGTCATAAAGATAAAGAATTAATTCTACACGTGGTTCTTGAGCTCTATTCATAATCTTACTTTTTGATCTCTAATTTTTAAAATATTCCACTTTGATTGCTAATTTATTATTTTGTATCAATTTTGATTCCTCTGTTAAGTAGGTGTTAAATGTATTTGACAAAATCTCTTCAAATATCTTATTTTAATCCCTAATCTATTATTTTGCTTCACTTTACTAATACAAATATGTAATTAAGCAAATGGCTAGCCTTGACCACTCCTTTTTAATAAATATCCAAACGATATTTTCAGGGACGAGTGTTTTGTTTTTTAAGCAAATGGCTCAATTTTTTTTTTTTTTTTTGGGAGGGAAATAGTTGTTTTGATCGTATTTAATCAATTTTTTATCATTAATAATCAATAAATTATTGAGTAAAATTGGCTGATCGTTAACTAATACTGGTTTGACAGTATTAACCTTCCAAGTTAATAAATAGTGAAATCACGTTAATTAATAGTATGCACTCAAGTTAATCAATGATAAGCTTAAATCTGCACATCAAGGATTAATTTTTTCTTAAAAAAAAACAATTTTCAGAATTTTACAAAACTTCACTCATTTATTAAAAAATTGAATTAGAGGCCCATTTCTTTGAAACCTCATAAACTTATGCATTGAAAATGATAACTAAAAATTCCTTTCATATTTTTTCAGTCAATTTCCGAATTCTCTATTATATTTGAGACTGCACTAGAAAAATGATTTTTCTACTTTTCTTTTACTGTCCAGCGGATGAACAAATGTAAAAATTCATTTTTGAAGCAAATAAAAAGAAGGAATCAAAATTGAGATAAGAAGGAACATAATGAAGGAAAAAAAAAACTAACAAGAATAAAAAAAACAAATAATGTTGGGGGAAAAACACATCCTTATATCTACACAGCAGAAGAATGTAATTGAAATGGTAATTAACACAACAAACACAGCAAAGATAAAGATCTACGTGGTTTGACAAAATTACTTATGTCAATGGGAGAGGTAAAAGAAATTCGCTAACAGCTTAAAAATTACATGCTTAACAATCTTTCTCAATCTCTCTTTGTAACCCAAAGCCCCTTATATTATTTGCAAGCCTCTCTTCACCCTTTTCTCTATTTTACTCAAATGAAGACACTCTATCTTTATTGCAATCAACTTATGGTATCCTGGACATAAAAGACATTTATAGACTCTCAACAGCCACAATTTTAATTTTGATCTAAACGCACAAAACAATAACTTAACCTCAACAAACCAAATTTGAGCCATATACCTAACAAATTCATATGTACATAAACACACAAGGCATAAGCAATAAAATTTTAGACCCGCATGTATAAATGAAAAAAACAACAAAAGGTAAAAGAATTAGGCATAGAAGGGGGGAAAAACAAATTAGAGAAAAGGAGGGGAATAATGGGAAAATGAATCGCCTGTGAGAAAGATAAACCAAATATATGACACATATAGAGAGAGGTATATGCAAAACTTCGTCCAAGAAAGTGAGGGAAATATAAAATTTTTAAAACTTTTTGAAATAAATATCATATTTTAAAAAATTTTATAGTAAATAGTAGCAAAAAAATTACTGGTAAAAAGTTTTTACTCATAATAAATAGATAAATAAAAAATATTTTACTGAGTAGATTATCTATTTACTGCTATTTACCGTCAATATTTTCAAAACCTGTTATTTACTTCCATCTTAAAAAAATGACATCTATAATTTACTGCTTTGTCTTATGTAAAAGTAGCTTCCTTGGCTCAAATCTTTAGCGCTAGCCCATAAAGATTTTAAATAAAAGGAGAAGACAGAAAATGTAGTAAACATCAAACTAATTATAGTAAAAAATAGATTTTGCAAATATTTGTAATAAATAATATATTTATGAAATAAATAATTTATTTACCCTCTTATTACAGTGTAAATAAATCTTATTTACACAGCAGATAGATTTAAAGGGGCAATAATTTATTTATCCTCTTGTTTATAATATGAACAATTTTTATTTACACAGTAAATAAAATATTTATATCATAAATTTGCTATTTACTACAAATATCTTTAAAACTTGCTATTTACTTCAAAAAAAAGGTCAAAATTTGCTATTTCTTTCATTCTCCCAAGAGAAAATTACATGTCATACCACACTTCTCAAAAATGTGTTTATTTATGGCACGCTTAAAAAGTTTAAAAAAAAAATTGTCTCATACTACCATTCATATTAATTATTCAAATTGTGTTATACTTAAACATGTGTGGCATTTATTAAAAGAATATTTATTTTTTTATACCTTCTATTTTAGGCTAATTCAGAAATTATGACTTCGATTTTAGATATACACAAATCGATAACTCGGCCAATACTTGATTTTGATATTTGAAATGACCAAATTATCCTTTAGCAAATAGGCAAAAAAAATTAAAACTTTCAAAAAATGGAAGAAAACAAAAACAAAAACACACAAAATCACCATTTTTGGATGTTTTATTCATTTTTTAAGTCAAAAACCTAGTATAAAGTTTTTTTAATTTATTAAGCTTTTTATTTTCAATTTTAGGGTATTTTGGGTAATTTTTTTAGTCAAAACTAAAGATTTATTAAGAAAAAGTATAAATTTATATATTAAATCAAATATAAGATATATATTTGATGAGATTAAAAACTGAAAGTATAGTTTTTGAATTAACTTAAAATACAAGGTATAAAAAGATATATAAACTTTTATTAAAAGTAAGTTTAGAGTGACATCTATAAAAATTCTCCTAAACAAAAAAAGTCCCCTGAATCCAGTCAGTTGCACACTTCACGACTCATGTGTAAACAAGACAAAGAAAACACTGAAACTTGTATAACGAAAATTTATTGACATTTCTATGTGTTGATGAATCATAATGGAATTTATTGAAACTTCTATATATAGAATAGATATAGATGGATAGATTACGTAAGAAGGAACAAGAAGTTTTCTTAATTCTCATTCAATACCCAAAATCTGCGGCTAATTTTGAGTGGGATGGACATGTACAGAATGTATCCACACAAAATGTAGGTTTAGCAATACAGTTAGAATAAATTTATTATAACATATGAGAGTTTAGTGTAACCTATTTATGCTTTGTACTGTAGCAATTGAAACTATATAGATGAAACAATATTGTCAAACAAAGCAAAAAAACCGTTCATGTATTGCCAGTTAAAAAAAGTAAAAGCACTTGTTTTCTCATATTTTAAATACTAATAATTAAATGACACGTACACTCCATCACAAAATCCCCTAAAAAGAGAGCATATATAGGGTCTGTTATTTTTTGTTTTTTGTTTTTTAATATAAAAACAAAAACATTTTCTCTTGTTTTTATTTTTCATTTAAAAAAAAAGCTTGGTAACTCTTATTTGTTTTTTATTGAACAAAATAAAAAAAACAAAAAATATGTTTGATTACTTATTTTGTTATATATTTTTCAAAAAATCAATGTAGTTGACTTGAACTCGAATTTAGAATCAGAATGACAAGACGAGATAGGAGTGACGGCCTGAGTCGAGGTCAAGGTTGGGATCGATTTGATGCCAAAGCCGAGGTCGGGGTTGAGGTTGGGATGGATTCGCCGTTGGGGTCGGGCCAACGAACCAAACTCATTGTCAAGGCCGGGATAGTAAGACCATCGATATCATATATTAACAAAAAGCAAAATGATATTAGAAAAAAAATAAAAAGGGATAAAAAAAGATTTTAGGAGATTACAAACGATGAAACATCAAACTTTTTTCACTCTTGTCAATAAACGATCTAAAGCTATGGAGACCAAAAAGAAAAGTCACTCTAACATTAAATGACAACACCAGAAACGATCAAACGGGAGGTGAGGCAAATGGAATTGGTGCTGAGAGCGAGGGCAAAGACGCTGTCATGATGGTGGCAGAGGAGCTTGGGAGAGACAAAGTGAAGGAGAGGGTTGTCGATGGAGATGGTGGTGTCAAAGTAGAGACAGTCACTAACTGAGGGGCGGAGCAAAGTAGAGGAGAACGATTGGACAACGTCGCCTCCATCGGCCTTGAAGATGAGAGCCTTTCTCTCTCCTCCAAAATAGTCAATCAAAACAATCTCCCCTCCTCCTTCCTCGGCCTCCTTAAGCTCATCCCTTGGCATTGCTCCGATCTCAACTCCGAGTTTTATAGTATATACCAAAATAGTTAGTTAGTTACTAAATCAGTTACAATTAGTTACTCATTTGCTGAGCTGTACAATTTTCAGCTTATGGCTTACCACTTGTAATATGTTAGTTTTCTGTTGTAACTTAATAGTTTACTCCATCTCATTACTTTTATATAAGCTCAAGTTGTACTCATTCCATACACATGAATAAGAGATTAGTTTCGTTGCTTCTCTCATATGCTCATTCTCTAATATTGCTCGATCCTTCATCAAGAATCAAGAATCACGAATTCTGAGTTTATATGGCATCAGAGCGGGAATTCATTATTTGATCTCAATCTTATCTTCAATTTTTTTTTTATTTGAACTTCTTCCTTGTTCTTTCTGGTTGGTTCTCAAATCTCTTTTGATGTCCATGCAATCGGAAAATTCTGATCAATCTGTTACCACAAATGGAAAGAACGCCATTGATGATCCTTCAAGCCCTTATTTTCTTCACCATTCAGACGGACCAAGACTTGCATTATGATCGTCACCTTATTAGTGAAGATAAGCTGGGATTCGTCGATGGATCTATCAAAAGACCTGAAGGTAATGATCTCAATCTCCTCAATTCTTGGATTCACAATAACAATGTTGTGATTTCTTGGATCTTGAACTTGGTATCCAAGGAGATTTCCGCTAGTATAATTTTCTTTGAATCTACACATGAAATATGGAATGATCTTAAAGACCGTTTTCAGCAGAGTAATGCACCTAGAATTTTCCAGTTGCGTCGAGAACTTGTGAGCCACACTCAAAATCAAAATTCTGTTGGTACTTACTTCACGAAATTGAAGACACTAAGGGAAGAATTGAGTGTTTTCAGGCCCACCTATACATGTGGTTAGTGCACATGCGGTGGTGTGAAAGATCTCAACTCATACTATCAAACAGAATATGTCATGGCCTTTCTTATGTGTCTAAATGAATCTTTTGCACAAGTAAGGAGTCAATTGCTTCTGATGGACCCTCTTCCACCTATTAACAAGGTGTTCTCACTGATTTCTCAAGAAGAAAGACAAACGAACATAGGTATTCAAAACAATACTGATTCATCCAATAATCTGGCATTTGCAATTAAAACTGACAACTCCAAGAGTTACGGAGGTGCCTCTCACACTTAAAATCCCACCATAGGAAATCACAAAGGTCAACGAAAGGATAGACCATTTTGCACATGCTACAATTTTCATGGACACACTATTGACAAATGCTACAAGTTGCATGGATACCGTCTTGGATTTCAGCCATGACAAAAGGGCTCTTTTCCAAGCAACAATTGAGTGGCAAGAGTGAATCTTGTCATTAATCACTCAGCTTTTGAAGAACAACACAATAAGAACCATGGTGATGCTAGGAATTCTGCCACCATTCTTGATTCAAATCAATGCCAACAACTCATCAGCATGTTATCAACTCAATTGGCTATCCCCCAGGAATAAAAGGGTACAAATTATTTAACATTCAAACCAAGGAAATATTTGTCTCCAGAGATGATATTTTTCATGAGCATGTGTTTCCCCTTCATTCTATAGTATCTACAGATTCATTGACTGATCCTTTCCCTGACTTAGTTCTTCCTCTCCCTAACCTGGATATTCCTTCAGTTGAGTCACCCCTCACCTATACCTTCTGACAACTTGCCTCCTCAAAGGCCATCTCCACAACCAGTTCTTGTTCCACTATGAAGATCATCTAGACCTCACAAGCCACCTTCTAATCTCCAAGAGTTCCATTGCAATTACTCCCAACCGCCACTATCACGAACACCATATCCACTAACCAAACATATATCCTATCAGTCTCTATCCCCAACATACAAACACTATGTATTGAACATTTTCTCTCACTTTGAACCTCAGTTTTATCACCAAGTAGTCAAATATCCTCAATGGAGAGAGGCTATGCAAGCCGAATTGGACGCTATGGAGGCCAATAACACTTGGTCAGTGGTTCCTTTATCACACGGGAAGCATGCTATAGGTTGCAAATGGATTACAAGCTTAAATACAAGCCTAATGGAACTATTAATAGCCACAAAGCTCGACTAGTTGCCAAGGGCTATGCTCAAGAAGAAGGCATTGATTTCATAGACACATTCTCACTAGTGGCCAAATTGGTCACAGTAAAAATTTTATTAGCCTTAGCTTCCATAAATTCATGGCATTTATTCCAAATGGATGTTAACAATGCATTCCTCTGTTGGAAACAAAGTGCGCAGCGGAATTTTAAAAATTTTCCATCAGAGTAATTTCCAAAACATAAGTTTGACATGTTATATGTATAAATTAAATAGATCTTACTAACCACAGTGTGCCGAAAAACCTCCGCGATCCTGTGTAGAGAAGTAACGTTCTAGAAGAGCCTCAACCAACTGGTCTTCTTTGCTATTCTCTATCCACAACTGGAGTGAGTGTGGGCTCACACGTACAGCTCTTCCACTGGTGACTCTCCTTCCAACCAACAAAGAGAACCCAAAGCTAGTGTTCGTGATTTGTGAACAAAAGCTCTCAGGGAGTTTTCAGATGCTCACTAGAAGAGTATCACTCTGAATCTCTCAAATTGATCTGAGTAAATCATGAGACTCACTTCCTTTTTATACCTATTGGTCCTGGGGTCAGTCCATATCAGATTAGGTCTCAAAAACTCAAAACAGAATCAAGTTCGAATCAATATCTGATAAGATCCGCGTGAAAATGCGTAATCTTATCTACCGCTGATCGGCAAGCCGAACATTCAATTTGGCAGGCCGAACAGGCCAGTTCGACAGGCCAAACACGTCATCCGACAGGCCGAACTCACGAGAAAAAATCTCCACGAATCTTTTATTTTTCACCCGAGATTCTAAAGGATAAAGTCTCAGTTTTGATTCAAATAACCCAATAGAGAAGATATCTGATCAAAACAAACTTTATCAAGATAATTTCTAAGAAAATAAATCAATTCACAATAATTCTACAAGTTTATCTTGTTCTAATTTGTCCAAAATTAAAACAACCGATAAACAGACAAGAATTATCTTATCGCAATAATTCAACAAGTTTATCTTAAACTAATTTCTTACAAAATTAATTCAACCAATAAACAGACATGAATTATTTGATTCTTACAAATTTTAAACCAATCTGATAAATCCGACATAAGTCACCAATTATTGGAAAAGCACGCCGTGTCGTTACAGGGCTTTGTGAGCTAGCAAAGGGGACCAAAATGGACCTACAAAGTTCAAGCTCATGATAATTATGAAACCCAATATCCCAGATATACATTTCACAATTATCAACTCCAACGCTACTCCACTAAAAGCTTGGAGCTGTACTCTCAAACTTTATAGAATTACGAAGCTCGTGTAGCTAAGTCTCCATGATATATCATAGTGTATCGCACCCCCATATGATTATCCATAATCGGCTTAAGGACAAGTTCTGTCTTACCTTCCCGATTATTTTTATCTTACGTTCCATTGTCTCACCATTAGAAAACTTACCATCTAAAGATAGTATACCATTCGGTTACACCTATGTATCTAAATGGTTGAGCGCTCCAGTTTTTCAATTACAGGACAACGCATATAAGAGGATATCATTACTCCTAAAGAGGAGCTATGGATTCCATATCTATGAATAACAAGTCTACGCTATCAAGAGTCATGCCTCCAACGTACCGGCATGCATACCACTATAGAGATGTGGGAGTCACCCATTGGAACATCAAAAGACACAAGTCGAGACAACGGGCCCACTATTCATTTCAGGATTAAGATACAATACAAATGACTGTCTAAAGTGAATCGATTTGCCAAGACAGAATTATTAATCCAAATCAATTCACTTTATGTCCCGATCCAACACATCGTCACCTATGACAACGTGCCAATGTTTCTATTCACGGAGTCCAACTCCGATAGCCAAGACAAATCATCTCTCAAAAGGGATATAGACAACATAACAATCTTTACATGAATAAAGCGCCCAACTTTATTCCCTCGATTGCGGATCATACGTTTTAGACCATCACCTTAAGAATCGTGTCTACCGCATAATCATCCCATCATATGCCCAATTCTTAAGGTTTAGATTGACAGTCTCAGACTACTGTTTGCTTATCATACATTCAACAAATATGAACATAAAGAGGACAAGATTTGGTATATATAAATGAATAAATTTTTTATTGATAAAAATGTCTCCAAAAACGTATTATATTTTTACTCCTTAGGGCATACATGTCTAACAATCTTCCACTTGCACTAAGTGAGTAAATACTGCAAATTTCGCATCCTCATAGCTTCCACATGCCTCTCGGAGACTCTCCCAGTAAGTGTCTTCGTAAATGGATCAGCTAAATTATCCTCTGACGCAATCGTGCACACCGTGACATGCCCGCCCTCAACGAAGTCCTTTATCACATGATACTTCCGATCAATATGCTTACTCTTCTTGTGAAATCTTGGTTCCTTAGCATTAGCTATCGCCGCACTGTTATCACGGTACAGTGATACCGCTTTATCCATACCAGGAACTACCTCAAGATCCCCAAGGAACTTGCAGAGCCACACTGCTTCTTTCGAAGCATCACTAGCTGCCACATACTCGGCCTCCATCGTTGAATCCGAAGTGCAATCTTGCTTCGCACTTCTCTAACTGATGGCACCTCCACCCAAAGTAAACACAAACCCCGAAGTCGATTTCCTAGAATCCAGATAGGATTGAAAATCTGAATCAGTGTATCCTAGAGGAGTCAAGTCCTCACCCGAATACACAAGCATATACCCTCGAGTCCTTCTCAGGTACTTGAAAATATGCTTTACTGCAACCCAATGGTTCGGTCCTGGATCCGCCTGAAATCGACTTACAATCCCGACCGCATAGCTAATATCCGGTCAAGTGCAAAGCATGGCATATATGAGACTACCCACTGCCGAAGCATAAGGCACCTTCTTCATGTATTCTCTTTCTTCATAAGACTTTGGAGAGTCTTTCTTAGAAAGAGTAATTCCAGACCTAGACGGTTGCCCACCTTTCTTGGAATCCTGCATTGCAAACCTCCTGAGAATTTTATCTATGTAGCCAGCCTGTGACAAAGCTATCATTTTGTTCTTCCTATCCCGAAAGATCTGGATACCGAGAACAAAATTAGCCTCACCCAAGTCCTTCATGTCAAACTTCTTGGTCAACCATAATTTGACCGATGACAATGCCCCAACGTCATTGCCAATTAGCAGAATGTCATCTACATAGAGCAGTAGAAAAACCACCTTCTCATCCTTTATGTGTTTGTAAACACATGGTTCATCCATATTTTATGAAAACCCATAAGTCTTGATCACTTGATCAAATCTTATGTTCCAAGAACGAGAAGCCTGCTTAAGTCCATAAATTGACTTTAGCAGCTTATAAACCTTACCCTCTTGACCCACGACCTTGAACCCGTCTGGTTGTTCCATATAAATGGACTCATCAAGATAGCCATTCAGAAAAGCCGTCTTGACATCCATCTGTCAAATCTCGTAATCGAGAGCGGCAGCTATGGACAAGAGAATCCGGATGGACTTAAGCATGGCTACAGGCGAAAAGGTTTCCTCATAATCGATTCCTTCCTTTTGCGTATAACCCTTAGCTACCAGTCTAGCCTTAAAGGTTTCGACCTTTCCATCCACTCCTCTTTTCCTCTTGTAGATCCACTTACACCCTATAGGTTTTACCCCTTCAGGAAGATCCACAAGCTCCCAGACCCGATTAGTCTCCAAAGACTTCATCTCAATATTCATGGCCTCTGTCCAGAGTCTTGAATCAACATCCTCTATAGCTTCTGTGTAAGTATAAGGATCCCTGTCATGTTCATCCGGTTCAGCCAAAAAGACCTCCCCATTGAACATATACCTCTCAGGTTGACGCTCGATCCTCCCACTACGCCGAAGCCCCTGAGGTTGTTGTTCATGTTTGTTTGGTTTTTCTACACCGATCGGAATGGTTTCGTTCAGAACCTCCGGAGTGAACTGATCACCCCTTAACTCCTCAAGCACCACTTTGCTTTGAGGTTTAAAGTCATCCATTGTAACTCTCCTCAAGGAAAGTTGCATTAGTTGAAACCACGACTTTATTTTCCTTAGGGTTATAAAAATAACCCCCTTTAGTCCCTTTTGGATATCCTACAAACATGCAAACTTTTGAACGTGTATCCAACTTATTCAGATCCTTAAACAGGACATGAGCTGGACATTCCCATATACGAATATGGTTTAAGGATGTCTTCCGTCTTGTCCACAACTCATGAGGAGTTTTAGGGACCGATTTTGAAGGCACATTGTTCAAAAGATAACATGCGGTTTGTAGTGCGTATCCCCAAAAGGATAAAGGTAATGACGAATAACTCATCATGGACCGAATCATGTCCAACAAAGTCCTATTCCTTCTCTCCGCTACGCCATTCTGCTGCGGAGTGCCCGGCGGAGTCAAGTGGGATAAAATCCCATTCTCTAACAAGTGTCCCAAGAACTCATCAGAAAGGTATTCCCCACCTCGATTAGATCGAAGTGCCTTTATGGGTCTACCCAATTGCTTTTCCACTTCAGCCGAAAACTCCCTGAACTTATCATAAGTTTCGTTTTTGTGGTGCATTAGGTACACATACCCATATCTTGAGTAATCGTCAATAAAAGTGATGAAGTATTCATACCCTCCTCGTGCCCGGATGTTCATAGGTCCCCAAACATCACTATGCACAAGTTCTAGAACCCCTTCGGCCCTATTGCCCTTAGACCCGTATGGTCTTTTGGTCATTTTACCCTCCAAACAAGATTCACATTGAGGTATAGATTCCACCTTTAAGTGACTTAAAGGTCCATCCCTTACCAACCTTTGAATCCTATTCAGGTTAATATGGTCAAGGCACAAATGCCAAAGATAAGTCTTATTAGAGTGAGAAGTTTTAAGCCTTTTTGAGTCATTATCATTTATCTCAGCATTAAGCAATAAGTCCATCTTAGGTTTGATAAAATATAGATTATTTTGCATCCATCTAGAACAGATAAAAGATTTGTTTTTACGAATCACCACTTTTTCATTAAAAGATACCACGTAGGAGTCTTTAAATAAAGAAGATACAGAAATTAAATTCCTTTTAAATTTAGGAACATAAAAACAGTCTCGCAAAATTAAACTCCTATAATTATCAAAATAAAGATGGACATCTCCCACTGCTTCCGCTGAGACCAAGGATCCATCGCCCATCCAAAGCGTTAAGTCTTCACGAAGTAGACTTCTCGTTTCTTTGAATCCCTGCAGAGAAACACAAACATGATTAGTTGCACCGGAATCTATGTCCCAGATGTCATTGGATTCCTCAACCAAACAAGTTTCTAAATATAGAAGATCACACCTACCCCCCTTGGAAAGGAAGTCCTTGCAATGCTTCTTTATATGCCCGACCTTACCACAGAAGAAGCACTTAAGCTTCTTTGGGTTCTTCTTCTTCTTCTTCTTGCTTTTGGTAGCAGCAGGAATAGAAGACTTCCCACTCTTGGCCCATTGCTTCTTTCCATTCCCAGAGTTAGGATTGGAACCAGAAGCAGCTACCATATTGGCCTCACCACCAACAGGAGACTCCCTGATCAGCAGTTCAAACTCCTGTAACTGTTTCATCAGTTCTATCAAGGTAATATCCCGTCTATTACTTAAATTAAAAGTAGCTCTAAACGGAATAAATTCCTTAGACAGAGTCTCAAAGACCATAGTCATCTGAGTTTCAGCATCGATGTCGGCTCCATTGGTTTGAGCCTCAGCGAGGTAACCCATGACCAACATCATGTGCTCCTTTACAGATGTCCCCGGTCTCTGTCTACAGTTTAAGAGTTTCTGAAGCGCCCCTTGCCGCTTTGTTATGGCCTGGCCTCCAAATATATCCTCAAGATTATCCAAGATCTGCTTCGCAGTCTCATAATCCTGATGTTGAGCCTGCAGTACGTTTTTTATGCTAGCCATAACATAGCAGCGGGCCTGATCATTAGCATCTTTCCAGCGATCATACGCTTGGAATTGCTCATTACTTGAGTCTCCCGTAGGCTCGGGAGGACAAGGAGTTGTCAGTACATATTTCAGTTTCTCAAAGGAAAGGACAATGTCCAGGTTCCGTTTCCAATCGTTGTAGTTCTCACCGGTTAATTGGTTTTTGTCAAGTATCGATGATAAAGCGTTTTTAGACATTTTCAATCTACAATAAAGAATCATATACTAAACATAAGCAAACATATATAATAATTTAGTAAGATAACACAATCATGTAAAAACATACAAATGTGTTTATGTGTCAAAACCTTGAAAATATCACAACCTTACAACGATAATTCCCAACTCAGAATTCAACAAGCTCCTAGGGGAGTCATGCCAAATTCAATCAGGAACACGGATCCCCTCCTGATTAATATATGCCATCCAGGACCCGTATGATCCAGCATATACTAATAATCGTTTCTTTGGCCATTAATTTTATTAACAGAGCTCCTACGGGAGGTTAATAATAAAATTAACATGAGTGTATAACCATCGTTTCAATATTTTATCCATGATTTATAATCACCACCTAGGGGTGTGCAACCATAAATCATACTAAAATACCTTATCCTTTCAGAGATCCAATCTGGTACATGATAGAAATCCCTTCCTAGGGGTCGGGACCACCATGTTCTTCCTATGGACCAACGATAGAGGCCTTAGGTCCTTTCTTCGAAAACCTTCTCCCACTCAATCTTTTGAAGTCAAGGTTTTATTTTAAAATTATGCATGAAGAATTTTAATATGATCGGCACTCCCTATTCTATATGACATGTTATCAATATACATGGTAAATTATATTATAATGCAGACAAGCAAAGCTACAAGCAAAATAATAATAACCGTAATATTATGGTTCCACCCTAGAGAATAGAAAACTAAGATTACAAGAGAATAATCGAGACATTTATCGATTCTTCATCCTTGAATCCTCAAGCTGTATCCTTCTTCATGTAATTTCCATCTTCAAGTCTTCAATCCTGTATGAATCGAATACTTCATATTTCTGGTTATATCCAAATTTAATGTTTCTCAGAATCGTCCCAAAAATAAAATTAAAACTACACCGAAAAAATTGCACCTTTTCTGGACACTCGGCAGCTCTCGGTCGGCAGGCCGATCTGGGTGATTGGCCTGCCGATCATGTAGTTTTGGCCTGCCAAACATGAAGGTTCGGCCTGCCGGTAGAGCACCAAAATTTCTGCCCCACTGTTGGCCTGTCGGACCATACGTCCGGCCTGCCGATCTGTGACCTTCGGCCTGTCGAACTATGAGGTCCGGCATGCCGACCGAGCAGAAAACCCTTAATCCAGAAAATACAACTTTAATGCAATTTATCAATTTTATTTTCAACAATTCAAAAACATAAAATTAGAGACTCGGGAAATACCTGGAGGCGCCATCATCAATCTTCTAGATCCGACTTCTCGATCCGTCTTCTCCGGATAATTATTTAATTACAAATTCTTACAAATTAAAAATTAAATAACAATTCCTAGACGGAGATGATAGTCCGCCAACCAATTACATGAAAAACCTAAATACACATTCTAACCTCTAAGGAACCATAACCGGTATAAATTAATTAATAAATAATTAAACAATTATTTAATCAACCATAATCAATTAAAAAATATTCACCACATAATCCATGACAACATATATATTATATACAAACCTAGAGTGCCATCTCTCTATAAAATTCAATTCAAGCATAGGAGAGATTAAGATCACAAAATTTATGCATATAACATGATCACAAACTTGCAAATTTATGTAAAAACCTCGTCTCTGATACCAATTGTTGGAAACAAAGTACGCCGTGAAATTTTAAAAATTTTCCATCAGAGTAATTTCCAAAACAAAAGTTTGACATGTTATATGTATAAATTAAACAGATCTTACTAACCTCAGTGTGCCGAACAACCTCCGCAATCCTGTGTAGAGAAGTAACGTTCTAGAAGAGCCTCAACCAACTGGTCTTCTTTGCTATTCTCTATCCACAACCGGAGTGAGTGTGGGCTCACACGTACAGCTCTTCCACCGATGACTCTCCTTCCAACCAAAAGAGAGAACCCAAAGCTAGTGTTCGTAATTTGTGAACAAAAGCTCTCAGGGAGTTTTCAGATGCTCACTAGAAGATTATCACTCTTAATCTCTCAAATTGATCTGAGTAAATCATGAGACTCACTCCCTTTTTATACCTATTGGTCCTGGGGTCAGTCCATATCAGATTAGGTCTCAAAAACGCGAAACAGAATCAAGTTCGGATCAATATCTGATAAGATCCGCGTGAAAAAGAGTAATCTTATCTACCGCTGATCGACAGGCCAAACATTCAGTTCGGCAGGCCGAACACGTCATCCGGCAGGCCGAACTCACGAGAAAAAATCTCCGCGAATCTTTTATTTTCCACCCGAGATTCTAAAGGATAAAGTCTCAGTTTTGATTCAAATAACCCAATAGAGAAGATATCTGATCAAAACAAACTTTATCAAGATAATCTCTAAGAAAATAAATCAATTCACAATAATTCTACAAGTTTATCTTGTTCTAATTTGTCCAAAATTAAAACAACCGATAAACAGACAAGAATTATCTGATCGCAATAATTCAACAAGTTTATCTTGAACTAATTTCTTACAAAATTAATTCAACCAATAAACAGACATGAATTATTTGATTCTTACAAATTTTAAACCAATCTGATAAATCCAACATAAGTCACCAATTATTGGAAAAGCACGCCGTGTCGTTACAGGACTTTGTGAGCTAGCAAAGGGGACCAAAATGGACCTACAAAGTTCAAGCTCATGATAATTATGAAACCCAATATCCCAGATATACATTTCACAATTATCAACTCCAACGCTACTCCACTAAAAGCTTGGAGCTGCACTCTCGAACTTTATAGAATTACGAAGCTCGTGTAGCTAAGTCTCCATGACATATCATAGTGTATCGCATCCCCATATGATTATCCATAATTGGCTTAAGGACAAGTTCTGTCTTACCTTCCCGATTATTTTTATCTTACGTTCCATTGTCTCACCATTAGAAAATTTACCATCTAAAGATAGTATACCATTCGGTTACACCTATGTATCTAAATGGTTGAGCGCTCTAGTTTTTCAATTACAGGACAACGTATATAAGAGGATATCATTACTCCTAAAGAGGAGCTATGGATTCCATATCTATGAATAACAAGTCTATGCTATCAAGAGTCATGCCTCTAACGTACAGGCATGCATACCACTATAGAGATGTGGGAGTCACCCATTGATACATCAAAAGACACAAGTCGAGACAATGGGCCCACTATTTATCTCAGGATTAAGATACAATACAAATGACTGTCTAAAGTGAATCGATTTGCCAAGACAGAATTATTAATCCAAATCAATTCACTTTATGTCCCGATCCAAGACATCGTCACATATGACAACGTGCCAATGTTTCTATTCACGGAGTCCAACTCCGATGGCTAAGACAAACCATCTCCCAAAAGGGATATAGACAACATAACAATCTTTACATGAATAAAGTGTCCAACTTTATTCTCTCGATTGCGGATCATACATTTTAGACCATCACCTTAAGAATCGTGTCTACCGCATAATCATCCCATCATATGCCCAATTCTTAAGGTTTAAATTGACAGTCTCAGACTACTGTTTACTTATCATACATTCAACAATTATGAACATAAAGAGGATAAGATTTTGTATATATAAATGAATAAATTCTTTATTGATAAAAATGTCTCCAAAAACGTATTACATTTTTACTCCTTAGGGCATACATGTCTAACATCCTCAATGGAGATCTCTTTGAGGAAGTGTACATGAACCTTCCAGCGAGCAATGCCATTCAGGGGGAGTTTATTGATTGTGACAAGAAACTTGTTTGCAAACTTCACAAGTCAATATGTGGCATTAGACAGGCCTCACGATAGTGGTATGCAAATTTCTCAACTTTTCTCATTCAGTTGGGATTTAGTCAATCAAAATCTGACTATTCCCTATTTACTAGAGGTATAAGTCCATCCTTTATTGCCTTGTTGGTCTATGTTGATGTTATTATCATCACAGGCCTGTCCATGTAGGAAATTAATTCTATTAAAGCCCTTCTTCCCACGTAGTTTAAACTTAAAGATCTTGTTGGCCCTCTTAAGTACTTCCTTGGTCTCAAGATGGTCAGATCATCTCAAGGCATAAATCTATCTCAACGCCATTACACTCTCCAACTCCTAGAAGACACTAGTTTTCTTGCATCCAAGCCAGTTTCGGCTCCCATGGACCCTAACCTAAAACTAAATGAGACTGACAGTAAACCTTTATTTGATGCATCTCAATATAGATGACTTATATGTTGCCTTCTCTATCTTACCTTTTCAAAACTTGACATTACTTATGCAGTCCACAAATTAAGTCAGGTTCTGGCAAAGCCTCGTCTTCAACATTTACAGGTTGTTCATCATCTCCTTCGATATCTCAAAAATCATCGTAGACAAGGCATTTTGTTCTCAACCTCCTCAACCATCCAATTAAAGGCCTTCTCTGATGCAGACTGGGGTTCTTGCCCAGATTCTAAAAAATCTACCATAGGTTTTCGTATTTTTCTTGGTGACTCAGTTGTCTCATGGAAAGCAAAGAAGCAATCCACAGTTTCTAGATCATCAGATGAAGCTGAATATTGAGCCTTAGTAACCACAACCAGTGAACTTGTATGGCTGCAACAGCTTCTTCATGATTTTCACATCTCTCAACATTCACCAGCTTTTATTTTCTGTGATAATGAGGCAGCAATACATATTGCTTCCAATCCTACTTTCCATGAACGCACCGAACACATTGAGATTGATTGCCACCTTGTTCAAGAAAAGATCACAACTGGCTCCATCAAGCTCCTCCCCATCAGAACTCAACACCAAATAGCAGATGCCTTCACCAAAGCTTTACCTACATCTTTATTGTTTCCTTTACTGTCCAAGATGGCTGTAAAAGACATTTACAGTCCATCTTAAAGGGGAGTTTTAAAGTATATAACAAATTAGTTAGTTAGTTACTAAATCAATTACAATTAGTTACTCATTTGCTGAGTTGTACAATTTTTAGCTTTTAGCTTACCACTTGTAATCTGTTAGTTTCCTGCTGCAACTTAATAGTTTACTCCGTCTCATTACTTGTATATAAGATCAAGTTGTACTCATTCCATACACATGAATTAAGAGATTAGTTTCGTTGCTTCTCTCATCTGCTCATCCTTTAATCTTGCTCAATCCTTCATCAAGAATCAAGAATCAAGAATTATGATTCTACACCAAGATGTCAGAAACTGACGACGGTCCACGATCATCACTAGTACCCCTACCAGGTCTTGTCATAAATGGCATTACAAAAATCTGCATCATCAGAGCAGGCGATGGAGGGAAGAGAAGAGAGAGGGGAAAACATGCAAGGGATGCAAGAGATTCATATCTTAAAAAAGATTTGTTTAAATAAAAATTTGAAAACATAGATTTTTTGTTATCAGAATTTCAAAAAAAATAATGAAATGTGTAATAATTTATAATAAATCAATAAAATGTGTAATAATTTTTTATTTAAAAACTTAAGAGAAAAATTCTTGATTTATCATTTTTCTTACTACCAAACCACCACCACTGGTGGTATGGTGCATTCCATTTGATTTATAATAATTTACATACCGTAATCTATGTTTGGTAGAAATTGAATGCGTAGAGAAGGAATTAAGTGGAGATAATGTTTATCAGATACAAATTGATAACTTCAAGATCTTTGGTGAAAAGGAAAATAAAAAGATAAAAATATTAGTGGATCTCGGTCTCATGTGATGTTTGGCTAATTTAATTCCAACTCAAACAACGTAGAGCCCTCACATGCTATAGTATTTTTAGTTCTAACTCTTAGTTCTCACTACCCAGACATTCTATCACCTTTTTATTTTTATTTTTTTTTGTCTTTCCAACTGTGGAGAGAAAAAAGGAAAATAAAATTTTGATAGTAAAATGAAGCACTAAATTATCAAAAATTGTCAAATTAGAATAGTTCTTTTCCTATTCCTTAACATTCACTCTTAATAATATTTTGGATTAATTACAAAATTTCCCCCTCAACTATAGTTATTATAACACTGTACCCTACAAACTTAAAAAGGTAACATGAGTTCTCCCCAAATTATGAAATATTAATAAAACAACTCCTTTTGTTAGAATTTTTTAAAAAATTTACATAATTAAGATTTGGTACATAATATAGGAGCTTTTTGTAACTCTATCATGTCTAAAGTTAATTTAGATTTAAAAAGATATAACTTAAAATTTTTAATTGTTAAAAAAATAAACTACAAAAACTTAATTTTTTTTTTAAAAAAATAATATATTCTTTCATTTTTATATGACTACACCAGGATAAGCTAACATTCTAATAGTTCCCTAAACTATTTAATAATTTCTATTATTTTTGTGATATTGTGTCTTTATGTTCAAAATCATAGTTCAAGGAGTTTTTTTCTAAAATTATCATTGATCTGGTGAAACACTAGGTACGTTTTGGAGGACATAGTGTTACAAGAGTTATATTAAAAGGAAAATTTTTGTAATTAATCCTATTATTTTTCTTTCCTTTTTATCATATTTAAAAAGAAATATCCCTTTTATTCTCTATCTTTTTGCTTTCCTCTGTTTTTCTTTCCTTCTCACCAAAGAAGCACTAAAATTAGTAACATAATTCTCTCTATCGCTCTCTCTCAATATTTTATTATATTTTTTTTTCTGTGGGGGTTTTGTTGCACTCTTATAGCACCCTCCCCCTCGGCCAGAGAACGGTGCTGGCCTTTGGTTATTTGTTGATTCTTTGGCCTATAGGTGGTGGGCGATGCATAGTTTCGATGTTCATCGAAGAGGATTGTGGCTGGGGGAATATCTAGAATGGGCATCAAGTAGCTTGTGGTCCAAGCTCCTTGGCCTTTTCGTTGAGGGGAGATGGTTCGGTGTTGGTTGCAACGGGTGTGCTCTTTGAATTATGGTTTTGTCTATGCTTTTTGTTTAGTCATGTATTTTGCTTGTAATAAACGCGATGTTATTTTCGCCATGGTTTATCTTTAATTCGTAATAATAGTAGTTGTCTCCCCACCTTTTAATTTGTTTGTGCTGCATCAATTTGAGTTGGTCATTAGTGGTATGTCTGCTGGTATTAAGTTTGATTTGTTCATATGTCGTGTCACCCTTGTCCTAGTATTTGAGTTTTGGACTTCCTCAATTAGTTTTATCCATCGCCTATAGTGGTTATTTATAACGAGCTTTGGTCGTGCTCAATTTTTGTGTCTAGTTCCCCCATTGAGTCTTGGCACTTATGATTTGTCCATATGCTTCATCCGTTTTCACTCATAGACCAGTCACATGTTCAAGATCTAATCTTTTTATAATGATGATCATTTTTACTATGTTTGAGTATGTATTCTGTTTAGTTTGAAAAAAAAAATTCCCAGAAAGCACTACAGTTGACAAATTTTAAGTAGATGACCGTGTATGGTACGGAGAGCAATATGTTTTCCTGGGAAAGGCAAGGCAAAAAATATACCTTTCAGCTCTTGTTTAAAATAGAAAAGGTCACCACCCCCAGTGAGCTTTTATTCAAGCACGCAATTATGGAAATTCTAGCAATCCACCGTAACGAGAAAAAGTGACCAAACTACCGGACAAGCGTGTTATTAGAAACGTACTTGTTTTATTTCATTTTTTTTTTTTACTTTCAACTTTTCGTCTCGAGAAACCAACAAAGCATAATTTATTTAGATCATCCCCAATATTTAAATATTGATTCGATATTATATTTGGCACATAAAAATATGAGATGACGCATATTGATATATGATCTTTGGTAGTGTTCCAAAACGCAGGGATAATTTGAAAAAAGTTCTAAAAAAAATTCCTAATAGAGGAAATTATTTTTTTTTTTTACAAAAAAATACGTTTTTTTAGGCAGGTATATTGTTTTAGTTTTTTTCAAAAAAAAAGACGAAAATAATTGTAACGAGGAGAGGAACCTTAACTTAGTGAAAAGAAAAAAAAAACTTGAGCAATTTTCATGCCCAAAAAGCATGTTTTTTTGCTTCAAAAAACTGCCAGAAAAAAGGTCATTTGCTCAAAATGACTTTTTCTTAAAGTCATTTTTCAAAATGCCCCACCAACGCATCATAAAACATTTAAAGTTATTTTAATAATCCTTTTTATCCCTTGAACTTTAAAGCTTTTTATTTTGCCCCTTGAACTTCTGATTTTCTGTTCAAAGATAAGGAGATATTGTTGAATAATAAACAAGAAAAATAAATAAAATCTCATTTTTTTCCCTTGCAAGTGACCTATATACAAATTCTGTAGGCTTAATGCCGTCTATATAACAGAAAATCAAAAGTTCATAGAACAAAGTGAGGACTTTTGAAAGCTCAGGAGAAAGTGATGATTTTAAAATTCAAGAAAAAAATGAAGAGATTTAAAAGTTTAAAGGATCAAATGGTGATTTTTAAAGTTCACGAGGCAAAATATGGTAGATTCTAAAATTTAGGAGTAACTAGGGTTAATAACCCAAAAAAATAATAGCAAGTTTTGCTTTTGGTTATGCTACGAATCCCACTATATAAAGAGTGTCGCTTATTACAAAGGGTCAAATTAAGAAGGATGGCCACCATTTTGAGCATCCAATATTACTACTACTTGTTCTTCCTTTGGCTCTTTTCATATCTTTCCCTTTTGCTCAGCGCTTGTTACAAATCGTCGCTTCTGCAAACACAAGGATTGTTAGTGGAAATTTTACATTATTCTCACATACCCTACTAGATTATCCCGCTACTAGCTCGTTGTTTGGAAGAAGCAAGCCCAAACCCTTCCTCACCAATTTTCTGACTTTGACTTCATAGCCTACAATCTACATAATTCGCAAAACCTTCTTCTCTTCAAGGTTAAAAGCTGCAGATTTGGAGAATGCCATGAGCAAGCCGAAGCTATGCAAGAGACGATGCCTGAAAACGGTTTTCGGGTTTGTGTACTTCAAGGGAAATCAATTGGAAGGAGCTGCAGTTTCCAAGTTGAATTTTGCGTGCTTATCTTGTTGTGTGCTGTTACTTTGTATTTACTTTCTGTGTTACATGTTTGTAATGTGAATTTATACCAAATATATGTTTTATTAATCATATACTTTGACTAGATATGACCAAAATGCAAAGAAAGTGCTCTAACAAGAACACAGAAAGATGTATATACCAAGAAACATTTCAGATTTTACTTGAAAATCAGAAAATGAAGCATATTGCTAGTGTCTGGCATTTCCGTGTCTTGCCATCAAAATTCAAATGGCGAGTTCTAAGGAGCTCAGCAAAGCCAAGACGCCTTCTCTATGAAAATCCATCTTCACAAACTGCAAGAAACAAGTTTGCAGGACTAACATGGCTTCCAGAAAAGAAGAACAGTCTTCGTTCTATGCATATCACAATAGAACTGTCAAACTTGGATTTAAATAAGTCAATTGCTGCTCAAGCAACATCTATTAGCGCCCTAAGAATAGATTCCGAAGAACAAAACAGTTTACCTCTAGTGACTATAACTGGCCATAATCACAATCTGCATTAAAGCCTGCTGAGCAATGAATAGACACCGTAAATTTGAAAGCAGAGGCAAATTTTCCAAATACATTTCAGAGGAGAATTCCATCCAAAAAAAGTCACACTCTATTGCCATACTTGAATAGTATTTGTACATAAAAGACTTGAAGCTATGTAGCAGAAAAAATAACATGGCCTTTATGTACATCATCTCAGAAAAATGTCAACTAGTTCTACGCAAGACCATCAAAGAATGATGATCAACAGAAAAAACAAGTACACGGTAAGTCAAGTGGTCCTAGGTGAAGACCCTGAGCAAATGAGCGAAATCACTTGCTGATCCTATAAAGCAAAATGCATCAGCTAATTCAGGTTGATCGGCTATCTGCAGAAGGTGATAGAGAAGGGCCGCAAGGAGTCCTGCCCGGAACTTCTGACCTTCTAATCCTAACTGCTTATGTTCTCTCAACTTTGGGTTCTGTCAAAATGAAAAGCATTCACCGCATTGACATCAAAGTTCTAACAAGTTTTTCCCTCTCTGCCTTCTTAGCAGCCGGAGTTCGCTTCAGTTTCTGCAGCTTCTCTCCCTCACTACCTTCTCAACTGTGTCCATGGAGTTCAGTAGTTTCTTCTGGGGTGTGAGACATTCCGATTCTGCAGTGTTCTATTTAGCAATCCCAAGCAGGATTTTTGGAAATTTACCAACAGAAGTTGGGCAAGTTTTCTTTGGAGACCTGAATGTGGAGAGGTAGTAACAATATTGTGCTCTAGTGGGGCATCAGCCACTGAGGCAGAAGGATCAAGAAACCCTGTTCTTGGGGTGCAGGACTCGCAACGCCTTGGCCTTCGTCTTCCCTCAAGCGAGCTCTTCTCCTCTCTATGGCCTAATGAAAGAATTTTTCATTAAAGCTACTTTTAAACATAGATCTCATAAAAATTTCAGAAGTCAAATGACTTAATGCCCTACTATGCATCTAATACAATCCGATCATGACTTGACTGCAACCAGCGTAGCATCGAGTTGCTTGATTGATATGTAATGCGCTAAATGCTTTCCACCCAACTGGTTTAAAGAAAACAAGACCCTCATTGACTTGCACAAAAGATAAAAAATCGTACGTAAAAATTATGGTCAAAAGAGTGACTCTCACTTCAAAATAGTTATTAAAGCCGCTTCAACTTGACAATTAAAAGTAGAACTACAAAAGCATCAAAGTACTGGTTTTCACCCACAGGGAGGAATGGGAGGAATCCTGCGTTTCATTTTGCTACGGCCAACATGGTTTCCCATGTAAAGAGCTTTGAAAGAAAGCAACAAACTAGAATCATTTACGGTGAACCCGCAACGGTTCAACGAAAAGGACAATGCAAAAGGTGAACAATCAGGAGCAAGAAAAAATGAAAGACCAAAGCAGAGCATGCAAAGCTCGTATTGAATATGCAAATTTAATAAAGCAACAGAGCACTTGAATGAGCAAAAGACGTGCAAAATACACACAAATTTTTGAGACTGACCTCATCCAATTACATATCCAATAATCAGCAAAATAATCTGGACACTATGAAAGAAATAGAATGAAGCTTTGTGTAGCAATTATTCACGGATTTTCCATATTAATCAAAGCAAATTCCAATAACAAAGCTTTAAAAAAAAATAACAAAGCAAGATCCAAGAAAACAATAAATAATGAAAAGTAACAAAACAAATTTTAAAACCAGGTGAACACAAAGGCCAAGAAGATGTAATAAACCCACCCAACTCACATCAACATGCCAAAACAATCCTTATTGAACACACGAAATCCGCATAAAATTCGAATGAACGATTAAACTTTCGCGATAATTATTTTATTGTACACACGAAATCCTCATTTCCATGGGAAATGAACTGATTAACAAAGATTAAACATTTTCAAGAAACAGAAACATGCCCTCGCGATAGCAGTGATATCACGTGGAGGTGTTCTTGGGTACCAATACGGTAACACGCCATTGATTTCTACGCATTATCAGGCTTCTATCTTTATAAAAATCCTTATCTAATAAATCGACCAAAAATATCTATTCATACCCCCAAAAGACATCCAGTTGATGAACTATAACTACATTGCAAGGACTAGTAAGACTAATCTTGAAATTTCAGCCGTCGTAACATGGCTAAAATTCGACGACATGGTATTTGTATCCTTTCTAATTGTTGGAATACAATAATGGGCAATTGTTTCACCATTATTGTTTTCTTTTGCCTTAAATCTACCCGTCTCATTTGAGTTTTCTGTCATTGAAGTAACCATATTATCAACGACTGATCTCGTTTCATTTCTTGTACATTTCATTGATTAATCGTTACTTTTTAAATGCCATCACAACGTATATCTTTTTAGACTTATCATGAACATCATTGAGAGCTTAATTTAATAATTTGATTTTTAGGATTGATTGTTTTTGGTCTCTATTATTGAACAATCTTTTTTGGAACATTTTTTTTTTTCATTCTTCGTGTGCTCTTATTGCTCATCATATTCATGAGCGCTTCGAAGGGCTGTGCGAAGAAACCGCCACCGGTCTAGTGATCAGACCATTAAAATAGTTCCAAATCAGACCAAACCATTTTGGTCCGGTTTAAAAATTTGTCTCTGATAGTCCGAACCAGACCGGACCATTTGTATAGCTATAAATGTATAAAATATATATTACATATATCATTCCTCAATGATCATATCCTTCCTCGTGTTCCTCGTGTATGTATATGTATGTATACATGCATGCATATATGTAACTATATTAATGTGTTATTTGTTTATTCAACTTTGTCTAGGATATATTTTGTAGCAAAGTAGAAGTTCTCACATTATAATGTCTTTCTTGCAAATTATTGATAAAATCCCTTTTGTGTAATTCAAATAGTTTTTTGTTTTCGTCTTACTCTGCACCAAGCAAAAGAGAAAGTTCACCGCTTTCCTTATTTAGAGGGTGAAAACCATAATTTCACAATGTTAATTTGAGCATGTGTTTGCATACTTGTATGTAATCTTGCAACACTTTTGCGGTTACTATAGAAATTTTGTGTATATACTCTCTTTGAAGTTTCGCTTTGTAGGTTGTAATTGTATATTTTCTATTTGAGGTTGGCTAATACTGTTGAATGTTGAGATGTGATTTTGCTAAAAAGTCTAAAACCGCGATTCAAACTGGACTAGACCAGACGTTCTAAAACAGGCCAGTCCCAATAACCTAAACGGTCTTGTCTGGTCTTAAATTTTTTCAAACTGTCAAAACGGTGCGGTCTCAAAAACCTGGCGATTCAACACCGGACGAACAGCTCTAGTTCTTGGGGAGTACTAAAATCTACTAACTAATTTTGCAGTACAATTCTACGTCTTGAAGTCGATTAAGAATCTAAGTAGAAGATTGCATAATTATATGATTTTTTTTCTCTTAATTGTGACCCCTCAACTATTTCTCTAAAGGAAGCAAATGATTTTACGCAAACATGTGTCCTAGTGTTCCTTCCTGGGGCCACACCACTTTTGTTTGCTCTAAGTAACTAAAATTTATACTACACTGAAAAGGACAGGATTAAAATCCCATTATTCGTACTCTTATTTTTTACTTTAAAAACATAGAGATCGTTGTGTGTGCGTGTGAATCCTATTATAAATTAATAAAACCTTGACATAAACATACATAATTGAGATTAAAAATGTAATTTACAAACAAAAACTTTTGGGGTTTCTCCTAATTGTCAAAGGTACTATAATGTATAAATGTGGATTTGATGTTAGTAATAATATAGCAAATCGTGTACTATATCTGTTTTTATATATATGGTCCATGCAGTTCATGAAGAACAAAAGAATTAGGACAGAAAATATTGGACCACGAAATTTTTTATTATTTAGTACAAAATGGTCCCGAAAGTTGAGAGAACTTCCCGGATGTTTATGCAACAAATTACATAATACTTTCCAAATTTTATAATCTGAATTTTCATATTTGTCCCGATTTCTTTGTTTTGTTTCACTAGATATCATGTCATTTGGTTTATGTGCTGTTTGATATACCAAACCATGAAGAAACAATAAAGGATATGGTACATTCCATGGGTTGGCCAATCTGATCATGATCTACAAAATATATTTCACACCAAATACATATTGCATATTCTGCTAGTCATTGCATGAAAATCACTAGAATATAAGTAAGAGTACGCAAGGCTATTTTAGATTGTCGTATACAAAGGATTATAGTTCTTCGGTAAATATTGTTTCCATGTTTGTTTACGATGCCATAAGATTTTACCAATCTAACATCAGAGCTCTTGCAGCATGACAGGTTTTTGATCTTATCGGTTCATCATGTTATTTAAACTATTGCTTTGACTTTTCAATGATCTTATTTGTGACTATCAACATTATAAATTAACAGTGCATGCCACATAAAACTGTTTCTAATCATAGATCAGACGCTTGAAAAGTTAATATAATAGTTAAACCTATTGGTGACATTAAAAATATGCATATCTTATCATATGTTTTGCCAGTGAACATGTATATGTGATCATTTTTCTCCTAAATTTCGCATTCATTGAAAAGTATTTTTAATTCAATCAGGGCATTTGGGAGAAGAATCCCAACTTTAAAGTTTGAACTGCACACTATAACATATAAAAGTTTTATACTATTTGCAACTTAAACCACCCTCTCAAACAACCTAAATTGAAAATGGAGTATTCCAACTTTTTTTTTTTTTTAACTGGAGCCTAGTGGCAAAAATAAGAAATATGATGAGAGAATCTGGATTATTAAAGATGAGAATTAATCTGGATTTTTTAAGGTGGTTTGACGATTAATGAGTTTTACACGTTGATATTATTAATAGTGAAGAATTACAAGACTCTCTTGGGGGCTTCTTTTCCCTCTTTTTTCTTTATAGAAAGTAAAAACCCCTTCAGACTCTCTATAAATATGTTACAAACTTGTAACTCATAAAGACAAAGAATCAATTCTACACATGGTTCTTGAGCTCTATTCGTAATCTTACTTTTTAATCTCTAATTTTTAAAATGTCCTACTATGATTGCTAATTCATTATTTTGTTTTAATTTTGATTCCTCCGTTAAGTGGATGTTAAATATATTTGACAAAATCTTGCATCTTACTGTGGTCCTTAATCTATTATTTTGCTTCATTTTACTAATACAAATACGTAATTAAGTAAATGGCCAGCTTTGACTGCTCCTTTTTAGTAAATAGCCAAATGATTTTTTAAGGGACGAGTTTTTGTTTTTTAAGCAAATGGCTCAATTTTTTTCTTTTTGGTAGGGAAATAGTTGTTTCGATAGTGGTTAATCAATTGTTTATCATTAATAAAACAATAAATTATAAAATGAAATTGGCTAATCATTAACTAATACTGGTTTGACAGTAATAAACTTCCAATTTGATAAATAATGAAATCACGTTAATTAATAGTATGCACTCAAGTTAATCAATGATAAGCTTAAATCCGTACATCAAGGATTAATTTTTTCTGGAAACAAAAAGAACAATTTTCAGAATTTTACAAAACTTCACTCATTTATTAAAAAATTAGATTAAAGGCCCATTTCTTTGAAACCTCGTAAACTTATGCATTGAAAATGATAACTTAAAATTCCTTTCATATTTTCTCAGTCAATTTCCGAATTCTCTATCATATTTGAGAGTGCATTAGAAAAAAGATTTTTCTACTTTTCTTTTACTGTCCAGCGGATGAACAAACGTAAAAAATCATTTTGAAGCAAATACAAAAAAGGAATCAAAATTGACATAACAAGGAACATGATGAAGAAAAAAAACTAATTAAAACAAAAAATGTTGGGGAAAAACACATCCTTATATCTACGCAGTAGAAAAATGCAATTAAAATAGTAATCAACGCAACAAATACAGAAAAGATAGAGATCTACATAGTTCGACAAAATTACTTATGTCTATTTGAGAGGGCAAAGAAATTCACTAACAGCTTCAAAATTACACGCTGAACATTCTTTCTCAATCTCTCTTTATACCCCAAAGACCCTTACATTATTTGCATACCTCTCTTCACCCTTTTCTCTATTTTCCTCAAATTAAGGCACTCTATCTTTATTGCCATCCACCTATCGCATCCTGGACGTAAAAGACATCGACAGACTCTCAACCGTCACAATTTTAATCTTAGTCTAAACGCAGAAAACAATAACTTAACCTCATCAAACCAAATTTGAGCCATATACCTAACAAATTCATATGTACATAAACACACAGAGCATAAGCAATAATATTTTAGACCTGCATGCATAAATGAAAAAAAAAAAAAAAAACGACAAAAGGTAAAAGAATTAGGAAAAGTAGGGGGGGAAACAAATTAGAGAAAAGGAGGGAGCATAATCGGAAAATGAATCGCTTGTGAAAAAGATAAACCAAAAATATGAGACATATAGAGAGAGGCATATGTGTTCGACATGTATGCTCTAAAGAGTAAAAATTTAATATGTATTTAGAGACATTTTTATCAATAAAGAATTTATTTATTATTTGTATACCAAATCTTGTCCTCTTTACGTTCATATTTGTTGAATATATGTTAAGCAAACAAAAGTCTAAGATTGTCGGTCTAAACCTTTAAGAATTAGGCATATAATGGACAGATTATGCAGAAGACACAATTCTTAAGGTGATCGTCTAAATCATAAAATCCACAATTGAGAGAATAAAGTTGGACGCTTTTTTCATGTAAAGATTGTTATGTTGTCTATATCCCTATTGGGAGATGGTTTGTCTTAACCATCGGAGGTGGACTCCATGAATGAAAACATTGGCACGTTGTCATAAGTGACGATGTGTTGGATCGGGACATAAAATGAATTGATTTGGATTAATAATTCTGTCTCGGCAAATCGATTCACTTTAGACAATCATTTGTATTGTATCTTAATCCTGAGATAAATAGTAGGCCCGTTATCTTGACTTGTATCTTTTGATGTACTAAAGGGTGACACCCACATCTTAATAGTGGTATGCATGCCGGTACGTTAGAGACATGACTCTTGATAGCGTAGACCTATTATTCATAGATATGGAATCCATAACTCCTTTTTAAGAGTAGTGATATCCTCTTATATGCGTTATTCTGTAATTGAAAAACTGAAGCGCTCAACCATTTGGATACATAGTTATAACCGATTGATATACTATCTTTGGATGGTAAGTTTTTTGATGGTGAGATAATAGAACGTAAGATAAAAATAATCAGAAAGGTAAGACAAAAACTTGTCCTTAAGCCGATTATGGATAATCCTATAGAGGATATGATACATTATGATATGTCATGGAGACTTAGCTATACGGGTTTCGTAATTCTATATAGTTCGAGAGTGGAGCTCCAAGCTTTTAGTGAAGTAGCGTTGGAATTGATAAATATGAAATGTATATCTAAGATATTGGGTTTCATAATTATCGGGAGCTTGAACTATATAGATCCATTTGGTCCCCTTTGCTAGCTCATAAAATCCTGTAACGATATGGCATATTTTTTCAATAATTGGTGACTTATGTTAGATTTATTAGATTGGTTGAAATTCAAAAGAATCAAATAATTCATGTTTGTTTATCGGTTGAATTAATTTTGTAACAAAATTAATTCAAGATAAACTTATTGAATTATTGGGATCGGATAATTCATGTCTGTTTATCAGTTGATTTAATTTTAAATAAATTAAATCAAGATAAACTTGTAGAATTATTAGGAATTCATTTATTATCCTAGAGATTATCTAGATAAAGTTATTTTGATTAGATAACTTTTCTATTGGGTTATTTGAATTAAAACTGAGACTTTATCTTATAAAATCTCAGGTGAAAAATAAAAGATTCGCTGAGATTTTTTTTTGACAGTTCGGTCTGCTGATTAGGCAGATCGACCTGCCGATGCGTGATAAAAAGATCGTGCGCTCTCACGCAGATTTCATCAGATATTGAGTCAAATTTGATTCTCATTTGAATTGTTAAGACCTTATCTGATAAGGACTGACCCTAGACCCAACCTCTATAAATAGGAAGTAAGTCTCATAAGTTATTTAGATCAATTGAGAGATTAAGAGTGATACTCTCCTCGTGAGAATCTGAAACTCCCTAAGAGCTCTTGTTCACAAATCACGAACACTATCTTTGGGTTCTCTCAATTGGTTGAAAGGAGAGTCACCTTGAGGAAGAGCTGTACGTATAAGCCAACACTCACTCTGATTGTAGATAGAGAATAGCAAAGAAGACCAGTTGGTTGAGGCTCTTTTGGAATGTTACTTCTCTTCACAGATTACGAGAGTTCTTCCGCATTCAAAGGTTAGTAAGATCCGGTTAATTTATGCATATGGCATGTCAAACTTGTGTTTTGAAAAATACTCTGATACAAAATTTTTAAAATTTTGCTGCGTACTATTTTCTAACAATATGCAAAACTTCATCCAGGATAGTGAGGGAAATATAAAATTTTTGAAATTTTTAAAGCAAATATTATATTTTAAAAAATTTTATAGTAAATAGCAGTAAAAAAATTACTGATAAAAAGTTTTTTTTACTTGTAATAAATAGATAAATAAAAAATATTTTACTAACTAGATTTTCTATTTATTACTATTTACTACCAATATTTTCAAAACCTATTATTTACTTCAATTTTAAAAAAGCAGCATTTACGATAATTTACGGCTTTTTCCTTTGTAAGAATATCTTCCTTGGCTCAAATCTTTAGCGCTAGCCCATAAAGATTTTAAATAAAAGGAGAAAATAGAAAATGTAGTGAATATCAAACTAATTATAGTGAAAATTAAATTTTTAAAATATTTGTAGTAAATAACATATTTATAAAATAAATAATTTATGTACCCTTTTATTATAGTGTAAATAATTCTTATTTGCACAGTATATAGATTTAAGGGGCAATAATTTATTTACCCTCTTGTTTATAATATAAATAATTCTTATTTACATACTAAATAAACTATTTATATCGCAAATTTTCTATTTACTACAAAAATCTTCAAAACTTGCTATTTACATTAAAAAAAAAGTTCAAAATTTGTTATTTCTTTAATTCTCCCAAGAGAAAATTATGTGTCATACCACACTTCTAAAAAATGTGTTTTTTCATGGCAACCTTAAAAAATGAAAAAAAAAATTGTGACATACTACCGCTCATATTATATATTCAAATTGTGTTATACTTAAACATGTGTGGCATTTGTTAAAGGGATATTTATTTTTTTATACCTTTTGTTTTAGGCTAATTTAAAAATTATACCTTCGATTTTAGATATACACAAATCTATAACTTAACTAGGCAAATAGTTGATTTTGACATTTAAAATGGCAAAATTATCCTTTAGCAAACAAGAAAAAAATTTGAACTTTCAAAAAATAGAAGAAAACGAAAACAAAAGCACACAAAACCACCATTTTTGGATGTTTTATTCATTTTTTAAGTCAAAAACTAATATAAAGTTTTTCTTATTTTGTAAAGTTTTTTATTTTTCAATTTGAGGATATTTTAGATAATTTTTTAGTCAACTGAAGATTGATTAAGAAAATGTATAAATTTGTATATTAAATAAAATATGAAGATATACATTTAATGAGATTAAAAACTAAAAATATAGATTTTGAATTAACTTAATTATAAGATATGAAAAGATAAATAATCTTTTATTAAAAGTAAGTTTCAAAAGACATTTATAAAAATTTCGCCAAACAAAAACACGTCCCCTGAACCCAATCAGTATACACTTCACGACTCATGTGTAAACAAGACAAAGAAAACACTGAAACTTGTATAACGAAAATTTATTGATATTTCTATATATTGATGAATCATAACGAGAATTTATTGGAACTTCTACAAATAGAATAGATACAGATCCATAGATTACGTAAGAAGGAACAAGAAGTTTTCTTGATTCTCATTCAGTACCCAATATCCGCGGCTAATTTTGAGTGGGATGCACATGTATAGAATGTGTGCACACAAAAAATGGTTTGTCAATACAGTTATAACGAATTTATTGTAACATATAAAAATTTTATACTATTGCTTATTTTTATGCTTTATACTATAGCAGTTGAAACTATACAATTGAAACGATGTTTGAACGATGTTGCCAAATAAAACCAGCATATTTATGCTTTATATTATAGCAGTTGAAACTATATAATTGAAACAATATTGTCGAATAAAAGCAAAAAGTAGTTTATGTGTTGTCGGTTAAACAAAGTAAAAGCACTTGTTTTCGCACATTCCAAATACTAATAATTAAATGGCACGTATCCTCCATCAAAAAATCCCCTAAAAAAGAGAGCATATACAGGATCTGTTATTTTTTGTTTTTTATTTTTAAATAGAAAAACATAAATATTTTCTCTTGTTTTTATTTTTTATTTAAAAAAAATTGTTTGGTAACTTTTATTTATTTTTCATTTAACAAAATAAGAAAATAAAAAATGTGTTTGATTACGAATTTTGTCATCTATTCTATTAAAAAAATCAATATAATTGGCTTGAACTTGAATTTAGAATCAAAACGACATGACAAGATAGAAGCGACAACCTAAGTCAGGGTCGAGATTGGGATCAATTTGATGGCTAAGTCGAGGTCAGGGTCAACGTTGGGATGGATTCATTGTCAGGGTCGGGCTAACGAACCAAACTCATTATCGAGGTTAGGATAACGAGACATATCATACATTAACAAAAATCGATATCATATATCTACAAAAAAGCAAAATGATATTAGGAAAAAAAATAAAAAGGGATAAAAAAAGATTTTAGGAGATTATAAGTAGGGCCGGCAATACGGGTTGCGACACGACGACACGACACAAATCCGACACGCTTTTTTGCGGGTTAGTGTTGGAAAATTTGACCACGGGTCATTTTAGTGTCGACCCGAAACTGACCCGTCAAAAAACGGGTCGTGTTCGGGTCAACTCGTCTGACACTAAAATGACCCGTTTCTGACCCGTATTTAATTAATTAGCTTTTAAAAAATTAATATTATTTCATATATAATATAAGCTCTTAAAATATCAAACCTTACCTCTCTTATCACTCATCTTCTTGTTGAAGTGGTATGAAACTCTTCTAATTTTATTTTTTTTTAATATTATATATATTAATGTGGGCGGGTTAGAGGCGGGTTGCGGGTCATAATCAGGTTACGGGTCAAAATCGGGTCACGGGTTATTATTTTTTGGCACTATGCATAAGAAACGGGTTGACACGGGTCGAGTTAGTGTCAACCCGTGTCAAAACAGGTCGGGTTAGGGTTGAGAATTCTCAACCCGTTCGGGTCACGGGTCGGGTTAGTGTCGACCTAATTTTGTAAATATTAACTCCAACCCGACACGAACCCGACCCGCCAACACGTTTTGCCACCACTAATTACAAGCAATGAAACACCAAAATTTACTAATTCACCCTTGTCCATAAACGATCAAAGGCCATAGAGACCAAAAAGAAAAGTCATTGTAACGGCAAATGACAACACCAGAAACGATCTAATGGGAGGTGGGGCAGGTGGAGTAGGGGCTGAGAGCGAGGGCAATGACGCCGTCATGATGGTGGCAGAGGAGCTTGGGAGAGACAGAGTGAAGGAGAGGGTTGTGGATGGAGATGGTGGTGTCAAAGCGGAGGCAGTCACTAAGTGAGGGGCGGAGCAAAGTAGAGGAGAACGATTGGACGGCGTCGCCTCCATCAGCCTTGAAGATGAGAGCCTTTCTCTCTCCTCCAAAATCGTCAATCAAAAAAATCTCCCCTCCTCCTTCCTCGGTCTCCTCAAGCTCATTCCATGGCATCACTCCGATCTCGACTCCGAGATGTCAGACACCGACGGCGGTCCACAATCATCACTGTACCCCCACCAAATCTTGTCGGAAATGGCGTTACAAAAATCCGCAGTCGTCGGAGCAGGCAATAAAGCGAAGAGAAGAGAGAGGGGAAAACACACGAGGGGGGTGAGAGATTCATATCTTTGAAAAGATTTATTTAAAAAAATTTTGAAAACATAGATTTTTTTGTTATCAGAATTTCAAAAAAAAATTAATACAATGTGTAATAATTTATAATAATAAATCAATGAAATGTGTAATAATTTTAAAATTTTAATATGTCATCTTCTTACTGCATTCCATTTGATTTATAATAATTCACATACCGTACTCTGTGTTTGGTAGAAATGAAACGTGTAGAGAATGAATCAAGTGGAGATAATATGTATTAGTATACAAATTGATAACTTTAGGATCTTTGGTGAAAAAGGAAAATAGAAAGATAAAAATATTAGTGGATCTCATTCTCATGTGATGTTTGACAGAAGTAATCCCAACTCAAATAACATAAAACTCTCATATGCTATAATACTTTTAGTTTTAACTCTCAGTGTTACTATCCAAACACTCTATCATCTTTTTTTATTTTTTAGTCTTTCCAACTATGAGGAAAAAAAAAAGGAAAGGAAAATTTTGATAGTAAAATGAAGTATTAAATTATCAAAAATTGTCAAATTACCATAGTTCTTTTCCCACTACTTAACATTCACTTTAATATTTTGGATTAATTATAAAATTTCCCCCTCAACTATAGTAATTATAACACTGTCCCCTGCAAACTTAAAAAAGTAACATGAGTTCTCCCCAAATTATGAAATCTTAACAAAACAACTCCTTTTGTTAGCATTTTTTAAAAATTTTACATAATTAAGATTTAATACATAATATATGATTTTTTTGGTAACTCTATCATGTCTAAAATTAATTTGGATTTAAAAAAATATAACTTGAAATTTTTATTTGTTAAAAAAATAAACTAAAAAAACTTCAATTATTTTTTAAAACAAATAATATATTCTTTAATTTTCATGTGACTGCACTGGGATAAGCTAACATTCTAATAGTTCACTAAACTATTTAATAATTTCTATTATTTTTGTGGCATTGTGTCTTTACGTTCAAAATTATAGTTCAAGAAGTTTTTTGTTAATATTATCATTGATCAGGTGAACCACAAGTTACGTTTCGAGGGACATAGTATTACAATAGTTATAGTTAAAGGGAAATTTTTGTAATCAATTTTAATATTTTTTTTTCCTTTTTATCATATTTAAAAAGAAATATACTTTTTATCCCTTTTATTCTCTATCTTTATGCTTTCCTCTTTTTTTCTTCCCTTCTCACGAAACAAGCACTAAAGTTAGGTACATCTCTCTCTCTCTCTCTCTCTCAATATTTTATTATATTTTTTTTTTGTTAGGGTTTTGTTGTACTCATACAGCTCCCGCCCCCGGCTAGAGATTGGTGCTAGCCATGGGCTAGTTGCCGATTCTTTGGCCTATAGGTGGTGGGCGACGCGTAGTTCTGATGTTCACCAGAGAGGATTGCGGCTGGGGTGTATTCAACATGGGCATCAAGTAGCTTGTGGTCTAGGATCCTTAGCCTTTTTGTTGAGGGGAGATGGTTCAGTGTTTGGTTGCAACAGGTGTGCTCTTTGAATTATGGTTTTATCTATGCTTTTTGTTTAGTCATATATTTTGCTTGTAATAAACACGATATTATTTTTGTCATGTTTATCTTTAATTCGTAATAATAGTGGTGGTCTACTCACCTTTTAATTTGTTTATGTCGCATCAATTAGTCGGTCATTGTGGTATGTGTGTTGGTATCTAGTTTGATTTGTTCATATGTTGTGTCACATTTGACCCAGTATTTGAGGTTTAGACTTAGTCAATTAGTTTTATCTTTTGATCGTGCTTAATTTTTGTGCCGAGTTCCCCATTGAGTCTTGACACTTATGGTTCGTTCATATGCTTCATCCATTTTCACTCATGAATCAGTCCAATGCTCAAGGTCTAATCATTTTATAATGAATGATCATTTTTACTATGTTTGATTATGTATTCTATTTAGTTTGAAATGAAATTTTTCCAGAAGGCACCACAGTTGACAAATTTTAAGTAGATGACTGTGTATGGTACGAAGAGCAATGTGTTTTCCTGGGAAGGGCAAAATACAAAATATACCTTTCATTTCAGCTCATCAAGTCTGAAAACTTGTTTAAAATAGAAAAGGTCCCCTACCCTGGTAAGCTTTTTATTCAAGCACGCAATTATGGAAATTCAAGCAACCTACCATGATAAAAAAAAATTAAAAAAAGAGTGACCTAATTAATGGACAAGCGTGCCATTAGAAACGTACTTGTTTTATTTTAATTTTTTTATTTTCTACTTTTTGTCTCGAGAAATCAACAAAGTATAATTTATTTAGATCATCCCTAATTAAAATATTATATTTGGCACATAAAAATATGAAATGACGTATATTGATATGTGATCTTCGGTAGTGTTCCAACGCATCATAAAACATTAAAAGTTATTTTTTTTCATTATTATTAAGCTTTGACACTTTAAAAGTTTAGCATCAAACATAACCTTATATTTGACATTGTTTTCCTGCTGAAGTGTTAAAAAATTGACAATATCCTAATTTAACATTACATTTGTGACACTCTAATTAGAGTTTAAGCTTCAAAGTTTAAATTATACAAGAATGGTGTGTATAAAATCAATGAATTGCCGAACATGTATAAAAGAATAGGATTATTAATACGAATAGTCTTTAAACTTTATAGTTTCCATCACTTTGTCCTCTGAATTTTAAAAATTAACACTTTATCCTCTAAACTTTTAAAAGTATGCCACTTTGTCTTTTGAACTTTACCCTCTGAACTTTCAAATACGTCCCACTTTGTAATTTAAACTTTAAAAATTATCACTTTGTCCTTGAACTTTAAAGCTTCTTATTTTACACCCTGAACTTTCAATTTTCTATTAAAAAATGAGGAGATATTCTTGAATAAGAGAAAGAATAGATAAAATCTCTTTTTTGTCCTTGTAAGTGACCCATATACAAATCTCGTGGGTTTAATGATATCTATTTGAACAAAAAAATCAAAAGTTCACAGAGCCTAGTTAAGGAGTGTTGAAAATTTAAGAGATAAAGTGATAGATTTTAAAATTCATGAGAAAAATAAAAAGTTTTAAAAATTTAAGGAATCAAGCGTTGATTTTTAAAGTTCACTGGATAAAATAAGGTAGATTCTAAAATTTAGGCACAACTGGCGTTAATAACTCAAAAAAATAATAGCAAGTTTTGCTTTTGGTTATGCTACGAATCCCACCACATAAAGACTCTCGCTTATTACAAAGGGTCAAATTGAGAAGGATGGCCACCATTTTGAGCATTCAATAGTACTACTACTTGTTCTTCCTTTGGCTCTTTTCATATCTTTCCCTTTTGTTCAGTGCTTGTTACAAATCGTCGCTTCTGCAAACACAGGGATTGTTGGTGGAAATTTTACATTATTCTCACATACCCTACTAGATTATCCCGCTAGTAGCTCGTTGTTTGGACGAAACAAGCCCAAACCCTTCCTCTTCAATTTTCTGACTTTGACTTCATAGCCTACAATCTACATAATCTGCAAAATCTTCTCTTTAAGGTTAAAAGCTGCAGATTTGGAGAATGCCATAAGCAAGCCAAAGCGATGCAAGAGACGATGCCTGATAACGGGTTTCGGGTTTGTGTACTTCAAGGGAAATCAACTGGAAGGAGTTGCAGTTTCCAAGTTGAATTTTGCGTGCTTAGCTTGTTGTATGCTGTTACTTTGTATTTACATTATGTGTTACATGTTTGTAATGTGAATTTATACCAAATATATTTTTTATTAATCATATACTTTGACTGGATATGACCAACATGCAAAGAAAGTGCTCAACAAGAACACAGAAAGACATAAGCCAAGAAATATTTCAGATTTTATTTGTTACTTGAATATCAGAAAATGAAGCATATTCCTAGTGTCTAGTGTTTCAGGAGCTCAGACAAGCTAAGACGACGCCCTCTCTATGAAAATCCATCTTCACAAACAGCAAGAAACAAGTTTGCAGAACTAACATGACTTCCACAAAAGAAGAAATTACAGCAAGTGCAGTCTTCTTTTTATGCACATCACAATAGATCTGTCAAACTTGGATTTAAACAAGTCAATTTCTGGTCAAGCAACATCTATTAGCGCCCTAAGAATAGATTCCAACGAACGAAACAGTTTACCTCTAGTGGCTATAACTGGCCATCATCACAATCTGCATTAAAGCCTGCTGAGCAATGAATAGACACTGTAAATTTGAAAGTAGAAGCAAATTTCCCAAACACATTTCAGAGGAGAATTCCATCCAAAAAAGTCATACTTCATTGTCATACTTGAAGCGCATATGTACACTATAGAAGAGTTGAAGCTATGTGGCAGAAAAAATAGTATGGCCTTTATGTACATCTCAGAAAAATGTCAACTAGTTCTACGCAAGACCATCAAAGAATGATGATCAACAAAAAAAACAAGTACGCGGAAAGTCAAGTGGTCCTAGGGAAAGAACCTGAGCAGATGAGCGAAATCACTTGCTGATCCTATAAAGCAAAATGTATCAGCTAATTCAAGTTGATCGGCTATCTGCAGAAGATGACAGAGAAGCTCTGCAAGGAGTCTTGCCCCGAACTTCTGACCTTCTAACTAACTCCTTATGTTCTCTCAACTTTGGGTTCTGTCAAAATGAAAAGCATTCACCGCATTGACATCAAAGTTCTAACACGTTTTTCTCTCTCTGCCTTCTTAGCAGCCGGAGTTCGCTTTAGTTTCTGCAGTTCCTCCCTCACTACCTTGTCAACTGTGTCAATGGAGTTCAGTAGTTTCTTCTGGGGTGTGAGACATTCCAATTCTGCAGTGTTCTGATTAGCAATCCCAAGCAGGATTTTTGGAACTTTACCAACCGAAGTTGGGCAAGGTTTTCTTTTGAGAGCCAAATGTGGAGAGGCAGTAACAATATTGTGCTTAAGTGGAGCAACAGATACTGAGGCAGAAGGATCAAGAAATCCCTGCTCTTGGGCTGCAGGACTTGCAACACCTTGGCCTTCGTCTTCCCTCAGGCGGGCTCTTCTCCTCTCGATGGCCTAATGAAAGAATTTTTCGTTAAGATACTTTTAAACCATAGATTTCATAAAAATTTCCAAGGTCAAATGACTTAATGCCATACTATGCATCTAATACAATCCAATCATGACTTGACTGTAAATATAATAAAGCAACAGTGCACTTGAATGAGCAAAAGACTTGCAAAAAAACAGAATTACGCAGAAATTTTAGACTTTTACGGACCTCATCCAATTACATATTCAGTAATCAGCAAAATAAACTAAACACTATGAGAGAACTAGAATGAAGCTTTGGGTAGCAATCATTCAAGGATTTTCCATATTAAACAAAGTAAATTCCAATAACAAAGCTCAAAAAAGAAAAACAATGGCAAAGCAAGATCCAAGAAAACAAAAAAATAATGAAAAGTACCAAAACAAATTTTAAAACCAGCTTGACACAAAGGGCAAGAAGATGTAATAAACCCACCCAACTAACATTAACATGCCCAAAAATCCTTAATTGGAAGATTTTAATTCCTGGCCATTGACTAAGAACACAATTGTACCTTTTCCCCACAAGAATTCGGACGCAAATACAATTACAGAAACGGGAGGCGCAGCCTAGTTCAAGCAATAAATCCAACCAAGGTCAGAGTCAAATTCTTAATAATCATTGAACTATTACATAGAGAAAAAAAAAAGAAAATTACGGTAAAGCTTTCATGAAAATTTATCTGTTCAGTGCAACCAAAAATAACCTAAAAAAAGAACTGCATATTAAGCAATAAATTTAGCCGAAATTAGGCTTAATTCGCCAACTATATTGCAATAACACAAAAAATCGGAACCAACAATAACTTTCACGACAATTATTTTATACTACACATGAAATCCTCATTTCCATGGGAAATGAACTGATTAACAAAGATTAAACATTTCAAGAAACAGAAACATACCATCGCGATAGCAGTGATATCACGTAGAGGGGTTCTTGGGTACCAATACGGTAACACGCCGCTCCTTCCCCGCCCTCTTCCCCGCCGAGTACTTCCTAACGCCGGCGGATTCTCCCTATTCGCCAACGCCGATCCAAACGAGCTCCGGCCACGCGAGTTCCCGGTTCGTGGAGTCCCCAAACCACCCCTCCTGGTTCCCACTCCTCCTCCTCCACCACCACCACCTCGTGTAGTAGCTCCAAAACCCGTCAGTGTACGGTCGACAGTCGCCGTTGCCGCCGCAGGCTGTTGCCTGATAGGAGATCCGACCAAGTCGGCGTCGCTTTCCCCCTCGTCTGCCAGAACTCCGATGACGCCGGATCGCCGGCGAGCGAACAATGCGGCGACGTCCACCGGCCTCGATAATCGGTCTCTTGCTTCCGGCATAGCTTCGCGATGGATTCAATCAACTGAAACCAAAGAAATGCGAAATCAAATCTTCAGGAGAAAAAAAAAAAACAAAAAACACAGCCTTCCTCGAAGAAAATGAACAGGGTCTTTCACGATCTAGAACACATTTCGGCAAGAATTCAACAGATTGTTAATGGATCTGAGCAAATGGATCCTAAGAAAAAGAAGACGAAGAAAACGAAGAAGATGAAGAAGAATGGAGAACGGATTTACCTGTGGAAATAGTTAGGGTTTGGAGGCTTGAACTGAAAGCGTGAGAATGGGGGGCTTAAAAGTAAAGAAGAAGAAGATGGCAGAGAGAAGAGAAAGAGAGCTTTGTGAGGGAGAGACAGATTGGCAAATTATTCAAAATGAAAAAGGGGCGGTCTTATACTCAAACGTCTCCTAAAATTTTCACACGTGTTTCGTTTTTTATTTTTCCTTTTTTTGAATTTAATAATTCTTTTATTTTCTGGCCTTGCTTCGAAATTCAAATTTTCCCAAGAGCGGGATAGTATGCGGCCGTGGGTATACTGGGCGGCTTAGCTAGCTGAAGTTGAACTTTAAAGTTGAGAAAATTACACCCTACACCACATTTATTTTTAAGAAAATTATAATAAACTTTTCAAAGCTAATTATAATAAGTATCAAGTTTTGAAAAAATTTGAAGCAAATATTATATTTATGATACAAATAATTTATTTCAAAAACCTGTTATTTATTTTGAAGAGTTTCAAAAATTTTCTATTTCTTTTATTCTCTTTTTTTGAGAAAACTACACAATATGCCACAATTTTTAATAAATCTAATTTGCATGCCACATATTGTAAAATTTAGAAATATACGTCCCCATTTTTGACCTACCACAAATTTCAATCTCCTTCAAGAAAAAAAATCAGTCATTTATTTTTCTCTATCTCTCGTACATCCCCCCTTTTTTTTCTCTCTCCCTTCTCACTATCTCTCTTCCTCCTCTCTTATCTCTCGCTACACCATTGGCTGTGAAAGATAATGATAAAGCTCTTGCTTAGCGATGATGGAGCTACGATGAAGACAACAATCTCTATTGCAGCACTGTCGTTGGTTGATTGGCACTAGAGATCGACATCTTGTCTTCCACAACATGATCTTCCACAGTGACGGCAACAAGAAAGCAAAGCAATTGTGGATCAGGTTTAAGACAATGGAGGTTTGATGATACTGCACAAATTTCAGCAAATCAACAGCCTATGATGACACTACAATCTCGACAACAACCTTCATCTCCTTTGATCTCAGCGACGCTACGATGGGTTAGTCAAAGCATCAGTGAGGTTCGGTCTTCTTGTTGCCACACATATCTAGACCTCCGATGACGATCGATGAAGGATGTTTCTACAACTTGGACAAACTGATCGATCGGAGCTTTTGTTGGAAAACAATACGAAGCAAAATTAAAAAAAAAAATTTAAATCAAAGTCTTTTCCAAGTAACAAGTTTGATACGCTAAGTACATAAATTAATAAAAGATTTTACGTACCTCTTTTGTATACTAAAGACTGAAGAAACTCCGACTAGAGAAGAACATTCTAGAAAAACCTCAGCCAACTAGTCTTCCTTTTTTTTCCACTATTGGAATGCATGTGGTCCCACATCGTATAGCTTTTTCATCAGTGATTCTCCTTCCAATCACTTGAGAAAACCTAGAATTAAAATTCCAAATGTTGAACAATAGCTCACTGGGAGTTTCAAAGTTTCTCTCTCTAAAGTACTCATTCTTTTCTTCTCAAATGATGTAAGGAACAATGAAAAATAATTGTCTTTATATAGTGGTCAGATTCAAGGTTAGCCCTAATCAGATTCGGCTTCAATATTTAAGTTTGGATCAGTTTCTGAGTAAAAACATGTGAAACACATTTTACTGATTATCCAGGCACGGTCGACCGCGCCTTTGTAATGTGGTCGACCGTTGTGTCATGGCCTTAATAGGCAAACTCGAATTCAAACTCCTCAAACTTATCTGATTCACTAGATTCAAACCCATTGGATAAATCCTATTTTATTTGATCCAGGTATCTTTTATAGAGCTTCAATTTTAATTTAAATAATCTAATAGAGATGTTATCTAATTAAAATAGTTATATACAGATAAACCCATATAAATAAAATACATCCAAATAATTCAATATGTTTTTCTTGAACTAATTTACAAAAATAATTCAACTAATAAACCAACATGAATTATTAAATCCAATCCATTCAAATTTTAGCCAATCTAATAATTACCATAAGTCACCAATATGTAGGAAAAATATGTCGTATCGTTGCAGGATTTATTATGAGCCAGCAAAGGGAACCTAATGGACATATATAGTCAAGCTCCTATAATTATAAAATAACATATCCTAGATACATATATTTATAATTATCAACTCTAATACTACTCTACTAAAAGCTTAGAGTTGTACTCTTAAACTATATAAAATTACGAAGCTCCAATAAGCTAATCGTGCATGACATATCATAATATGTAACATCCCCATAGGATATTCATAATCGACTTAAGGATAAATTTTGTTTTACCTTTCTTATTTTTTTATCTCTTGTTCCATTATCTCACTGTTGGAAAACTTACTATCTATAAATAGTATAACATTCAGTTACATCTATGTATCTAAATGATTGAGCGCTCCAGTCTTCCAATTACAAGATAATGCCTCTAAGAAAATATCATCAACTTTACAAAAAGAGCTATAGGTTCTATATCTATGAATAACTAGTCTACATCAATCAAGAGTCATGTCTCCAACGTATTAGTATGCATACCATCATCACATCAGGATGTCACCCTTTGGCACATCAAAAGACACAAGTTGAGAATACAGGCCCATTAATTCATTTCAGGATTAAGACATAACACATATGATTGTCTGAAGTAAATTGATTTAAACAAACAGAATTATTAACCAAATTAATTCAATTTTTTGTCCCGATCTAATATATCATCACCTATGACAATATACCAATGTTTCTACTTATAGAGTCCTACTCCAATGACCAAGACAAGTCATCTCTCGTTATGGAGGTAGACAACATAACAATTTTAATATGAATAAATCGCCTAAATTTATTCCCTTGATTGCAGACCTTGTCATTTAGACTATCACTTTTAAGATTCATGTCTTCCACATAATCTGTCAATTATATGCATGATCTTAAAGTTTTACACTGATAGTTTTAGACTTTTGTTGCTTATCATATATTTAACAGAAATGAACATAAAGAGAACAATATTTGATATAAGAAAATAAATAATAAACTCTTTATTACTTAAATATCTTAAAAAACTATTACATCATTTAATCCTTAGAGCACCTACTTTAACAATCTCCCACTTGCCCTAAGTGGGTAAATATGACATGTTTTGCATCCCCTTAGCCTTTAGGTGCTTCTCAAAAACTCTCGTTGGTAGTGTCTTCGTAAAAGGGTCAGCTATATTATCCTCAAATGCGATCTTGTATACTGCAACATGTCCACCCTCAATGAAGTCCTTTATCACATGAAACTTTCGATGTATATGTTTACTATTCTTATGAAATCTTAGTTCCTTAGCATTAGATATCACTGCAATATTATCACAATACAGCAACTGTAACACCCGCCTATTTTATGTAACGGACCACATTAAGTTAGTAACGTTGTTAAGGAATTTTATTAATAAATTACGTGTATGATATGATATATGATGTGCATGTTACTAACTTTTTAGGTCAAGTTTTGTGACAGGTGGCGATCGCATGGAATCGTTGTGCTCTAGTGTTCATGTGAAATTTTAAATATATGATTAATTATGATGCAATAATGTATGAATGTTTTATTGTATGGCATTTAAGGACAGTTCGACAGGCCAAACTTTCAAGATCGGTAGGCCGAACATCTTGCCCGAGATCGGCAGGCCGAAGAAACCTATCGGCAGGCCGAACTTGTGGAACCGGTAGGTCGAAGGGGAAAAATCGATAGGCCGAACACGGCTGACGAGCAGTCAGCAGAAATCTCTTCAAATTTATGGCTGAGATAATTATGTTAATTGGGTGATTTAATTGTGATTAAATGGCATAATAAAGGATTGATTTTGTCAGTTAGGGAAATTAAAGAGGTTTGACTTGCATTGATTTGTGTCAATTTAAATGGTTTCCCATTTTAAGAGGCCAAAATATGGTAAGATGTGATGATTTGTTTAATTTCCTCTTTTCTCTCCTTCCTCCACGCCTCATGCCCCTCTTAACAGTCAGAAATTTCTTACTTAATGAAGAGTAATGACTCTTCATTATACACATTACGTTAGAAAAATTTTAATGCTCTTTCCTCAGATAATTTCTCCCTCTGTTCTGAGACGTTCTCTCATTTTTTTCTCTTCCTCTTCTCTTCTCCACGAGTACTTTTCTCTCTCTCTTTCAAAAAAATTTTCTAAGTATATTGAAAGAAAAGTCATATTTCGTTGATTGAAATCAAGGGGTTTTGAGAAGAAAGTCTTCTAAGGTAAGGACTCATGTATTTGTAAATTTAAAAAGATGTTCTCCTCCTCAAATTCATCTACAATATCCTCTCTAGGTATTGTATTTTGTTTTGTGTTTTTATTATGATGCTCATGAGTGTTATGTGTGATGTTTCTTCACGATTCATGTCATTTTTGTGTTTTTAATGAAAAATGAATATTTCTATCTTCTACTCTTTACAGTAAAATATTACTGTTTAACCTTGATGTATGAAAAATGTAATGATTATTCAAGAGGCAAATGAATGATGTTTTCATAAAAAGTTGTTAAAATATGCATATGTATGAGTATGTATGATGAATGTATTTTAGGTTATGAAATTTTTATGAGATGACAATGAGAAAACTGTTTTAATAATGCTATTTCTGGATTTTTGTTTATGAAATGTTATATGTTATGTATATATATATATATATTTAAATGATTTTATGCATGAAAATAAGATGTTTGTATGAATTATTAAATTAAATATATGTGTTTTAAATTATTAGAAAATGTTTTTTTCAAAAAGATTTTCATGTTTACAATGTATGAAATGTTTTGATTTTTAAGGAAGCATGTTATGAATAGCGTTTATATGTTTTATGATGATGATTATGGGATATGTTTGAAAATGTGATGAATGTATACATGAGTATATTATGAATGAATGTTATATGAATGGATATTTCATGATATGTATTAATGTATTGCATCTTTAAATGGAAAATGGCATGAACACTCAAGGAATGAGCACTACGAGATCGCGGCATCGTCACCAAATCACGTTAAGGTTAAGTAAGCTAGCTTTAAGGTAAGTACATTCTCACCTGCAACATGACACCTTTTTCAAGGTTTGATGATATGTTTACAAGGATATTCATGATGATTTTATGATGATTTTCCTTAAAGGATTTCTTATGAAAGATTTTCATGATTTAAAGTTATGCATGTATGATGATGACATGTTTTAAAGTATGAAAAGTATGTATATATGTATCACCTAATAAGTGTTGCACACCCAATGTTATGAAATGTTATGTTATGATGTCATGTTTGGTTTGGGATTAGCTACCCTTCTCCTCTCATGACGGCGCGCCTATGATGATGTTTATGGTGCAACACTTGGGCCCTTAAGATAAAAATGGAATAAGTTTTAAAATGGTCAATGTAATGAAAGATATGTTTCTATGAAATTGTGCTTAAGGCACTTTTATGATATGATGATGATGATGATGATGATGATGATGATGATGATGATGTTTATGAAATGTTTTAAATTGTGAGAATTATATGTACTTACTAAGCATTAGCTTAACCATGTTTTATGTCATGTTGCAGATAAGGGTAAGAAAATCATGGACTAGGCGGAGGACATGGGAAGGCGTGTGAGCATTATGAACGATGAATTGTAACCGGAAGCACGCCAAGAAGAACGATTTTATGATTTAATCAAGTTATATATTTTGAACATATATTTTATGTTAAGTTTTAAGAATATTTATATTATGGTTTTATAAGTTATTTTATCATTTTTTTATGAATTATGAACTTCCGCTATGTTTTACTAAAAGTTGGTTTGTTTTAAAATTTTAAGTTTTCTCAAAGATCGTTCTCGGACGGCCTGCCGAAGTCCAGAAGTTCAGCCTGCTGATCACATTTTTTGGCATGCCAAACATGGATGAATTTTTAAGATGTCTTGCAAAGCCTCTACCGGCCTACCGGTTGAGAAGGTTCGGCCTGCTGAAGTCCTAAGTTCGGCCTACCGAACTATGGGAGTAAATGAGTTTTAAACGATTTGATGTTTAATGAGTTATGTTGTGATGTTTTGTAAAGTCCTGATTTTTACAACTTAATAAACCTATATTATTAAATAAGTTCATGATTAATTTAAGTATAATTGAATAAATTATGATATGGAATAAGTTAAACAATGTTATTCTAAACAATGTTAAGTTTTTTTAAAAAAAAATTTGAAGGTATGAATGGATCCTAGTTATGTACGTTTAAGTACTTTTAAAATCAATAGTACTGTTTAAGTTTGATATTATTTATATGTTTAAAGTTTAAGCAAGTACGAATGTATGTATGTAACGACATCTGTGACGTCCAAATTAAGGGGCGTTACAGTAACGTTGGCTTATCCATACCAGGAATTACCTCAAGATCCCCAAGGAACTTGCAGAGCCACTTAGCTTCTTTTGAAGCTTCATTAGCTAGCACATTTCAGCCTTCATTGTTGAATTCAAAGTACAATCTTACTCAACGTTTCTCCACACAATTGTGCCTCTTCCTAAAGTAAACATAGAACATAAAGTTGATCTTCTCAAATCCAAATAGGATTAAAAATCTGAATCAGTGTATCCAAGAGTTGTTAGATCCTCACCAGAGTACACTAGCATATAACTTCTAGTCCTTCTTAGGTACTTCAACATATGCTTCACCGCAGCCCAATCGTTTGGTCCTGGATCCGACTGAAATCGACTCACTATCCTGACCGCATAACATATATCCGTTCAAGTGGAAATTGTGGCATACGTGAGACTACCCACTACCGAAGTATAAGGCACATTCTTCATGTATTCTCTTTCTTAATCAGACTTTGGAGAGTCTTTCTTAGAAAAAGTAATTTTAGACCTAAATGGTTGCCCACCTTTGGAAGATAATATAGATGATCATGACAATATGGTTGACATAGTCAATGATTTGGAAGAACACTTCTTACACCGTCTAGATTTTGTTGGAAACAAAGTGCGCAGCGGAATTTTTAAAATTTTTCATCAGAGTATTTTCCAAAACATAAGTTTGACATGTTATATGTATAAATTAAACAGATCTTACTAACCTCAGTGTGCCGAAGAACCTCCGCGACCTGTGTAGAGAAGTAACGTTCCAGAAGAGCCACAACCAACTGGTCTTCTTTGCTATTCTCTATCCACAACCGGAGTGAGTGTGGGCTCACACGTACAGCTCTTCCACCGGTGACTCTCCTTCCAACCAATAGAGAGAACCCAAAGCTAGTGTTCGTGATTTGTGACCAAAAGCTCTCAGGGAGTTTTCAGATGCTCACTAGAAGAGTATCACTCTTAATCTCTCAAATTGATCTGAGTAAATCATTAGACTCACTCCCTTTTTATACCTATTGGTCCTTGGGGTCAGTCCATATCAGATTAGGTCTCAAAAATCGAAACAGAATCAAGTTCGGATCAATATCTGATAAGATACGCGTGAAAAACGCGTAATCTTAGCTGTCGCGGTCGGCATGCCGAACTGTGAGATAGGCAGGCCGAACTGGCCAGTTCGGCAGGCCGAACACGTCATCCGGCATGCCGAACTGCCGAGAAAAAATCTCCGCGAATCTTTTATTTTCCACCCGAGATTCTAAAGGATAAAGTCTCAGTTTTGATTCAAATAGCCCAATAGAAAAGATATCTGATCAAAACAAACTTTATCAAGATAATCTCTAAGAAAATAAATCAATTCACAATAATTCTACAAGTTTATCTTGTTTTAATCGTCCAAAATTAAAACAACCGATAAACAGACAAGAATTATCCGAACGCCATAATTCAACAAGTTCATCTTGAACTAATTTCTTACATAATTAATTCAACCGATAAACAGACATGAATTATTTGATTCTTATAAATTTTAAACCAATCTGATAAATCCGACATAAGTCACCAATTATTGGAAAAACACGCCGTGTCGTTACAGGATTTTGTGAGCTAGCAAAGGGGACCAAAATGGACCTATAAAGTTCAAGCTCATGATAAATATGAAACCCAATATCCCAGATATACATTTCACAATTATCAACTCCAACGCTACTCCACTAAAAGCTTGGAGCTGCACTCTCGAACTTTATAGAATTACGAAGCTCGTGTAGCTAAGTCTCCATGACATATCATAGTGTATCGCATCCAAATATGATCATCCATAATCGGCTTAAGGACAAGTTCTGTCTTACCTTCCCGATTATTTTTATCTTACGTTCCATTGTCTCACCATTAGAAAACTTACCATCTAAAGATAGTATACCATTCGGTTACACCTATGTATCCAAATGGTTGAGCGCTCCAGTTTTCCAATTACAGGACAACGCATATAAGAGGATATCATTACTCCTAAAGAGGAGCTATGGATTCCATATCTATGAATAACAAGTCTACGCTACCAAGAGTCATGCCTCCAACGTACCGGCATGCATGCCACTATAGAGATGTGGGAGTCACCCATTGGTACATCAAAAGACACAAGTCGAGACAACGGGCCCATTATTCATCTCAGGATTAAGATACAATACAAATGATTGTCTAAAGTGAATCGATTTGCCAAGACAGAATTATTAATCCAAATCAATTCACTTTATGTCCCGATCCAACACATCGTCACCTATGACAACGCGCCAATGTTTCTATTCACGGAGTCCAACTCCGATGGCTAAGACAAACCATCTCCCAAAAGGGATATAGACAACATAACAATCTTTACATGAATAAAGCGCCCAACTTTATTCCCTCGATTGCGGATCATATATTTTAGACCATCACCTTAAGAGTCGTGTCTACCGCATAATCATCCCATCATATGCCCAACTCTTAAGATTTAGACTGACAGTCTCAGACTACTATTTGCTTATCATACATTCAACAAATATGAACGTAAAGAGGACAATATTTGGTATATATAAATGAATAAATTCTTTATTGATAAAAGTGTCTCCAAAAACGTATTACATTTTTACTCCTTAGAGCATACATGTCTAACAATCTCCCACTTGCACTAAGTGAGTAAATACTGCAAATTTCGCATCCCCATAGCTTCCACATGCCTTTCGAAGACTCTCCCAGAAAGTGTCTTCGTAAATGGATCAGCTAAATTGTCCTCTGACGCGATCTTGCACACCGTGACATGCCCGCTCTCAACAAAGTCCTTTATCACATGATACTTCCGATCAATATGCTTACTCTTCTTGTGAAATCTTGGTTCCTTAGCATTAGCTACCGCCGCACTGTTATCACAGTACAGTGATACCGCTTTATCCATACCAGGAACTACCTCAAGATCCCCAAGGAACTTGCGGAGCCACACTGCTTCTTTCGAAGCATCACTAGCCGCCACATACTCGGCCTCCATCGTTGAATCCGAAGTGCAATCTTGCTTCGCACTTCTCCAACTGATGGCACCGCCACCCAGAGTAAACACAAACCCTGAAGTCGATTTCCTAGAATCCAGGCAGGATTGAAAATCCGAATCAGTGTATCCTAGAGGAGTTAAATCCTCACCCGAATACACAAGCATATACCCTCGAGTCCTTCTCAGGTACTTGAAAATATGCTTTACCGCAACCCAATGGTTCGGTCCTGGATCCGCCTGAAATCGACTCACAATCCCGACCGCATAGCTAATATCCGGTCGAGTGCAAAGCATGGCATACATGAGACTACCCACTGCCGAAGCATAAGGCACCTTCTTCATGTATTCTCTTTCTTCAGAAGACTTTGGAGAGTCTTTCTTAGAAAGAGTAATTCCAGACCTAGATGGTTGCCCACCTTTCTTGGAATCCTGCATTGCAAACCTCCTGAGAATTTTATCTATGTAGCCGGCCTGTGACAAAGCTATCATTTTGTTCTTCCTATCCCGAAAGATCTGGATACCGAGAACAAAATTAGCCTCACCTAAGTCCTTCATGTCAAACTGCTTGGTCAACCATAATTTGACCGATGACAATGCCCCAACGTCATTGCCAATTAGCAGAATGTCATCTACATAGAGTAGTAGAAAAACCACCTTCCTATTCTTAATGTGTTTGTAAACACATGGTTCATCCACATTTTGTGAGAACCCATAAGTCTTGATCACTTGATCAAATCTTATGTTCCAAGAACGAGAAGCCTGCTTAAGTCCATAAATTGACTTTAGCAGCTTACAAACCTTACCCTCTTGACCCGCGACCTTGAACCCATCTGGTTGTTCCATATAAATGGACTCATCAAGATAGCCATTTAGAAAAGCCGTCTTGACATCCATCTGCCAAATCTCGTAGTCGAGAGCGGCAGCTATGGACAAGAGAATCCGGATGGACTTAAGCATGGCTACAGGCGAAAAGGTTTCCTCATAATCGATTCCTTCCTTTTGCGTATAACCCTTAGCTACTAGTCTAGCCTTAAAGGTTTCGACCTTTCCATCCACTCCTCTTTTCCACTTGTAGATCCACTTACTCCCTATGGGTTTTACCCCTTCGGGAAGATCCACAAGCTCCCAGACCCGATTAGTCTCCATAGACTTCATCTCAATGTTCATGGCCTCTGTCCAGAGTCTTGAATCAACATCCTCCATAGCTTCTGCGTAAGTATAAGGATCCCTGTCATGTTCATCCGGTTCAGCCAAAAAGACCTCCCCATTGAACATATACCTCTCAGGTTGACGACCGATCCTCCCACTACGCCGAAGCCCCTGAGGTTGTTGTTCAGGTTTGTTTGGTTTTTCTACACCGATCGGAATGGTTTCGTTCGGAACCTCTGGAGTAAACGGATTACCCCTCAACTCCTCAAGCACCACTTTACTTTGAGGTTTAAAGTCGTTCATGTAGCTCTCCTCAAGGAAAGTTGCATTAGTTGAAACCACGACTTTATTTTCCTTTGGGTTATAAAAATAACCCCCTTTAGTCCCTTTTGGATATCCTACAAACACGCAAACTTCTGAACGTGCTTCCAACTTATTCGGATCCTTAAACAGGACATGAGCTGGACATCCCCATATGCGAATATGGTTTAAGGATGTCTTCCGTCTTGTCCACAACTCGTGAGGAGTTTTAGGGACCGATTTTGAAGGCACATTGTTCAAAAGATAACATGCGGTTTGTAGTGCATATCCCCAAAAGGATAAAGGCAATGATGAATAACTCATCATGGACCGAATCATGTCCAACAAAGTCCTATTCCTTCTCTCTGCTACGCCATTTTGCTGCGGAGTGCCCGGCGCAGTCAAATGGGATAAAATCCCATTTTCTAACAAGTGTCCCAAGAACTCATCAGAAAGGTATTCCCCACCTCGATCAGATCGAAGTGCCTTTATGGGTCTACCCAATTGCTTTTCCACTTCAGCCCGAAACTCCCTGAACTTATCATAAGTTTCGCTTTTGTGGTGCATTAGGTACACATACCCATATCTTGAGTAATCGTCAATAAAAGTAACGAAGTACTCATACCCTCCTCGTGCCCGGATGTTCATCGGTCCGCAAACATCACTATGCACAAGTTCTAGAACCCCTTCGGCCCTATTTCCCTTAGACCCGTATGGTCTTTTGGTCATTTTACCCTCCAAACAAGATTCACATTGAGGTATAGATTCCACCTTTAAGTGACTTAAAGGTCCATCCCTTACCAACCTTTGAATCCTATTTAGGTTAATATGGCCAAGGCGCAAATGCCAAAGATAAGTCTTATTAGAGTGAGAAGTTTTAAGTCTTTTTGAGTCATTATCATTTATCTCAGCATTAAGCAACAGGTCCATCTTAGGTTTGATAAAATATAGATTATTTTGCATCCATCCAGAACAGATAAAAGATTTGTTTTTACGAATCACCACTTTTTCATTAAAAGATACCACGTAGGAGTCTTTAAATAAAGAAGATACAGAAATTAAATTCCTTTTAAATTTAGGAACATAAAAACAATCTCGCAAAATTAAACTCCTATAATTATCAAAATAAAGATGGACATCTCCCACTGCTTCCGCTGAGACCAAGGATCCATCGCCCATCCGAAGCGTTAAGTCCTCACGAAGTAGACTTCTCGTTTCTTTGAATCCCTGCAGAGAAACACAAACATGATTAGTTGCACCGGAATCTATGACCCAAATGTCACTGGATTCCTCAACCAAACAAGTTTCTAAATATAGAAGATCACACCTACCTCCCTTGGAAAGGAAGTCCTTGCAATGCTTCTTTATATGCCCGACCTTACCACAAAAGAAGCACTTAAGCTTCTTTGGGTTCTTCTTTTTCTTCTTCTTGCTCTTGGTAGCAATAGGAATAGAAGACTTCCCACTTTTGGCCCGTTGCTTCTTTCCATTCCCAGAGTTAGGATTGGAACCAGAAGCAGCTACCATATTGGCCTCTCCACCAGCAGGAGACTCCCTGATCAGCAGTTCAAACTCTTGTAACTGTTTCATCAGTTCTGTCGAGGTCATATCCCGTCTATTACTTAGATTAAAAGTAGCTCTAAACGGAATAAATTCCTTAGACAGAGTCTCAAAGACCATAGTCATCTGAGTTTCAGCATCGATGTCGGCTCCATTGGTTTGAGCCTCAGCGAGGTAACCCATGACCAACATCATGTGCTCCTTTACAGATGTCCCCGGTCTCTGTCTACAGTTTAAGAGTTTTCGAAGCGCCCCTTGCCGCTTTGTTATGGCCTGGCCTCCAAACATGTCCTCAAGATTATCCAAGATCTGCTTCGCAGTCTCATAATCCTGATGTTGAGCCTGCAGCACGTTATTCATGCTTGCCATAACATAGCAGCGGGCCTGATCATTAGCATCTCTCCAGCGTTCGTACGCTTGGAATTGCTCATTGCTTGAGTCTCCCGTAGGCTCGGGAGGACAAGGAGTTGTCAGAACATATTTCAGTTTCTCAAAGGAAAGGACGATGTCCAGGTTCCGTTTCCAATCATTATAGTTCTCACCGGTCAATTGGTTTTTGTCAAGTATCGATGATAAAGCGTTTTTAGACATTTTCAATCTACAATAAAGAATCATATACCAAACATAAGCAAACATATATAATAATTTAGTAAGATAACACAATCATGTAAAATCATACAAATGTGTTTATGTGTCAAAACCTTGAAAATATCACAACCTTACAACGATAATTCCCAACTCAGAATTTAACAAGCTCCTAGGGGAGTCATGCCAAATTCAATCAGGAACACGGATCCCCTCCTGATTAATATATGCCATCCAGGACCCGTATGATCCAGCATATACTAATAATCGTTTCTTTGGCCATTAATTTTATTAACAGAGCTCCTAGGGGAGGTTAATAATAAAATTAATGTGAGTGTATAACCACCGTTTTAATATTTTATCCATGATTTATAATCACCACCTAGGGGTGTGCAACCATAAATCATACTAAAATACCTTATCCTTTCAGAGATCCAATCTGGTACATGATAGAAATCCCTTCCTAGGGGTTGGGACCATCATGTTCTTCCTATGGACCAACGATAGAGGCCTTAGGTTCTCTCTTCGAAAACCTTCTCCCACTCAATCTTTTGAAGTCAAGGTTTTATTTTAAAATTATGCATGAACAATTTTAATATGAGCGGCACTCCCTATTCTATATGACATGTTATCAATATACATGGTAAATCATATTATAATGCAGACAAGCAAAGCAATCAAGCAAAGCTACAAGCATAATAATAATAACCGTAATATTATGGTTCCACCCTAGAGAATAGAAAAACTAAGATTACAAGAGAACAATCGAGACATTTATCGATTCTTCATCCTTGAATCCTCAAGCTGTATCCTTCTTCATGTAATATCCATCTTCAAGTCCTCAATCCCGTATGAATCGAACACTTCATATTTCCGGTCATATCCAAATTTAATGTTTCTCAGAATTGTCCCAAAAATAAAATTAAAACTGCACCAAAAATTGCACCTTTTCTGGACACCTGGCTGCTCTCGGTCGGCGGGCCGATCTGGGTGATCGGTCTGCCGATCATGGTGGTTCGGCCTGCCGAACATGAAGGTTCGGCCTGCCGGCAGAGCACCAAAATTTCTGCCCCACTGTCGGCCTGCCGGACCGTACGTCCGGCCTGCCGATCTGTGACCTTCGGCCTACCGAACTATGAGGTCCGGCATGCCGACCGAGCAGAAAACCCTCAATCCAGAAAATACAATTTTAATGCAATTCATCAATTTTATTTTCAACAATTCAAAAACATAAAATTAGAGACTCAGGAAATACCTAGAGGCGCCATCATCTATCTTTAAGTTCTGACTTCTCGTTCGTCTTCTCTGAATAATTATTTAATTACAAAATTCTTACAAATTAAAAATTAAATAATAATTCCAAGACGGAGATGATAGTCCGCCATCTAATTACATGAAAAACCTAGATACACATTCTAACCTCTAAGGAACCATAACCGGTATTAATTAATTAATAAATAATTAAACAACAATTTAATCAACCATAATTAATTAATAAACATTCACCATATAATCCATGACAACATATATATTATATAGAAACCTAGAGTGCCATCTCTCTATAAAATTTAATTCAAGCATTGGAGAGATTAAGATCACAAAATTTATGCATATAACATGATCACAAACTTGCAAATTTATGTAAAAACCTCGGCTCTGATACCAATTGTTGGAAACAAAATGCGCAGCGGAATTTTTAAAATTTTTCATCAGAGTATTTTCCAAAACACAAGTTTGACATATTATATGTATAAATTAAACAGATCTTACTAACCTCAGTGTGCCGAAGAACCTCCGCGACCTGTGTAGAGAAGTAACGTTCCAGAAGAGCCTCAACCAACTGGTCTTCTTTGCTATTCTCTATCCACAACCGGAGTGAGTGTGGGCTCACACGTACAGCTCTTCCACCGGTGACTCTCCTTCCAACCAATAGAGAGAACCCAAAGCTAGTGTTCGTGATTTGTGACCAAAAGCTCTCAGGGAGTTTTCAGATGCTCACTAGAAGAGTATCACTCTTAATCTCTCAAATTGATCTGAGTAAATCATTAGACTCACTCCCTTTTTATACCTATTGGTCCTTGGGGTCAGTCCATATCAGATTAGGTCTCAAAAATCGAAACAGAATCAAGTTCGGATCAATATCTGATAAGATACGCGTGAAAAACGCGTAATCTTAGCTGTCGCGGTCGGCATGCCGAACTGTGAGATAGGCAGGCCGAACTGGCCAGTTCGGCAGGCCGAACACGTCATCCGGCATGCCGAACTGCCGAGAAAAAATCTCCGCGAATCTTTTATTTTCCACCCGAGATTCTAAAGGATAAAGTCTCAGTTTTGATTCAAATAGCCCAATAGAAAAGATATCTGATCAAAACAAACTTTATCAAGATAATCTCTAAGAAAATAAATCAATTCACAATAATTCTACAAGTTTATCTTGTTTTAATCGTCCAAAATTAAAACAACCGATAAACAGACAAGAATTATCCGAACGCCATAATTCAACAAGTTCATCTTGAACTAATTTCTTACATAATTAATTCAACCGATAAACAGACATGAATTATTTGATTCTTATAAATTTTAAACCAATCTGATAAATCCGACATAAGTCACCAATTATTGGAAAAACACGCCGTGTCGTTACAGGATTTTGTGAGCTAGCAAAGGGGACCAAAATGGACCTATAAAGTTCAAGCTCATGATAAATATGAAACCCAATATCCCAGATATACATTTCACAATTATCAACTCCAACGCTACTCCACTAAAAGCTTGGAGCTGCACTCTCGAACTTTATAGAATTACGAAGCTCGTGTAGCTAAGTCTCCATGACATATCATAGTGTATCGCATCCAAATATGATCATCCATAATCGGCTTAAGGACAAGTTCTGTCTTACCTTCCCGATTATTTTTATCTTACGTTCCATTGTCTCACCATTAGAAAACTTACCATCTAAAGATAGTATACCATTCGGTTACACCTATGTATCCAAATGGTTGAGCGCTCCAGTTTTCCAATTACAGGACAACGCATATAAGAGGATATCATTACTCCTAAAGAGGAGCTATGGATTCCATATCTATGAATAACAAGTCTACGCTACCAAGAGTCATGCCTCCAACGTACCGGCATGCATGCCACTATAGAGATGTGGGAGTCACCCATTGGTACATCAAAAGACACAAGTCGAGACAACGGGCCCATTATTCATCTCAGGATTAAGATACAATACAAATGATTGTCTAAAGTGAATCGATTTGCCAAGACAGAATTATTAATCCAAATCAATTCACTTTATGTCCCGATCCAACACATCGTCACCTATGACAACGCGCCAATGTTTCTATTCACAGAGTCCAACTCCGATGGCTAAGACAAACCATCTCCCAAAAGGGATATAGACAACATAACAATCTTTACATGAATAAAGCGCCCAACTTTATTCCCTCGATTGCGGATCATATATTTTAGACCATCACCTTAAGAGTCGTGTCTACCACATAATCATCCCATCATATGCCCAACTCTTAAGGTTTAGACTGACAGTCTCAGACTACTGTTTGCTTATCATACATTCAACAAATATGAACGTAAAGAGGACAATATTTGGTATATATAAATGAATAAATTCTTTATTGATAAAAATGTCTCCAAAAACGTATTACATTTTTACTCCTTAGAGGATACATGTCTAACAGATTTATTTAAGACAATGATGAATGATGCCAAGACACCCATGTATAAGGGGTGTACCAATTTCACCAAATTGTCCACTTTAGTTGGATTATGGAATTTGAAAGCGTCAGGTGGATGGTCAAATTCTAGTTTCACAAAGTTTTTGGAATTTCTAGGCTTCTACCAAAGGGTAATAAATTACCAACTAGTATGTATGAGGCTAAGAAGACTTTAAGCACTTTAGGTATGGAGTATGAGAAAATTCATGCTTGTGAAAATGATTGTTTTCTTTTTAGGAATGAGTATGAGGATGAGAATTATTGTCTGGTTTGTCAACAATCAAGGTGGAAGAAAGAAAAGGAGCCAAAAGATGGTAAAAATGGAGTGCCAACGAAGGTGTTATGGTACAATCCACTGATACCATGTTTAAAGTGTTTATTTAGAAATACAAAACATGCCAAGAATTTGACATATCATCATGACAAATGGGTCAATGATGGTATGCTTAGACGTTCGGCGGATTCACCACAATGGAAGACTTTTGAAGCCAATCTTCCTTGAGTTTAGTGCAGATCCAAGAAATATATATTTTGCTTTGTCGACAAATGGAATGAACCCACATAGTAACATGAGTCCAACCAGGAAATAACATTGATGTCAACTCAGCATCGTTAATCGATGACCTAAAAAACTTATGTGAAAATAGAATCGAAGTTAGAGATACTTACCAAAAAAAGACGTTCGTACTCCATGCAATGTTGATATGGACAATTAATGACTTCCCCACATATGGCAATTTATCTGGTTATTCAATGAAGAGTTCTATTGGTTGTCCCATTTGCATGAAAGAAATATCTCACAAACAATTGAAGAATGGTAAGAAAGCCGTTTTTCTTGGTCATAGAAGATGGTTGCCAAGAGATCATCGTTACCGCAAACAAAAGAAAGCCTTTGATGGCAACATCGAATAAAGTCCTATGACAGGTGAACAAATATTTGAAATGGTAAAAGATATGAAAGTGGTATTCGAGAAGATAAAGTAAGGTAAGAACGAGCCATCGATAGATGGACCATGGAAAAAGAGATCAATCGTTTTTTTATCTTCAATATTAGAGAAGACTTTTTGTTCATCATTGCTTAGATGTTATGCATATTGAGAAAAATGTTTGTGAATTAATAGTTGGTACGTTGCTTAACATTCTAGCAAGACTAAAGATGGTGAAAAAGCACGGTTGGATCTCATAGAAGTAGATATTAGGCCTAGTTTGTTTCCCAAGAAAAGAAGAAACCGTACTTACTTACCTCCAATGAAGCACAAGTTATCAAGAGCGGAAAAAAGAAAGCTTTGTAAATGGGTTGCTTCATTGAAAGTGCGAGATGCCTATTCTTTGAACTTTAAAAAGTTGGTGTTGGTGAAGGATTTGAAACTTATTGGCATGAAAACACATGATTGTTAAATGTTAATGCAACAATTACTACCACTTACGTTGTGGGAAATTCTAACAAAGGATGTGAGCTTTACAATTACTAACTTGTGCTCATTCTTTAATTCAATATGCTCCAGGTAATTGATCCACTTATGATAGATTCACTACAATCAGAGTTGGTGTAAACCTTATACATTCTTGAGACGTATTTTCTACAAGAATTTTTTGATATCATGATTCATTTAATGGTGCACTTAGTACATGAAGTTAAGTTATACGGACCGGTATATTTAAGATGGATGTACCCATTTGAAAGATATATGAAGGTTTTGAAGGACTAAGTGAAGAACCGAAATAGGCCATAGGGATGTATCATAGAAAGTTACATAGTCAAGGAATCAGTTGAATTTTTTCAGTTGAATTTTACTCCGAGTACTTGTCCAATGCGGAAGCAATTCGAGTGCCAAAGACAATAAATATTGAGGCTAGGGGACTATCTATTGGCAATCCCTCCTCGGTAAATTGAGGGGAGTGGGAGCAAGCTTGTCTTTATCTCTTACACAATGCTAATGAATTGGAGCCTTTCATTAAGGTGCACATGAAGGAATTAAAAAAGGCAAACCTAATAAAAGTGAAAAATGAGAAGTTATTGCAAGATGAACACAACCGGACCTTTCGGTTGTGGATTAGAGCATACATATTAGTAAGTGCTCCACAACACAAGGTAAAGGTAGGTTATAAGACTTAAAAAACTTGGCTAGAGAACCGTCATCGGTAGTTACAAGGTATACGTCCTATTCCATAAATGGTTACACTTTTTGCACTCACAAAAGAGATAATAAGCATCTTTTCCAAAATAGCATAGTGACTCTCAGTGCCAAGCTATGCATATTTCTCCACCAAGGACAAGGATTGGTATATGGGACCATGAACTACTTCAGTTGCATTGAAGATATTTGGGAACTTGATTATGGGGGATTGCGCTTAGCACTTTTTAAGTGCAAGTGGCCCGAAAATAACTAGTTATGACCAATCATGACGGCATCATGGTGGTTGACTTTAGAAGATTGGGAAACAAGAATGATCCCTTCATTATGACATCACCAGCAATCCTAGTTTTTTATACAACAGATCACCAAGATTTAAAATTGTCCCTAGTTGTCCAGATGGAGCCAAGATTAGTTATTGATGGTGAAGAAGTTGCTAAGGATTGCACGGCCATCCCCTCATTTACAAAGGGATTACTATCAGTTGAAAAGATTGATAATTTTGAAAAGGATATTTCGCACTTACTTTGTGAAGATGTGGAATGGATATGTATTGAGGAACCAATAAAAAAAAAAGATGCAAAAAATGAGCATTTATAAACACATTTATGTCAATTTATTTCAATATATTTCTTTATTTTGTTTTTCATCTTTGTTTAAGCTAAAAGATATCTATTTAAAGTTATATTTATGATAAAAATAACAAAAAGTAAAAACTCTAGGCCATTGGATGCTTAACACACGGGCTGGCCACCCTGGGTAGACGAGAAAAACTTTTAAAATTGTTGTTTTTAGACCAATTTTTCATGACGGTGTTCCTAAAAAACCGTCATAAAAAGTAATATTCCATGATGGTTTGTAAAAAGATCATCGTGGAATATATATGCTTACATGACAGTTTTTTATGAAAACATTGTGCAAGCGTAATATTACACGACGGTTTTTTAAAAAATCGTTGTGTAATGTGAAGGCTAAACGACGTAGTTTTAGCCCCCACTTCTGGGTCTTTATATTCCACAATCGAATTTGATCGTACGCCCCTACATTCAAACTTTTTCTCTCTCAAACTCTCACGTCCTCATTATATGTCCATTGTGATGAGGACATCAAGACTTCAAGGAATTTTCATGATCTGATTCAAGTTCCAGTTGTTCCGGTGATGAGGGCTCGAGCTAAAAGATTCAAAGAAGAGCTGAATAACCTGGTCCAGAGAGTTCCACAACAAGAAGAGAGTGTGTTCACTACTAAGGGTGAGCAAAGGCTAGTTTTACTCATCAAAGTATAGGTGAAAGGGAGCCAATCAGCCAAACACGCACATTGAGTCCTTGCATGGCCAACTTGCATGTTCATTCCGTACACGTACACATGTAGGAGTGGTGTGTCCAGCAAAGATTCAAGATTCAAGATTCAAGATTTGAATTCTTTGTAATCTTATTTTAGTTTAAGTTTTAGTTTCAAAATTTGAAATTTAGAATTTTTGTTTCAACTTTATTATAGGCGTGAATAGGAGGAAGGAATCTTGAGTTAAATAATTCCATTCTAGGGCTTTATTTAGGCGTTTCTTTCATTAAGGGTAGATTAGGAATTTTGCATTTAAAGATAAACCCTATGTGAATTTCGGCCATATAAGGCCCTCTTTCAGATTATGCAATTCAGTTTTTTGATGTTCATTCATATTGAAAGTTATTCTTCTTGAGTTCTTGAAGAAACTTTTTTGAACTTATCAAGGATTCCTTGTGGCATTCAATTGACTTATCAAACAGACTTTCCATACCTGTTTGTGGCTCTCCATCATACTAAGGTTCTTGTTTTGCTAAGCAACGGGTCGCGGTTCCACTCAACTTGAGAGGTCTTGGGGTTCAAAATTCCAGATTTGATATCGGGTTTTGTCACGTGGTTGGCGTGGTTCGTATCAGTTGGTATCAGAGACTAGGATTGTCAGGTTTGCTTATCTTTTTCTTGTTTCCAGGCCAAATTTATGAATTAGGGTTAGGGTGTCAATTCGGCCAAAGAAAATATATATATATATCTATTTCAAATTTGGTTCTTTAGGGTTTTTTGAAATCATCATTAATGGTTCTTGAATTATTTCTTTAGTGTTGAAAGAGTTAAACTCGAATTGCTCTTTTGGTTTCTAGGGTTACAATTTTTTTTCGTTCTTGAATTTCTTTAGGATTCTGCATTGATTCTTTAGTTTTCTAGGTTTCTTTTGGGGGATTCTTCTAATCTTGATATTGTAATTCTAGTTTGAAATTGTGGATTCTATCTTGTGAACCCAGTTTACAATCTTGATTTGTTCTAGTGGTTCCTTGCCAAATTATAAAAAAAAAAAAAAAGAAAGGAAAAGAAACGAAAGAAAAGAAAAGAAGAGAAAAGAAGGAAAAAAAATCAAGAGGATCTAAGAAAAAAAAAAGTCTAGGAATCCCTCTTAAATTTTTTTGTTCTGTTCATGTTTCTTACGTCTTAGACCCCCTTTTGTCAAAACCCTACGCTTGAGTGACAAAATTCATCAAAATCCATGGCCAAATTTGCATCCTTTGGTTTGTCTCTTACCTTAAATTGCTGCTTGAATCCTTCTTGTTATTGTTTGATTAGTTTTGAAAGAACTAAAAGAAGAATACGAGTGGAAAAAGGCAGAGAGAGTGAACGTATTAGAGGGTAAAATCCAAATTAATTGAGTGAAACACGAGTGATTTTGAGTGAATCATTTTATTTCAAGGGAAACACGTGGGGGAGTGTGGTGAGGTTCCTTTCTATATTGTTCTAACTTTCTTTTATAGAATTCAATCATGTCTCAAAGTCAAGAGAATAACACAAATGAAGAGGTTCAACCACCTGTTGAACCGAATTTGCAAATGCAAGCATTCATGGGGGAGATGAGACGGATGTTGAGGAGGGAGTTAGATTAAATCCATGAGAGGTTGGATAGGGTAGAAGAGGGAACACAACGGGGGCAACCACCAATTGCTCCGAATGCCCCAAGGAGGAATAGGTTGTACCAACAGGAAGTGGAGAATTTGGATGAACTTGAAGGGGACGATTTAGAGGAGGAGTTTGATAAGATGTCAGTAAGCAGCCATAGGAGATTTGGTCGGGGTAGAGAAGCTAGGAACTGGGTAGACGACAACTTGGGAAGTATCAAGATGAAAATTCTAGCGTTTCAAGGAAAAAGTGACCCTGAAGCATACCTTGAGTGGGAAAAGAAGATGGAGTTGGTTTTTGATTGTCACAACTACTCTAAATTAAAGAAGGTAAAACTTGCTACCATTGAGTTTACTGATTATGCTATTGTGTGGTAGGATCAGTTGTGCATTAATAGGAGGCGGAATAGGGATCGTCCTATTGAAACTTGGGATGAGATGAAGAGAGTGATGAGACAACGATTTGTGCCAAGTCACTACTACCAGGATCTATACCTCAAGCTGCAAGGTCTCCATCAAGGTATTCAAAGCGTAGATGAATACTATAAAGAGATGGAGATGGCTATGATTAGAGCTAATGTGGAAGAGGATCGGGAGGCGACAATGGCTAGATTTTTGAATGGGTTAAACCGAGAGATTGCCAACACGATCGAGATACACCATTATGTGGAGTTGGAGGATTTGGTGCATATGGCAATCAAGGTTGAGAGGCAATTCAAGAGAGGTGGTGCATGACCAAGACCAGCCCCACCACATCCAAACACCGCTCCTTGGAGGATGAGCTACCCAAAGAAAGAAGAAAATCCATCCGCCTCTAAGGCTAAACCCGAGCATAAACCAGCCACCTCCACCATGGTTTCTCAAGGTAAATCAGCCCCTACTTTGAATCGTTCTAGTGAGATTAAATGCTTCAAATGCCAAGGGAGAGGACACATAGCTAGCCAATGTCCAAACAAGCGAGTTATGGTTATCCGAGAAGATGGTGAGATCGATTCCAAAGATGAAGCTGATCTTGATGGTATGCCACCATTGGAGGACACCCTCATGGGAGACAATGAGTTTGGGGCCGAACACGGTGAGATGTTAGGACTAGTCGCACGTCGAGCCTTAAGCTTGCATGCTAAAGAAGAGGAAGAATAAGTACAGCGGGAGAACATCTTTCACACTCATTGCCATGTTAAAGACAAGGTATGTAGTGTTATTATCGATAGCGGTAGTTGCACCAATGTTGCAAGTAGGTCCATGGTGGAAAAGCTAGGGCTTATAACACTTAAGCACCCTCGACCATACAAGCTGCAATGGTTGAATGATAGTGGTGAAGTGAGGGTTACAAAGCAAGTGGTGGTACCATTTTGGATTGGTAAATATGAAGATGAAGTATTGTGCGATGTGGCACCGATGCAAGCGGGACATCTCTTGTTGGGAAGACCATGGCAATTTGATCAATATGTGTAGCATGATGGCTTCACCAACAAGTACTCATTCCTGTTTAATCAACAGACAATCACCCTAGTTCCGATGGCACCAAAGCAAGTCTATGAGGATCAAGTGAGATTACAAAAATTGAGTGAACAAAAGAAACCGAGACATCAAGATAATTTGAGAGAGCAAAAGAAAGAGAGTGAAAAGAAGAGCAAGGCTGTGCGTAGTAAGGGTGAGGGGAGAAAGAAACACACAGCCAAAGAGAGAAAAGAAGAAAGAAAGCCCGAATCTGATGTGGAAGAAAAGAGAGAGAAGAGTTCAGCCAAAGAGGTAAAATCAGAGAGAAAACAAAGAAATTTCTATGCAAAAACAAGTGAGGTTAAGAGAGCATTGCTTTTAAAACGGACAATTATTGTACTCATGTACAAAGAGACCCTTTTAAACACTGACCAACTTGACTCTTCTTTGCCTAGTGTTGTTGTTCCTTTTTTGCAGGAGTTCGAGGATGTGTTTCCAGAGGAGTTACCACATGGTTTACCACCTACCCAAGGGATTGAACATCAAATCGATTTCGTGCCTGGTGCATCAATTCCAAATCGACCAGCATACAGGAGCAACCCGAAAGAGACAAAGGAGCTTCAAAGACAAGTCAAAGATTTGATGAAGAAAGGGTACGTGAGAGAAAGCATGAGTCCTTACGCATTTTCGATGATTTAGTGCCTAAGAAGGATGGGACATGGAGAATGTGTGTTGATTGCAAAGCCATCAACAACATAACGGTAAAATATCGCCACCCTATTCCTCACTTAGATGATATGTTAGATGAGCTGCATGGTTCTTGCGTGTTTTCTAAGATTGATCTTAAAAGTGGGTATCATCAAATACGAATGAAAGAATGAGATGAATGGAAGACAACGTTTAAAACTAAATACGGGCTGTATGAGTAGTTAGTTATGCCATTTGGATTAACTAATGCACCTAGCACTTTCATGCGTTTAATGAATCATGTTTTGTATGCTTTCATTGGTAAATTCGTTGTTGTGCATTTTGATGATATTTTGATTTACAGCAAGAGTTTGCATGAACATATCTCATATTTGCGTTCGGTTTGGATGTGCTCAGAAAGGAGAAGTTATATGCTAACCTCAAAAAGTGTACTTTTTGCACCGATAAGCTTGTTTTCCTAGGTTTTGTTGTGAGTGCTAAAGGTATTGAGGTTGCTGAAGCGAAGATCAAAGCCATCCAAGATTGGCCGACCCCCTCCGATATAGGTGATGTTAGAAGTTTTCATGGACTTGCTAGTTTTTACAGGAGGTTCATGAAAGATTTTAGCACCATCGTTGCACCACTTACCCAAGCTATCAAGAAGAACGTTGCATTCAAATTGGGTGAAGAACAAGAGAAGGTGTTTCAGCTCATTAAACATAAGCTTACTTATGCTCCTTTACTTGCTTTACCTAATTTTTCTAAAACGTTTGAAATTGAATGTGATGCTTCTGGTGTAGGTATAGGGACTGTTCTTATGAGGATGGAAGACCACTTGTGTACTTTAGCGAGAAGATAAGCGGGGCTACACTTAACTACCCCACTTATGATAAAGAGTTGTACGCATTGGTTCGAGCTTTGGAGACATGGCAGCACTACTTGTGGCTAAAGGAGTTTATGATTAGTACAGATCATGAGTCCTTGAAGCATTCAAAAGTCAACACAAGCTAAACAAGAGACATGCTCAGCGGGTTGAATTCATTGAGACTTTTCCCTATGTCATTCGGTATAAACAAGGTAAGGAAAATGTGGTTGCAGATGCGCTTTCACTCAGGTATGCCTTAATCTCTACTCTTGATGCTAAGCTTCTTGGTTTTGAGCACATTAAGGGACTTTATCTTGATGATCATGACTTTGGGGAGATTTATAGAGCGTGTGAAAAATCAGCAAAAGGTAAGTTCTATAGGCATGGGGGCTTCTTGTTTAGAGAAAATAAGTTGTGTGTGCCTAATTGTTCATTGAGAGACTTGTTAGTTCGGGAATCCCATGGTGGAGGGTTAATGGGACACTTTGGAGTCGCCAAAACTCTAGCTATTTTGCAGGCACACTTTTATTGGCCACACATGAAACGGGATGTTGAAAGAATTGGTGGTAGATGTATCACCTGTAGGCAAGCTAAATCGAGGATTCAACCGAATGGCCTTTACATGCCTTTACCTATTCCTAGTTCACCTTGGATTGATATTTCAATGGACTTTGCTGTGGGTTTACCTAGGAGTAGGCATGGAAGGGATTCAATCTTTGTAGTTGTACATCATTTTTCTAAGATGGCTTATTTTATCCTTTGTCATAAGACTGATGATGCTTCTCATGTTGTAGATTTGTTCTTTAGGGAGATTGTACGGTTACATGGTATGCCTAGGACAATTGTTTCAGATCAGGATGCTAAGTTCTTGAGTTACTTTTGGAAAAACATTATGGGGAAAACTAGGAATGAAACTTTTGTTTTCTACTACTTGTTATCCTCAAACTGATGGTCAGACAGAAGTAGTTAATTGGACTTTATCCACTTTGTTGAGGGCTGTCATTAGTAAGAACATTAAGACCTAGGAGGATTGTCAACCACATGTTGAGTTTGCTTATAATTGTACCATTTATTCTGCTACTAAGTTTTCACTGTTTGAAATTGTTTATGGTTTTAATCATTTAACTCCTTTGGATTTAACACCTTTACCTATTTCTGAGCATGTGAACTTAGATGGTAAGAAGAAGGTAGAATTTGTGAAGCAACTCCATGAGAGGGCATGGATCAACATAGAGAGGAGAACCGAACAATACATCAAGCAAGCTAACAAGGGACGTCATCAGCAGGTTTTTGAGCCCGGTGATTGGGTGTGGTTACACATGAGGAAGGAACGATTTCCAGCCCAAAGACGTTCTAAGTTGCTACCCCGAGGAGATGGTCCTTTTCAAGTGCTAGAACAGGTCAATGACAATGCCTACAGACTTGACTTACCAGGTGAGTATAATGTTAATGCTACTTTCAATGTTTCTGACTTGAGTCCTTTTGAAGCAGGTGCTGATTTGAGGACAAATCCTTCTCAAAAGGGGGGGAATGATGAGGACAACAAGGCTGCAAGGAATTTTCACGATATGATTCAAGTTCCAGTTAGTCCGATGATGAGGGCTCGAGCTAAAAGATTCAAAGAAGAGCTGAATAACCTGGTCCAGAGAGTTCTACAACAAGAAGAGAGTGTGTTCACTACTGAGGGCAAGCAAAGGCTAGTTTTACTCATCAAAGTAGAGCCAGAAGGGAGCCAATCAGCTGTACATGCACAATGAGTCCTTGCATGGCCAACTTGCATGTTCATTCCGTACACGTACACATGTAGGAGTGGTGTGTCCAGTAAAAATTCAAGATTCAAGATTTGAATTCTTCGTTCAAGGTTTGAATTCTTTGTAATCTTATTTTAGTTTTAGAATTTAAAATTTAAAATCTTTGTTTCAACTTTATTATAGGCGTGAATAGGAGGAAGGAATCCTGAGTTAAATAATTCCATCCTGGGGCTTTATTTAGGCGTTTCTTTCATTAAGGGTAGATTAGGAAATTTGCATTTAAAGATAAACCCTATGTGAATTTCGGCCATATAAGGCCCTCTTTTAGATTACGCAATTTAGTTTTTTGATGTTCATTCATATTGAAAGTTATTCTTCTTGAGTTCTTGAAGAAACTTTTCTGAACTTGTCAAGGATTCCTTGTGGCGTTCAATTAACTTATCAAATGGACTTTCCATACCCGTTTGTGGCATCTCCATCATACCAAGGTTCTTGCTTTGCTAAGCAACGGGTCGCGGTTCCACTCAACTTGAGAGGTCTTGCAATTCAAAATTTTAGATTTGATATCAGGTTTCGTCACGTGGTTGGCATGGTTCGTATCACGTTGTCGTCGACCCCACGCCCACGTCGTAGTTGTCGCCATCGAAACCTATCACCAAAGCCATCGAAGCCTATCGTTAGATCTGTCATAGCCCCTCGCCCTTGAGCCCATTGGCTACGAGCCCGTTGTTGTCAAGCCCATCACTGTTGAGCCCGTTGCCTTCAAGCCCATTGCCCTTGAGCCCCATCGACTTCGACACTGTTGCCCTCGAGCCCGTCACCTTTGCCATGAGCCTATGGCCTTTGACACTGTCGTTTGGTAAGTTCTTGAATCTCCGCTTTTCTTAACATCAAATATTGAGAGTGTTTGCTTTGTTTTCTTTGTTGAAAAGCATGAAATTATTTTTTTCAATTTATTCTTCTTTGTTTCCTCACTTTTTCTTGATAATGTCTACTTTCTCTGTTGAAATTATTTTAGGTGTTGACCTTCGTGGGATCTACCAAATTTATAGTCATATGAAAATAGGTTTTGATACAAATATTTTTTTTTTTTCAAAATCAAATTGTTATAATAGTGTTTTGAAATGCTTTAGAAAACAATAGTACACTGGGAGGTTAAATACATGCTTAGCAAACTACTTCACAGTTGTTTTTCATTTATTTATTTTAAGGACTTCACAATTGTTTAAACACTAGTTTACACTTTTTCTTTTATGAAAATATGGACTAAAATTATAGAAATAGAATTGGGCATAATCGAGTCTTTTAGTAAGAAAAAATGTTATTAAGTGAGTCATTCATATTTCATAGACTGGAAAGAAAATATATTATTAAGTGAATATTTCTTTTAGCAATTAATATTCTTAATTTTTAATTTTGGATTTATGTTAATTTATGCATTTGTCTTTGCATAAGGATTTTGTTTAGATTAGGAAAAAAATGTCTCAAGAGAGCGATAATGACCATTATGACGAAGAGTATGAAGAGTGCATGGCATCTTTGTCTCAATATAGCAAGGGAAACAAGTTAGTAAGCCTCAAAGGCACACTGTATTCGAGCCAAAAGTAGATTTTGGGCGGGGAACTACTTTAAAAGAGCTTTAAGAATAGAGTGACGTTTGATTCAAAAGGCCAACCAAAAGGCGCACTCGAAAGTGAATTAAGCAATTGGATTGGAGTCCTTAGTTGATAAGACTTCCCAATATGGATTAAAGATTAGAGGATTAAGGATTTGAACCAAGTAAAATATATGATTTGGAGAGAGATTTACGAAGCTTTCACAGTTGAAGGGTGGTATAGAAAAAAAAAAAACTTTGAAGATTTGCGGTTAATTAGCAAAGGGGTTTAGATCCTACGTCTACATTGCTTTGTAAAGCCCAATCTTTTTATTTTGGAGGATGATGAAAATGTATTTAAGCGGCCTCCTACGATAGTACACTACTACCCCTCTATAAACAATGACGATTAGGAAGCTTTTATGAAGTATCGGCGTTCCGCCAAATTCCAACTGCTATCAGCTAATGTAAGAAAAATAAGAGCGAAAAATGAATACGGTTCTATGGTTGGCCAAGACAAATATAGAAAGCTTGAGCAATCATTGATACGTTATTATATTACTCGTATTACATATATCAATTATTCTATCATTAATATGTTACTAACATAGCATAATACAGTTCGTTGAGGCGGGCGTGCTACCAACACGAGAGGAGGTATGGGTAAAATCACATCAAGGTCCCAATGGACAGTTTAAAAATCCACGAGTAGTATAAATTGGGAACTTGATTGTAAGTTTATTGAACTCAAATTATTAATTTGTAATTTAATAACTATTGAAGTATATTAAGAACAAGTTGGTTTGTTGTTATTTTACAAGATAAGTACACGATGCAACAAAATCAAGGGACTTCTTAGTTCATTGGTAACGATGACATATTGACTAGGGCACTGGGGAAACCAAAACATTTAGGATGTGTTCGCGGTTAATCAAAGTATGTGAAGCAGTTTCAATACTTTGACTTTCAACCAAGTTCAACATTTGATTCCTAAACATTGAAGATGTAAATGGAAATTGTAGAACTACAAGGTCTTGTAACCGAGTACATTTCCCAAGGACGTGCCAGATCGACGGATAAGAGCATCTCACAACGTAACAGCTTTAAGGCTAGCTGTAACCCTCTCGACAATGTGGCAGAAGATCCACAAGCTCCAGAAGTCTAATTGTCACCTCATCGTCAAGAGCCTGAACATATCAAGAATGCAGGCTCTTTGTTGACAATAGAATTAATGGTGAATGTGCATTTGTTGCGCTTGGGAAGGCATGAATGGCTGATATAGTCCATGGAAGCCCCTTATGAGAAGAAAAAGTGCGCGTTGGCGTCATTACCATTAGAGTTAGAATAACTAAATTGCCAGTTTTGACATTTGAAGCAATAACTATGGGTGAAGCCACCGAAAGCTTTGTTGCATGGCCAAAAAGGTTAACTGAAGTCGTCGTAATGACGAATACAAGTCGAGCTCCTAGCCAAGTTTCATAAGATCTGGGGGGAAAGAAACGCCAAAAAAATAGAAGTTTTACAAAAGTAAGACAATCACAATCTAAGGTAAAATAAGAACAAGAACAACCCATTGCAAATGAGCCACTACCTGTATTTAACTTCTCTTTAGTACCTCCAAAATTTATGTAGTTGGCTTTGTACGCACATTCTTTTATGCGCGATGGGTTAATGATTTAGTGCCTGATACCGAAAATAATCACCAGTAATGAATTGCCTATCTATGTAGGGTATAAAGACATTTACTACTTTATCACCTTTGATCAAATCGGGGCGAACTGTATAATAGTATACCTCAGGTAATAGCTCTAGTCTTAATTCTTACTTTTTTAAATTTAAGTTGAGTTGTAAGGGAAATTATTAACTCAAGCACCAAAGGGGAAACTATTTTTCATGCTATACAATGCTAGAGAACATTGAATGTCGGCACTTGTTTCACCATAGGAGAACCAAATATATTGGTTTGATCTCCTTAGACACCCACCACGTGATGATTTTGTATTACTCACAAGATTGTAAGTATCAATTTTTCTTATAAAATTAACTATGTTAAGTATTACATAATTGTGTTTATTAATTCATTTAATTAGGACATATTTTTTGGGCGCTTAGCGATTGGAAACTTCAAGCGGAAAGCAGTGCAACATTCCATCCTAATAAAACGCTATATTCCAAACGTAAGTGTTCAAGACAACAAGGAAACGTAGAATGTGGTTTTTTTTTATTCTACGTTTCATCAGGATATAATTAATAATAGTATATAAGCCCTAACAAAAAAAGAATTTTATATACATATGGATATAAATGAAATTAGAATTAAGTGGGTACAATTTGTAAATAGGTATGTCAAATTTAAATAGAGATAGTAGATAAATGATTATGCAAAATAGTTCAAATGTAAATGATATTGTAAATACCTAGTAATTTCAATAAATATCATCTTTTGTATGCAACCAGGGCCTTGTTATAATTGATAATACACGAGACTGATCATCCCATGGAAAATCAAAAATTTAAGCAAATTTTTTTTGTGCATGGCTAATTTTCCAGGATGGTTTTGTCCAAAAACCATCGTGGAAACATAACCTCACACAATGTTTTTTGAAAAAGCCGTCGTGTAAGGTTGTGGCATACCAAGTTTCCACAATGGTTTTTGGTAACAACCGTCATAAAAACATCACCTTTCACGACGATTTTTTGTAAAAACTCATAGAAACATCACCTATCACGACGGTTTTTTTAAAAACCGTCATGTAAAGTTGTATTTCTACGACGGTTTCTATAAAAAACCGTCGTGATAAAGGTCTCTTGACACACCTAAATTTGACGCCTATATGGATATTTTACGATAGTAAAAAACTATCGTAAAAACTCAATTTTGTATCACGGCAAAGGTTTTCAGTTTGGTTTTTTAATCATTGTGTTTGTAGTAGTGTATAATGGACGAAAAACAAAGCAAGAAAAAAAAATGATTCACTAGTAAGCGCACGCATTCTTTGACTTAGAAAGTAAACTAGTAAAATATATAGAGAAATAGGAAATTTATTTTAATTTAGAGTATAATTATATATAAAGAGATAAAAAAAAATTGTAGGAATCGTCATTTTTTTAAGTGTTTCTTCAAGGGTTTTGGCAAAGAGAAAGTTGAAAGGTTCCAATAATTTTTGATATACACAGGAAGATGAAAAATTACAATCTTTATTCCCCGTAAGATTTTTGTTCTGCTTGCGATTCTAAAAAAAAAAAAAAAAAGATTTGTGCTTGTTCTCTCTTGCTTTTAATCTGCCAAAGGAGACTTTGATTGCAAGAAAAATTGAAAAAATTTCCTTTCGGTTGTAAACTGGAAGATGAGAAGGCCTTAACCACTGATAATAAAGTGGACTCTGAGATTGTTGCGAAGATGGTCAAGAAAGCAAGGCTTAGTCCTGAAAATGAAACTTCATTTTTGTGGTATGGATAAGTCAGACTCAGGAGGAAATCTACAGTAGAGATTAAAGAATAAGATTTATGAAAAACATTGAAATTTGAATCTTAATTAAAGAATAGTGTAAAGCTCTCATATGTTACAGAAAAAAACAAAGGTTATTATAGTATAAAGCTCTCACATGTTACAGTGTTTTGAACCAAAAAAGTTAGTTCTAACCAACTTTTCAAAACACCTTATTGGTTTTTATGTTTTTTGCTATCTGGGGATGATTTCTGATTATAGTGGTTTTGAATCTTGGATCTTTGTTGGTTTTGATTCTTTAGGGTTGGTTTAACAAACCGTATTATACTATATTATATTGTATTACATTGTATTTTTTATATATAATACAATATAATGTAATACAAATATAAATACAATACAATACGGTGTGTCAAACATGACCTTAGTTCCTGATTATGGTAATGGGCCAGTGGTAAATGCACAGATTTTTTTTCTTCAATTGATCCTATTTCAGGCTAAATCTGAGATTTTGCTTGTGATTTTGATTGTTCAACATATTTGCACTTTTTTTGCCAAACCTTGTCCTAATTTTGCCTCCTTTTGATTGCGGTTCATGATTTGCAAAGGAGAGAGATTGGGTATTCATCATATTTATGTTTTAAATGTTCATCAGATTGTTGTTTGTGTATTCATCAGGTTGTTGTTTGTGTTCATCGTATTTTTTTTTTTAAATGTTGCGTTCGTGATATTTGTTTTTTACTTTTTTTTTTATTTTTTTAAGTTTTAATTTTAGTTTCTTTGAAACATATTAACTTACTAAAATACCCTTATTAAAGTGGCCAAAATATTTTTTAACGATCAAACTTAACGATTTGAGGCCAAATCATATTTTTTTTGAAGATTAGACCCACATAAATAAAAAAAAATTAAAGGCTAAATTGTACCTTTTAAAAAAAATTGAAGACTAATTGAATTATTTACCCAAAAAAATGTCCAAAAAAAGCCCAAAGCTACTTCTTCATTTCTTCTTAGGAAAAAAAAAAAGCAACCAAAATCATTAAAATAGCTTAAATAATTTTGTCTTTTTTTATATAGCCTAATCAACTAGAGTTTAACGTTAATGTGGTGTTTAGAAAGTGGTGAGAACCGTTAGTTAAAATCATTTTTATTGTAGCATATAAAAGCTTTACGTTATAATAATTTTTTTTATTGCTACTATAACATCTAAAAATTTTATATTGTTTTTAACTAAATTTTGGGTAAAAAATTTTCATCACCGTATTAGACTGGGGGTAAATGTATTTCGTATATGTTTACAGTTTAACATTTAAAGACATCTTTTAAAGTCTGAAGGGCCCCACAAACTTTTTGAGGATTGCAAATGTCAGTAAGCCATGACGTTAGCTGCATACATGTTGGCCACTTACGGTGAAGAAACAGAACAGAACGGCTACGTAAATAAATTAACATAAAAAAGGGAGGGTCAAAGTAGGCAAGGGAAATAAGGTTTAAGAAGAGACGGAACCCCAAGCAAGCCTTGGCAAAAAAGAGAAAGAGAAGGGCAAAAATGGAAAAAAAATTGTGAGCTGCTTCTGAGGCCCTTTTTGGGTGTGTGTATATATAGATATCCTACCACTCCCAAAAAAAAAAATAATAATAATATAATTACTAATTTTGTTTTTATATTTAGGACCTGACTGCTTATAAAAAAAAAAACTTATTTAATAATTTGTTCGAATTCATTATCCTGGACAAATTTGAACACAATTGATGGAGAATTAGAATTTAAGCAGATAAGAAAAGAGTAAAAATAAAATTTTATTTAATCATCAAACTACCAAAACACAACTGTAAAAAGAAACGACACCAGCAGAGCTTATTTTAGGCTGAGCATGCAGATTGGATACTTATTTCAACAAATTTGGCGTCGTCTGCTTGCCATGGTTGTAATCTTCCTTTTTTTCTTTTTTTCTTTTTTTTTTTTCTCTGATTCTAAGACATGCCAAGCTAATATTTTTGCTTGAATTGAACACACTTGATGCAATTGCAAGCCAAGCTTAATACAACAAAGTGTTTGGTTAATACAACTATTGGCCACCCAAAATCTCTCTTTTCTAAGCCTATTTTTTTCAAGGTAAAAAAAAAAAAAAAAGCTGATTCAACTTCTGAATAAGATCATTAAGAAAGGCACATAAAGGTTTGCACTATTTTTTTTTAATAAAAAAAGTTAAAGATCCTTAAAAAAAATGTAAAAAAATCCCTCAAAAAATATAAAATATTAATGTGTGCACTATGAATTTCATTCCAACATAAAATCAAACCGGTGATAGTACATGTAAAGAGACATAAGAACACATGATTAAAAAAAATCAGAAACCAGTATATAACATCCTGAGAATTGGAACTTTGTACAAGTAGTCCTATGCTGTAAACAAACAAAAAAAAAAAATGGCTTCCCTTGAAATACAAGTATATTTTTAGGAAACCATCTTCCAAAGAGCAGATTTGTGGTCTAATTAAGCATATTGGTAAAGGGCAACATCTCTTTCTACAAAGTATATTCTCTAGAGTAGATAAGCCTAAAATGCAACATATTTGACAACACAAACAATTACCCAAGGAGGAGTTCAAAAAAAAAAGTTAGGAGGAAAAGCAACATCCGCCGACCTTCCTTGTACCCGAATCCTCCGGAGTTGGAACAACGATTTTGGTACCCTTTAGAAGGCTTGAAGGGCCACTTGAATCACCCTCTTGATCGGTGGCTGTAAGAGTCTTCTTGCTGGTTATCCGATATATCTCGGTTAAGATTGTGAAAAATGCGGTCTCAACATTGGTGGACTCAAGAGCAGATGTCTCCATAAAAAAGAGGTTCTCCCTTTGAGCAAACTCCTGAGCATCCTCCATTGGCACCGCCCGGAGACTCCCCAAGTCGCATTTGTTGCCGATGAGCATGATGACAATGTTCTTGTCGGCATGCCCCCTCAGCTCCTCCAGCCACCTCGCCATGTGGTCGAATGACTGGCGCTTGGTCATGTCGTAAACAAGCATTGCTCCGACCGCTCCCCTGTAGTATGCACTTGTCACTGCCCTGTATCTGAAGAGACCAGAAAGGAAAATAGCGTCGTGATCAAGCCGTGAATTTTTTACTACTTTATTTAAATAACAAGAATACAAAGAACTTGAACTTTTAGATTCTGATTTTGATAAAAAGTTGTGTATTTAAAAAAAATAGCACTGTCTTGTTGTCAAATTTCTTGTCTTGTGTTACAACAATATTAATGTAAAGAACACAGAAAATGGCAGAAGTGCATCTTTTTGTGTGTCTTATTAGGATTACATTTTCAAATAAAATACCATAAAATTCCACAATCTACAAAATGTTATTTTCTTGATCACCTTCAAAATCATAGACCTTGAAACCATGACCTATCCATTTAATTGGATGGTGTCCAAATTTGTTACAAACTAACAAATCTTTGGGGCAAATTTGTTAAATTTTCTTGGTTTGCTAGGAAACTTTTCCCATCTTCAATGACATCAAATTTAAATATTTACATATGAATTTTTCATGTAAAGATCAAATCAGGTCATGCATATCTATGAAATGATTTGTACCAAAACAAGATGAAAATGAGCAATTAATTAATGGCAAGCACCTTTCTTGGCCAGCAGTATCCCAAATCTGCGCCTTGACAGTCTTGTGATCAATGATGAGAGTTTTCGTCTGGAATTCGACTCCAATCGTAGCCTTCGAGTCCACGCTGAATTCGTTCCTTGCGAAGCGCGCCAGCAGCTGCGTTTTTCCGACCGCCGAGTCTCCGATCAAGACGACCTTGAACACATAGTCAATCTTCTGATTGTAATCTCCATACAAATTCGACATTCTTGAATCTCAACCCGACAATGGATTATTCCACAATCTTGAGTATCACAATTCACATAAAACCGCAAATAGTTATTTGGTGAAAAAGAAAACAAATTTTTCAAATGATCAGGTGCATTGAACATATGAGATAAATCAGGCAAGAAGAGGGATTGATCAAGAACAGGTTTAGGGTTAGGGTTTGGGAATAAAAGAAAGAAAGAAAGAAGATCAGAAAATTTAGGACATGGAATTAATTTGTTTGCAAGGTTGTTTGTGGAAGAGGAGAGAGAGGGGTAGAGAGAGAAAACTGTTTGAGAAGACCAACGGCTACTGCGGGGCCCATTAACGGTTTTTTGAGTGTATATGGCATGCTTCTGTTGAACGGGGTTATTTCATCTAGAACTAGGCAAGGAGTGCTAAATACAGACATCGATTCATAATCTCTTACGGATATTAGTCTAATTTTCTGATTCTTGTGGCATCAAATTTCCCAAACAAACTCACCCAATAATAAATCACTTCTTTTAAACTTATTTACAAAAGTGTCACTCCTACATTCACTCTCTTTATACACTCTTTCCACAACATAATGTTACAATTTTTTAGAGTAATTTACATCAGTAGTCCCTCAATTTTTTAGTAAGTAAAACTTTGGTCTCTCTTTCTTTAATTTTGACAAAACAACCGCGAACTCTTAAAACCTTGGCAATTAAAAGATCTTCTATTAAAATCAGCTTATAACCTAACGGAGTCAGCACGTGCGTGTCACATGTTTTTTTAAATGAAATTACTGAAATGTTTCCGTTAGGCCATGATTTCTTTTTTTTCCTTTACCCTTATTATTTTTACCCCTTTTTTTTCATTTGGGTTTTTTGTTAATATAAAATTAGTAACTCAAGGAGGAACTTTATTACTGCTGGTTGCTGAAATGGTGAGCTGTGAAGGAAGGTAAAAATCTAATCCAAAGCTGGTGAAAGAGGATCTGAGGCTCGAGAGATCCCTCCCTCACGGTAGCTTCGCCACATGCACCACCAACCAACCCCGTCGAGCCTACATCCTGTCGCCTCTCCCTTGCTTCAACCCCTTTGCATGCAGCCCATGCTGCTTGCAAATCACCCACTCAGGCCGTGCGAACCGGATTTAGGAGGCAACCGAATCGACATCGTTGGCGGCATGGAAGATCACAACAGCGGCCAACGAAAAGTTCCGTTGGAACCAGATCCTGCTCAGATGCCGTGTAAACCACATACGAGGAGCGACCTAATTGCATCGTCACTTATTTTTGGGGTTGTTCTTTTAATCTTTTTAGTTTTTTTTTCCTATGTCCGAAGCTCGCTTTTATTTCTTATTCTTGTTCTTTTTTTTTTTTTTTTTCAAACGTAAGAAGTTTCGGTTCATTTTGATAGCAGTTTGTATTTTTAAGCTTAATATTACCCAGTTGCTTTTTCTGTCTTTTAATTTAAATTTTTTATATAGTAGATGTAAATTATATGATTTTACTATTACCTCCTTGAGGCTGGATCATGTAAGAAGCAAATGCATATTTCCGTTGGGTTTTTGACAAACTTTAACGGAAAGTTTTTTAATTACTAACGTTTTAAGAGTTTAGGGGTTGTTTTATCAAATTTTAAAAAGAGTGATCAAAATATCACCTACTAAATAGTAGAGGGACCATTGATGCAATTTACTTTTTTTTTTTATTAAAGTTGAAACTTTTTTTCCTCGAACCACTATTACCAATCTCCTCTTTGGCTTCAAATCTATGACTTGACTTTACACATTCCATCATAAACAAACAAAAAACCAAGGGAGAAGGAATAGGGTAATGCTTTAAACTCTAAGAGATTGTTGTGTTGGTTTTTTTTTTTTTTCACTCGTTATTTATGGCTTCAATCTCTGATTGTTCAGCTGATATTTGCCTTATATAGAGAGCATTTGGAAAGTAATAAAGTATTTAAGAGAGCTGTTGGAACTGAAAATATTGATTTGAAAACAATAGCAAGTGAGAGCTTTATACTATAGTAATTTTTTGTTTTTTTATTATAACTGTTGAAAGATGTACACTGTTTGTTAATTAAAACAATTGGTTCTAACCGAAATGTCAAACAAGTTAAAACTTGAAGTTGAAAAACATCGTAATATATGAGAGAGTTTTATACTCAGTAAACCTTTTTGTTTCATTGCTTAATGAACTTTTTTTTGTATTGACGTTGACAATTTTTTTCTCTAAATAAGTGTGTTCATGTTGATGTTCAGAGTATATATCAATATATATATATATATATTTACACACATATATATATATATATACATACTTTTAGTGACATTTCTTTCTTTCTTCCTTTCTTCTTTCTTTCTTATTACGCGGTGAACTTTAATTGCAATCTCATAAATTATAAAAGAAAAAAAGATAATCGCGTGCTAAGGAAATGCAACAAATCTCATAAATTATAGGAACAAAAATTGATAAGAAGGAACAGTCACGTCCTAATGTGAAAGTGGCAAATCTTTAAGTAAACTAAAAAAAAATTACTTATTATTAGGGGAGTTTGTTTGAAAAAGTTAGAATGACATGTGTCACATGATTAGACTAGTATATGTAAAAAATATAAAATATGGTCTGTATTTAGCACTCTTCGTTCGAAATCAGCTATCTTAAAATAAACATTTATATTTCAAATAAATGAATAAATTAAACCAAAAAAAAAGACTTTCTGAATTATCCTTGCCAACTGAAAACTAAAAGTAGCAAAGACTAAAGTTGTCAAAATGGAGAGGCTATGGCCCAGCTCTTTAGCCCTGTGTCCATCCCGTTCCCGTCCTCCCTTGCATAAAGATCAAGGCCATGAGGCCACAGCAACAAGACACCCTCAGTCATCTTTGTCGTTAAGAAAAATAAATATAGGGTCATTTAAGAAAATTGCAATTCTACATAGTTGGATTTCAAATGTAACGCTTTTGTTATTTAAAAAGAGAGAGAGAGAAAGTGTTGGGATAGTTGCTCTTGAAGCATGTGATGTTTTTATAAATGATGCTTTTATGAATACTTTATGAATATTATTAAAATTTCATAATTATCATTAATAGAAATTGTGATATACACGACGTTTATTTCATGATAATTTTGTTAAACTGTCATAGAAATAGAAAAAAAAAAACACAATAAAATATGAAAAATACAAAAACTGTCATAGAAACTGATGTTTCTACGATGGTTTTTAAACTAGGCTTACATGATGGTTTTTGTTAAAAACTATCGTGTAAGCTTTAATCTTAGATGATGGTTTTTAAAGAGAGGTTTTTTTTTTTTTAAATAACTTACACGAAGGTGTTTTACACGATGCTTTTTAACAAAAATCATCATGTAAACCTAGTTTATATCTGAATTGGAAGCTCCCCACTCAACTTGTTGTTTCAAATTTTAAATGAAAAATTTGAAGGCATTTTTATTAATTTTAGCCTAGTTTAGATTTTAAATGGGAGCCCATCCCCCTTCATTAATTTCGGGGGATTTTGAGAAATGTCCTCCGGCCAAAATTTTTTTTGGTAAGTAGGCCACTTTTTTTTGGACAGTTTTTGACACAAAAAAAGGCTTTTTGGACATCAAAACGGTTTCAGTTTTTTTTTAATCATGTTGAGGTTCCTTATTCTGCTAAGGTCATTTTTCTTATTTTGTTGAAAAAAACTAAAACAGTTTACCTGCATAAAAAAACGTGTTTTTTTTGTTAAAAAAAAAAAAGGACTTTTACCCAATTCAAATTTTTTTTGGTTCCTTTCATCAAAATCTTCCATTAATTTCTCCCTCTCTCTCTGCTTCCATACGAGCCGCCAGGACTGGAGCACCGTCTCATTTCCAGATCCAAATCACAGTAAAATAATCGAGCAAGCTGGTGCACCACTTTGCTAAATCCATAACCCTCCCAATTTCCAAGCCCTAATTGACAATTCCATTTCCGTTAATCAGTGGTTTCGAAGCTCCAAATCATAGAGTTCGAGGGCGTGATGGAGGAGACTTCGATTGTCAGCAGCTTCTCCCTCTGGCCTCTGCCTCGTAGCAACCCTACATCTTTGAGCTCTTATCTTTTATCCTAGATCGCCTCCACATGGTTTTGCTTTCTCTCACTCTGTGTTTACTCTGTTGAGCTCTGAGGTTGCCTTTTGAATTGAGCCTTATTTCGTGTGGTTAATTCGATTATGTCTTGAATGTTCAATTTTTTCAGGAATTTGAGCTTTCAGGATCGACACCGAGAGAATTTGAAGGCAAATGCAAAAAAGTGGTGGTGAATAACTACTGGGTGTTCATTTCTGCTGCTAACACAATGCTCGCAATTCACGAGGAAGTAACTTACATCGACGAGCATGAATTTGGGTCGTCATTGCGGTCTTGTTTGGAAGATGTTGCACATGTTTTACGTTTGAGATTTTGATGCACTAGATGTTTAGTTTTATTTTTATTTATAATTTAAGAGAAAACTCTTAGGAAGCAGCCCCTGTATGTAGGTTTTCATTTTAGTTTTATTATGATTAGTTTTTGTTTTTGACCAAGGTTTACACGATGGTTTTTAAGAAAAAACATTGTATAACCTACTTCCATGTAAACCTTACACAATGGTTAAGCTTCATTTTACACGATGGTTTTCAATTAAAACTATTGTGTAAGATACAATAAAACGCCTCTAGTTCTCACAAAAACCAACTTTCAATGAGGCTAAAAAACCATCCAAGAAGCTATCTATTTTTATCATGACGGATGATTACACAACAGTTTTTTAATCATCGTGTAAACTTTTTAGGACGTTAAACTGTTATGGAATATACAATTTTTAGTAGTGTATCTATGTTAACTTAAGTAATGCATATAAGTGTTGTATACAGAGAATAATATTTAAGAATAATAATTAAAATAGTTAATAATATATAATTAATTATTATAATTAAGTATTTAATTAAATTATCGAAGCTTTAATTGAGTGTTATTATTGCAAGTCATATTTATTGAGAATAGAACAATCTTATCTGAACTATTGATAGAGTAAGTCATTAAATGAGTGTATTGTGCATGATGAGATTATGTAGGATCGAGATATGATGTGATATGAATGTTGTAACAAGTTCTAACAACATCATCCTATGACCATATATAATATGATCTTAATCTTGAGTTATTAGCATACTTTTAATTATAGAATTATGTCTTTTGATTTACTTAGTACGGATTTGAGAATCTAATCCTATCTCTTGTATTTTGAAGACAGTGTGAAATAAGTAACCGAGAATGTTAATATTACAAAATGGGATCTATTCTTTCTTTAACGAGAAGCTATTTAAATAATTCTCTTAAATATTGATTCAGGTCTTAAATAAATATGAGTGCTCAATTCATCATTAAATTCATGCATTGATTTATTTAAATGAAAATCAATGGCACTCAATAATAAAGAAATAATTAGAGGTTAACAGATTATACCTAGCTCTAATTACGAATTATTTATGAAAAATCAATTTATATGTAATGACTATATCAAATGACCGACTCTAAAATATGAGTAATTATATTTATAATTTGAAGAGTGCAATTTCAAATTTTTAGTAAAATAACATCAGAATTAATAATTGAGTAATATATTAATTAATATATTAATTAAAGTGAATTAATTAATCTATTGTTTTATTAGATCTTGATATTATGGGTCTATTCGTCCCCCGCCGTCCTTACAAACACTGTTTGGAGAAGTGGAATTATTAGTGTCATTAATTAATTTAGAATTATAGAATTTTAAATTAAATATCAGTCAAAATAAATTAATTAATTCATAATTATTAAATAATAAAATTATTTAATAATAAATAAATAATAATTAATTTTACACCATGGGTCCCACCCACTGTGTGGGGCATACTAGCATAGGGAAGGGTTTTCTGTGCAATCCAAGACTTGTTTACCAAGTTTCTTATTTCTACAAATTTTTGAACTTGATAAATGTGATTTATTCAAAATTGAAAATTTAAACTATAGAAACAAATCAGATTAGGTAACAAACACTATCTTTCCACTAAAAGGTGATTGGCGCTGCATGTACAAAGAGATGTTCTCTAATGAGTGATGCCACATACAGATAAGGAAAGGAACGGTTATGTATTTTATTTTAATTAAATGTGAAATATTTCTAATAAAGGAAGTTCAAAATTTAATTGGGCCTTCATTTTCTATAAATAGAGGCCTTTTTTATTCATTCTACACACAATTTGAGAGTTTTGGTGAGATTAAAAAACTCTGCCAAAAAACCTAGTGATAGGCGTGTAGAGAGAAAGAGAGAAGAAGAGTTCTTCATTCCTAGTCTTGCTTTATTCTTACGTTGAGATTAGTTTGAGAGAAAAGTGAGTGAGTGAGTGAGTGATCTCCCAATAAACCCCCTTTTTTTTATGAACACATATATGTTCGCTCGATGCCAAGGACTAGATAAGCAAGACGGTAGTTTCATCTAGAGAATGATTCTCGTAGATTTTTTATCTTGTTTGTTCAATTGGGTATAAATTTTATATATATATATATTATAGATATTATGCAGTTTCTTAACATACTCTATAATGTTGTTTTACAAAAGCTATATAAATTTTTTTGTTATATATATTCTATACTTTTACCATATTTCTGCATATTTTCTCTAAAAACGGTTTAGAAAACCAATAGATAGGATATCAAAAATATTCTGTAACAATATTTGTTGACTAATTGTGTTGAATAGATCTTAAGTTTAAAAAATCTGTTTCAAAAATTGACCTGCTATTTGACATACCAGTTCAAACATATCAGTTTTTACATACTACAATATTTGAATTCACTTTTTCAGTTTATATTAGTTTGTCTGTTCCCTATAAGTTATGGTGAATTTGCTCATGCCTCATGACGTAGTTCTTTAGTTGCAAAATACAAACCATTCTTTAATTACGATTTCTGTTTTCCTTTGGAAAGAAAAGAGGGGCTCTTCATATGAATGCTACAAAATGTAGGCTTGTATTGATTTATGCCATAAAAAAAATATTTGTAAAGACTGTCACGACCATGTAGCTACACCCTTGTCCCTAAAACCACATCCACCCCATTCTTGACATGGTAAAGAAATTGGAGCATAGTGATGCCAACCGGAATCCAACAACAACACTAGTATACAGTCTTTTCAAGTAATAAATGGTGTGGCACAAAGTACAAAACTTTTTTTCGAGTGGCAGATTTCGATCCACCAAGAACTCGTGGCAAATGTTGTAACTTATTAAAGTGACTAGCTATGTACTTGGGCTGTAAGCCCAAATCTTGGACGGCTCATGATTTGTCTCCCCAGAAGCAGAAGCCTAGTCCACTTAAAAAAGAGGCAAAAAGCCTAGAGTTTGTTGATCTCGCATGTGATCCCGTTTTCCATCAACTTTTTTAACAGTAGCATGAAACTTGATTCATTTTATTTTATTTTATTTTATTGGTGAATGCATGTAGAGTGTTGTTATTCATCACTAACTAGCATATACAACATCTATGATGGTAAGACAACATTATGCCTGATGAAAAGATAACTGGATCCCTTTTAACTATATATGACAAGTCAAATGTACTTTTACATGCGCATTTATTGCAGCTCTATTCTCACTTCTCCCAATTTTGAATCCTGGCACGATAATGTTTAATACTTGGAAAGATTCACTTCCATGTTCTTGGTCTTTTCTTCTCGAGCACTTCTATTAAATCCTATAAAAATCACTGTTTATAAAATAGTAAATTTTAGTCTAAAAAATATAATATATTAGATTAAAATTTATTATTTTATAAATAGTAAAGTTTTGACTTCATTCGGATATAAGGACAAAAGAAGGCTGCCCAATGATATGTTACTAAATACTTCAAAAAAAAAAAAAACTTGACTCCAATAAATTTTATTCGGCATCATGGTATTTCCACACCAAGAAGATAAGCCAACAGCTTAGCTTCTTGTGATAGCAGAGATCCAAATTTATAACATTACGGACAAATATGAAACTAACTCTCCGGCCTTTGAGCTCACCGGCCTACAATATAAAAACAAAAACAGTTATGATGTAAAGCTCTTATATGTTATAATATTTTGAATAAAAAAAAAAGTTCAAACAACACAAAGTAATAATTTGAGGCAATAACAACTAATATTCATTTTTTTTGAGTAAATTACTTCAGTAGTCTTTAACCTTTCATGAAAGTGAACATGTTCATAACCTTTATTTTTGATTTATCATTTTTCAGCCTTTGATTTTAGTTGTTGAAGAACTAATTTAACTGTCCAACAGTTAATTTTGGATAAAAAGATGACAAACTGATTCCTAAAATTATCCAAAAGATGACAAATTAGCCTTCAAAATTAACGGTTTAATAGCTAAATTGATCCTTCAGTAACTAAAATGAAAAGTTGAGTACTGATAAATAAAAAATAAGAAATTAAAGACTAAAATTACATTTTCATAAAAAAACTTGAAACTAGCGTGACAATTTACATTTTTAGTTTTTAGGATTGATAACTATTTTTTTTTCCTTGGATAACAGTGATAAACTGATAACATTCTCCACTTAAGATTTTTAAAACATACAGCAAAGAGGTGCTTTTTTCTTTCCTTTTTTTGGGCTCCATGAAAAGACAAGAAAATAGGTAATCAAACACAGGTGATTGGTACTGTACTAAGTGGCGTTCCTTTAAAAAATGGAAAATAGGATAAGGATCACCCACTATGTAGAAGGAGACAAAGGCAGTGTGATCATCTAAAGCCATTCAGATACAATAAACAAAAGTGCTTGGATTTAAACTATTAATAATGTGACCTACTTTCCTTAAATGGTACAATCACAGAATTAATAGAATAAAAAACCAAGTGCTATTGTACATCAACGAAGGGGTTTTGAAAATCTCACTTTTTTGAAGCACATTCAATACTTTTTTTGTTTCCATTTTATCCACATGAAAGTGTCAACTTTCTTTTGCTCTAATCTGAGTACAATTAAAGTTGCAAAAGTATTAAAGAAAAACAAAGTTAAATTACAAAATGCATTACTAGGATATCTCCTATACAACTTTTCTTCTTCTTCTTCTTCCTTCTTCTTCTTCTTTTTTGTTTTTTTCAATCATTATTTCATATATGATCCAACTAGAACACTTCTTAGCTTACAGGACCTGGATGTTGTGGTGGAAAATCTACCAAACTTCTACTTTTCACACCAGCTTAAGAGTAAACATCACTTTTCACTTTCCTACTAAATGTTTGGAACACAATAGAAAGCAAAATCTGGTTTCTATCCACTCCTTCATCAGATTCTTTATCTCCTTTTATGGAAGCAAATCACACAACTTGATTTGGGATCTGCTTCTGCATACTTAAACACTTGCAGTTTGCTCGAATATCGCTAAGAGTCTGCCCAAGTAAAGAAAAGAAAAAATAAAATTAATCAAGATGGTGAATTGTTCATTAACAGACTTGAGATTTCTTCACTTGTTTTGATTTTCTTCTTTACCTTGAACTGTTTTTGAAGGTCCTTAATATACTCAACAGCCAAGTCCAACATGTCAGCTGTGTTCGTTTGCTGCAAGAAGGAAAGGCAATATGCATAACTTGGAAATGAACCAAAGTGAAGATGATAACAAAATCTAGAGTAATTTGGATAAAATTTTTCTATACTTTGTCCATGTTTGGGACAAGTTCTTGCAGTTTCCTCATCCGTTCACTAATGCGGGTTCTTCTCACCTGAGAGTAAATTAACCCTTGTTCATCAATTTTTGTTTCACATGTTGTCTTCATGGATAAGCAAAGAAATACATAAAATATGTAATGAAGAGCTGGTTTTGGACACAGGCTAAATTTACCCTTTCTGCAATGCTTCGAGGATGAGTGGCGCAACCGCGCTTGGCTCTAACTTTGCAAGGAACAGAATCTTGAAAATGAAGGAACTTCTCTACGGCAAGTTCTCCTGAATTGTTCGGCAAACTCAAATGGTGGGATAATAGATGAATTCGATTTCCCAAATCTTCATTCTAATCATAAAGCAATATGTCAGATTGAAGTTGAACAAGAAACAAAAAAAGTAGTAGATGAAATTCACCCAAACAGAAAGGTCTCTTCTACCTGAGTACTAGAACACAACTTTCTGTTACTCTCTTGGTCCCTTCTTAAACTGCTAAAGTTGTCCGTGAAATTCGACGAATCGTTCCAAGAACCAAATGGAAACCCGGTGCCATAAAACCGAGCATCGCCATTGCCATTCCCGAGCTTTTCTTCATCGAGGGAACTGGCACCGAGGTTCTCACTCCCAACCTCCGAAATCTGCGATAACATCCCCAAAGAAGAAGGGAGTCTCGATGAGAAACTAATCTGAGTCTTCAATCTGTTTGTAGAGGGACTTACATCTCCATCCAGTCCACCATAACTGGCACCTTTTATGGCTGCATAGCCTGCAATTTCTCTGAAAAATTTACAATAATTCACTCTAAAATCCTAATTAATCAGCCTGCTCTATTGTTCCAAGTAATTATATATATCCCCCAAAACCATAAGAATAAAAGAAAGCCAGCAAAATGAATTATCACTCTAGTGGATCCCATAAACCAAAAAAGTCAACTCAATCAACCTAATTCTAAAAATTCAACAATTGATCTAATCACTTGGCAACACATTTTGTTGCCTCTGTTGCTTTGTACAACCAGGCTCTAGGAAATAAACAAGACAAATAGTTATTTGAAAAAAAAAAAAGGACAAATGCCCAACAGGACAATCAATGATAATAACTAAAATCTCCTACCCACCAATAGAAAAGAAAAGAAAAGAAAAAAAAAACAAAACAAAACAAAAGTTTCCACTTTCAACTTTTCCCTGTTCTAACACAGCAGGCCAAAAAGGAAAACCTTGTACTTCAATTCAACCTCCTTAGTACTTATACAATGATTTTGTTTATGAATCAATTACCAAATGGGCATAGCTATTTATTAAATAATTAAAAAATAAATAATCAAGAAGTTAGAAAATTACCATTAGGGAGAGAGAATTGGGAGAAAAGGCCAGCAGGGGAGCTACTTTGCCTGACAAGACTGGAATGAGAATTCACAGTCCTGGGTTGGCTATGGTGATGATTAACCGCCATTGAAGGAATCAACCCAAACGACGACCCATTCTCCATCTGCCGAGGGTAATGAGGAGGCAACCCAGAAGAAGAAGAACATCTCTGGTTCATCACCACCGCCGACTTATTGTCGTTTTCCAAATTACACTCGGAATCGTCGTTGTCGTTTCCGCCATAGTTGACAAACCTCGAGAACAGAAGTCTCTCCGATTCAGAACCACCGCCATCGCACGAATTCAACAGCAGCGAGCTCGGAGCCGACCGAAATCGAAGCAAACCCGAATTGGGTTGCTGATTATAGCTCTCAATCTGATTCGTATTTGATGAATCCATCAAAGCAAAACTTTGTTTTTTTTTTTTGGGTTCCTTTTTTTTTTTTCGTTGTTGAAGCTGAAACTTACAAAACCTCGAGGCGGTATTTGAAGCTTTCTCTGGCCATAAAATTCCGAGAATTTTTCTTTTTTTCTCTTCTTTTTTTCGTTCTTTTAACAGCTTAATTTGTAAGCAGAGTAGGATAAGATCTTGCAGAAGAAGCAACCAAAATGGAAGCTTGAAAGGAAAAAAAAAAAAAAAAAGACTACTTAATGAGAGGAGAAGAAAGAAAAGAAAAGGAGAGAGAAAGAAAGAAAAGGAAAGGATGATATAAAGAGGCTGTAATAACAAGTGTACAAAAGATAACGAGAACGAAGAAAACAACGTAAATAAGTGGGTGTTTTTTGAGGTCGGTTTTCGTGCCAGAGATTACAGGGTCAGATAGAGGTAAAAAAAAAAAAAAAAGGACACTGAAAACTTAGAGAGAGAAAGTAGAGAGAGACAGAAGTGATTGAAACTTGTGCAGCTTTTGAATTTGCCTTTAGACGCACCGAAAGCAAGGAAGATCTTGCGCTGAAAAGAAACAAGGAAGAGAGGATATTTATTTTCTGCTTCTTGTTTTGTTTCTAATGAGCAAAGCGTGAAAGAGAGGGGAGAGAGAGGTCATTATCACAAGCACTTCCCTATTCCACCGTGCTGCATTTTTCAAAACCATTTGATTGTTAAAATTATAATATTTTTTTTCCATATTTTTCTGATTCCATTACAACAAAACCTATTATTTATTATTTATTATTATTTTGAAATTTTGACTCTCCACCTATTCTAGTCTTAATTTATTTATTTTTTGTTGTTATGTTATATTGCCTTGAAGGGAAAAAGAAAAACAAAAAGAAAAAGAAAAAGAAAAATGGGCAGCCAAACCTAAGGCATTGTATCATTATGATTAAAAAAATTCATTTAGGAAGAGAGAGTGATTCTTCCTTCACATGCATACTCTTTACCATTTGGTCCGACTTTGAAATATAATATTGGTATTGTTTAGCAGAAATAGTAAGGTGAGAGTCTATCAAATGAGAATGCTGGAAGTTAGAAATGCTATGCTTCCATTTTGAGAAAGAGATATTCTTCGGTTTTATTGGGTGTTTGGAGGAGTAGTTTAAACCATTAGTTTGAACTGTGAACAGTATAAAACTCTCATATGCTACAGTAAAGAGCTACAGTGTAAAATTCTTACGTGCTACAGTTTTCAAATCCAAATTAATGATTTAAATTATTCTCCCAAACACCTTATTAGTTAAAGTTAAACAGGGCTTGTTAGTTTTAGTCCCCCCAAAAAAAAGAAGGAAGGAAGAAATAAGAGGTTTTTCTCTAGCATGATATTGCTTATATGTCTTTTTTTGTGTCTCTCCAATAATACAATGTTTTGTTCATTAAAAATCTTAAGCAACATAACTAGTAATATGATTTATAATTAATATGACATTTTAATTGACGTAACATAATATTATTAAGAGGAATACATGAGACATAAATAAAAGGACATACGAGTCAGTTCTGCTTTGATAGAGACCTCGTTATTAACACAATTTTAGATCATTAGATTTTGATTAAAATCACTTTATTGTTCTATAAATATGGTGGTTGAAAGACAAAAACTTAAATATTTATAAGTTACTTTTTTAGTAAAAAAGAGGTATTTTAGATTATTAAATTCATACAGTTTGAAATTTGGTCATATATTTTGATCATTGAACAACAGAATTGTTATTAGCTGTTATAGCCGCTTACCTACCGGAGAAGCCGTTTGGAAATAGTAGTGTGAAGTGGTTTTTTTTTTTTTTTTGGGAAATTTAGACTGTACTCTTGGTTTTAAATTGTGTAGTGATTAATAAAGACTTTTGTCATTGTTTAGGAACGAAAGATGAATCCCAAATTAAATTCACTCTATACTATTTTGTGAAATTTGTTTAGAAGAGTTTATTATAAAAAAATGAACAAGTATAAGTAGAAACTTAACAAATGTTGCACAGTTCGAGTGTGAGATATCAACAACACAACTCTATTTCAAAGCTTACAAGCATTGATTACTATATTTTTTTTAGTAATAAAACAATGCACAAAACAAAAAATTTATGATAAAAATCATGAATATACACGTGCTAAAAATTAAAATTTTATAGGTTTTGTAAAATTAAAATGATTGTTTTATTTAAGTTTCTTAACTTTAATAATTTATATTTTAGCTTGTTTGGTAAAAAGTACATATATACTAGCTTTATGCCGTGTTTTAAACTATGTTTCATTGAGATATGTTATTTTTATTTTTTATTTTTCCTTTTCCATCCTAGTTTCGATGCTTGATGAGCTTTGATGTGATGTGTACACTTTTCATGTCCAAATGTTTCTTTTTATTTCTTCCTTTTATAGGTTTTTCATGTCGCATGGCATTAACTCGTGACAAAGCTTGCCACATTAAGAATTTCCCATAGTCTTGCCCTTCCTTTTTGTTTTATATTATTGAATTTGTTAGTCTCTGGATTTGAGTATTATGACACAGATCCTTATAAATTTTAAGAGTATATTACTTCTAATTTTTTATTTTTTGACAAATTATACTTAATTATTGTGTAAAATATTATTGGTTTATATGGTTTTTTACTAGTAGTAAAAGAGAACATTTTGTACTTAATATAACTAACTCTATAAAATTTTTATAGTTGTTATGTGATAAAGATATGATTCTTTTTTATAAATTTTATTTTTTTTTAATTTGTGTTAAATACTTAAATTACCAAAAACAAAAGTTGATTGATGAATAATCTGTTAAAAATAATTCAGAGACTAAATGTCACAATGTTCCTAATTGAGTGATAAATCGTATTCATAACCCCTACCTTTTTTGGTCATACTATAGTTTCACTATATATATATATTTTTAATTCCTGATTAGAATTTTGTTTGTTCACTTACCTTTTTTTTTAATTAGGTTTTCTGATATAATAATTAGTTTGAATATGTATGTATATATGTTTGTATATGAATTTTTTTCTTAATCTTGAGCTTGAATTCTATAGCCAACTTAATAGGCAAAAAGAGTTGGAACTAAGAGTTTGGACTTAATTTTTTAAAAAACATTGTAAAATATGAGAGAAAATATTGTTGAAAACTTTGTTTGACTTGTACCTCCTAAACGGCTTATAAGTTTTTTTTCTTTTTTCTTTTTTTTTTTAACAAAATGGCTTATAAGTTATGTGTATGTTCCTAAAACAAATGGAATTTTTTTGTAGGTAAGGCCTCCACTGGAGGAAAACAATTTATTAAAATTAAGCAAATAAGCCAAGGTACAACCGAAGGTTTGTAGACCTAGAACAGGGTCTATAAGCAGATTCTAAAGACCTACTTAGGAATCCGTGGTCCAATCGACAGAGCTAAACAGATCTAAATGGAGCTATATCCCTACTACCAATAGTCTCAACGACCACATAAAAGAGCCATACCTTAAAACTAACCCGACTTAGGACACCACCCAACAAACTAAAAGGCATGAAGACACCATCCTCTAAACCTAACACTGCCCAGAACAACACAAAAACAACAAACACAGCTAAGGGGGCCGTGGGGAAACCATTGTCCTTATTACAACAGATCCAAAACACAAAAACAACAAAAAAAAACACAAAATTAGAACACTGCCACCACCATGATCCACAAATCTGAAATCCCTTAACGCCAGCCACCCAAAAGCATTAGCTATCCAACTCCAGCCACCTGGCCACTGGAGAGCTCCCACAGCCCCTGAGGGACTTGCATTACCACCACCCACCCTCCAGCCAGAGGAAGGCCCCTCAATGCTGGCATTAGGCGGACCATGACCTTTCCCACCACCCATGGCAGACCCAAGCTATCGAGCCAACATCTTTGCCCAACCATCCCAACTCGATCCTAGAGGAGATCCAAGCCACCCATGACCTCTGCATATTGAAGTGCCTCCTTTCTCCCCGTTCGGGAGGCCAGATTGGCGATGGAGTTCATCTCCCTCCCAGTTCAACGCTCGACCTCCAACCCAAGCCACGCTTCTCTCCCTTGGGAACAGAACCCCAAACCTCAACAATCGGCTGACGACTACCCTCCAACCAAAGATCAGAGGCTAGCAAGCTAGCAATGCGTCGACACACCACCCCCAGCGCACACACTCTTTCTATCTTTCCTTTTCTCGTTCTCTCTCTTGCTTTCTCGTTAAAAATTTTTTTACTGCAAAATATATATATATATTTTGTAATTTAAGAGCTGAAAGATTTGAACTCTCTATTTTATAATAAACGCCAAGCATTTAAGTGGTAGTCCTAAATAATATATTGAAACAGTAGTTACGACCCCTCGTAGTCTCTAACTGTTATTCCAATGTATGTCATTTCTTACAAAATGTAAAGGTGTTAAAATGCTAACCTATTTTCGTTGACCACTTTTAACCAATTTAGATTTGGTTTGAATGAGCGGTACATATATATATATATATAAAAGTTGAATATGAACAAATAATTAACGCGGTTTAGTAATAGTGTATATATTTATAGACTAAAAAAGGATAAAGAATTACTAGTTAGATGTAGCACTATACAAAGATTTTGTATAAATATAAATTATATTACCGAAAGTTACCCAAGATATTTCCTAAATTAAATTGGTACAAATAAATCCAAACTACTTATAATGACAAATATTGTTGAGGCTTGGCCTCAGCCTTCCGGGGTGGTCGGACCATGCCCCGGGGCTCCCGAGCTGGACGGATCCGAGCTAGGGCACACTTCACGTATTGTGAGTTTGTCCCCCCTAGTTTAATCCAAGGGGGCGCGTCCCCCAGGGGTTGAACCTGTGACCTCCTGTATAAGAAGGTCTTAAGGTACCCCCAGGTACCCATCCCGCTGATCCGACCATGCCCCGGAAGGCTGAGGCCAAGCCTCAACAAATATATAAGAGGTATCATATTGAGTGGACTAAAGAAAAAGAGTGGGGTGCAATTTATGTTCAAAGTAATTTATGAAATCAGAGATAAGTCTATTACCATGAGATTAATGCATAATACTAAAAGGAACTTCAAGCTTGATATGCAATACATATGACAACTTTTTATATAATCAATTTTAACTGGTTATGCAATAGATATTGCAACTTTAAAAGTAATTATTTTAGGGTATCGATTTCTGATTGCATTCAATAATTTTGTTTGTTGCTATTTGATAATGACAGGTAGTGCCACTGGAAGGGAAGCTGGTATATACTTCACTAGGAAGTTATTTTTCCTACGGACTTAAAGCTAGGAGGAGTTTCCAGATAATTAGATAACGTGCTAAGTTGGTTGATACACTAATAATCGCTTAATTCGACTTGGTCATAGCTGAGAGATCATTTACCGTTAGATCAAACCTACAACCAGTGTTTATCATTTAGTTTCACGTCATATTTTGGTTGGCATTTTGATAAATGTTGATTTGAACTTTATACCTTATGATCAGATTAGGTGTGAAATTATTGTTAAATTACACCTGTAATTACGTAAATGTCATTTTGAGGTCAGGTTAATTACTTTTATCATTTCTAAGTTGAAGCTTAAAGATAGCCTAATTAAACCATTAATGTCATTGTAATTCAGAAAACAAATTAGTTGCATACTAAAAATCTTCAATTCGAGAAAGAATGAAAAAAAAAGAAGAGAAAATTATAATGTGATGTAAGGACCAAAAATTAAATTAATATTATTTTCTAAATAATACACCATGCTGTCAAATGGGCACAATAATATGACACAATATAACAAGTATTTGGTACGACATAACATTTAATCTTCAGGCCCACTGGGATTAAGCATTGAGCACGTTGAGTCAAGCAGAACTTGACACAATGTACAAGCATGACATAACACACTAGACACAAGATTTTTGAAAGGTAAATTATACAAAATTTTTATTTTGTTTATTTCCTTTCTTTAATTTACAGAAAATCTAAAATATTAAATCAATTAAGCGTAGTAACAAACAATGTTTCAATATATTTATATGCCATTCTTTGTATAAGATACTTGAGTTTTTCTTTAAGAATTGGATATTATTTTAGGTTTTTTATTTGAATTATTTTCTTTCAAAAGCGAATAGTGGAAACTAAAATAAAAATTTGACAATTAATTAATATGATGGGTTGATGTGTGCTCGAACAGACAACACAACATATGATGGCATGGGTCGATAGATCATGTCGGGTTAATAGGTAGGGACTTATGACTCAACATGACACAAAACAAATAACGGGATGTTTCACAAAGTTGGTTAGAATAAACTTGTTAGTTAATGAATAGTATAAATCTTTCACACGCTACAGTAAAAGGTAAAAAGTTGTTACAATATAAAAGCTCTCATATATTACAATATTTTAAACCAACATGTTAGTTATAACCAACTTTACCAAACACTCTAAATAATAAATAGCATGACACAACAATGCGATTAGGCCTAACTTGGTCATGCTATGCACGGCACATCTATTTGATAACTTTAGATGAACATAAAAGCAAATTTGACAATACAACCATGCTGGGGCCTTTTTGAATAAAAAATTTAATTCTCACAAATTTGATTGTAGGCCATAAGTTATTCTGAGATATAAATAAAACTGGTAAAGGTTGATATGCAAAAAAAATGTTGCTAAACTATTAGCAATATTCTAACGATTTGGTCTTTTAACTTCTTTTTGTTTTTGTAAATTAATTACTCTAATTTTTGGGTGACAAGTTGGTATTAAACCTTGACAATAGATGCCCATTACATGATGAAAACTCTTAAAAATTGATATGTTATCTTGTATTTTGTTTTTGGCTAATTTCAAATTTGCTCTAAGCACATAATCAGCTAATTAACTCTCTAAAATTTCTAAGTTTCATCATCATTAGCGCCCAAAAGTTAACTACTAATATTTTAAAGAGAAAAACTACTAATATTTTAAAGAGCAAATTACATGTTATGCTATATATTTTTAAAAATTTATTTATTCATTAAAAAAGTTATGCTACGTTACTACTTATTTTATATGTTTAATTTGTGCCATACATGTTTAAGTTTGACATTTATTAAAAGTAAGTTTCAAAAATAGTATCTATAAAAATTCCTCAATATTAAACAAATAAACTAACATAAATTAGTTCAATTAAACAATACTATATATATATGTGTGTGTGTGTGTGTGTGTGTGTGTGTATAATACGGGTAAGTGTTTCGTTTAGAAAAATATTAGTAAGGTAATTAATAAGAAGCTTTGGTTAAATTGACGAAATCTTCGATCTTTGAAGAACTTTTTGTTGCAATACACCTGCCAAATGCATTAACTTCGTGACAACAGGTGAAAAACGTGGAATATGTATGGAAATAATAGAAGCTTTCTTATGTACTTATAGGTTGTACATATTTGTGAACATTAAATTGAATCAAAACCACATCAAAATAATAATAATAATAATAAATAAATGTAAAACTGAAAGAACTCCATAAAGTTTAAAATAAAGCTAACTTATAAGATATTATATACCACATCCTATTGTAAAATTCTCCAAATAAATATAATAAACTAACAACATAAGCTATTATAGTTTTAAGAATGAATGATAAATAATATACTTTTTTTTGTGCATAAACGAAACATTGCATTTTTAGTTTTTAACATAACATGTGAAACAAAAAAAATTTCACATAACCAGTGCAACATAAAAAAACAAAGGTAACATTTCTGAAAATATAAAGTAAAACAGAACATTCCAATAAATTTTTTGAGTTTTTTTTTTTGGATAATATATGAGCTTTCTTATTGTGGGAAAAAAGATAACAAATAAAAAATAATTAATAGGATAGTTTGGCAAAACGGTGAGTTCAAATACGGTAGCACGTAAGAGTTTCATATTATAGATAATTTAAACTCATGAGTTTTAAATTTATCTTCTAAATACGGTAGCAATTGTTTAGAGAAAAATCCTATTCATCCTTATTGAGTCCCAATCTATAATAATATATTTTTTAAACTAGTAAGGTTTTTGAAAAACTATTTTGAATTAAAAAATGAGTTCATATACTGTTGTAGCTGCTAACAGCTTTATATTATAGACGGCTCAAATTAATAAGTTTAAACCGGTGTACTAAACACACTATAGGATTTATTATTTTATGAGTAGCAGAGTTTATCCTTATAGTGTTAAATAGGGGTCCCCTTATTCTTAAAAAAAATAATAATTAATTAAATAAGTCGTTTGGAAGAGTGATTATAACCAACAATTATAAATATAAATAGTGTAAAGTTCTCATATGTTACAGTAAAAAAATTATAGTGTAAGTTTTTATATTATACAATTCTTAAATTAAAACTGTTGGTTTGAACTGTATTTTCAAACGGCTTAAAGAGCAAAAATATATATAATTATCAAAATAATAATAATAAATAGATTGAATAAATAAATAAACGGCAAATTATTCATCATCCAGACGGCGTTAGAGCCTCGAGAGTTGTGTTGACCACGGATAAGGGCATAACCGCTTAGGACAATATGATTGGTCGGACAATGCTCTATGACGTCATCATTTTACCCGTGAGCACCAGATTCACGCCGCATCTGATTCTCCTCGTCCTTTTCACCTTTGAATACTGAAGTCACAGATTCACAGTCGCCGTCTTTCCCAAACAGCTAAATTTACACTTCTACACTTGTTTTCTTTATATTTACAACTTTGCCACTACACACAAATGCAAATCTTTATTTATTTCCAAGTGGACCTGATTGTCAAAATGTAAAATAATAGATGTGTTTTGTAATCAAAATTCGGGAAGATCATTTTCTCTCTTGAAAAAATTCGGAATCATTCTTATAATAAACATTAAAAATCTATAATTAGAGAGAAAGGTGGTTTTAGTGAACGAAAATTGAAGGAACTTATTCCACCATGTATTATTCTGTGAATAGAAGTTGGAATTTTTTTTTTTAATTTCTATTTGAGAAATAAAAAGATGGAAGTCGGAATTTTTGGAGTTTGAAAAGTTCTATTTGGATTTGAAGGACGAATATTTGGACCATTTTGGTATCTCTCTCTAGCTTGAAAAGACAACTCCTTAAAATGGACTATTTTTCCTATTCGATTTGCATCATAAAAATTTAAAAAATTTTACAATAAAGTGTGAAAAAAATACCCTATCATTAGGGCTATGTTTTAAACTATTACATCTGTATAAAGTTTTATCAGTATTGTGTATTTTTTATTTTAATGAAATTTTGACCAAGTTTAATATTGAAATGTGCAATATTGATATGGTAATCCCAGAAATCTCTTAAAAATTTAATGATATTTAAGGGGATTGGACGAGCTAAATAAACGTTAAAATAACCAAAGCTCTATTTTTTAAGACACAATTATTCTCAGACAATTAATTAGGTGCCAAATGCAGGAACTATATTATGTATATATATATATATATATATGTGTATATATATATAGATGTTATATAAATATAAGTCAGATAATGGTGGTCCTAAGGTTGGCCCTTGATTATGCTTCTTTTTAGCCAACTAACATGATACTCGTTTGATTATGCATGCATTATTAGCTAGCTATTTTCCCTGACTTTCCCTCTTTTATATAAGTTCACGGGACATTTCTGACTTCATATTTTCCTTGCATTTGTTGCCATTTTACAATTTGAAAATTGTATTTGTCATTGTTAACCAATAAAGTTGTTGTTGTTGTTGTTGTTGTTGTTATCGTTTATTTCCTGATATTGACTTAGTTTTTAAACTTTTGGCGTGTATATATATGCGTGTGTGTGTATATATATATATATATAGACACACGCATACATATGCTTACATATTTCTAAAATCAAGATATATGCCAGATACCCAATAAGCCAACAATTAATAAGATTGAACAACGACCATAATTAGCATAGAGATGTTAGGGGCTAAGAGCATTTACATTCGAATGTCAGATTTTTATCCAATGTCAAAAACTATTTTCAATGCAATAATAACATAATGTCAACTTTGGTATATATAATATGGAGCTAAATTATTAATTTGGCATTTGATAACTTCGGTGTTAATGTGTTAATTTTTTAAAATTTTCCTTTTAGCTTATAAGTAATGTCAAGAGTGAATATAACATTTGAAATATTATTATGCATTAAAACTTAAAATAAAATAACATAACAAAAATTTATTTTACCCTCTTGCATTAAATAAAAAATTGACATTGATATTTTCATTATAACCCAAAATTATGTTTATTGTCAATGCCCTTTTATCTGACAAGGGGAATGCATGTTAGATTCGATTTAAGACAAGTCACCTTAGAGTGCCTATGACTATAGGATCCTAGTTTTACTTTTCTTTTTTTGTTTATTATTATACCCTAGTTTTTCTTTACTTGGATTGCTTAACCAAAGCTCTCTACTTTTTTTGTCAGTTAATTGTGGTCCCCTAGCTTTTCCCTCGTGGTGCTTGTGCATTGATTGTGAAAACAATAAATAAAAACATAAGAGAAAATAAAACAAAAAAGTAGTAAAAAAAAAAAACCTAAAAAAAGTCAATAGAAAAGTGATTGTGAGAGATACAAGACAAAAGCTTCTTTGCCCGTTACATCCAAAGCGTTTACTAAAGTAAAGGGCTAGTGCTTGTGTGGAAGGAAACATGTACACGTGAGCCAGCATTTGCTTCAATGGGTTTGCCCTGTATATTAGCAAAATAAATAAATAAAAGTTTTATAGCAGCTAAAACTATATTAAAACAAAAGGAAAAGAAAAGACAAAGAAAAAGGAATATGTCAAAAGGGCTTCTTGTTTAAGCTATTGATTATGCCGTGTGATGCCGTTTGATTCTCTTGTCCATTAAAAGATCTAGTGGGCTATTTCTACTTTTGGGTATCCATTAGATTTTGTTAATATCCTTTTCTGTAGATTCTTTATGCTTCTCTGATTTCGATAAAAATCCTCAGTTGAGCTAAACCTCTTTCATTTATAATGTTCTTTTAGTCGGATCAAATTTCATTTAGATTTTTAACTTGGGGGGTGTTGGTGGCTGTGAATTCATGCAGTTTGAGGTCATGAGTCTAGTTCAATGTAGTATTTGGATGTGTATTAGTTGAGGTGATTTTGAATCCTGAAGTACTGTTTAATTGAGTATTTGAAAACTAAATTGGAACTTGAAGTTAGAACTTAAATATTGTACCATGTAAGAGTTTTACATCAAAATAAATTTTTGCTTTTTACTGTAACATGTGAGAGGTTTACGCTGCAACAGTTGAAACTTATTAGTGTCAACTAAGTTGTCAAACAAAGCATAAACTTATCGAAAATTGGTTTTAGAGAAGTTATCACTACTTTAAATTTACATAGTTTTGTACCTATCTAGAGTATTTGCAATGATATTCAATTGATGTGTCAATGGCAAATTTAACATTTGAGTGTGAAAGAACACTCTCTAAAGCAATATCTTTTTAGTACTAAATTTGCTATATATTAAACTTAGTAGTAAATTTGTTACCTTCAACATATAAAGAATTTGAGATTTGATTTCTATTGGTTGATAAACTAACTTTTTTGCTTTAATAATTCAACATTCTTACTTTTTACTTATTTTAATATTAAAAATTTACTTTTATAAGTTTCAAAGTTTAATAATTTTGTCAAAAGATAAATATAACATTTTAAATGGCATTATGTATTGAAGCATAAAATAAAATAACGCGTTAATTATGTTGTTTTTAACTTTTTTATGGCAAATATAACATTATTATTGGAGATAGTCTTACTACAGTAAAACAATAAGGCTTCATTTTCTGTTTTCTTATAATTCTTACACTATCCAAATATAAGTTCCCTGATGTAATGTTTTATTTTTTGTTTAGAACTTTACAAAACCAAAATCAACTTAGACTATAGTTTACATTACAAAAGTTTAAAATTACGAGTTCAAACCACAAGGTATAAAACAGCATGAATTTAAACATGCAAAACAAACATACCCTTAGAGAACGAATGGGCCAATTCATTAAGAAAAGAGGGGTCAAGTAGTATCGTAGTAATTAATTTTAAAATTCATTTCTTTATCCCTCAATCTCACTCTTTTTGGTTTTTTTAATATCTCGTAATGGTTACCAGATTGAGTGCTAAACACAAAATAGAAGAGTATCCTCCAAGTTGTACTGCATAATGTTGATTGTATAACATGTACCACTTAAAAGAGCAAAATGCTTTTCCTTTTCATTTCCTTTCTATTACTTTCCAAAAAAAAATGGAAAAAAAAAAAAGGAAAGGCAGATTGAGGATTTGATATTTAATTTCATCATTAGAGTCCCAAGGCAACCAAGCAAGTACTTGTTCAATTAGGTATGAGGGACCAATGAGCCAGCCTAGATTGAGAAGTTGTTTTAATCAAGTTGGGGTTGACTTTTTCGAGTCATTGCAAAAGGGTAGAATTATTACAAATTTTGAACTCTGAGATGTTAAAAATGAGTTAGACATTTTCATTTTTCTTATCTCACTACCAATTTGAAATTTAAATGAATGTGACGTTTGGTGTATAGGTTCCAACCGTTTGAACCTATGCCCTTAGCTTAAACTAGTGTTTGGTAAAAAAACTAAAGCAAGGATTAAGAACGATAATGATTGTTTAAAACGGGTCAAACTGTTAGCTTGAAGAACTTGACCACATCTTAAAATCTAACCGTTTTAAACCATTCTCTACTATATCCAATATTCATTTTTCTTCATAAGTCATAGTTTAAATTGATATTTTGAAATACCAGTACTCTGATGTGAAGTTTTATATTCTAATCAAACTTTATATTCTAAATAGTACTTCAAAACCATCGTTTAAATTACATAAATTCAAAATCACCAGTTAAATCATAAAGTTTAAAACCATACCAATTTACACCCGTATACCAAATGGACCTTTAAATTAGGGCTTGTTTGGGATACTTGTGGTTTTACTTTTGAGCAGTTGAAGAAGAAAAGCATAAGTTAGAGTTTTTTAATTGGTATTTAGATAGTGCATGGAAATTATCAGAGCTTTTAAACTTTTATGATTAAATAAGTCAAAAGCTTATATTAACATACAAAGTAATATAATTCAAGAATACAGATATAATTCGTAATTTATTATTCTTTAATTATTAGTCAAAAATATAAATAAAAAAGCTTTCACAAACGTTTTTTCATAAGCACCTTTGGCATGACTTTTTCTATAAATTTTTTAGAAGCCAAAAGCTAAATGTAAGTGATCATCCAAATAGTCACTTTTAAGCACTATATATAAGCCAAAAACAGCTTAAGAAAAGCTATTTCAAATGGGCTCTTACCTGCAAACTGCATGTTCATGATATGTGACAAGAGTGGTTGACATAGTTAATCTGTTGAAGAAAACTTGTTGTAATTTAAAGCGAGAATTAACACATTTTGAACACCAAATTCAACCTACAGTATATATTAACTTGTACTGCTGAAAATTCATCCCTTATCAAATATCAACGCCAGGAATTTTTTGAGTCTCCATGGTTCTTTAATTGCTGAAATCTGTACTCAGCTTGTTCAGTTATATTACATTTGTATTTTTGAACCCCATTGAGTTGATAAGTTGGCTCCTTCCTTGGCTCGCTTTGGACTTCTAGTGCATCCCTTGTTGGATATTGGGAAAATTACATGTTATGTAGTATTTTTTAAAGTTATGCTTATTTGTATTACACCTCGAAAAGTTTATACTATACTATCATTTATATGATATGTAAGATCATGTAACAAATAAAGAAGTGTGACATCTATAAAAATATAAATTTTAAAAGGTAGTATTTTATGAAAATTCCATTGGATATACGATTCAGTCTGTTTGGGCTTGGTTTCTTTATAACACAATTTTGTGATTTCCTATTATTAAATAAAATAAATCAGGCCAATGAAACCTTCATTTTAAATTACATGCCAAGAGTTGGTCTATATGGGTCCCGAATGCCAAGGTGTAAAAGTGTACTTAGACAATGGTGTGTGGATACTTACATGCCAACCATACATCACAAATTGGTAACTAGCTCAGGGACCAATTGGTGTACGTGATAGAAAAATATTAGATAACATAGTCTTAAGAGATTAGATTGGAGTATATATAAAAGGTTATGATTAAGTTTTAGGTGATTTAATCTTATGTTTGATATTGTATTAAAAACATTTTGAAAAATTGACGTCAAAGTATAATTTTTCAAAATTAAGGGAAAATTTATAATATTTAAAAACATTTACGTTGAATAAAACTTACAATTTGGCCCTAGATTTTATAAATGGGTCCTTAAATTTGTTTTAGTTTCTCCCAATTGATAGTTTGTTGTGTTTAATCTTGTGCTTCAACAGGGGTAGCCAAATCTTCTTCTTATAAAGGGATACGAGCAATTAGACATAGATTGAATAAGAGCTTATTTGGCCTGCATGATTTGCAAGTATAAATAAAAATTCAATTTTCTACAAGAAAACACCGTAACAAAAAAATTTAAGATACAATTCAAACTTATAAACCAAACGTCATACAGATCTTTTAAAATTTTTACCATACAGAGTATTAAAATTTAGTTATATCTGGTCCCTTTTATCCTCCTTAATACAGAGTATTAAATTTTAGTCATATCTGGTCTCTTTTATCCTCCTTAATACTGTGTAGCAAACAAGCCCTTTATAAATACAAGGATGATTTGCATGTTATGAGGAGGCTATCTAAATTCACTGCTTGTTTCTTTTGTATTTCTATGTGCATTTCACTGAGCAATATCCATTCATCAACTAATTCTATCCAAGGATGAAAATATTGATATCCATAGAAATATCGGTACTTAGATTTCATGGAAATATCGATACTGGTGGAAATTGACATAAAATATAAAAAGCCAACTCAAAACACTTTACTTTTAAATGAGACTTTAAGAAGCTCTATAAAAATCAACAATACATAATTTAGATGAAACTATCATGTTATTAAAATGAATGGTAAAAGTAATCATAATGTGATAAATTATAAGCATACGATCTTAAATTGAGTAAAATAATTAAAGGTCAACCTAATAAAAGTACTTTACATATATAGTTTCATACAAGATAAAGAGCTTTTAGGAGGTTCCTTCTTGGTTTAAGCAATATTTATACTATGCCTATCTCCCAATACCTACCTATTAGTTCTTCATATTTAGCAAATTATGAGTTAACCCAATGCTAAGAAGTAAGAAACAATACTAAGTTTTCCACTTCTCTAGTTCTTCTTCAATCTTATTACCTCATAAATTCGGCCATCTCATGATATAAAGTTCATGATGATTCAAAAGATTATAGATTAAATATAAAAAGTAAATAAAAAACATGAATTTTATTATATTGAAAAGTAAATTTATGAAAAACTATTAAAAAGCAAATAAAAAAAGGCGTGAATTTTATAAATTTTCAAAAATAAAATACAAAATTTTGTGAAAATTTATGTAAAATACCTCAAAAATTTTTCATTTAACACTACAATTTTTGCGGAAATTAATATTTCTATTAAAATATCGATATCTATAAATATTTTTATGAAAATTTTTAGATATTTTATGAAAAAAATACGATATCTTCGTTTTCATATTGATATTTAAAACAATACAAACATTTTTACGAAAATATAAGTAACAATGTTATTTTTTTAGTGCTTGATTATATTACATCCAAAAGAGTACCACCAAATCTATTCTAAACGCACTTCAACTAATATGAACAAATGTATCTTAATTGAATAGACGAAAGCGGACTTCCACTTGGGTAGCTTTCATAAAACCATCATTTTTAAGTTTCTAATTTGTTATAGTGTAAAACTCCCACATACTATAATAGTTTGCTACAATATAAAATTCTCACATGCTACAATATTCAAGTGCTAACTTCAAGTTCTAACTGATTTTTTGAACACACCCTATTTCTGGTCATAAATCTGACTTGCTATTTGCATTCTTGAAAAAAGTATAGTTTCCATTCCAATTTTGAGCTTGATCTCCAGTGAGTGTAGCAACAATGGCATCTCGGTTTAGCCAAACCTGAAAGTGTACCCTTTCTACTTAAAATATACCGGAAATCCCCAACAACTAACTACAAGAGCATGGCTCTTGCCGCTCTTCAGTTGTGACAGTTCAAAGAGAGATATATGATGAAATATGGACATCTTCTCGAGTGTTTAGAAAGTATGGTTAGAACCCAAATTTTTAAACTGAAAATTATAACACGTAAAAGCTTTAAAATATAGGTCATTTTTTTTATCACTATAGCATATGAGAACTTTATGCTGTAACAACCAAAATTTTTAATTAGAACTAATTTTACTAAATACCTTGAACTAATCTTCGATTGATCATTAGTTCTACAAGAACATGGGCAAATCCAATGAACTAATGTTGGATTAACCATCAGTTCTAGAAGAAAAATACATCCTAACCCCTCAGAGAATGCCTTTCTTAACTGCAAGCACTGAACAAAAACATATCCCAGAGACTCCTACATCCTAGGATATTTCTAGCAACCATCACAGAAAGCAAAAAGAAACAAAAAAGAAAAAAAAAAAAAAGATTTACACTTTACTCCCAATCATGGTCACTTTTCACTGCAGTCTGATGCGATCAAGACTCTCCGAAACAGTCTTCATCCGGGGACGGATCTCTGGGTCAAGTTCTGTGCAATTAAGGGCAATATGAAAGGCTGCGACAACTTGTTTCTTTGCGTGAACCTCACGAAGAAGCGCAGGGTCTATAATCTCAGATAATGGCCTTTCTTCTCTAAATGCCTTTCTCACAAAACTCTCTAGTCCCTTGCCATCGTTCTCGGGCCCCTCATCCAGCAGCTTACCAGTCAAAATCTCTAATAGCACAACACCAAAAGAATACACGTCGCACTTCTGAGTGAACTTGCTGCCAGAGATCCGTGCCTCAGGTGCAAGGTAAACCGTTGAAGGAGATGAAACTTTAAAGCCAGATGTTACAATGGAAGAGCTCGAGTTCTGCTTTCTAGACGCTGAAATGGTGAACTTGGAAGAACCCGATACAAGACGGGTTAGTCCAAATCCAGATATGTAAGGTTGGAGATCATCATCAAGAAGGATCTTTGTCGACTTAAGGCTGCCATGAACGTACTTCCGAGGGGTGTACTCATGTATGTACATTAAACCTCTAGCAGTTCCTTGAGCAATTTTTAACCTCGCTGACCACGATAATGGTGGTGAACAACTGGAAGGCCCCCCTGTTTGTAGAAGAAAACATCAGTCATTGTATTCTTTATGACGATTAATTAAATCACAAGCATAAACAATACAGGCCAACTCTCAAGTGGAGTTCGGAGTAATCCTTGAGTTTCTTGCACTGACATCCATCACGTTTTACTCTAACATCACGATTACACCGGTGTAATAAACATCAAAATTGTAGATTTCTGAAGCAAGATTTACATGTAGCCGATCCGTGAAAGGAGTTTGGATCCTCATAGAACACAATAGTTGTTTCAATGGACTATTTGCTTCATTACGTTTGTCAAGGAATTTGATTGAATGGAAAAGTAAACTAAGAACATAAGAAATGGACAAGATAAACCCGAGTCCCACATAGTTTAAACATAAACTAAATCCAAATTCTATTATCGAGGTCCATTAAAAAGATTTAAGTCTTCTATGTAAAGAGTAAGAAGTTACTCGTAGAGGATTTCAATAAGCATGCAGGTAGATGCTTTCTTTTGAAAAATTAATTAGTGTCAGATGACATGCATTCCAGGCGGGAAAAAAGCAAACAGCCATAACTGGAGACAGAAACTCTGTAAGAATGTCAGTTAACACAAGCAAAAAACAAAAGGGTCCCAATAAGCATAACATTTTTCATGAAAAGAAAGCTAATATGGAGATGCAATGTAAGGATGCTGAAATTTAAAATCCCACAAAGAAAAGCAAAAGAAAGTTGCATACCAAAAAAGTCAGCTAGCAACTGTGCAGAGCACATGGGATGTTACACTTGGAACACGGATCTGATTTCTTGAACTCTTTGGGCCCAATAATCATGAATTTCATTCCTTTTATAAAGTGGATAGTTTATATTATATATTATATATATTTTGATCAATTCATTTTGGGATAAGCATCTCAAAAATAGAAGAAAAGATCGAGTCCCTTGTAGCCTCACTTCAAACATTTGATGTTAAGTTAAATATGTACACCAAAATGAATAGCAATTTTAATTAACTAGTACTGCTTTTGAAAATGTAGTTAAAACTATAAATTATAGTTTCAACAAAATTTTGATTCGAATTTTGTGAAAAAAAATATTGTAATAAAAGTCAACTGCATTTTCAAATGCATTTAATATAATGACGTGTCAAAGGAAATGGTGTCCAAAAGTATATATGCGTGTCTCTAATACCAACTTTGAGAGTTCCAAGAATATATATATGTGTTTGAAAATTTTTTTTTTTTTTTTTCGATTAGGCTGCAACCCAGCCCTCTCATGAGAGTGGGCTCCACCGGGTAGGTCCTAGAACCGGGTTGCAACCCAATCGGGACATATAAAAGCGCTCAATGTGTCCAGAGGCAATGCATAGCACTATATTGCTTTTATTTTTTGTACTATTATTGAGCAGCATGGACAGCCTCAACCAAGGAGTCATATTCATGTCACAAATCAATAAATACCCAAAGCAATCATTCTGCAGTCTGCATATGGATCTTTATAATTTTCCTATGATAGTACAAAAAAAAAAAAGAAAAAAAATATCACCGCAAGGACGCTTTACCTTTAATCATAAGGGACGTACAAACCGAGCCCATTGTAACAAAAGAATAACAGAAACAGATAGAATTGGCCATGGTGAGAGCACAAAAAAATTATTTTTTTATAACTGTCTTTCACATGCATGCTACTGTGAGAAAACTTAGTATCTTACCATATGTGATTTAATTGAATGTGACAAGTTGTCGCCAGTAAAATTATAGTCCAATTTGGATCTAGATTCCATAATAAAACAAACAAAATTTACTACATCTTTTCTTTTGCTTAAAAAACCAATCCAAACAAAACAAAAACGCAGCTGATACTATACTTCATAGCGTTAGTGAGGCCTGCGTTACGTATTCAAAAATATTATTTAACTACTTACGACAAGTATAATAACTAAGGTCGTCAGCGCGGTCGGAAGCCAAACTTGAGCCCATAAAAATTATGGATCTTATTGTTTTTTCTCCCTTTTTGGGAAAAATAACATTGATAAAAAAAAAATTACTACGGTATTTAACAAACTGATTTGAAAAAAAAAAAAATCAAAAGCTTTATACATACAACATGTCAAACTCAACATTGTTATTAGATTTGCTAAACAAATAGTACATGTTATAACACACTTTTAAAAAATTATGTTATACTACTAAGTATATTATACTTAAATATGCATTATATCTATAAAAGTAATTTTTTTAATAATATAAAAAAGATAATATTTATAAAAAATAAGTTTTAAAAGATAATGGTTATAACAATTGCCTTATTAAAAGTCTTCACTTTGTAACTGTAAGGTTATTTACAAGTTATTTTACCATGCAATATGATTAGTAAATTATGACTTCCTGATTGGTGAATTTGTGTTTTATAAATTTTGATCCTAGTAACTAAAATATTTCGAACTGTAGCATAGGTTTAAATTCTAATGAATACGATCACAAGAGAATTTAAAAATATATATATATACAATTTAACATGTCACATTATAAGTTTTATGACATCAATAACACAAAGGATATTCCAAAAAGAAAAAAGAAAAATAAATAAATAACACCTAAAGGCAGAGAACTCCCATGTGCATTGGGTTCTCAACTACAATTCAGACCTTCAAACATAAATGCAAACAATCAATCATTTTGCAGCATTAAATTCAGAAATTTCCAAAAATCAAAAGGGCGGAGAATTACCGTGTAGTACGGCGTACAGGCTCCCATTGCGGATGAAATCGGTGACGAGCAGCTTCTCATCGTTGGCGTAATAATACGCCCTCAGCGGCACGATGTTGGGGTGGTGGACCCTACCAATAGAGTCCATCTCGGCCTCAAAGTCCTTAAACTTCCACGTGGCGTTTCCCTCGCTGAGCCTCCTGACTGCTACGATGGTCGCCGCCGCACCCGATCCCTTCCCTCCTCCGGCCACGACTCTGTAGACTATCCCGCTCCTGCTCTTCCCTACCACGTAAGCTGATGCCCTTAGCAGATCCTCCAAATCCAAACCAAACCCCTCGTCCATCACCACGAATTTACCTTTTTGCCCCTCTTCCCCCGCAGCCACGTCATCGTTTTCCTCAGCTTCGCTCTCCTTTCTTCCATTTTTACCCTGGCCGGCGTTCCATTTTCGCCTGAGCAGCCACACCGACACAGACACTGCGCCGATCACCACAGAAACGCCGGAGATTATCGGCACAGTCACGAAGCCTCCGCCGCCGCCGCCGCCGCCATCTCCATCGTCGCCGAAGCTAGGGCTCGAATTCAGAGGCTTCCGAGGGTTTTCGTCCTCGTCGTCGGTCGAGCTCCTCGAGAGATTAGGGTTTCGCGCCTCCGGACACTGAGTGTCGAGAGGGAATCCGCAGAGGCTAGGGTTCCCGGAGAACGCCGTCGGGCCCTGGTTCAGCAGCGACCCGACCTGAGGGATTTTTCCGGTGAGGTTGTTGTGCCTGAGATCGAGGCTGACGAGGACTGGAATCTGTCCGTACGACGGAGGAATTCCACCGGAGAATTTGTTGTAGGAGAGGTTTAGGCTTCCGACGAGGCTGTGGAGGTCACCGAGGGAGGCCGGGAGGGAGCCGTTGAGGTGGTTGGAGGAGAAATCGAGGTGCCTGAGGGACTTGAGGCCGGCGATCTGGGCCGGGATTGGGCCGGAGAGGGAGTTTCGCGAGAGGTCCAGGACGATGAGGCTGGAGGCCTTGAAAAGGTTGAGAGGAATGGGCCCGGAGAAGTTGTTGTGGGCCAGACTGAGTCGCTTGAGCGAGTCGAGTCGGCCGAGTTCCGACGGAATGTAGCCGGAGAAGCCCTTGTTAGGGACGTACAGGTCGGTGACGCGGCCGCGCGTGCAGACCACGCCCGGCCAGCGACACGACGTCGTATCGGACTCCGACCAGGACGCGAGAAATCCGCTGGGATCGGCGTCGATGGCGGCTTTCAACGCGAGGAGTGAAAGTCCATCGGAGTTGAGAGCGAACGAGAAAGAACAAAAGAAAATGACGAAGAAGAAGAAGAAGATGGTGAGCATCAATGGCTTCGTCATTGATGGAAGTGGAAGAACCATTTCTGAGACAGATTTTGAGTTTTCTTTTGTTTTTTTTTTACAATGCCGATCAGTTCTGATTCATTTGGCGAGAGAAATTCGGTTTCTCTGCAACGAGAAGTTGCATGGATTGAGAAAACGGAAGAAAATAGTTTGGAGAAGAGGAAGAAGAAGAAGTGGGTTGTGTTTGAGTTCGAACTAGGAAAGTTTTAAGTGAAGTTCTCGAGGAAAGGTGGCGAGTTCCAACGTGGGTAATTTGAATTTTTCTGACAAAGGATCCCTAATTAAGTGATAAAATACTCAAATTAAAATTTTTTCGCTATTTTTTTTAATGTAATGTAGCAATAACGGATTCAAATTTAAACTTTAGGAGGATGTTTGTTTGAGTTTTTAAATTACAGTTTAAATTATTTTATTATAGTATTTTCTCTCATAAAAATTTAAATTTTTATTCAAATATTTAAACAAAACGAACTCAGAATATTATTTCAAATTTTTTAAATAATATATTATAATATAATTAGTTAGATATTAAAATTGGACAAAAATTTGAATTATGTAATAATCATGATAGATAAATTTAAATTCAATACGAAATTAATGAATTAATAGTGTGGGAGAGTCTTTTAAAAATATTATAATATGTAAGAGTTTTATGTTATAATTGTTAAGAGTTTTTATTATTGATAAAGTGTTTGATAAATATGGTTAAAATTAACTTTTTGATTAGAGAATAGTATAAAACTCTTATAAACTACAATAAAAAATAAAAAATTATTTAATAAAAAGCTCTCATATGTTATAACATTTTACATGTAAAACTCACATATTTGCCAAACTGTCCTGTTAGTTAATTAGTTAGTTTTAACCATGTTAATCAAATATCCCATGAAACTCACTTGTTAGTACTTTCATTTACTTTTACATGTAAAATGTTCACTAAACTAATTAACTAACTCCATTAACATGTCATTTTTTTTACTAACCACCCTTTAAAAATAGAAAAGCAAAAAAAATAATTAGCCAATTAGTTTAAATTCCTGCCGCTGAAATACAAATGTTTTAGCTAATACGTGTAAAAAATGGAAAGTATGGCTATTTATCCATCTGTTTTCTGTACGACTTGACCGTTGTCCACAAACTCAAAAGAACGAGGGAAAAAAAAAAAAAAAAAGGACTTTTTCAGCAAGAGAGAAAAGGTTGGTTTTCATTCAGGACGCGTGTTTAAGTGGGGACAGCATTGTAATTTCAGTAATAGTGTCAGAAAATCATTGAAACAAAGAAAAATACGCTTTGTGGTGACAGCTTTTCAGTTCCACTACTGAAAGGTCATTTCAGTAATTCCAAGTCGGATTTTTAGAATTCAAAATGACAGTGACAGTGCAACGGCTGAGAACAAACAAGCGGGATTTTTATTTTTATTTTATTTTTTGTATTTATATTACAATGCTGTTTTGTTATGCTGTTTGGTAATAATTTTTATATTTTGTTTGTTTTACTTATCTGAGCATGAAAATTGACAACATTTGCTTCATTTGGCCCTAGTCATGTACTTTTTTTGCATGTAATGTACACACGTTTTCTAAAATCTTGCATGAAATTTCTACGTTTTTGAATGAAAGAAAAGAGCTGCCAATAGATTCATGTTAGATACCATGTGGCATTATTGCGTAATGACTTGTAAGTTGTTACCCCCTTTTCTTTGTCTTGAGTAAAACATGATCATAAATTCCTAGTTCTTTAGGAAAAATAATAATAAATCTATAGTTAGGCTCAAAAGGTGCTAGGCAAAGTCCATCATTTACTCCATGATAGTGTTTAAGAACCAATTTTTAAGTGCTATGATGTAAAAGCACTCCCATATTACAGTGTAAAATAAAAATATGCTGTAGCGTAAAGCTCTCACATGTTATATTATTTAAGTTCTAACTTTAAATTCTAAATATGACAGTATTGGTTGGAAAACAAAGAACTATGGTGTAGAGATTTTGAGGAGAGCTCGTGGTTTTCAATCTCGTCTGTTCTCTTGGACGAGGGGAAATGCCAAATGTCGTTGCATATAGACTTGGCAGCTAGAAACTTATTTATTTATTCAAAAAAATTTCACAATAAATAAAGGGTGTTTGACATGATGGTTAGAACTATTGGTTAGAACTATAAATACTATAGCATGTGAGAGCTTTACATTGTAGCAACTTTTTTACTTTTAATGTAGTATGTAAGAGCTTTACATTGTTCTTAACTAAAAATTGGTTAGAACTAACGAATGCCAAACAGGCTATAAATAAAAAAAATAAATACGAACTTGACTCAAGATTGGAAACATGGAAAAAACTTCCTTGAACCTTTTTGCTTAAATAGACATGTGCTTTTAAGATCTTTTGGAAAATTAGTGTTTGGCATGATGGTTAGAATCCTTGGCTAGAACTATAAACACTGTAGCATGTAAGAGCTTTATACTGTAATAATTTTTTGCTTTTACTGCAGCATGTGAGAGCTTTACACTGCTTCTAACTGAAAAGTTGGTTAGAATCAATTAATGCCAAATGGGCTATAAATGATGAATGAAAGTAACAAGCTGGATATGTATAGCTCAGAAGTATTAATGCAAGCAACATTGCTAAAGAGCAACAACAGCGCCAAGTACGTGACAGACAGTTTAATGAATAATCATATTACATGGTAAATGAACTTCCTTTGTTGCATTTGCTTTTACAATCACATCGATGTTGAGTATCAAGAATTGATATGTATCTGTTTGAAAAAAGTAATATGTAGCCGAGTTCATGCTTTTTAATTTGCATATCATCATCTTTATACGATGTGGATCAAATTCGTATCTCCTAAATTCAACTCTCACCTTACTCCATCCCATGTTAATCTTTGACCAATTGGTCATCGGCAATTTAGGTAGCATTTTTGCACCATTACTAAAATGTTTAACAAACCGATTTAAATTGAAAAAATTAATTCAATAATTATAGCATATGAGAGCTTTATGTTGTTGCAGCTTTTTATTTTACACATAATACTTTGTGTTGTTATTGGTTTGAATTAATTGTTAAAATTGATTTACCAAACAGAAGGTACATAACATACAAGTTTTTAATCACCTAAATGTTAAAACTGATAATTTTATAAGGTGCTTAGTAAATGAGTTTGAGTTTAAAAATAACTTCAAATATTATAGTTTATAAGAGTTTTACACAATAAATAATTCACGCTCAAGAGTTTGAATATTTCAATTGCAAAACAAATGTCTCATTTTTATTTTTTTTCAGGGAAAAGAGAGGAGAGCAACATGCAAATCAAAGGAACAGCAACTAGGAGGGGAGGGGCGTAGTGGATGGCGCCACCTCTACAACCGCAAAAGGGACTGGATACATTTTTGAGTTTGTTTGGTTCGAGTATTGAAATAGAGTATTTAAATAAAGATTTAAATTTTTATAAAAGAAAATATTATAACAAAATTATTTAAATCGTAATTTAAGTATCAAAATAAACGATTCTCTTTTTTTAATAGTCTTATTACTATTTAGGGGGTGTTTGGCAGTGGTGGGAACCACTCAGTTCCCACCACAATCTCAGTTATAAACAGTGTAAAGCTCTTACATGCTACAGTAATAATAAAAAAATATGCTACAGTATAAAACTCTCATATGCTATAATAAAAATGATTCTCACCACTGGTTCCCACCGCCCATCTAAACACCTTATTAGTTCCGCCGAGAAAAAGATGGACCTGATTTTTGTTATTACGATTATGACACCAGGACCATAGGAAATCATTGCAGATAGAGCCTTTCAACCTCTCTAACAAGTGTTTGAAAATAAAACGGCCCCAAATCATAACACCACATGGACCCCTTCTTCTGAGTATTTGGTTGGTGAATCTCGTGTCTGTGTCAGGCCACCTGCTCGCAAAAATCCCTATTGGCGCAAAGCTTAGCAGATACATATGATTACCCTAACTGGGAACCTGATAACGTTAGAAATGAAAGGTGACCATCGGTCAAAGTGAAATAGCATCTCCAGTATAAAATTAAATTTTAACGTTTGCATGAAAAAATAACCCTACAATAGTATGTTATTTTTAATGTTAAATTTGACACTTTATGCTTAGGGTATCTCCAACTCTGCGTTAAAACGGAGAAAAACGTCAAATTTTTACTGATTTTCAGCCCTCAAATGTAGTTGTAGTACAGTGCTGCTTCATATATGGTGTAGCAAAGTAGTGCTCTATCTTTTTCTTTTTTCGTTTTTTTCTTTTCTTTAGGTTTAATCAATTAAAAAAATCTCTCATAATAAAAAAAGAAATATAAACAAGAATAAAAATATATATATAGAATATTCTTTTTAAAGTAAAGTTTAAAATAAATAGATTAAAGATGAGCTTTTTAGGAGATATAAAATTATTCTATTTTGAAGATAGAACAACTTTAAAATAAAATAATAGGCTAGAAATAGTTTTAGTAGAAAATTTGTCACCAAATATAACATGTACTAATTTTTATCATTTGATTATAATTGATTTATTTATTTATTTTTCCATTTAATCATTGCAATATTGATATTTTTAAATTATTTTAAAATAAAATATCTATTTTTATAACTTTGATAAAGAAAAACAATCAGTTGCCCCATTTGACAGAGGATTACGAATAAAAAAATAAAAATAAAAATAAAAAAGATGCAGCATTTGACATAGGATTACGAATGAAACTAACATATCAAATATGTCATATTTGCACCTTTTTTTGGTGTAAATTATAATACTGACATTACAATTAATTGAAAAAGGACTAAAGCCACAAGCTTTGTGTGAAAGACTTTCTATTTCCTTGCCAATTTTATGCTTGACTCCAGAAATTTGTCTCAGAATCCCTTGGCCAACTAACCATAGAGCTATAAAACACAATGGTGACAGCAGATTTTTAAAATGAGGATGACTGTAACAGAAAAAGTGAAATTTTTATTATGTTTATATCAGAAGGGTACAAATTTATAATAATTATATATTTGCTGCATCATGTTTTATACTCATGCAGCTATTCCTCCTCTCCTTTGTCAAGACACATTCTAGTCTCCCTCTCTCTCTCTCTCTCTCTCTCTCTCTAAAGTGTAGACTTAGCAGCCTTATTTCCAGGAATCTGCAAAGCGTCATAATGGCCAAAACCGTGATAGAGAAGTCTAATTGGATTCTCCATGCCATGTTCTTGGCCATACTCAGCAATAGATATTAAGCCACCAGCTTCCCTATCATGCATGTAGACTGTGATTGGCATCCTGCAAGCATCAAGGGCCTACATCAATTCAAGTAAAGGGTGTTTGGCAAAATCAATTCTAACCAAAACTTTTGCTTGTTATAGTGTAAAGCTCTCGTTAACGATTATAAAAAATGAGCTACATTATAAAGCTCTCATATGCTACAGTTTTTAACTCAAAAGTTTCAATTCTAATCACACTTTCCAAACACCCTTTACAAGCCGAAGCCGAAGCCGAAGCCCAGGCCCATTTTCTTCTCCCAGCCCAGTAACAATACCATGTGTCTAGAGAGGGAGTCTAACCGAAGAACGTGCGAAGCCATGAATAGTTCAGGTTCACCTCCCCAAACATGTGGCTTCCTCATCTGTGCCACGTATGTATCAAAATCACCTTCCACAAACCTGTGACACAGAAAAGCCATGAAATAATTTCCTTTGAATTGTGTAGATGAAGTAACCAGATGCGGAAGATAAAATTGTAAGAGGATGGTCTAAACCTATAAAGCCTGCACTCAGTTAAAGTAGAACACAGTTGCACACTTTTTTTTTTTTTTTTTATAAATAAAATTGTAATGTGGGCTAAGTAGGAATTTGCTTGGAAAAGACACGACTAATGAGATTACAGGGTTGAGGGTGTGATAACAGGATTTTATGAAATGAGTTACAGAATTGGGGGTAGTTCAAGAATTTGAAGCTTCAAGGGTGATGGTCTGAAGATAATCTTTAGCTTGGGCCGAATACAGTAAAATGCTTGTCTTTTCTCTCTTGCTCGACTGATATGCCTCTGGAAAAGGGCAGTTTTCTTAAAGTCCACCAGCAATACAATTCGGGCTAGGATCCAAAGTTTGTGAGAGGAAGAGGTGAGTGTCCATAAAACTGCAGAAATCTATACCATTTATTAAGAACCGACATGATCCAACTTACAGTGATCGATACTATAAGGCAGCCAAGAGGTCATCCACAAAACTGGAAGTCATGATTCACAAATTTCCCATAATTTTACTAACATGAAGAATAAATACATCGTTTCTGGTAATACTCGTGAGAGCATCATGACTCACAAAAATAAAGATGATGAAAATAAAACTAACTTATCAGAATGGTGTGAGAGCGCAGATCAGAAAACTAACCATTCGGACTCTTCTCTCCTTTTGATGAACTCATCTGCAACCTGAGCAAATTAGAAGATGAAAAATATCAGGGTCACTTTGAATATGGTTAATTCAACGTGGACAATTTGTTTTTGCATTAACCCACAAATTTCCTATTCATTTCATTTAGTCAAGGGCACTCTCGTAAAGGATGAAGCGGATCTAAAGTACCACCAAGACCGAACATCACTAAAGATTAAGGATGAAAAGGAAACACATTATGATAAAAACCTATTAATCAAGTTTTGGGTTCTCAGAAAATAAATGCAAATGCAATTGTGCAAGTGAACGACGCTTTCTTCATTGAAGAAATAGAAAATTTCAAGGAAAGAAATTGGAAACTGGTACATCATGACAAAGGTGCGCCTAACATACCGTAGCCCTCAACTCGTCAGCTAATTCTCTCTGGAGGCTCTCACTTGGAGCTGGTTTCCCAGATCGTAAACAAGCTCCATGAGCAACAGAACGGAACAAGCATCTTCCATCTCCAGGTATTCCTGCACGGTATGGAGCAGTTATCTACACTTTGACAACCAAAGGAAATGAAATCAATACAAGAATTGTTGCGAACATACAGACTCTGAACCACCAGCAATAAGTTTTAAATATCATGAAGAGCAGGCAAGTTTTGCCGCTCACCAGTGATGAAATAGTCGTTGTAGACTTTCTTTCCATGTGCCATTTTAACATACAATGAATCACATTCATCATCGCTATTGTCATCACCCTGAGCTGCTTCAGCTTGAACAGGTTTGGAACGCGAATAAGAAATCAGCATTGCGCCAAGTAAACCGGCAGTGGCACAATTGTTTTTCGGGAGAATTCTTTGTTTGGGCACTAGAAGCCTCATGCTCATTGCAGTGTTTGCTAATGAAATTTTAAGGTGTCTTCTCTGAGGCCCCGCAGCACTAAGTGAATCCTTAACCGTTAAAGACCATAATTTTCCCTTTTCTTTAGAGAAGCAAGAGCTGATAAAGCACTTCTGGAATGTTTGACTACTATTGGAGGGATGATTCTCGGAGACAGACAAATGAGCGTACCTTCTTTTTGAATGCCCTGGATACAAACGGAAACAATAAGAATTGTATGACTTTCGGGAAACCACGCTACACAACTTGCTGCCCATCTGTGTTTGAATATTGCTACTCAGACAGGCGACACTCTTCGTACATGCGCCAATGGAAAGGCAAACAATCATGTTTTCATAACCTAAGAAAAAATGAGAAAGCATTAGTTACAAACACAAATCAAGTGTGTATTGCCCGGAAACAAACGCGAACACCCCCGAAAAGAGGCTATGTACATTGAAATAATCATTAATCAAATTACCCCAATATTCAAAATTCAGCTTCTTTCCATTCTACATCAATAGAAGTCCTCCCTAGAAGTTAAAAACCTGCTACAAGAAAGCATCAAAGGAATTTACAAGCAATGTACAGCTAGGCAGACCTTAGCTCAATGAGAAACTACTGAATTGCAGGGATTTAAAATGCAGAACAAATACATCATCTAATCCCTTATTTTCTAGTTCTCTTCACCAGTCATAATTTCAAACGTCCAGCTACAAAATGGCAACAATTTTGAGCAAAACAGGCAGCTGTATTTGCATCTTTCCAACCAATGTTGCAAATGCCTTAACAGTATGCGGACTCAATAGCCAGAGTTTAATTTACACATATTAAGTTAAGGAAATCCATTTCTTCATATTGTGATTATAAACCACCTGTTCAAAACGTATAGGAAGTTCCTTAAGATAAATACCTGATCACAAGATAAGAAAATTAAAAAAAAAAGTTAAAACACTTTTCTCGATCTGGGCAAATGCATTCAGTTCATTCGCTAGAACAAAATACAACTTACCTAGAATTCCTTCTAAACTTGAAAACAGCACACCAAATTTTTTATTAAGAAAACAAGCTAAAGGCCCAAAGGCAAACCAAATTTTTTATATCCCCATAAAGTACCAATTTTGAATGGACATTTTCGATTCACACCCTCCATTTTTCTTCCAAAAGCAAAAACAATTCATTGGACCTCAAAAGGGACAAATGAATTGGAAGTTTCTAGAACCCAAAACATCAAAATTTGCTAGGATTCAATTATCAATTAGCATTTCAAAACCCCACAACAAAATTTGCTAGAAATTCATGTAAACTATGAAGATGGAACAAGAAACCAAACCTGTGGAGTCCCAAATACAAATGAAGAAACAGGAAAACGAAGAACCCAGAAAAGAAATGAAGTTACTTTAGGTGAAAGGTTATTATTATGTAAGATTCTAGAGCAAGGAAGAAGGTTCCGAGAAGTAAGGAATAGCCGCCTGCACCAAAGTCCCACGTGCCTATGTTGCAGACCAAAAAAAAAAAAAAAATATTATTTTGGTTTTGTTTTGGTTCTTCTGAATGTGAAGCTTCCTTAGATTTTGTGTCGACGAAGTAGTGTTTTGCTCTACAAATGCTTTGATTTGATTTTTGTTTTGGTTCTTTTGAATGTGAAGCTTCCTTGATTTTGTGTCGACGAAGTAGTGTTTTGCTCTACACAAGCTTTGATTTGATTTGACAGTGGTTTGATTTGAGTTACTTATTTAAATTAGAATTTGAATTAATGTTTTAAATTGTTATTTAAATTGATATTTGGATGTATATTTAAATTTTAATTTGAGTATTGAACAAAATTAAAATTTGTATTTGAAGAAGTAGTGAAAAAATTTCCTCTCACAATGAAAAAAGAATCATCTAATTTGGATATCAAATGAAATAGTTATGATTTTTTCTTGCAAATATAAGAGAGAAGATTTTAACTTTTACTGTAGAAAAAATATCTGAGTATCAAAAGTTTTAAAAAAATCGACCTAATCCAGCTAGAGGGAAAATGTTGTTGTTTCTATTTCTGTACACGTGGAATGGAGCCTAAGCATACCACTGTTTAACTATAAATTATTGACATTGTTAGTCTTAAAACCGTAGCATTATAATGATTTATAAGGTGTTTGGCGTGATGGTTAGAACTGCTTTTACTATACCATATGAGAGCTTTACATATAGTAATTTTTTTCTTTTTATTGTAGCATGTGAAAGCTTTAAACTGTTCATAACTGATAAGTTGGTTAGAATTGCCCTTGCTAAACGACCTATTAGTCCCTAAGAGGGTGTTTGAAAGGGCACGGTTCCTATCATTTTTTCAGTTATAGACAATGTAAAGCTCTCACATGCTACAGTAAAAAAATCGCTACATTGTAAAGCTCTCGTATGCTATAGTAGAAGTGGTTCTAACTAACAGTTCTCACCACCTTTCCAAACACCCTATAAAATTTAACTTCAATCTCGACAGATTATCCTTTTTTTTGTTGTTTTGACAATTTTGGTCACTAACATAATATTGACCAACGATTTCTAAATCCAATATAAATAATCACATCTTAACATGTAAATAACTGAACTTTATATAAATAATTAAGATTAGTGCAAAATGTTGTTTTTTTATAGTTAAAGTGGAAAATGTTATAGTTCTTAATAGATTTTAATAAGAGTACAAATAATATTATACATTTAGTGGAGAATGCTATGATAAACTATCTAAAAATTTTATTGATAAGAATCTTTATCATTTTTAATTTTTTTTTATTTTTTAACCGTCGGATTAATATTCAATGTTGTAAGATCTATGTTTCATATAAATAAAAATAAATCCAACCTTATATTATCATTTTTATTTTCAGATCAAAATTTTTAAAACAACAAATAAAATTCAAAAAGAAAAAGAAAAAGAAAAAGGAGACGAACAAATCTCCTCTGTTACTGGTTTTGTTCTCGACGACGTCAAATTTCGCCAAATCAAGTCTCGAATGGCAAGGGTTGCGATTCCATGGGAGTTTTTCAAGATCTTAGCAACACGGCAATTGCAGTGGTGTTGCGGCCGAGCTCGCGAACAAGTGACTGAAGAAAAATCACAACGGTTGCCGAGGGACTAGTGGGCTGGGCTTCGCAAACTGGTTGGATAGTTGAAGAAATGACTGGCAAGTTCACAACTTGAGTTTTCGAGATCTCCAATGGTGGATTTGACGGTTGAGGGCTGTGAGGTGGCATGGGTAAATGGCTAAGGGAGTTGCCAAGGGACGGGTGGCACGACTTAACATCGTAGGAGATAGGCGGAGGAAGGACGCAATGTGCGCTGCCATCAGAAGAGATGAATCATCGAGGAACGGTTAGGCTTCACGTTGTCATCAGAGGAGGAGAACGATGAGTCGCCGAAGGTGGGCTCTGTTGCCATTGGAAGAGATGCATCACCGAGGGATGGAGGACCGCCGTGATCTGGCGTCGTCGAGGAAGATCCCCACCCAACCAGACGGTCATTAGCAGCCATGACAACTTCTTTTCGACAAAATTTGAAGAAATACCCCACCTAGAAATTCATTTGGAGAAATTTCCTTCTTTTTTTTGGGCACAAAAAATGGCTGGCTTATGGCATCTTTTTATCCATTTCAGCCCCTCCACATTAGCATGCCCTTTCCAAATGCAAAGCCCAAAATTTGCCTTAAACTCCCCTGCCCTAAATCACAGCCCTCCCTAATTCATCGAGCCTCCCTAATCTCTTAGAAATTTTTTCCTTCCTTAGTGCCCAAGCAGAACCAAACTCTCGCATTCTCTCTCGCTACTCCGAACTCTCCCAAATTCTTCTCTCTTCTTCTCCCAACTCTCATGCTAGAACTTTGGTTGTCTGTCTTTCCTCCCCTCTTCCAGCTCTGTTTTGCTTAGGCACGCCTCTGCCTGGATGATTGTCGCCTCCAAACCAGAGCCGCGAGCATCAGCGCCGACGATCGTTGACCTCCGTTCTGCCATTCCATTCATGTCGCTAGACGCAGCAAACCATGACCGATGACCCAATGGAGGTAACCTATAGATAATTTAACCCTTAGATTCTCATCAACTTAATTCAATATGCTCACGCTTTTTTCCACATCAAGTTATTGTTATTTTTAATGATGTTCGTATTTACAATATATATTTATCCATAGTAGCAAATGACTGATGAAGAAATGAAATTTCATTTTCAATCTCAAATCAAATCAAAAGAAAATGAGTGTTTTGTATGTGATTGTTTCGATTTTGGTTTGGCAATTGGGTTAACATTGCATTGTTGGAAAAAATAGTACGCAACAGAATTTTAAAAATTTTATATTAGAGTATTTTTCAAAACACAAGTTTGACACGCTAAATGCATAAATTAACTAGATCTTACTAACATTTGTATGCTGAAGAACTTTCGCAATCCGTGAAGAGAAGTAACGTTCTAGAAGAACATCAACCAACTGGTCTTCTTTGCTATTCTTTATCCATGATCGGAGTGAGTGTGGGCTTACACGTACAGCTCTTCCACCAGGCGACTCTCCTTCCAACCAATTGAGAGAACCCAAAGTTAGTGTTTATGATTTGTGAACAAGAGCTCTCAAGGAGTTTCAAAATCTCACCAGTAGAGTTTTACTTTTAATCTCTCAACTGATTTAAATAATAATGAGACTTACTCCCTTTTTTATAGAGGTTGGGCCCAAGAGTCAGTCCTTATCAGATAAGGCCTCAAAAATTTGAATCAGAATCAAATTTGGATAATATCTGATGAACTCCGCGTGAAAACGCGTGATCTTTTTATCGTGCGGCACTGTCTAATTGGTATGCCAAACTTGCCTCATCCGTAGGCTGAAGCTGAGGATCAGCATGCCAAACCTGTAATAAAAATGTCAACGAATCTGTTATTTTTCACCCGAGATTTCATAGGATAAAGTCTCAGTTTTAATTCAAATAACAAGAGAAGTTATCTAATTAAAACAACTTTATCTAGATAATCTCTAGGAAAATAAATAAATTCTTGATAATTCTACAAGTTTATCTTAATTTAATTTATTCAAAATTAAATCAACTGATAAACAGACAAGAATTCTCCAATCTCAATAATTCAACAAGTTTATCTTGAATTAATTTTGTCACAAAATTAATTCAACCGATAAATAAACATGAATTATTCGATTCTTTCGAATTTTAACCAATCTGATAAATCTGACATAAGTCACTAATTATTGAAAAAGCACACCATATCGTTACAGAGTTTTTGTGAGCTAGCAAAAAGGACCTGATGGAGCTATATAGTTCAAGCTCTCGATATTTATGAAACCCAATATCTTAGATATATATTTCATAATTATCAACTCCAATACTACTCCACTAAAAGCTTGGAGCTGCATTCTTGAACTATAAAAAATTACAAAACCTGTATAGCTAAGTCTCCATGACATATCATAGTATATCGTATTCCTATAGGATTATCCATAATCGGTTTAAAGACAAGTTCTGTCTTACATTCCTGATTATTTTTATCTTACGTTCCATTATCTCACAATCGAAAAACTTATCATCCATAAGACAGTATACCATTCGATTACACCTATGTATCCAAATGGTCAAGCACTCTAGTTTTTTAATTACGGGATAACGTATATAAGAGGATATCACTACTCCTAAAAAGGAGCTATGGATTCCATATCTATGAATAATAGGTCTACGCTATCAAGAGTTATGCCTCCAATGTACCGGCATGCGTACTATTATTAAAATGTAGGTGTTACCTTTTGGTACATCAAAAGACACAAGTCAAGATAACGGGCCCACTATTCATCTTAAGATTAAGATACAATACAAATGATTGTCCAAAGTGAATCGATTTGTCGAGACAGAATTATTAATCCAAATCAATTCACTTTATATCCTGATCCAACATATTGTCACCTATGACAATTTGCCAATATTTCTATTTGTGAAGTCCACCTCCGATGGTCAAAACAAACCATCCTCCGTTAAGGATATAGACAACATAACAATCTTTACATGAATAAAGCGTCCAACTTTATTTCCTTAATTGTAGATTTTACGATTTAGACCGTCATCTTAAGAATAGTGTCTTTCGCATAATTTTTCTATCATATGCCCAATTCTTAAAGGTTTAGACCGACAGTCTAAGACTATTGTTTACTTAACATACATGCAATAAATATGAATGAAAAGAGGACAAGATTTGGTATATAAATAATAAATAAATTCTTTATTGATAAAAATGTCTCCAAAAATATATTACATTTTTGCTCCTAGGGCGTACACGTCTAACAATCTCCCGCTTATACTAAGTGAGTAAATATGACAAATCTCGCATCCCCATAGTTCCCACATGCCTCTCGAAGACTCTCCCAATAAGTGTCTTCATGAATCAATCAGCTAAATTGTCCTCTGATGCGATTTTGCACACAATGACATGCCCGCCTTCTATGAAGTCCTTTATCACATGATACTTCCGATCAATATGCTTACTCTTCTTGTGAAATCTTGGTTCTTTAGCATTAGCTACCACTGCACTGTTATCACAATACAGTGATACTGCCTTATCCATACCATGATCTACCTTAAAATCCCCAAGGAACTTGTGGAGCCACACTGCTTTTTTCGAAGCATCACTAGCTGCCACATACTCGGCCTCCATCATTGAATCTGAAGTGCAATCTTGCTTCACACTTCTCCAACTGATGGCACCGTCGCCCAGAGTAAACACAAAACCTGAAGTCGATCTCCTAGAATCCAAACAAGATTGAAAATCCGAGTCAATATATCCTAGAAGAGTTAAGTCCTCACCCGAATACACAAGCATATACCCTCGAGTCCTTCTTAGGTACTTAAAATATACTTTATCGCAACCTAGTGGTTCGGTTCTGGATCTGCCTGAAATCGAGTTACAATTCTGACCGTATAACAAATATCCAATCGTGTGCAAAGCATGGCATACATGAAACTATACACTGCTGAAGCATAAGGCACCTTTTGCATGTATTCTTTTTCTTCATCAGACTTTGAAGAGTCTTTCTTAGAAAGAATAATTTCAGACCTAGATGGTTGCCCACCTTTCTTGGAATCCTGCATTGCAAACCTCTTGAGAATTTTATCTATCTAGCCAGCTTGTGACAAAGCTATAATTTTGTTCTTCCTATCCCAAAAAATCTGGACACTGAGAAAAAAAAATGAGCCTTACCCAAGTCCTTCATGTCAAACTGCTTAGTCAACCATAACTTGACCGACGACAATGCCCCAACGTCATTGCCAATTAGCAGAATGTTATCTACATAGAGCAGTAGAAAAACTACTTTTCCATCTATAATGTGTTTGTAAACACATGGCTCATCCACATTTTGTGAGAACCCATAAGTCTAGATCGCCTGATCAAACCTTATATTCTAAGAACGGGAAGGTTGTTTGAGTCCATAAATTGACTTTAGTAGCTTACAAACCTTACCCTTCTGACCCTTGACCTTGAACCCGTCTGGTTGTTCCATATAAATGGAATCATCAAGATAGCCATTTAGAAAAGCCGTCTTGACATCCATCAACCAATTATGGTAATCGAGAGCAGCAGCTATGGACAAGAGAATCCATATGGACTTAAGCATAGCTACAAGCGAAAAGGTTTCCTTGTAATCGATTCCTTCCTTTTGCGTATAACCCTTAGCTACTAGTCTAGCCTTAAAGGTTTTGACCTTTTTATCCACTCCTTTTTTCTTTTTGAGATCCACTTACACCCTATAGGTTTTACCCCTTTGGGAAGATCTACAAGCTCCTAGACCCGATTAGTCTCCATAGACTTCATCCCTATGTTCATAACCTCTTCCAGAGTTTCGAATCCATATCCTCCATAGCCTCTACATAAGTATAAGGATCCCTACAATGTTCATCATGTTCAGCCAAAAAGGCCTCCCCATTGAATATATACCTCTTAGGTTAACGTCTGATCCTCCCACTACGCCAAAGCCCCTTAGGTTATTGTTTAGGTTCGTTTGGTTTTTCTACACTAAGCGGAACGATTTCATTCAAAACCTCTAGAGTGATTGGATCACTCCTCAACTCCTTAAGCACTACTTTGTTTCGAGGCTTAAAATTGTCCATGTAACTCTCCTCAAGGAAGGTTACATTTGTTGAAACCACGACTTTATTTTCCCTTAGGTTGTAGAAATAACCCCCTTTAGTTCCTTTTGGAGATCCTATAAAAACACAAACTTTCGAATGTGCCTTCAACTTATTCGCATCCTTAAACGGGACATGAGCCGAACATCCCCATATGCGAATATGGTTTAAGGATGTCTTCTTGCCTATAACTCGTGAGGAGTTTTAGGGACCGATTTTGAAGGCACGTTGTTCAAAAGATAACATGCGGTTTGTAATGCATATCCGTAAAAGGATAAAGGCAATAATGAATAACTCATCATCGACCTAACCATGTCTGATAAAGTCCTATTTCTTCTCTTCGTCATGCCATTCTGCTGCGAAGTACCTGGCACAGTCAAACGGGATAAAATCTTATTCTTTAATAAGTGTCCTAAGAACTCATTAGAAAGGTACTCACCACCTCGATCGGATCGAAGTGTCTTTATAGGTCTACCCAATTGCTTTTTCACTTCAGTCTGAAACTCCCTGAACTTGTCAAAAGTTTCACTTTTGTGGTGCATCAGGTACATATACCCATACCCTGAGTAATCATCAATAAAAGTGATGAAATACTCATACCCTCCTCATGCCTAGATGTTCATCAGTCCGCAAACATCACTATGCACAAGTTCTAGACCTTTGGCCCTATTGCCCTTTAACTCGAATGTTCTTTTGGTCATTTTAGCTTCCAAATAAGATTCACATTATGGTATAGATTCCACATTTAAGTCAGTTAAAGGCCCATCTCTTACCAACCTTTGAATTCTATTCAGGTTAACATGACCAATGCATAAATGCCAAAGATTAGCCTTATTAGAGTGAGAAGTTTTAAGTCTTTTAGAGTTATTATCATTCATCTCAGCATTAAGCGATAAGTCCATCTTAGGTTTGATAAAACATAGATTATTTTGCATTTATCTAGAACAGATAAAAGATTTATTTTTACGAATCACCACTTTATTATTAAAAGAAATCAAATAGGAGTCTTTAAATAAACAAGCTATAGAAATTAAATTCCTTTTGAATTTAGGAACATAAAAACAATCTCGCAAAAACAAACTCCTATATTTATCAAAATAAAGAAGGACATCTCCCACTGCTTCAGCCAACACCAAGGATTCATCTCTTAGCAACAAACGAAATCAAGAAATTGGTGCATTCCTACAAGTCTTTTGATAATGCCTATATTGTCCTCATCTAGCGCATTTATTTCTTCTTTGCATAGTGCTCTCGCCTGTACTCGGAATTCTTTTTTGTTCTGACCTACTGCCTCTTCACTTAACATTAGGCGGTAAAATGCGCATTTCCCTAATATCATCGGGAATCTCCCATTGGGATGAATCTAGTACAGGATAAATTGCCTCCGCATATGCATTAACCAATGTATTCGTCTTGTAATAATGTGAATATAAATCATAAACAAATGTTTCTGCCTTCCCGTAGTTGCATGTTCACATGGCATCTGATCTAGATCGAACATGTGACAAGTACAAGTTCTCAATCTAATGTTCACTATTGTAGAAACCTCCCCACCTACAACGTGGTACTCATCAATATTGAGCTTGTTGGCTGATAAAAATCTAGCTCTATCATACTTGTTATGGAGTATCTTCTCATTCTATGGTGTCAAAACTGAGGTATTAACAATGGAGTTGGTCTGTCTTTTGTTAAACTACAATGACATCGTTCCCAACACATAATCTAACAAGGCAACAATAGGGTAATCTTTGACATCTTCAAGCATTCCATTCAATGATTCAGCAAGGTTTGAAGTCATAATATCGTATCTATTTCCTTTAAAATGAAACTAAGACCAGTTCTCAAAGCCAACTTGCTCTTGTAGGTATCTCCTAATGCGTGGATAATCAGAACAAAGATCCTTGAAAAAGATATCAAACTCATCAATTCAATAAGCATTAGTAGCTTTAAAGAACAATGGTAGAACACCGCTAGAATAGAAGGTAGCCTTGATGTTCTGCTCCACATGAAATGTACAACAGCCATGGAGTGCTAACTCATAAACTGTCTCAACAACCTTTTTAATACTTCGATGCCTATTAGATATGAAAACTAAATCTTCACAATCTTTCACAGCTTTGAGAAGAACTATGTCTAAGATGCATTATCTTCTTTGTCCACAATCCGCCAAGCGATGGGATAACAACAATGTTCACTGTCTTGAGCAGTGGCCACAAATAGCATGCCTATAAATTTTCCCTTCAGAAATGTTCCATCGACAACTATTACTTTCCTCATGCAAACAAATCCTCGTATGCAAGGTCCATGTGCCACAAAAAGATATTTAAACCTATTAGAATCGTCTACCTTAATGTGGGTAATAGTGCCATGATTTACAGACTTGAGCATATGACAGTACGATGGAAGGATGGCAAAACTTTCTTTGGCCGTACCCCTTATGAGGTTAATTGCATGCTGACGAGCCATCCAACCTTTATAGTATTGAAATCCATTCCAAATTCACTACAAACATAATTCTGTATTGATTTAGGCCGTGGACCCTGTGGTATACCTACAAATTGACTTTTGATGCACTCCCCAATAACAGAGTATGATGCTTGCCAGTGCTTTGATGAACTTTTTCTAGCAAACGAGAGTGAATTCTGTAATACTTACGAAGAATAAACATGTTTGATAATGACAACTTACATGCCCGAACACGCCACTAACAATTTGGATCCACACACTCCACTATAAGTAAATTTTTGTTTGATTTTTTTGTTAAAAACTCGAACCTTCCTTTTAAAGCTATAACATGAAGTTTCGTCCTTAACTCTCTCTTGCTTCTAAAGTGGTCACCCACTTGTATATTAGACCCATCATTGAATGTAAAACTATTCAAAGTTGAGGATGATCCGACTTCGCTTTCTTTTAAAATCACGAATGGTTATGGCGGAGGTAGTGGACCCATATCATCAGGAGCTGAAGCATTATCGTCTAAAGCAGCATCAACAAAATCACAATAAAAAAATTCATCATCTGGCGGCTTTCTTCTTCATTAGTAGGAGTTGAGGTAATCTCCTCTCGAACTACAATCTCCCATTCAACACAATTCATATCTTCTTTTTCCACCTGAACATGTAGAGGTATTATGTTACCACTGTAATTAAGTAACCCTATTAAAACTAATAGGTCATCATCGTTAGAAATTCTAATTGGCTTCATCTTATCAGAGTGTTTTGGCGGCATGTAGGTTATTTTCAATGACTTATTTCCACGATTAATTCCAGCTTTTGTACAAATCTTATTAATTAATATGCTGAACTTAGGACTCTCTTCTTCTAACATAATTCCTTTCATTTCACTTTGCGCCTCACACCACACCCAACACATGCCCATGTCCTCCAACGTCAAAATAAATTGGTAACAGAGCCATTTATTTATTGAACTGCAAAAAAAAATAAATAAATAAATAAATAATGATGTTTAGGCTAGGCCTCAATTCTAGTTCAATCAAAAGATGCTGTCAACGATTCCAATCCAAACAAAACAATTTGCTAAACATTGCATAGATATATAGATTACAACTAATGCTATTAACAATTACATAGATATATAGATTTGATCGAAAATTCACATAATCAAACAAGTAATGCGCTACTAACAAGAACACTTTAACTTTTTAGCATCATTTTTTTCATAAAAAAGGCTTTTCAGCTGTGTTTAATTAACTTAAAAACTTCTTCTCCATGTATGCAAGAGGCTTCCTAATATCAACCTTAGCTACATTTAACTACAGAGCATCCTTGCCCATACTGTACTATACTACTATTAACAATTCCTACCTAAACAAAGCATAGCACCATTGCAAAATTACCAACTGAATCAAATACACACACGTATATACATTGACAATCACATAAATTTGCTAATAAATCAATTCAAAAATTATAGCTCAAATCCTGGAACATCCAAATAAGGACTAGAAAGAAATGAAAAAAATTTACAAAAAACCTAAAAATCTCCCAAAAAAAATGTGTATAGTATTTTTTCAGCAGCCAACATATATTAAATGTAATTATATTCCATGAAAAAAGAACAAAAGAACAAAATGGACCATTACAAACTTTAAGATAAAGATCCACCTTTCTAGCAAAAGAAACAAATCCTCTTCACCTTATTCAGAAACTAACCGCTACTTCTATGTAAAGATAAAATATTCCAGAGCTAAAACTCGCCCACATTGCATAGCTAAACTAGATTGTAGACTGACTAAAATATAAGACTTTTAAAAGTCCTACTGAAAATTGTACATACAAATAACCAAACAGCATGCTAATTAAACACAGAGTGTGGCACAAACATGCAGTACACAAGCACTTTAGAGTGAACCCAGAACCCCGGAGCTTGAGAGAGACCTGAAGTATTCTAGAGTTTCATTAGGCTTTGCTATTAATTTTATAATCGTCATAGTTGGTCATGTGAACCATGTTGTTAATATTCATCTTTTATTGGAAACTATATGTTTATGTATTTTGCATTGTTGATCCCCTTAATATTCTTTGTTTTAAAAGAGAGTTCAAGTATTCTTTTGAATCAAGGTCTTGTACAAGGGTTGTAGTTTTTAGTTTTTAATTTCTTTGCTTGTTTATCATCATCATCAGTGTTGTTTATCCTTGCTTTTTAGGTGGTGACGTTGATATAAACATTAGTGGTGTTCTTCATTTGGTCACAAATATGAGATAGATTGGATTAAAAAGCTTTATGTGCTTGTTAGAAATTAGGATGCCATTACTCTCTTTGAAAAAAGAGATAAAAGGCAAAAAAAAAAAAAAAAAAATGATGACATGCCTTTATACTATAGATCTTCATTTTGAGCTCATATGTACTTTTTGCTCCATACAGATCGAACAGGTTATTCCTTGCATGATAAGAAGTGCCCCAGAGCATGAGAAAAGAAGAAAATTTGAAATTCCCATTTGTTCAAAGATTGAGCGTCGCCATAAAACGAAATAAAAGATTTGGGACTGAAGAAAGAAATTCCCATCTAAAATACCTAGTGTTATCAATGGAGACCACCTGCCAGGAATTTGTGATTAAAGAAGACAGAGAAGAAGAAGAGCTGCTGCGAAGGGCTGACCTACTCAATTGAAGAAGAAAAGAAGAAGAAGTTCGGTGGAGCTTAGGAAGGCTGGAGACGAGGGAAGAATTGGAACAATTTAGGGGAAATCAGTTGAATTCGTTTGGTTTGGGATGGCGCCGGATGGGAAGAATTTGAAAAAAGGGCAAAAAAAATTCATAATTGAGGAAATGACCTCTTTTTTTTTTTTTGCATAAAAAAATACGTTTTTCTAGGCGGGTAAACTGTCCTAGTTTTTTTTTTTTCAAAAAAAAGACGAAAATAACTGTAACGAGGAGAGGAACCTCAACAGAGTGAAAAGAAAAAAAACTGGAGCAGTTTTTATGCCCAAAAAGCATTTTTTTTGTGTCAAAAAATTGCAAAAAAAAAAAAACCATTTACCCAAAATGACTTTTTCATAAAGTCTTTTTTCAAAATACCCCGCATGGGTGAGGGGAAAGGAAGGAAAAAACATGAAAAACTAGGGATTGATTTGGGTTTTTTTTTTTTTTTCAACTTTGTTTCAGTTGCTGAGTTGGCGTTTCTTCATGGCAAATTTTTTTTTTAGATGCTTTGATGACATGGCATTTAAACCATTTGCCCAATCATAAGATTTTTTGGTCTACTTGTCAAAAAATAGTTCTTCTTGAAGCCATTTGCCTAAGCCCCCGTATTTCTTTTCTCAGTTTTTGGGGTTTTTTTTTGTTTTTGTTTTGTTATTTATTTTTTTTTATTTTAAGCTTTTGGTTTTGGTGTATTTGAATTCATTAAAATATTGGTAAGCTATTTATTTTTAACTGTAAAATATTGACCTAAAGATAAAAAAAGGTTTTTATCGATAAAACTTTTTAGAGGACTTATCATAGCTACTCCCACATTTAATACAAACATTTTGGTAAACTGCTCAGCTATCAGGCAATTGGTCACAAAGTTATTTTCTAAAATTAAAATGGGTCAACAATTAAAATTGTGAACGAACAAAAGTTCAAGAAAATATGTCAAAATTAAAAGTTCAATAACCATAATGTCATTATGTTTATAATTTAGGGAATAGTAGTGATAACAACCGTTTAATTCTCTGCTTGATTTTTCTTTATCTTATTTCTTTGAATTTCTACTAGTACTTTTAAATTCTATCCTCCCTCTTAAATTTCTTTAAATTTCTATTAGTGGTGTTTCTCAAAGTAATTTTTTCTCGAACCATTGTCATTTTCTTAAATTGTTGTCGTTTCTTCCATTATCTGTCCATCTTATGCCGTCGTCCTTTTTTTCATCTTTTGTCGTTCGTATGATATGATGTCCTTTTGGTCAGGCACTTGTTTCTTAAGCATTTCTCTCAAATATTTTTCTCAAACTATTGTCTTTTTTGGGTAGAAAATGTTGCAACTTTCACCGTTGTTCTTGCTTTGTCATCAGTCATCACATTCATATTAGAGTTGTCTGAAATGCTATCGTTTTTTGGGTGGAACAAGTTGCAACTTTCACCGTTGATTCACCGTTGTTCTTGATTTGTCATCGTTCATTGGATGTAGAGTTTGTTCGAAATGTTGTCGCTTTTAATTATGACAAGTAAGAATAGCACACGTGTTGGTTGCATTTAGAAATTAATTGTTAGGCCAAATAATATTTTCCATCAAGTTTTGGTACCTTTTAGCTTGATTTAGTTTCATTCTGGAAGAAAACATCACAGATACATATATCTCAGAAGTTAATGGTTGATTCTTATGTGAAAAAACAACCATGGATATTTTTACAAAGATGACATATTACAGAGACTTTTGTTCTTCAGAAACAACTGAGGCGTAAGGCGAAAATGGTTTTGTTTTAAAAAATGAAAATTTTTGAAAATTATGCTGATAGTGTTTTTAAAATTTTTGTCTCAAAATGTACACAAAAATATTATCAAAAACTCCCAAAACAATACTAAACGGGGTTTTGTATCTCATAGTATACATACTTGATAACAACTGAATTAAAGTATCAACAAAATTTGTGGCAAGCTTTGGCTGTATATCAAAAACCAAAAAGGTCCTCAAACTCATATTGAGGATGTTTATATACATGATGTACATCTATGAACATAATAGCCTCTAGATATGTATTAGTCAGCACCAACAGAAGGATCAATCAAGTTGAGAACATAATATCTGATTTTGACGTCCTGATTACACTCCCGTTTGGAAGCTTTCAAACTGATAATGTATTTTTTTGGGAGAATTTGACGAAAGTGCAAAAAAAAATCCTAATTGAAGAAATGACCTCTTTTGTTTTTAGAAAAAAACACGCTTTTTTATGTAGTTAGAGTGTCTTAATTTTTTTCAGAAAAAAGACGAAAATAACTGTAACGAGGAGAGGAACCTCAACAGAGTGAAAAGAAAAAAAAACTAAAACTGTTTTCATGCCCAAAAAGCATTTTTTTGGCGTCAAAAAACTGCAAAAAAAAAAAAAAAGGGTCATTTTGCCAAAATCAATTTTTCTTAAAGTTACTTTTCAAAATCCCTCTTTTTTTTTTGGAGCTTAGGAAGTTTGTATAGTCTTCAAGATCTCTTATTTCATCCTATTAAAAAGTCAATTGTATTGTATTAATATAAACATACTATATGACACAATATTAACAGTGATGTTAATAGTTTATAAAAACACCTCATTAATTTTATTGCAGCACAGCCACGATATAGCTTTGCAGTATTTTCAAATATTGCAGCAGGCATTATTCTAGAAGAATCGCTGAATTGTAGTTGCACACAACTTCTAGACAGCAATGAAAATGTTTAGTTAGTGAATAGAAATATTGTACATGCTATTATATTTAGAAAGCAATGATTTGTGTAATAACTCTATATTAACTAAAATCCTAGGTTTTAAAATTTTTATTATTTCAAAACATAATGTACAAGTATCGATATTTGAATACCGTGATATCGCTTTCACATATTCTTTCTTACATCGGTGGCACTTAAATGGTTGTTTGTACTTTATTATTGTATATTTGTGGCAGTTATAGTATGCATTATACTAGAAATTTTAGTTCAAGCTGACTGTTGGAATGTTCTTTTTGTCAAAAAATTGGTTTTCTAGGGAGTAATTTTTTTTTTTTGTTATAGTCATAATTAAATTGACTATATAATAGCTTAAGAAAAAGTGTTAAAACATGTTAAAAAATTGTACCTGTTCAACAAGATTGTATATTGTGTTATACTGTGTTGATTGGCACTATACTCTCTTTTGGTGCATAGTCACACTCAAAAGGAAGAGAGGTTTGTGAACTATAAACAAGAAGGTTTTTCAGGTAACTTTGATTTTCATTACACCTGTAAATAAATGAAATATTGTATAAATGTTTTTAGGGAAGAGCGATAGTTAATTGAAGAGAAGATAATGAAGTAGTTTTTTTTAAAAATTATTTGCTTATTATGAAAAGAAACAACTTTCAGATGTTTTGCAAAAATTATTGAATTTGTTGCAATTTTACTTGTTATGATTGTGCATTCAACATGGACAAAATGATCCTTCCCACATTGCTAGAAGTAGTTGCATTTTCCTGAAAATAAGGAAGTTTGATACAATACAGACATAAGTTAAATCATAAAATGTTTGTAATTAAGCATAAATTGAAATGTATATGTTTGTTAATGATGGAAGTTATAGAGTGGGAAGATGGTCTTTCATACTTACTCATCATTAATCAAAGTGATTTTTTGAATATGAGCTGGACCGGTGTCTGTTTGTATCTGTCTTTGTTGGATATGCCCTATTTTTTGAGCACCCACAAGTGGGTTTGACCCAAATTCAAAGGGATTGATTAACATATCCTAACTTTGATAGATATCTAATAGTAAATATTAGTTAGTAGATTTAATCCAGTTGACTGATTTTAAGTTATCATCCTATTTAGTGGGTATCTGGTTATTAATTGGGGTTTGCAAATAAGATCTATATTCAACTGCAAATTACATTTTAGGTATTTGGAAGGGTGGTGAGAACCATTTTTACTGTAACATATGAGAGCTTTATACTGTAGCAATTTTTTTTATTGTTACTGTAGTATGTGAGAGCTTTATACTGTTCATAACTGAGTTTGTGGTGGGAACCATTGCCAAACACGTACGTAAAATTTTTCTACTCTCTCCTCATCTGTTTCACGTTCTTTGTGGGTTTTCATGTTGTGGAATTTTACCAGTGTTATCGTAACTCTCATACAAGGTGAGCAAAGAATTTCTACCAAGCATAGGATCATTAGACTGCCCTAGATGTTTCTTGGACCATACCGATTTAGAGACTAGACCCAACACTCATAGATGAACACTCGTAGACGTTCCCGACAGTCTTGATTGGTGAATCTGTAACGCCAGTATCAGGACAATATAGAAAGATAATTATCAAGAGGTCCCATCATTCCAAGCAAGCATTTTATTTTGACTAAGGCAAAACAAGGGGGAAAAAAAAACTACAAAGCTATAGATTTGGGAAATGTACGATGGGAAAATAAAGTTTCTTACGTGCATTTGTTGTTAAGAATCCTTCTTCCCAACCATAGAAGTTCTAACAACTTTTATAAAATGTCGAAATCTTTTTTTTTTACTTTTCGTTTATTCAATTCACAACCTAACAGTAGAAGAACCAAAAAAAAAAAAAAACAAAAGAGAGAAAATAATAAAAAATCATAGTAAGAAGAAGAAAGTCAACAATCATAAAAATTGACATCAATCAGATTTGATTTAAGCAAATCTAAAGTGAATGAAGCAACAAAGCAAATCTGGAAAAACATGAAAACTGTTCTTTGGTTTTCTATTTATTTTCAACTTTAGTTAGTGATGAAGCCTGAAATTTTCTTTAAGTGAGGCTAATAATTGGGACAAAAATTGACTCATCACTGCGTCAAAAGTTTAATCAAAGTCAACAATTATTAATGCAATACAATTGTTGCCAACCTTGTTATCAAAGCAAATGAAAATATTTTCTCAAAGTATACGAGTAAAGCAACATTCATTAATTGATTTTAACTTTGACTATATAGTTAATTCCTCATGAAATTTATAGCAGAAAATATCTTTTTCATAATAGCAACAATCCTCATTAAAGGTAATGTTAATTTCAAAAGCTAGTAAAGTAATAAATATAAGCTATTTTTTTCCTATTTGAATTAGGTTTTATGTAAGATCGTTAATACCTTTTTATCAAGCATTGATCATTGGAACGAATATTGACAATATAGATATCAAATTGATCATCCAAGTATTACAAGTTCTCAACAAAATTTTTGGGGATACTACTTAGAAAATTAGAATTGAGTTTTATAACTTTTTATTGTAGAAAATCGAGAATGAATTTATTAGACTATAACATGTCACACAAAAAAAAAAAAAAAAAAAAAAAAAAGAAAACGGATTAAAAAACAAGTCGGTATTTATCTTATATGCTACGTAAAGAAACAAGCTAATATTTTCTTAAAGTGCATTGAGTTTTTTTTTTTTTTTTTGATAAATTGACCTTTTATAAAATGTGCAAGAGAATGCATTTATATAATTTTAGGGGACAAAGATCAATTTTTTAATTTTTTAAGGGTGGCTATTTGTAGTTTAATCCTATACAATATGTATGTATAAGTATGTATGAATTTATATAAGTATGTATATATTTTCCTTTGAAGAACACTCGGAATGGCCCATAGAATGATGATCGTCCACAATATTTTATGGCCCAAAAGTCTGAAATAGAAGCATCAGGAACAACAAGTCTGACGGAACCAATTATAGAAGAAGAAGACACTTTTAATCCAAAACAGAAATAGCCACTACGATCATCCAATTTCAAACATTTACACTTGACGATCTTCTCCCAACAAAATGGCGTAATAGGTTCCAAGAATTTAATGTGGTCTTTGGAAGGGTGGTGGAAACAGTTGGTTAGAACCACTTTTACTATAGCGTGTGAGAGTTTTACACTATAGTAATTTTTTTATTGTTACTATAACATGTAAGAGCTTTACACTGTTCATAACTGAGTTTATGATGGGAACCGTGGTAACTATCAATCGGCCAAACAACCGGTAAATCTTGGACCATGCTTCAAACACAAAAACCTGGGATCCAAACCAGGGATGTCTTGCTGGCATTTATCTCCAGACAGACTGGGATCCTACAAGATTGGTGGCAGAATCTTAGCAAATACAATGTCATGCCCTAAAAGCCAAGTAGTGACATGTTGGTTTATTAAAAATAATTAATAGGGTGTTTGGAAGGAGGGTGGGAACCAACGGTGAGAACCACTTTTACTGTTGCATGTGAGAGTTTTGTATTGTAGCATTTTTTTATTGTTACTGTAGCATGTGAGAGCTTTATACTGTTTAAACTGAGTTTGTGATGGGAACTGAGTGGTGAGAACCACTGCCAAACACCCCCTAATTAAAATTAAGTTTAAGCACTAAAAATTATAACTTCATTTATCGGACAATTTTTTGAAAATTCATTAACAAATTTCAAATAGATTTACTTGATTCTTTTAAATTTACCAATAAGGCTGAAAATACAAAGGAAATAATTAAACATATTTGGAATGAGAATTACCGAAAAACCTCATAAATTAAAACTACACAAAAGATACCAATTAGGTCCCACCAGACCACATAGTATGTGTATATATAATTAAGACAAAAAGAAAAGAAAGACATCTAAACCATGATCCAATAAAATAAAACCAAAGTGCATGGGAATAACCAAATTATTACATGTCTCGAAAGAAAACACAAATAGATAACTCAACTCACGGACTCCGCAAACGATCTATCAACTCTTTACTCCGCATCCTATTGTGGTCCTCCGGTGGATTTTTAAATAAAACAAAGAGCTAAAATTGTGAGCAAAGGCTCCATAGGATTGCAAGTTTAAAGACAACATAAAAAAATAGTTTAATTAAATAAGAATAAATTAAAATAAAAGGAAATCGATAAACACCACAACAAGCTTTTAAGATATTGTCAATAACATTAAGATAAAGGTTTACCAAAATGTCTCATATGATTTATGAAAAATCATATATAAATACTTAGTTGCAAGGCCTAAAATCACCACCGAAGTGGCATGTATGGGGTTTTGGGACCTGCGTCTTAAGTCGTCCTCTGTACTACCTAAACTCTATGATACCATGCATTTAAAACTTCAACTAACCAGAAAATCTCATGTCGATTAGCGTTTGAAAAACTATTTCAAATACTACCTCACTCGTGAAATCTCATCCCAAAATTTTGATATTTTATATATCAAATATTTCTTTAAAATCATATCTTCAAAACGTTCGAAAATGATTTAATTTAAAAGCTCAATTCTTAAAACATTTAAGGATATATTTTTAGGACCAAAGAACTTAAAATCGTGGCTATGAAAGGGGTATAAAACCTGACCTCAAAAACCTAGGTCATGAATCACTTTCGCAACTTTGTCTGGTCCGCTATATTTTTGCTCCACCAAGCAGCGGTTCACCTTAAGAATAAACTTAACTATTAACACAGAAACTAGACTAGCTACTCATTACTGTATTAATCATGGTCCTTAGTCTGTCATTAATCAATTTAATTTTATTTTTTTTTGGCGGGGGGGGTGGGGGGTGTGGGGGGGGTGTAAATGGAGTAAGATCGGATGGCTAAAGTAGCCATTCCTAAGCCTGACAGTCGACCAACATACACAGTAGGTGGTGAACCGCTGTGTCAAGGAGCTGAAATTCTAGCTCTACTCCGCTTTGAGCCTCCAAGCTTAATTTCAATTTAAATCGTTCCAAATCAATTTCAATGTGTTTTAAACACTACATTGTAGTTCTAAAACATTGTATGAGCTAAATGAAACCTTGTTTACAGATCTTTAACAAGTTCCACCTCTTGATTCTTAAAATTTCAAGTTTACTCCGAAAATAAGAAAAATAATGCAAAAATAGTGTTGAATTCGAATTTGCTTGCATTAAGACTAAAATCTCCTTTATAATTACTCTCTCACTTACACGTTTAATGCTTACGCAATCTCAGATCATCACATGCAGCGGCTATGTTTAATCATAATCTCCAAAATCATGATCAAACAAGTCTCCCTCTTTTTAATATCCAAAAATTCCGAAAATGAACAGAACTTCATCAAGAAAATTTAGAACACATTGAAGAGTCCTTTCAATTTCCGAATCTAGAAGTAGAATTTCCAAGCTTCGAGCTCTTCTCGTCAACTATTTAAGGCAACAATTATCGAAGTTTAATACAATTTAAATAACACAAAAACCTAAATTAAAATTGAGTCACTTGGTCACAACATTGGCTAAATTTTCGAAGACGTTTAGTCTCTAACAATGGCATCAAAAACTTGAGAGACTCGTGCAAGGAAACTAACTTGGTTATTTACCGGTTTGTAGTTAATCACTTATTAACTTAGTGGTTTATTCATCCAATAATTTACCGATTTGCCAATAATAAATCATTAGTAGAACAATGATAAAAAATTTTATTAGTTATACTATAGTTAATTAGTAAAGTATTAATGTCAATGACATACATCGATAATGTACCAGTGTCTATCAACGATATATTACTATAAAATGTAATTTTTGTCTGGACAGCTTCTGACAAAATGGGATTTCCATTCGGAGGTGAAATGCTTTGGACGTAGATTACTTCCGGTGGCAAGATGCTCCGGCCGGTGACTTCTTCCGGAGATGGAAGATTGAGGCAGATTACATCTAAAGGTGGGAGGCTTTATAGATTATTCTGGTCATGACACCCGCCAACCACCATGGGCATGGCTTCTTTACTACAACTAAGAATAATAATTTCTGATAAGGGCAAAAGCTGGAAAGAAAGATCTTATTATAAACATGAAGCGGACCAAACGTAGCTGAACTTTCTTAAAACAAAAAAACACAAATCCACAGAAAGATGCTCTCATATCATGTAAAAATGTAAGACAATAGCACAAAGATTTATAGCCCGTTTGAAAATGCGGTTGGAACTATATTTTATGGGCTACAAATTTTGAACACCATTTAGTCACTAATACAAAGATATGACAGTCCATGCTTTTAAAGCCACATTTCTTGCTTTCTATTTCTTCTTAAAGCGCAAAAGCACAACAAAATGACTACTCTTCACCAGTCTTTACTTCTATTGTGTTCTAAACAAGATGATAAGTGTGTGAGAGTTAGATAATTAGCAAAATGAGAACTTACTATTATGAAAAGGCAAGTTCCTGAAAAACCATCCCTCTGTGCTCAAAGTTTCTGAACTCATCAAAGCTTGCGCAACCTGGACTTAGCACAATGGCATCTCCTACAATGTCAACAAAATCTTATTATTCATCTTGCCGTCTATAAGGAGGTGTTTAAAATCACTCGTTTTTAATATAACAAGGCAAGCTCTTCTTATAATTGTAAGAATTCAAGTCATTACATTAAACATGAATTGTTTGATCTGTTTTTTCTAAGCAAATCAACTATTGAAGCAACTTTTAAAGCAATGACGGAAAGACGAGAGATTATGAGTCATAAGACGTCATATGAAGAGATGATGCACCAGCACATTAGATACCAGTGTATCACCAATAATTCAAAGACGCTACGAAGTAAACGACAGACTAGCAAGTTTTCAACAGCTAACGAAGCATGGGAGAAACTAATTACTAACCATGCTTTGCCATCCTTCTGGCGCAGTTGACAGCTTCTACCATATTTGTAGCTTTAATACAGGGAATTTGAAGACCATGATCAGACAACGTCCTCTGAATCAACGTTCCTGAAGATCCAAACTTGAATATGCACAGATAGCATAAACATGAAAAATAATTAACAATGGTTCAATGAGGGGGACAAATAAAATAAAAGTAAAAGACTGATTTTTCTGATTATATATTCACATTTAATTTCGAATAAAACCACATACGGTAATCACGCATCTGTGATAGTTTAGTGGTTCCACCAACCGTTCAAAACCATTAGATCCTTTTTCATCTAAATCCTGCATGAGAAGGAAAAAAAATCATAGCATGATTATGACTATAAGGGCGTGTCTCCCCCACGTGTCAAAATATTTATACCAGCTTTGAAAGAAACACTGGCCAGGTGTGAAATTGACATTTGGACTTCAGAAATGATACATATTACGGGAGGCGTCGAAGTTCCGTGAGTTTTGTAAGAGTAAAATTATTTACGCCTAACAAGTTCTAAGTTGCAAGATGTTTTGTGAAACTTTTATTCGTGATGGGCATTATTTTCCATTTGACTGTGTAAGCAAGTTCCTCACTGATGATATTAACTCTGAATCTTTTTCTTTTCTTCCCTGCCTCAAGTTAAATTCAAGAATTTTCTCTAACCTTTATTACATGAGAAACCAAAGGCAGACAAATCAATCCTGAAAATGAAATTAATATTTGGCTACAAGGATTTTATTGTGACCTTAGCAATACCACCAAGTAAAATCACAGATTTTTGTCCCTTAAGACCCATTAGTCCTGTGTAAGTAGCATCGACATTAGTCGCCTTACTGTCGTCCACCCATGTGACCTTATTGCTATCCTTGCACACTGCATAAGAACAACAGTTGAGAATAACGAAAACGTATCCGACTCCTTTGGTGATGGAATTAAATGAATACCCAGGAAAGATGTTAACTTGAAAAATAAAAATCAAAGACGGACAAGTTTAATGAGCTGAGTATAAATACTTGTAGACAAAACTTGCCACGCTCTTTCTCTCGTTTTAACATAGCTATATAGCATGTATAAAGACATGGGCAATTTCACAGGCATAAAACAGTTTGAGGGAGGGTTCAAAGAGAAAAAAGTTGCTAGTGAACGCAAGAAAGCTGCAGAAGTCATAGAAGAGAAACTAACATGTCAATTCAAGACCTATATTATAAGATGCAACGCACAAGTTTACATATAAAGTAACACCATTAAAATCCTTTTGATACTACAAATTATTTAGTAATAACCTCAGTTAGAATTTAACAACGTTTTTTCAGCTTTTAACAAGGAGATCAGAAATAGGCCTCAATTCAATGAGCGCATAAATTTTCACTTGTTTATAACTCATTGCATCTTTATATACAAGAGCAAATACAGTTAGCACAACAATAGAATATTAAATCATTTAGGTAGATGGGAATTTGAAATATTGGAACTTTTGATATGTTCTTTTACTTATCTGAAACACTAACTTCTTTTTATAGTATCAAGTTACAGTAAAGAGAAAAGAAAATGATCATTCAGAGATTACTCTATCTTCCTGCTTACCAATTTGCATTCGGTGAAGGGGCACCCTCAATTTTCCAATAGTTGAACCAAGGGATTCAACATCAAATCCAACTCCAAGTCCAGCAACAGATAATGCAGCAACAGCAGCATTATGATAGTTGTGGCTACCCATCATCTTCATTGCATCTAGCTTTAGTTGAGAAAGAATCCCTAATGCAGGTACTTCCAATCTGGCAGTTTTTGCCTCCATATTAATCTATTTGAAAGAATTTTCTGCCATCAGTGTTTCATGTGCAGTACTAAGTGAAAGAAACCCAAGCAGAAAATGTGAAAGTACGCCCAAACATGTTGTTATAGCACAGTAAAGTGATTTATTTAGCTAAAATTTTGTTAGTCATTTTCCTCTCTGTAGTTTGACAGACACTGTTGGTGAATACGGAAACTTAAAATGGTCTCAGCATATAGGGGTACAAATTCTATAAAAACATTAAAAGGAGAATGCTTTCTTACTTCAACACCTGGAAAGGTTCCTATCCAAGCAAGATTGATTTCATCAGTGTACTGGCAAATTGCTTCATTCAAGTGCCGGTTACCTGTAAGGGAGAATTTAAACGAATAGTTGTTGAGGATAGCGACACCAAATCACATTTATAATATAATTTGTAGGAAGCAAAAATATAACGAGCAGCTGACTTGACGTGCACAGCTTTTAAGTTGTTTTACCAATGGGTTGCAGAACTATTAGACTAGAACTACAAGACTTGTTTGTAGATTCAGTCATGAAGCATGCCCTGTAATAAAGGTTTGTTCTTCATAAAATGTAGATGCATGTCTTGAATCTGAATAGAGCATATCTAGTCTGATTAGCAAGGAACTTGAAATAATTGCCAGAAGTTAAATCATTCCTTCCTATTATCTTTGGCACTAGATCGCGAGAATACATTTTAAACTTCGATTAAACCTCACACACATGAACTGAGACGGCCTACCAGGGAGATCAATATTCAGTCAAATGAGTAAGAAAAACTAGCTTCACAAATTTTCTCTAAGAATCAAATCGTTCTAGGTTTTGAATATGATTTTGACTCCAAAGTTCTATGTTCATGTCAGGTAAGCAACAAACTGGAAGGAGACAAAACAGATGTTCATATGGAAATGAGTGCATCAAGGTCAAATGCATACCCAAAGGAAGAATAGCCAACTTAGCGCCAGTCATGTGAGAAACTATCCGGCATTTAGTCATTGCATAATTTTTCATTGTTCCATGCCTCTCCAAATGATCAGGTGTAAGGTTTAGCACTACAGCAACCTGAAAAGATGCCCATCACATTGGAAAATAACAAAATACGCACAGATAAGGTCTTGTCTGCGACAGGCCTTTACAAAAGAAAAGTTTCAAGATGCACTCACTGAAGGGCAGAAGTACTTGTTGGGAATCTCCATTTGGTAACTGCTAACTTCAACCACTGCGACCTGAGCAAAGTGCAAGATTATGAGTCTATTAATCTATTATTTTGATCTTCAAACACAATTAAGTTGACACAAGAAATTCATACCCAAATATTTTTCCAACCATGGAAACAAAAGTTACTAGCATAAAGAAAAATCGAAGATTTAACACCAATTAAAAAATCAGGTCTACCTGAAATTTGTTTCCTAAAGAACTTGATTCCAAGCATTGGAAAGCAGCTTCGGATAGTGGATTCCCAAGGTTGCCCCCCACAAATGTTTCAACCCCCAGTTCGCTAAGCATCTGGGTTTAGATGGTTTACAAAACATAAGCTGCTGATACAGAATACATCACAGCAGAAATAAAAATAAATTGTACTTATGCATGGATAATTATCACCAAGAAACATAGGAAAAGCGATTCATGCCAGCTGAGGCCGTCACAAAGTGAAGGAAGCATCTTTACAGCTTTGTCTTTGATATGATTACCTATTCATCCACTTCTGTTAACACTTAGAAACCTATGATCTTTGACGACAAAAGGCTACATTCTGAAACTAATATTTTGGAAATTGCACAACACATCACCATTTTTCTATCTGCCGCTTTATTTTAGTTATCATTTAAACTCCCATGAAGGAGAGTTTTTTTTCCTTTTGAAAAAGGAAAAACTACGCATATGCAACAAACAGGTTTACTGCTTTAAGAAGTTACAAACATAAAAATTAATAAGAAAAACTCTATAACCTGTCCGGCAAAAGTAACAACAGTTGATTTTCCATTGGTTCCTGTGACTGCCAAAATCTTCGTACTTTTGGGAAGAATTTCTGCAGCAAAATCCAATTCAGACATTACCTGCTTTCCCTGCATTTTGACATCAAAAAAGAGAACAAAAGGTTGCTTTAAACAAAGTCCTAAATTCCTAATATACATAAAATTAATTTTATATAAAATAGAATGATTGTTTGAACTTTAAACAGTTTCCAAAATGATAAAAGAACATCTTGATATGATAAGAGAATATTCACAAGGGACATGTTTTGTATGTACAATATAGTCTTCACTGTCTAAAAATATCAAGTTGACTTACCAAATGCCCCAAAGAGGAAAGAACATATTTTTCTCGGGGAACTCCAGGGGACACAACCACCCTATCAACACTATCAAGTAGCTCCCCATCAAAATCTCCCAGGATTGTTCTCAAACTACCATTGTGCCTCTCAAAAAGAGGATCTTCCTGCAAACCAATGAGTAATTTCACAACTAAAATTATAAAGGTTTCAAGTATTTTTCACATATATACATCCATGCATACATATATAGATTCACAAATAACCAACTGTATGTATATAAAATATTTGAGAATGCATATATAAGTATACCTCTAACAACCCCAAATTCCGATTCTGATCAATTGCCACAACCGAAGCTCCTCTGGCAAGACCAAGCCTCACTGCAGCTCTTCCAGACTTCCCTAAACCAATAACCTGCAAAAGTTCACAATGCAAGTAACTCATCTACCTAAAAATTTCCTTTTCTTTTATTCCCCAAAAAAAAAAAATCATAATTCTTTTTATAAGAAACAAAATCTCATAGTTCTTTCTTCCTTGAATTAACGCCCAAAATTTATCCCAAAAAAAAAGAGTCCATAGAGGTTTTTTTTTTTTTTTAATTTTCTGCTTATACATTGCTCATCATAAATTAATTCAAAAAAAAACAGAAAGCTCACTAATTTTCTTCACTTTGAAGTACCTAGTTTTTCACGTCTCATAATGTTTTCTAGTTTCAATCAATTGAGACCAACATACAACTTTTCTGCTCATACATTGATGGTCGTAGAAAAGCTGAAATTGAAAGATCAAACAAAGCGATGAAAAAGGCACGTACGGCAATGGATTGGCCTCGAAGGTCCTGTGCGGCAGCGCAGGCTCGGATGATCCTTGGAAGACACTTTCTGTTCACTGTCTGATTGGTTTTGAGACTCAGAATTGCCGTTTCCCTTCCATTTCTGAGAAATTGCAGCTTCATAGCACTTCTTCTGTTTTCAATGTTTGTTTGATAGCTGAACTTGGTTTTTCTTGCTTTGCGCGCTGGGACAAATTGATTACAAAGAAAGAGGATGAGAGATCCTCAACAAACGACAACAAGGCCCTTTCCAGAGCGACGCTAAGTGACCGTTTAAAATAACGGTTTTAAGTGTCAGTTATAATTGTATAAAGTTTTTACGTAAATATTGTAAAATTTTTATATGTTATAATTTTTAAATTAAAAATGTTAATTTTTTTTTGTTACTATAAAGTTTTTACATGTTATAATTTTTAAAACAAAACTGTTGTTTTAAATGTACTTCTAAACAAAATACTCGGACTATAATCACATGATAAATAAAATAATTTAAATAAAACAAGAAAAATAATAATAAATGTCTTTGGGAATCAAGTTGAATTTTGATGTTAGAACTTAAATATTATGGTATATAAAAGCTTTACATCGTAACATATTTTTACTTTACATTGTAAATGGTTAAAACATTATGTTTTAACTTGATTCTCGAACATACCTAATGAGTAAGATAAAACAATAGAGATAAGAAAAAAGGTGTGTGCAAGCATTCTCAACTGCTAAAATTGTTCAATTTAAATCAAACTAAACCAAATCAAATTAAAGGATTATTAATTTATGTTTTGGACAGTTTGGTTAGCGATTTAGACCGTCTAAAAAGCACAATAATCCACCCAAACATGCACCCCACCCACACTCGATGATTAAACATAAACGTTGTAGACCATTCTTTTAATCAATTGACACTAATTCTTACCATTTAAATGAATGTTATCTTTATGGATAATAAACACTAGGAGGATAAAACTTGATACGATGAACTTTAAGACATTTACTATCTTTCAATTAGACTATAAATTATAAATGTTGTCTTTATTTTTTAGGCAATTTTTACAAATATTATTTTTAAAACATTTTTTTTTAAATATCAAATGTTTAATTTGTTTAAGTATAGAACAACTTTTTAAATACGATAAAATAGAGTTTTTAAAAACGTGACATAATATTTGGGCATGTTGTCATAAGATTAGTGGGCCATAATAGATGGGCTCAATACGGGTCCATGAACTAGCCTATCCAAAAAGGCCCAGTTCATTTCCAGGGCGGAACTTGAGAGAGTAACGGCGTCATCTTGTCGCCTTCGTCAACAAGTTAATAATAGAATCCCCGGTAATTTAGTTTTAAAATTTTAGAGGGTAAATGACATTAATAATCATAGTGAGAGAGAGATTATGGGTTGGGATTTGAGCTTCTGGATTCTCTGCTTCTTCATCGATTTGGCTCTTCTCTCTTCAAATTTCTATCAGGTAACAATCTTCTTATCGTTTTCTTCCCCTCAATTTCTCAGATCCTCAGTCCAGAACTTTGTGTTTTTCTCTTCATGAAATTCATGTGTCTTTAAACCCCAACAACGCTTGCTTCTGTTCCAGTAATTTCTGTTTGGTTGCTGAGAAAATTTTTGGGAAAAAAACTTGGTGCATGTGTTTTTTTCTCTCTCTTTTTTGTTTGTCGTGTTGTCTTGTTCTTTAATGTGGGAAATGAAGTTCAGTTATGTCTGTTTGGTTGACGATAAAATTTTTAGGAAGATTATGAAAATTGTTGTTCTCCAGTCTCCACTTCTTACTTCTTTTATTATGTGTTATGATGCATTTAACCACGAAATTTTGGTCTCAAAGAGACGATTATAATTGATAATTTTTGTTAGTTATGGAGTTAAAAGCAAACCAGGAAGAGAATGCATGATACGTAAAGGAAATCGATAAATTTTTATGGAAGTAAATTCTCTATTTTCTTTATTTTATTTTTGTCTTCTTCTGAAATTTGGCATGTTGTGGATGTAAATAAATGCATACAGAAGGGACTAATTTCACTCCATATTGGGTGTAAAGGCTATTGTTGCCTGGTTACATGTATACATGTTTCTAGGACTTGCACAAAAATATTTATGTGTTTCTAAAGTTATGAATACATCTGAAATTTGTGATTTTTTTTAATTATTTTATGAATGTAGCTCGTGATCTTATCAGACCTAGAAGCTGACTATTTGAATCCTTATGAATCGTCGTCTCGCATTAATTTCTTGATCATCCCCGAGTTCATTGTCCATGGAGTACTCTCTGCCCTTTTTCTCTTGACATGGCATTGGTTCTTGTTTCTCATTACTCTTCCCCTTACATGCTATGCTGCAATGTTGTAAGTGCTATTTCTTTCCATTATGCACTCTTGATCATAAAAATGATGTTAAAGATATAAAGTCTCTTTTATCTACAGCGAATTAAGACTGATTTACCTTTCATTTTGAATAGAATCGTTGGCCTTGTAAATTTAGCAAAATCCCTTATAGACCTTGGTATAAGTCACAAACTTATTGTCTGTCCCTTGTAGGGATTTTGCTTGTGATAAAAACATGTTATGAAAATTTTTGCATGTGTTACTACTTACTTTTAAATGCTGCATATGGAAATGATTTAATCATGAAAAGCTTAATGTGTTTAGGGATTTTGACTAGCACAATGTGAATTTTCTCTTCGAAATGCAATGTGGAAGAAAAAAGAAATTGTGATGTTTTATACACTGTAGACGAGCTCATGCTCTGGCTGATAATATCTATTCATGCATCTCTTTATGTGGGCATGTGTTTGTTTGATGAGCTCATGTTTTCATGTTTTCTCCTGGTCCTACAATGACCTATCTGTTTCTGTTATTCAGGTTTATGAAAAGAAAGCATCTTATTGATGTTACTGAAGTGTTTAGGGAGTTAAGTTTCGAGAAGAAATATAGGCTTGTCAAGCTCGGGTTCTATTTCCTTCTTCTATTCATAATCATCTTCAGGTTTGTTTCTTTCCTTCCTCGAAAGACTATCTTCTAATCATTTGTTCTTGCTCTTGTTTTATTTTCTTTCTTCATTACTTTGTTGTGTAATTTGTTCTCCTAATCAAATATGTCTTTATTGTGTGGCTGTAGATTTATCAGTGCTGCAAAAGTGTCATCATACAGATTTGAGTCTGGAGAATTAGATATTCGTTCTTCCTTTCTAGAATTCTAGTATATTAACTTTGTCTTGAGTATGTTTGCTTGACAAGTTTTAAATAGGCTAGTTATAACTTGTGAGGACAGATGAGCTTTTTATTTGTATTTCTAAAGACAAACAATTTTCTGAGAGAACAATTTCCTATAATTTAAGAAAAGCATTTTAAGAGAGATACTTCAAAGTTGCTCAACTTCTTTTTCTTTATTGAATGCTTTACTCTTTAAAAATATACTCTCGAAAAGAACAACCAGCTGATGTCTGCAATTTTTCGTGTCAAAATCTAACAACCCCTCAACCCACCCCCATGAAAAAAAAGGATAGATTTCCCTGTTGATGAGTTAATTATTCTGCAGTCCAAAAGGCAAACATCCTTGTCGAGACAAGGGACTAGCTGTTATTAACCATGAAGGCTGGCTTGCTATCCAACAAATCAAAAGTAGTGCAATTTCTGTGTGAGATCTGTGTCTGAATCAGATAATCTAGAATGGAAGATATGAAAGAACGGAAATATTTCAATATAAAAATAAAAAAGAAATTGAGTAGTCTTTATGTTCACCTGCTTCTCTTCTTTCCTCAAAAATAAATAAATAAATAAATAGATAAAAATAAAAATAAAAATGAAAAAGCTTGTGTGTGTAGAAAAACTCTTGCATCCTTTTCTAGCTATTTTCTGGAGAGCAAATCAAATGAACTGTATCTAACTATCTATATACGAATCTGCCGTCGTGCACACTGGCACAAGACTATCAAGGTTATTGTAATTCTACCTCAACTTGACAAATAATAAAAAGATTAAAGTCGAGAATAGAACAGCCTATGAGCCTAGGATATGACAACTGTAGTTTTTTCTCAGTATTTTGAGAGTAATTTGGTCAAATGCCTACTTGAATATTGGACAACGCTGCGTTGCATTCAGTGGTGTTGCTATTAAGTTGTTATATCTACAATTCTGCATGTGTTTGCAATATTCCGATGCAAGATAGTTTGCAAAGTAAACCAAAAACCCAGACTACATACTCCTTGGGGTGTCAAGGCATCTAGGGGTGTGGCAGGAAGTGTAATAGTAAATTGATAATCACAAGAGATTCTCTCCTTTTCCTTTTTATAATAATTTCCTTTTTTTTATCAATGCTAAATTAATCCTTCTAATTGCATTTCCCTCTTATTCCAAGCTTCCATGTCCAGAATGTACTTTCTAGTTAGAAGCCATGTTGACTGTTGCTATATTTTTTACTCTCTCTAATCTCTTCTTCAAGTGCCCTTTATCATTTTATGATTTATGTTAAAGCCATGTTGATGGTTGGCTGACATATTACTCTCTCAAATGCTAATGATAACAAATCTTGCCTTGCAGGCTTATCCTATCTGCTTTCAACTTCTTAACTGACGAGGAACATACTGTGGATTTATTTTGATCACCAACTGCTTGAACTGTATGATAACAACACATTGTAAGTTTGAAGTTCAATTTTTTGATCCTTTAATGTGATCTCTAGCTCAAGGGAATTTTGCATTACAGCTCAAAGCTAGAACAAATTTCAGGAATATTCTCTAAAATTTGGGTAGCCTGGCCCGATCCTTTGTTCAATACCAAAAGCGTTCCCTTTGACACGCAGAAACTGATGATTCTTGAAAAATGCATCAACTCGTATTTTTGTTTCAATTGTAGCATATTGATACAGTGTATATTGTGCAATTGACACATTGATGTTCCCATGGATAGTCATAGGAGATTTTTGGATTTTGACATTGTTTTATTTGAAAAGATTAAAAAAAGGGGGAAAAAAAGAAAAAAAAAAAGTTCTCTAATTCTTGGCAATCATCCACCTTTGTTAGCCAGCATTTAGCCCCATCAGCAAACAACTGAATTCTGAAGACATCTCTCTCTCGATCTACTTGTCTGGTATCAACAGCCTGTCACCCTTTTCTGCATGTACTGATCCCAGATAAGATAAAGTCTCTTATCCCCTGTATTTCACGTAATTTTTTCCCCTTTTTTTTCATTTTTTTCTTTTGTCGTGAAGCAAAAATGATGTGGAGTTTTTTTTTTTTTTCTTTTTACTCTGTGAATTAGAAACTTGCCTCAGCCCCAAAGAAAATATATATATATTTTTTTGAGGTGGGGACTTAGAAAAGGGATGCTATGGGGTTTGGAAAACTAAATAGGGTGTTTGCAAAGCGTTTTACACCCAAAAGATGAGTTTAAACATTATTGTATGTAAGAGTTGTATATTGTAATATGTAAAAGTTTTATATTGTCAACGGTTCTAACTTATGAATTTGAACTCATCTCTCAAACATAAGATAAAAAAGATTAGAAAAGAAATTAGTGTCTTATTGTTTTAGAATTCTCTTTTTTTTTTATCATTATTTTAGAATTTCTTTTATCTTTAATATATACATAAAGTGAGAAAAATTTTTACGTTGTATTCCTAACGCGTTCGAAACTCAAAATGTTTCACCATTTCTTTGTTTTGTTTTTCAGCCAAAACATTTTTTCTTTTTTCTTTTTTTTTTTTGTCTCAAAATGTTTTTTTCCTATTTTTTCTTCCAAAAACGTTTTTTTAAAAAATTTTTGAGTTTTTTTTGTTAACACCCAGGGCGTGTTCTTCCACTCGTAATAGATAAAGAGAAAAGAAAGATTGGTGCTTCAAAAAATGAAGAAATTTTGGGGACTTGTCATAAATACCTTTTTTCAAATTAATTTTTCAAATATGTTTAGGTGTTGTATAATTTAAACATATAATATAAATGATAGTTTTTTTAAATATGTCATGAATAAACATGTGTTTTAAAAGTGTATTTAAACATATAATATAAATGATATTTTTATAAATATGTCATGAATGAACATGTATTTTAAAAGTGTAACGTAACATGTACTTTTCTCTAAGTTTTTATATCACTCACGAGATGACCACTCTAGATTTCCTTTAGATCACCACACTTCTCGCATAAGAGCAGCAGAACTAAATTGTAAAGGAGTAAATTAGGTGGTATATCACTTCTTTACTATCATTGTTGTATTTTATCATTTATTTATTTATTTATTGTCCTTTGATCGTATTTCTTTAGGCCAAAATATCCTTATATAACACTTATTTCCTTAACATTAATTTAAAATACTTGTAATTAATTATCTTTATACTTTATAAAAGTGGTTAGTTTCAAGCTTTCTTATAGAAATGGTAGGATTAAAAAACAATGTCATGGAAGTCAATTAGAGATAGAGATATCACTTTTGTAGCGTCGTGTTTCACTTTTATCACTTTCATGAGAAAGTTTGAAATATACCACTTATAAAGAGTATGAAAACATAATTGATTATAAGTACTTTAGGTTAGGACAAGACAAATAAATATTATTTAAGGGATATTTTAGCTTTTTTTTTTTTGCTAAAAAAAGTATGAAATGAAAAAAAATAAAAATAAATAGTAAAACACAACTGATAAAGAAGCTATCTAATTTATTCAGTTTTACATGGTGAAGTATAATATAACTACAAGTGATGTTATTGTATCATGTGATCAATTACAATGCATCGCAAAATTTGTCAACAATGAATTCTATTTTCAACAGATTGGATGAGCGCTTGGGAGAGGTGGATGGGGTTCTTCTTTAACAGCAATTGGATCAACTGTGGCCCAAGTTGCAAACTACCTAAGGGAAGCCATTACTTTGAGCCCACATTATCCGGTGAGAGAGTCGGCCTCAGCCCGACATGTTCTAGGCAGCTCGACAACAGCCTGCCTTTTCATTTTGTTCATCCAAAAGATTATAATAGGTTGTTAGAAGGGCAGTTTAAATTATTTATACGAGTTTAAGAACTATAAGGTGTTGAGAATTTTATACTTATAATATGTAAAAATTTTATATTATTTATAATTTAAACTACTTTTTAAATATCTTATAAATTTATTTGTCCGAGTGGGCCCACATGAAAAATCATCAAAGCCCCAACTCTAGTCTCTCTCCTCCAGAGGGCAAATGGGTCCCACTCGGATGGTAAGTTTTTAACCACTTGACAGTCACTACGTCATTGGGCCCATTTGTCTTAGCTCTGTCGAGTCGTTTTCGGGCCCTGTATATGGTTGTAGTTGTCTGCCACCTGTTTTTCCACCTTCCTACGTCTGGGCCCATCGCCGTGAGGGCCTGTTTTTGAGGTAAAGCAGAAGTGGGTCTTGTTAAGAAAAAGGTCAGCGGTCATCATCAAGTTGGGGCCCATTTGACGGACGACATCTGACCGTCAGATCGTACACTTAGCTGATGATCAATTATCATCCCATTAAAAGAGTTATTAGGGGGATTGTTGAAAAAAAATAAAAAATAATAACAACAATAAAACATCATGTAAGGGCCCCACTCTAGGCTGCTGTCGTTTGCTGTTTGAGGAACTAGTTCTTTTGACAAGGTTTGCCCACAAACTCCCATGTTAAAGCTAGGGGAGGCTTTCTGCTTGGTTCTGAAACGCATTTAAACTGAATTTTGATTTGTTCTAGGAAGAGAAAGAGGTTTTGGATGGAGCCGGAACTACTCCGTGGGATGTCAGAAACCACATTAAGAGATGTCTCTTGTAAAAGAGTGACACTTCTAGATATTCCTAGAAACTAATGCATGACAAGTTGGAAGCAGAGGAGTGTTATAGACATAAGCATCCTTATTTAACTTTTTAAAGTTGTAACTTTGTTACTAATAAAATAAAAAAATTCAATCTAAAAAATATACTATATATTAAATTGAGGCTCATAGTTTTATGAATAGTATAATTATAGCCTCATAAAGATAAACAAGATTTTTTTATAGATATTGAAGTGTTCTTGCAAATTATATTCTAGAGTAAAGCTTTTATTTTCCATCTCCATTGCATCCTCCTTCAAAGCTAGCTAACTGTGTGCTGTACTAGGTTATGAAAATGCAACTTTAATGGAGTGTTTGGAAATCATAAACCAATTTGAAATTTGAAATTGAAACTTAAATACTGTTATAGCAATTGAGACCTGTTTTAAAATACTCTCTAAAGTACAACCATTTCTTTGCAGTTGGATTTTTTTCACAAGTAAATCACCAAATTCTAACCGGGTGTTTGGATGAGTAGTAGAAACCACGGTTTTTATCACATTTTCAGTTATAAACAGTGTAAAACTCTTACATGTTACAGTAACAATAAAAAAAATTGCTACAATGTAAAGCTCTCGTATGTTACAGTATAAGTGATTTTAACCAACAGTTCTCACTACTCTTTCAAACATCCTATTAATCAATGTACTGGGGGTTCATGTTGGTCTAGTGGCAGTTTAGTCAAAAATTAAATTAGCTTGCATCTGACAAATACAACAATATTCCCTTCCATCAATGATCTTTCATTCAATATTTAAGATAGGATACACCTTGTCATTATATTATAAATACAGCACCAAAAAAAAAAAAAAAACCCTTAGGTACTAAATGTCATATCATGGTTGTTCCCATCGCCGTCGATTGAGGCCTCAAAGCTTTACTATGATTTTGGCAGGCTTTTTGTATTCAATGATGATAAATGGCCTATCTCTTCTTCATAATTAAATTTCATATCAATTGCATCAGTCTTCCTAACAAACTTAGGGTCTGTTTGGTAAATAGATTCGAATTAGTGATTTAATTTGAGTTAATGTGATTTAAATTAGGATTTGAGTTAGTGATTTGAATTGTTATTTGAATTGACGTTTGGATGTACATTAAGTTTTAATCTGAGCATGGAATAAAAATTTGAAATTTATGTTTGGAGAAGTAGTGAAGATAGCTTTTGATTTATTAATAAATATAATAAAATCTTAATGTTAATGATCTTAAAAAATATGCAATATAAATATTGATTTATTCCTTTCTTCATTAGGAAAATAGTGAAAAAAGAATCATCTCAATTAGATATCAATGAAGAAGTTATGATTTTTTATCTCAAATATAGGTGAGAGAATTTTATTTTTTACTATAGCAAAGATATCTAAGTATCAAAATTTTAAGGGGGGATGAGAATTTTGAAAACTTAGATTTTTGAAACTCAAATGATTCAGATTTTGGGAAGGATTCTTGATACTCGAATCTAAATTTGAGTCCATTGAGTTCAAAGAATGCATGAAACAAACGCGTATTCGAAGGATTCTTGATACTCGAATCTAAATATGAATCAATTGGGTTGAAAGAATGCATGAAACAAACATATCCTTAAATAACAAATAAGCCTAAGAAAAAAGCGTTAAATTTAGTAGTATATATAACTAATAACTATTCTTTGTATATTTTGCTTAAGTTGGCTTTCAAGCAACTACTTTTATATATATATATATATAAAGCAGGAGTCTGGTGCTACCATGAAAGAATTTTCATAAACCTCATCATTTAAAACTTGTTATTTATAAATGTCATACATTTTAAATTTAGTATAACTTAAACATCTAATATAAGAGATAATGTAATGCAACTTTTTGTAAATATGAGATGAATAAACATATTTTTTTAAAGTGTGGCATAACATTTAATCTTCTCGTATTTATAAGGCCTACAATCTTCTTTAAGTGCGTGTGGTCGATTTGAATGCTGGTTTTATGTATCATAAAAATAAATAAATAAACAAATAAATTGCTTTTAAACTTATGGGCTAAACATGATCTACTATTTAACATGAATTGTGGACTATCAGCATGAATTGGAGCTCCAACCATATCATCTAGTGTCAGCTTAACCTTTAGGGAGGTTAAGTAATGGCTTTGTAATGACCAAAGGAGATTCATTAGTAAAATTTAATATTTAATTAGATTTAATTAATGACTTTACCCTTATAAATCGTGTTTTTGTAAAAATTACGATAATATATAATAAACAATGCTAATAGGAAATTTCACTATAAATTTGACATGATGTTAGATATTACCAAATATAGATTTTATGAGCTTAAATGCTCAAAAATTTGTAAATAATATATATAAAATAAATTTTATATCACAATTAATTATAGTATTATGATATAAATTAATAGATGATTAAGGCATAGATAAGACAAAAAAGCATGCTGAAACCCTAAAATAGTGTAAAAGGGTGTTCCAAGCAGTGTAAGTACACTACGAAAGTAAAAACAAAAATATAAAAAATACTGTATTTGGGTTTCAAAAGTGAACCAAAGACTAAGTAGGGTATTTTATATTGTCTAAGCATACAATTTTCACCAATTCTACCCAACAGTATAAGAAAAATACTGTGCAGTGAAAAATTACATTGTGTAAAGTTTTGAGGGCCCACCAAATGGACACCCAATGGGTTTTGATTAGGCCACCACATCATAAAATGTGGCCCAATCATATCTAGCCACCCAAGGCCCACTTGATTACCAAGGGGCGACCACCATTAAAAGAAATCAAGGATAAATCTTTAATTAAGACTTAAAGTATAAAATTTTTTCCATTTTCTCCTTCTACCCTACTCGGCAACCATAGGAGCTCTCCTTCAAAAAATTTTAAAGCCAAATCTTTGTAAAATTGCTCCAACCAATTTTCAAAAGATTTCATCAACTTTAAGGTAAAAATCCAAAGTTTTTTCAAGTTTTCTTAGGGTTTTTCTTAGTTTAAGGGGGGGAATTTGACCCAAGGTTCTCTCATGTGAAACATGCCTAGGAAAATTGCAAGTAAGCCCTTGGAAAGCTTAAGATCACTTATTTTCCTTTGGTAAGTTCAATTTCTCAACTTTGAAGTTTAAATGGTTTTGTTTTGGTTTTAATTTTTTTCAAAAGGCATATGATCATTCAAGCAAGTTTGTGGTTTGATTCCTTGAGTATATGGTTTATGATGTGGTTGTGTTGTTAAAATTGGGGTTTAAAGGTGAAAACTGGCATTTGGTGTAAAACAGGGCAATTTTGTAAACTTTAAAATTGGTTTTAAAGGAGCTGTGATTAGGCATGAAAATTGTTTGAGATGGTCTTGAATCTGTATAAACAGTGGTTGGAATGTTGCTTTGAAGTAGATTTTTACAAAAATTAGCCCAGGGACTAAATTATAAAAAAAATTCTTATTCTCGACAGAATTAAAAAAAGGGCAAAAAACTCTCCTGTACAATTGAAATTTCAAAAAATTTAAAACACGAAAGTTGTAAATCTCGATAAAACTGTTACAAAATCGCAAATAGTTCATTGAAAATCGCCTTCATTTGTGAATTATGAATTTTACAAAATTTGTTAAAATTAGAAAAAAAATTTAAGGGGCAAAAATGTTTTTTTACAAAAGGAACTTGGGTAAGGTACTTTGAGAAAATTTAATCCCCTTGAAAAATGGAGACTAATGATTTAAAAAAATTATCAAAATTTTTAAAACTCAGGACAAAATCACAAAGTTTTGTTAAACTTGGGCTTTTATTGCAAATAAGTGATCCGATGACTTACACATTTGTCTCTACGCTAATAAGCGATGTTCTGTGTTGTATTATCCAATCGAGTCTAGGAACTTAAAGCAGCCTATCGAGAGCAAAAAATGTCATTTTTCATAAAATGACCAAAACAGACCCCAAAGTGTCCCAAATAGGGAAAAATGACTTTAATTAGAATTTTGTTCCCTTTATATTAGAAACAACATGATAGAAGGGAACAAAAGGAAGGTCGGCCTTTAAATATTTGGAATAGTAATTCGAATTAATAATCGATAAGTATATGAACCGGCGTATAGCTAAATAGTGATAATTTGGCTAATAACGATATAATTGGCCAAATAGGTCGCTAAAAGAATAACGAAGGGACTCGAAGATGATTCTTAGAGGAGTGAAAACAAGTAAGTTCCAAACCCACTTATAGTATGAAATAGTAGGTTTAAGGGTATAGTTTACTTATGTGAATATACCTATGTGTATTATGCAATTGAAAAAGTAGATATGTTTTGCACTTAATATGTACGTATTTTGACATGCATGGTATGATAACCAAAATAACTGGATTGGTAAATGAATCACCAGAAGTAAGGAAGGTGTCGTACTAGCTCCCGATACAAAGGAGAGTTCAAAGTTAAAGTTATGATATAGTCTCGGTGTTACAAAGACCTATGTGCACATATGGTACAAGCACTTGAGCCCTAGTTAAAGGCAAGATATATCAAGAATAAAGAATGTTTATAAGAAAGCATAAATGGTCATGCATATTAGCATATCGTGCATGTGAGCTATGTTTGAACTTTTTGAGTATAAGCTCACCTCGTTATTTCATGCTATAGGAATTTCCACTAAAAGGTCAAAATGATGGTACTGATGAGCTGGCGGTGGAATATGAGCGATGTGTAAATCAGGGTGTGGATGCTGCCACGATTATGTTTCCATTGCAATGTATATTGAGTTATTTTGGAACTTGTTATACAAAAGATATAGTACGGTTAAGTAAAACAAAACCTCTTTTGGATATGTTGAGCATATGATGTTATAAAAAGAAAGTTCATTTATGTATGTAAATAATTGCAAAAAGAAGTTTAAGTATGCATGTATGATCTATTTTTGTTATGTTAAAAAAAATATTTCCTAATTTTTATAAATACGTAAGTAAGAAAAATATTAAAACACGGCCTGCAATAAGGCAGGTTTTGACAGTTGGTTTTAGAGCGGGTATCCTGTCATCCCATTGCACATTGCCATATGCTCCTCTACCACAGCTCAAGTAAGATAGTTTAATTTTAAGTATAAGAATATTATAATATTATCATATATGGGAATGTAATGTTAACTAAGATAAATGTAGTTAATGGTGGCACCGCATAACAATCGTCATCTGGAAGCAGATCGGAGGGCTAGCATAGCCTTTCAGGAGATGATAGCCCCATGTTATTACAGTAGTCGGTAGCGATGATACTGACTAAATGGCTCCACGCTATGGAGATAATTTTCACGACTTGTCACACTCTACCCTATCTATAAGTCCTGTTAGCCTTAGGTCGATTGCAAGGAGAAGCACTCGCATGGTGGCTTAGAATTGGTCCCGGTGAACAATGTAGGGATTGACAAGGTTTCAAAGAGAAGATTTTAACAAAATTTGCACCACTATCACCCATCGACAATATGTAGGTTTAGATTAACCCATTTTTGTGGTCAGACTGGTGACACCGGCTTTATTTACATATGGAGCTGATTTGGGGACGATATGTGGGCGAATCGATAGATCGCTATCTTATGACGTTTCGTCGGACGATGATACCCCTAATTTCACCTGAGATACTGATACGACAGGTATGCGACTTAATATGGCGGGACCTTCCAAATGAAGTAAGACATCAGATCCAATACCTTTGGGATTTTCCTAGTTTAGATTATTTCATCATAGAAGTATTACGTGCAAAACAAAACGTGATAGCACCACTAGAAGATCTCGACGTAGAGATGGATGATAGCGATGATGACGAGGAGAAAGAGCTTAATCACATCCCTAAACCCCTTGAGCCCATTATTGCCAATGATGATAAGTCCACCAACTTTAGTGAGGAGGAGGAAGAAGACCCTAAAATGGACCCAAAAAATAGTGACATGTCGGAGGTTGCCTCGGATTAGGAAGAAAATGGATACTTAATGACTTTTTGATACTATTAGTGTATATAAACATGTGGCCAGCATAGTTTTGACTTATTTGATTTTGTACATGAGTGTACTTCCAGTAAAGTGGTGTCCTTCTTGGTAGTAATGTTCATGTTGGCCGGAAGAGATAACTGCTCCCGAAAATGATAAAAAGTTTATTAAGCATGTATGTTAGCCACCCATGTAAAGTTTTGACAATGAAAGATGTGAAAGAAAAGAAGAAATTAATCAAATGATGAGTTTATGTTATTGTTTATACTTATGTGAATTTAAGTGACTTGAAAAAATTTTGATAATTTTTACTAAGTCAGTAATATACGTGTTAATGTAATATTATAACTCAGTAGGACTTTAAACCGTAATCAATGGCAGAAGTACCTGGGGGACCAGTAAATCCTGACCTAATGACTCTGATCATTGAACTATAGTAGAGGCTCCAAGCTCAGGAGCAGGAGATGCAAGGGTTACGGGGCTCATCAAAACCCTTTACCCCCAGCACATGTGGCTTCTCCACCCCTGGCACCTCCTTACCGTAGGCGGAACCAGCAGCCCTGATAGCTCCTGTCGTTCCTGCTATAGAATATTATGAGAGATTTCGACGAATGAAGGTCCTGGAATTTAATGGTTCTATAGATCCACTGGAGGCTAATGATTGGCTCATTGGTATGGAGAGAGTTTTGACATTTATGGGACTTAGTGATCATGAAAAAGCTTTATGTGTGTCATTTTCTCTCACTAAAGACGCCAGGAGATGGTGGGAATCTGTTGAACGTAGGAGAAATGTGGATACAATGACCTAGTCTGAGTTCATTGAAGAATTTGGAAGAGCCTATTTTAATGTGGAAACTATGGTAGCATAGAAAAAGGTATTTAACAACTTTCGACAGGGTAATTTGTTAATGGCTGATGCTGTGAGCAGATTTAATCAATTGGCACGTCTTTGTCCCGAATTAGTGCCTATGATTGAGAAAGGATAAGATAGTTAATGCGGATGTTCCAAACCGATATTGCACTCATAGTTGATAATGGAGAACAAGCCTCCAAAGATGTGGAAGACTACATTGAACGAGCATCCAGAGATGAATTCAAGATCTCCCGTGACAAGGAAGAAAGGGCAAGGATTTTTAAAGCCTAAAGGGAGGAAAAGGCCTTGGTAAAACATAATCAGGCTTCACAAGCAAAAGGGCAAGGAAGTAACATAAGCCAGGGACAGACTTAGAATAGTCAGACCAGACATAACCATAATAATAATAATAAAAAGAAGTGGAATGCAAGTACCAAGGGAGCCAAAGAGGACAACCTCAAAAGAGGGCAAATGATGGAAGGAATGATAAACCACTATATGGGCAGTGTGGGAAAAGACACGCCGGGGAGTGTAAAGCTAGCACTAACGAGTGTTATATCTGTGATAAAGAAGGACACTATGCCAGGAACTACTTCTCTAATTTCCAGAATTAAAATAGTCAAAATCAGCAAAGGCCACAAGGAACCTAGCTTCATGCAGTCCAAGCCTAAATTAAAGGTCCTAAAATTAGTTAGGGTCGGTTGGAAGCTCTGGAGCCTAGTCGACGGATCTACACCTATGCTAAGCAGGAGGATGATGTTGGAACCTCAACGGTGGTAACAGGTTAGCTCTCTATTGCCAAAACTGATGCTTATGTTTTATTTGATTTTGGAGCAACGCATTCGTTTGCATCACTTACATTTGCAAAATGAATAGGATATGAAGGAGATAGGATAGGTCAGATCTTTAGGACTGCACTTCCCTCTGGGGACATATTAAGTTCTGATCATTAATTACGTCATATACCAATCATCATTTGCGGTCAGGAATTGTCTATCGATTTAATAATAAGCGATATTTAACATTACTATATTATCTTGAGAATGGATTTCTTGGAAAAATATGCCACCAAGATTAATTGCCGACATCGCAAGGTCATGTTTCAGCCTCTCAAAGGTGAGAAGTTTGTGTATTCGGGTAGGACTCCCAAGACTCCAAAGGTGCTAATATCGGTATTGAAAGCAAGGAAATTGCTGGATAGTGGATGCATGGGCTATTTGGTGAATTGGTAAATAAAGACCAAGAAGCTCAATTAGGACTAGAGAATGTCTATATGGTGAAAGAGTTCATCAACGTGTTCCCGGATGAACTGCTTAGGTTACCACCGGAACGAGAAATTTCGTTCGAGATTGACTTGACACCTAGTACAACTTCGATTTTGAAGGCACCATATCGTATGGCTCTAGGAGAACTAAAGGAGCTTCAAGTGTAGTTGTAGGAATTCTTAGACAAAGGGTTTATTCGGCTAAGCCATTCTCCATGGGGAGCACCCGTCCTACTCATGAAAAAGAAAGACGGAAATTTATGGATGTGTATTGACTACCAGGAACTGAACAAAGTCACGATTAAGAACAAGTATCCACTTTCAAGAATTGATGAGTTACTTGATCAGCTAAAAAGAGCGTCTGTATTTTCAAAGATCGATTTACGCTCTAGATATCACCCGCTTCGAGTAAGGAAGAGGATGTACCAAAGACGGCATTCCAAACTCATTATGGGCATTACGAGTTCTGCATCATGTCATTTGGACTGATCAATGCCCCAACAGCTTTTATGGACCTTATGAATCGAATTTTCAAGGACTACCTTGACAAATTTGTCATCTTTTTCATTGACGATATCCTGATCTACTCAAGGACTCCAGAAGAACATGAGGAACATTTGAGGCTTGCACTGCAATTATTGAGGAAGCATCAATTATATGCCAAGTTCTCAAATGTGAATTTTGGCTAGAAAAAGTTCATTTCTTAGGACACGTGGTATCACAAGATGGAGTTTTCATTGATCCTTCTGAAGTAGAAGCGGTAAATAAGTGGCCTACACCAAAAAGTGTTACCGAGATAAGAAGTTTTCTCAGTCTAGCGGGCTATCATCAACGTTTTATGGAAGAATTCTCTAGACTCGCAGCACCGCTCATAGCCCTTACACAGAAGGCAGCGAAATATGAATGGACTAAGAACTATAAAGAGAGTTTTCAAGAATTAAAGAGACAACTCACAAGTGCACCAATACTAACCATACTTGATCCGAACCTAGAAAATTTTGTAATCTACAACGATACATCAAAAACAGGCTTAGGAGCCGTACTCATGCAAAATGGAAAGGTGATCATGTATGCATCTCGACAACTGAAAAATCATGAAAAGAATTACACAACGCATGACTTGGAATTAGTAGCAGTAGTGTTTGCATTGAAGATCTGGCACCACTACTTGTATGGAGCTAAATGTGAGATTTATACCGACCATCAGAGTCTGAAGTACATTTTTACACAAAAGGAACTCAATATGAGACAACGAAGATGGCTCGAACTAGTTAAGGATTATGATTGTAAATCTTATATTATCCCAAAAAAGCTAACCGAGTAGTTGATGTGCTCAGTCGTAGAGCAATGTCTCTCTTGCAATGATGCAATTAATGTCAAGAACTCTTCGAAAAGACTTGATAGAAGCCAGAATAGAGATGATCACAAGAAGATTAGCTGATTTGTCATCCCAACCTATCATCCTGGAGAACTTGAAGGAATGGCAAAAGGCATATTCTTTACTACTCAGGTATAAGAATGAGGCCTTTGAGAACAAGGAAACAGAGTTTAGCATCTTGGAAGATGGTATTCTCCGCTATAGAGATAGGTTATGGATCCCCAATGATGAAGGGTTAAAGAGACAGATATTAGAAGAAGCTCATGAGGCACTGTACGTTGTTCATCTAGGAGCTACCAAAATGTATAAGGATCTGAAGGAGCCTTACTGGTGGCACGAAATGAAGAACGATGTTGCACAGTTTGTCAGCAAATGTCTCACTTGTCAAAAGGTGAAGGCTGAACACCAGCAACCGATAGGCGAACTGTAGAAGATTGAAATTCCAAAATGAAAATGGGAACAGATAACCATGGATCTTGTGACCGGACTACCCAAAACTACAGGAGGACATGACGCTACATGGGTAATTGTGGATAGACTAACAAAATCCATGCACTTTTTGCCCATTAAACTTAGCAGTTCCATAGAACAGCTAGTTGAATTGTGTGTCACTCAAATAGTTAGATATCATAGAGTTCCAAAATCCAGCATTTTTGATCGAGATGGTCGATTCACCTCCAAGTTTTAAAGAAACGTTCATCAAGCAATGAGAACTAAGCTGAGTTTTAGTACCGCTTTCCACCCTTAAACAGATGGCCAATCTGAAAGGACCATTCAGACTCTGGAGGATATGCTGAGAGCCTGTGTGCTAGACTTCAAAGGAGGATGGGACAAAAAGTTTTCATTGATTGAATTTGCATACAACAACAACTATCAGGCCTCCATAGGTATGGCTCCATATGAAGCACTTTACGAAAAAAGATGTAGATCGCCATTGCATTAGTATGAAACTAGAGAAAGGCGTTATTGACCATGGACTTCATTCAAAGAACAACAGAGGATGTTAAACTAATTCATCAATGAATGGAAACTGCTTTTAGTTAGCAAAAGAGTTATGCTGATCAGCGACGGAGACCCCTAGAATTTCAAGTAGGAAATTTAGTCTTTTTAAAGGTGATCCCCATGAAAGGGGTAGTAAGGTTTAGGAAAAGGCGAAACTCAACCAAAGGTATATTAGACCATTAGAAATTCTGGAAAGGGTGGGCATTCTGGCTTACAAATTAGCCCTATCTCTTGAAATGGCATCGGTACAAAATATATTTCATATGTCCATGCTAAAGAGATATGTACTTGATCCATCGCATATACTTCAACATGAACCAATTGAGGTGCAAGAGAATCTATCCTATGAAGAGAAACCAGTTAAAATTTTGGCTCGAGAAGAAAAGGAGTTAAGGAACAAAAAGATACCACTCGTCAAAGTTTTATTGCGAAATCAACAGGAGGAGGAAGTAACCTGGAAGCGAGAAGATGAGATGAGAAAAATCTACCTTGAATCATTTTAATTTTCGAAGATGAAAATTTTTAAGCAGGGTAGGTTGTAATGACCAAGGGAGATTCATTAGTAACATGTAATATTTAATTAGATTTAATTAATGAATTTACCTTTATAAATCGTGTTTTGTAAAAATTACGATAATATATAATAAACAATGTTAATAAGAAATTTCACTGTAAATTTGATACGATGTTGGATATTACCAAATACAAATTTTGTAAGCTTAAATGCTCAAAAATTTATAAATAATATCCATAAAATAAATTTTATATCACAATTAATTGTAGTATTATGATATAAATTAATGGATGATTAAGGCATAGATAAGATAGAAAAGCATGTTGAAATCCTAAAACAGTGTAAAGGGGGTTCTACGTAGTGTAAGTACACTGCTAAGGTAAAAACATAGATATAATAAATACTGTATTTAGGTTCCAAAAGTGACCCAAAGACTAAGTAGGGTATTTTAGACTATTTAAGCATACAATTTTCACCAATCCTACCCCAGCAGTATAAGAAAAATACTGTATGGTAAAAAATTACATTGTGCAAAGCTTTAGGGGCCCACCAAATGGACACCCAATGGGTTTTGATTGGACCACCACATCATAAAATGTGGCCCAATCATATCTAGCCACCCAACACCTACTTGATTACCAAGGGTCGACTCACCATTAAAAGAAATCAAGGATAAATCTTTAATTAAGACCTAAAGCATCAAAATTTTTCCATTTTCTCCTTCTACCCTACTCGGCAGCCATAGGAGCTCTCCTTCAAAAATTTTTCAAGCCCAAATCTTTGCAAAATTGCCCTAACCAAGTTTCAAAAGTGAAGGTTCAAAAGATTTCATCAACTTTTAAGGTAAAAATCCAAACTTTTTTCAAGTTTTCTTAGGGTTTTTTTTTGGTTTAAGGGGGGAATTTGACCCAAGATTCTCTCATGTGAAACATGCCTAGGAAAATTGCAAGGAAGCCCTTGGAAAGCTTAAGATCACTTATTTTCCTTTGGTAAGTTCAATTTCTTAACTTTGAAGTTTAAATGGTTTTGTTTTGGTTTTGATTTTTTTCAAAAGGCATATGATCATTCAAGCAAGTTTGTGGTTTGATTTCTTGAGTATATGGTTTATGATGTGGTTGTGTTGTTGAAATTGGGGTTTAAAGGTAAAAATTGATGTTTGGTGTAAAAATAAGGCAATTTTGTAACCTTTAAAATTGGTTTTAAAGGAGTTATGATTAGGCATGAAAATTGTTTGAGATGGTCTTGAATCTATATAAACAGTGGTTGGAATGCTACTTTGAAGTAGATTTTTACAAAAATTAGCCTAGGGACTAAATTGCAAAAAAAATTCTTTTTCTCGATAGAATTTAAAAAGGGCCAAAAACTCCCCTGTACAATGGGAATCTCAAAAAAGTTAAAATACAAAAGTTGTAGATCTCAACAAAAATATTAGGAGACGCGGATGGTTCATCGAAAATCGTCTTCGTTTGTGAGTTATGAATTTTACAAAATTTGTTAAAATTGGAAAAAAAAAATTAAGGGACAAAATTATCTTTTTACAAAAGGAATTTGGGCAAGGTACTTTGAGAAAATTTAATCCCCTTAAAAAATGGAGACTAATGGTTTAAAAAGATTATTTTTAGTCCCGGGGACAAAATCGTCAAAGTTTTCAAAACCAAGGGCAAAATCGTAAAGTTTTGTTAAACTTGGGTTATTATTGCAACTAAATGATCCAATGACTTAAACATTTATCTCTACTCTAATAAGCGATGTTTTGTGTTGTATTAGCCAATCGGGCCTAGGAACTTAAAGAGGCCCATCGAGGGCAAAAACATCATTTTTCATAAAATGACCAGAACGGATCCCGAAGTATGCCAGATAGGAAAAAATGACTTTAATAAGAATTTGTTTTCCCCTTATGTTAGAAACAATAAGATAGAAGGGAACGAAAGGAAGGTCAAACTTTAAACAATCGGAATAGTAATCCGAGTTAATAATCGATAAGTATATATACCGGCGTGTAGCAAAATAGTGATAGTTTGGCTAATACGATATAACTGGCTAAACAGGTCGCTAGAAGGATAACGAAGGGACCTAAAGACGGTTCTTAGAGCAGTGTAAACAAGTAAGTTCCAAAGCCATCTACAACATGAAATAGTAGGTTTAAGGGTATAGTATACTTATGTGAATATACCTGTGTGTATTATGCAATTGAAAAAGTGGATATGTTTTCCACTTAGTATGTAAGTATTTTGACATACATGGTATGATAACCAAAATAACTGGACTGGTAAATGAATCACCAAAGTAAGGAAGGTGTCGTACCAGCTCCGGATACAAAGGGGAGTTCAAAGTTCTCGGTGTTACGAAGACCTATATGCACATATGGTACTAGCACTTGGGCCCTAGTTAAAGACAAGATATGTCAAGAATAAAGAATGTTCATAAGAAAGCATAAATGTTCATGCATATGATGCATGTGGGCTATGTTTGGACTTACTGAGCATAAGCTCACCTAGTTATTTTATGCTATAGGAATTTCCACTAAGAGGTCAGAATGATGGTACTGATGAGCTGGCGGTGGAATATGAACGATGTGCAGATCAGGCTGTGGATACGGCCACGGTTATGTTTCTGTTGCTATGTATATTAAGTTATTTTGGAACTTGTTATATTAAAGATATAGTATGGTTAAGTAAAACAAAACCTCTTTTGGATATGTTGAGCATGTGATGTTATAAAAAGAAAGTTTGTCTATGTATACAAATAATTACAAAAGGAAGTTTAAGTATGGATGTGTGATCTATTTTTGTTATGTTAAAAAAAATATTCTCAATTTTTTATAAATACGTAAGTAAGAAAAGTATTAAAACACAGGCTACAATAATAGGTTAAGCAATGGCTTGCGACCCCTAAATTCAAGAGGGCTTTAAATTTTTTTCCTAAAACATAGGTTGTATTTGAATTAATTGTATTTTAAAAAAGTATTTTTTTATTATTATTACATTTAAAGACCATTTTTCTAGTTGTCTACACGTTAATAGAGTGGCATTTTTTTAAAAGAATTACATCACATTGAGATTTTTTAGGTAACCAAGCCAATCATCTATTCTTTCTTTAAAAAGAAAAAAGAAAAATAAAAAAACAAACATCCCTTCAATAAAATCAGATATTGTTTTTTGATGAGGGAAATCAAAATGGGGTAAATCAAATAGAAACTTAAGCGCCTCCCTTAAAAAGAGACAAACGTTTTTTCAAAAAAAAATGGCAATGGTTTTTTTTTTTTATTTTAACTTAATTACAATATAATAATAAAATACTTTAATAATAATAATAAAACGTAAAAACAATTATATATATATATATATGTATGTATTTGAAACGTTATTTTCTTTCCTTTATGATTGCTCTTTTTTCCTAATTTTAAGTTTTAGTGTAGAATATTTCATTAAAAGAATTCCTTTTAAAAAGATTCCTTTTAAAAACTTTACTTATAGCCCCAAACTTTATTGAGCCGGTTTCACCACGAATTATATGATAAAATTTTTCAATATCTGGTAAATTCTTGAATGTCACGGGATAATTAGAGGGGGAAAATGAAGTTAAGAGTAACTTTATTTAGGCGAGTTTAGTATTGTCATGCTTCTTCAAAAAGAATATTTTGTTTCCGTCGAAAATTTTAATTGTTGCTTCTCAAAGTCATTATGAAAAGTGGTTGAATTATGTCCAGTCATTTTTATATTATCTTGCAAAACAAACTAAAATTTACTTTCTTTTTTTTATCCAATGTAAGAATCAAGATCATATTTACTTTTTTTATCCAAAGTAGGAATCAAAATCAGATTCACGTAATTCAAATTCCAAACTCAACTCGAATTTGACTTAGTGGGCATTAACAAATCTAATTTCTAATTTGGAGATTACGAAATAATCCAATCATAAACGTCAACTTTTACTAAAAGCCGCAAAAGCAATTCAAGACAACTACTGTCCTTTGATGATATGGACTTTTGCTTAGCATTGGTGGCTGCCAAGCTAAACATGCCTTTCAAACTAAGCTTATACCTTCACCAACTTTGGCGGAGAACGTGACCTTTTTGCAGTGGGCTCTAAATTCCCCAAGTTGTAGGCCCTCACTTAAATTTGGATATTATTGTAACTTTTATATTATACGCTGGTGGTGGGGGAAGGTGACCAGTGCCTTAGAGCATTTTCAATTTAAATTAATATGTTAGAATAAGAAAATTACTTCAACCTTCTGCTTGACAAAAGTGGTGGGAACCACTTTTTCAGTTATAAACAGTGTAAAGCTCTTATATGCTACAGTAACAATAAAAAAAAATGTTACAGTGTAAAGCTCTTATATGCTACAGTAAAAAATAGTTCTAACCAACGGTTTTCATCACCCTTATAAACAAATTAATGTCATTTTTTATGTTAAATTTAACATATGTTGTGTTTGGTACAATGACAGAACAACATAGAGCCTAAAGGAGCAGCTGCTTCTGGGTCGAAGTGGAAGCCTAACAATTATTTTTCTTTTCGCACTTTTCTTTTTGTTTTGTCCACTAAAATTTTTAATTGTAGTAATTGTAATATTTTTATAGTACTATAAAAACTTAAATTTGGAGGTTCCAAGTTTGAAAAGTGAATTGAATTCTGTCGTATATTTGATTCGTTTAGAATATGAACAAAATAAATGCAACGATGAAAACAATAGGGTAAAGTTAAAAAAATACAAGTTGTAATTTTAGAAATTTTTTTTGTTATATTACGCCCTTTGATAAAATTTTCTAACTCCATCACTATAAATAAAAATAACATATTACACTTTTGGTATCGAATTTAACATTAGTATTAACATTTACATCGGATATAATTGTGTATATTTTTGAATCAGGTGGTATGTCACAATTTTTATATATAATTCAATTTACGCAATAAAGGAATATGTTTTTGGCATATTTTAGAGTGCGTTTGCAACGTAATTAGAACTAAAAATTAAAATAAATTTATTGTAATATATTAAGGTTTTACACTATAACCTACTTTTGTTTTATATTATAATATATAAAAACTTTAGCAGTAACAGTTGAAATCATATTATTATAACGACGTTGTCAAATGAAGCATCAAAAATTTGAGAAAGGGGGGAGAGGGAGTGTTTCTCTCTAAAACTCAGAACCATCAAAGGACGTATAAGCCACCATGCAAATCTACTATGAAGCCGAAAGCAAGCAATAAATCTTCACCACAGCTCATAACTACAGCCTAAAAAAAAAAAAAAAAAACAACAAAAACAAAACAAGAACCGCATACTAGTAGGTTATCCCTAGCTTGGGAGTAGGTGTGTTATGTATCTTTCTTTTGTAGAAAAAGACATTTTGTACTGAGATTTAAGATACCCAAATGGGCTTATGGGCCAGCTTCACGTGGACTGCACGTGCTGAAGTTGATGTGCTTTAATGTGATTTAATTTTTTAGAAAATCTTCTCTTTTTTTCCCCTTTGTGGTCCAAAACTCATAAAATTCCAAATGAAAACCTTTTTTTGACAAATTGTTCAACTCTGTGACCACATCAAGAAGCTCAGGTTTGCTTATCTAAGGACCCCATCTCCTCATAACTCTATTAGACCCGTTTAACTTTCACTAATTAAGGTAAAGATTGAGATAATCATTTCATTAGTGTGAATAAATAGAAAATAGAATGGAGGTCATGTGGCTTTAAGAGACTAGTTATGTTAACGTTCTAAGGGTGAATTAGAGGAATTCACTTTTAGAGAATTAATATTTGAATACACGTTTTTATGGAAAATTTAAACTTAATTTACGCATAAAAGTAGTATAGATAAAATAACTAAATTTAAAAGAGGTAGCCAACCTAATTTACATTGCATTTGTTTAATAATTATGGTCCAATCACTCATTTATTTTTTTCTAATGAGAGGGGAAGGGACAAGAAAATTATACCTCTACATAAAACATAACATAAAACACTTCTTATATCCTCATCATGCCACTAAATGCTAATTTCTTCGCAACTTTTTGGTACAAAACTTCTCGGGAACTCTTATGATAGGGTATAATTAGGTAAACATTTCGGCTCTATCAGTAATTCTTGTTATTTTTAACGGTACGATATGCTATCGTCTATGTTAAAAATTTACAGCATGTGATATAAAACTATTTTCCAACCATGGATTAAACCGTTGAAAAATTAATCTAACGGTTAAGGTAACATGATCTATTAATAAGAACAAAATACCTATTCTATTATAAGTTTTGTCAAATTGAACCATGCTTGCATGGTCGTGAACTTGAAGAACAAGATTTGAACTTTTTCAATGTAATCATTTTCGCTAAAAGAATTGGCAACCTGAAATGGTACTGTCAAAATTTTTAAGAAAGGAAAGTATGACATGCATTTTGACACTATAATTTACAATACGCAACGTATAACTATTTTTAGCAATAGTTTAGACTATTGAAAAGTTAATCCATCAGTTACAATAACAAGAGCGATCGATGAGGTTAAAATACTTCTCCTACCGTAAGTTTTGCTCCCAAAACCAAAGTCTATTTCACATTTGAACCAATTATTTAGCTTGTCTTTGATAATATTCGACGCATATTCTCATAAGCACATGTTCTACTTTGAGTTTAGAGCATTATTGGTTGGTTAAATTAATGCATGCAGAGAAGAGATCGACAGCCACATTCCAGCAAATCATAATGTCCTATTAATGACTTAGAAAAATTTTCTTCTTCTTTTTTTATTTTTAATGCACCGACTAGTATCTAAATCGGTGGTGGGGCTGACCTTGAAACATTGTCTCTGCTACTCTGTAAGCATTTCCTTCTCGGAGGAAAACAAATGCACAACAAAATAGCTCTTCGAGGATGTACAACGAAATTAATTCTAACTAAATTTTTAATTGTTAAAATATAAAACTCTTGCATATTATAGTAATAAAAAAATAAGCTACAAGTAAAGCTCTAATAAGCTACAGTTTTTAGTTTAAATTTTTTAGTTTTAACTATACTTTTTGAACACTTAATAGTTTTTCAAAAGAATGCATATTCTATTTATCCTTTTTTTCGATTAATTTTATAAATATCCTTTGAATTAAATATTTTGTTAGCATGTTCTCCTAATTTCTTTAAAATTTGTTCATTTCACCTCTTATTTAGAGCGATATCGAAAAATTTCTTTCATTTACCTCCACTTTTTACTTTGACGGAAGTGATGACTTGATTAACAAGATAGGTTTAGTCAAGGATGATTAGTAAAATAATATAAATAAGTTCAATTGTTTCTTTTAAACCTACGGCTTCTTTGGTTTTTAGGTTCGCACAGAAAGTTTAAACTAAAATGTAAAAGTTTGTAAAAGAAAACATTGTAGTAAAAGAGCATGAATCATTGCTGAATCTACAAAAACAAATAAGTTCAATTGTTTGATTGTTGGGATATTGAAAGTGAGAGTTCCAAACTTTTCTAAAAAAAACTTTTTTTAATAATTTTATAGTTTTGACAAAGTTTAACCTCTAATATCTTTTTTTAAAAGGTCAATCACTAATAGTTAGTTCACATTAACCATTCTTTCATTACCATAGACGAATTTAGACGGAATTAGGAGGGTGTATTTATAGTTACATAACAGTTATACTTGACCGATGGGAAGATGTATCTATAGTTACATGACGGCCATACTTAACCGATGTTAGCTCTATACGGTAAGCCCTAGGATCGTCGTGACATACAATGGAAACGATTCCCGCTAGATATTTTATGTAAATAAGGAGTGAAAAGGACTCATTTTAAAAAAAAAAAAAAAATCCTTGACCTAAAGTGCATAGTTTTGAGGCATTTATAAGATTGTTATCATTTTTTAAATTATCCTTGACTTTGCTTTCATTCATACTTTTGACAAGTAAGGCTTACAATTGGCATCCGCATTCTTTTTAAATTTTTCATCTTTTTTATTATCATTTATATTGTCTGTCATCCACAATATCCAAACATACAAAGACATCGTATTTATGAAGCACATTTGCACATTGGAAAAAGACTGAGCAAAACTTCAGACGTAACAATAATTGTTAGGACATGACAATCTCTGCAATGTTACGTGAAGATATTGGACATAAGCTGGCCATAGCCAATTTTCCACTCCGAGTCCTTTCGCTAGAATATGATTGTTTATTTGTTTTCCCAAATTCAAGCCAGCTAATATCCCAAAGTTTCAATAATGGTGATGACGACATACTACTTTATCACCTTCTCTCTCTCTTTTTTTTTTTTTTTTAACTTATTTACCTCCATCTTTTGTTTTAGGTAGAATTATAAACAAAGTAATTTTGATCTCATTAAATATATTACTTTCATATTATATTTAATATACAAATCTTACACAATTTACTTTTTTACCTAAATACCCTCAACTAGAAAATAAAAAAACTAAGCTTTGACTCCAAATATGCTAAGAAAATCCCTCAAACTAGGTTTTTTTGTGATGTCTTTATTTTTTTCCTTCTAACTTTTTGAAAGTACAGCTTTTTCCTCCTTTTAAAAGATAATTTGATCAGCATGAAAGTCAAAATTAATTATTGATCGAGATAAAATACAGATGTGCATATTAAATCCATTTGAAAGTACATATTTGATGAGTTTAAAAATCAAAAGCATAGTTTTTGAATATACTTAGAATACATGATACAAAACAGTAAATGTTCCTTTCGTTTTTACTTTCTACTCCATATATTTAGTTATTATTCTTATGGTTAATTTTACTTTTTGCTCATGAGGAATAACAATTGTCTTATTTTGACCTCTAGACTTTCAATTAACACATTAACGATTCTCAAGTTTTTCAAATGTTGCACTAATAATATTCCTCTAACATAAACATTAAAAATCCAACCGATTTCATCATGTTACTTTTAGATAGCTTGATTTAAGCTAGTTTCAAAGTACATCATATGCACCCCGCCAGATAAAATCCATCAATTTATAGTGTTTTCATTGCAAAGGTACTAGTAGCATAACATTTGAAAAGTTCAGGGATCATTAGTATGTCAGTTGAAAATATAAGTATCAAAATAAGACAACTGATATTTTTGAGTGTTGTTCTTAAATTTAAACTGTAGGGAGAGATTAAAAAATTATGAAAATTTTATATTAAATATATCTCTAATACTTTAAGCTATAATAAACATTAAAAAGAAACATAAATAAGCATCTCTTACATAATAAATTTCATACATATTAGAAGGAAGGTCTATAAGTCTTAAACATGGTTGGGATTCCAACTTGATTCAAACAAGATTGATGCCATAACATGTTATTTGAATATTGTTGAATATAGTTATGGATGTGCTATATGTAGGTTTGTTGACTTTTTCTACTGTATTTTTATGAATGAAAAACTATAAATTCTCTTAATTATTTACCTGAGATGGTGTTGGTGTGCTCAGATGAGAATAATTAAAAATTCTATAACTGTCATAGTTTTTAAAGTCCTTATTGTATAGATAATAAGCATGAGGAATCTCATTAGAGAAGCTGCTATAATTGGATCCCAAGAAAATTGAGTGCCATCTCATAAAAATATTATCTTCATAGTATTTTTAATATGTATAGGACAAATATTCATTCATTGAAAATATTAAAATACTGGTAGATTACTTAAAGGGAAAAATCCATTAAATTTTGTATTTCCTATATTACTAAAATTTCATCAAAACTTCTACAATATGTACCAAAATTTTGTACAAAATACACTACAGATTTTACGATATTGATATTTTTACCAATATGTCTAATATTTTGCCTAAATCAATATTACAGTAGAAAGATATTCGATACCTCGAAATTTTTTAAATTTCTACCAAAATTTCGCCAAAAATTACGTCCATGATTATAACTACTTGTGTCAAAAATGAATTACAACCTCAATAAATGTTTGGGCTAATTTCAATTTCGCCCCTTAAACTATACAACTTGTCCTATTTTGGCCCATGAACTGTAAAACATAACAAATCACATCTTTTAATTATTCAACTTATCTCATTTTGTTATTAAAACCGTCAAATATTGACAGAATTGAGCTAATAAATTCACTTTTAGCCCCTAAACTATGTAACTTATTTTATTTTGGCCTCTAAACTTTAAAATGTAACAAATCACAACCCTAAATTATGAAACTTGTCCCATTTTGACTGTTTTGTTAATCATATTGTGTTTGGCTCAACAATTTGAATTCATCAATTTGAGCAGTCCATAGTGTAAAGCTTTCAGCAACTAATGTGAAGCTCTCAACAGTTAGTGTTTTGAGTCAAAAATGGTTCAAACTATAGGTTTGAACTCTTCTCTCAAACACAATATAGATCTGAATAACTATTTTGATCTTTTGGCTTTATATATATTTTTAGCATATATTTTGAAGGTAAAATCCTTAAATTTTTCTCCATTATATAATTTTTACTATTTTCTTATTTTTTATAATAGCTTTATTTTTTTTCAAGAAGTTTTATTTAATTTTTTCCATCATATGACTTATGTTGGGTTTGTATTATTATGAATTAAGATAGAGAAAACTGAACAAATAAGGGAAAAAAAACACTTGGATGTATAGGTACATTTATAAAGTAATAAAAACAACACATAAAGACTACATTATAACCTACTTGGTTATTTTTATGACTAAATTTTTTGGGGTTAAAAATTACGCAAATGATATAATAATGAATATTTTGCTTAATTGAGCTCAATAATCATTGAAAAACCTCAAAATTGTTCTTAATTTTAAGTCAATAAAAATATACATTTGTCTATAAAACCTTTTATTTGTAGCTCTGATATGCGTGAAATTCAATTACAAAAGATTTAATCTCGATCGTCGATTTATAATTAATCGATTAAGTCCATACATATGTGACTTAATGCGTTAATATTTTAATGGATTTAGTAACAGAAGGGATAAAATATGAAAAGCTTTATAGTTTAGAGGTGTGATTTGTTATAGCTTAAAGTTCAAAGGGCAAAATAGTACAAGTTGTATAGTTTAAGAACAAAAGTGAAATTATTGGCTCATTTTTGTCAATATTTATAGGGTGTATAGCAAATATGGTTAGAACCAACTTTTTTAGTTCAAAATACTATAGCATGTGATAGCTTTACACTGTAGCTACTTTTTGCCTTTTACTGTAGCATGTGAGAGTTTTACACTATTCCCTAACCATAAAGTTGATTCTAACCAATTTTGCCAATCACTCTTCAATAGATTTAGTAACAAAATTGCTAAAACATGACAAGTTGAATAGTTCATATGTGTGATTTGTTAGATTTTAAAGTTCAGAGGCTAAAATATGACAAATTACATAGTTCAAGGACTAAAAAGTGAAATTAACACTAAAGATTAAATCAGTAATCTAAAAATGGTCTCCAGGCTTTTTATGAATCAATTTCCAATTATTTTGGATGTCATTTTTGAGATCATTTGTTGATCTTAACAGGCAGAAAACATGTGACGACCCGCCTTTTCGGGCAGTCACTTTACTTTCATAATCATCATTTCGTAAACAGTAATCTTACTTACTTAGTAAGAAAATACTGTAATAAAATTTTTTTTTTCTTTTCTTAAACGTTCTTTAATATTGATGCGACCTCTGTCGCATTCAAGTTGAGACATCGCTCAACACTTGTCCTTAAAATCATTTCAAATCGTTTCTCAAAACTTAATAAGAAACATTTATTAAATCATAATTTAATAAACTGTATTTTAAAACTTGAATACAATTCTTAAAACTCTGGTTTTCTTTAAACTTCGAAAACACAACATTAAACAATAGAAAACATTTACTTTACGTAGCGGAAGCAAACAGTGATGGTATCCATACCCAAATCTTCGCATCTGTCCTCCGCCGCACCCAGCTCTTCTAACGGGTCCCATTGGTCACCCATAAATTACCTACAGCATGAAAAACTTTTAATGAGCTTTCGCTCAGCAAGTTCAAACATATTCTCACAAAGCATTTAAACATGCTTTAAAACTTTTCTCATGAAAACTTTTCTCTTGAAACGTTCTTCATGAACGTTTTCCATAAACATTTATGAAAATATTTTTCATAAACGTTTTCCTTAAACATTTCTAAAAACGTTCTTCATAAACGTTTTTCATAAAACATTTCTGAAAACGTTTTTCATAAAACATTTCTGAAACGTTTTGCATAAACGTTTTTCGTAAAACATTTCTTCAACGTTTTTCTTAAAACGTCATTCGTAAACCTTTTCTTACAAACATGAAATGTTTTTCATAAACATTTAATGTAAAACCTTTCTCTTAAAACATTTCTTGAACGTTTATCTTAAAACGTCGTTCATAAACCGTTTCTTGAAACATGAAAATGTTTTTCATAAACACATGTCATAAAACATTTCTCTGAATGTTTTCCATAACATAGCATATAAACATTTCATAAAAAAACATTCAAGTAACATTAGAATGCATGACTTCATTTATGCTCAATTATTAACTTTAATTATGAGCCTTTTATGAACATTCTATAAACTTAAATATTCATTTCTTTCTCAACCTTTATTCTTATTCCTTAACTTTCTTTATCTTGTAACCTTCCTTTTCCTTACTTTACTTTAGTGTTCGTACCAACTCATTAATCATGAGATCATAAACATAATGCTTCCCTTGTGGAAGACTTGAGACCATCAAACATTGAGGTCTTGTACCTCACCTTTAGGAGGTCACACTTTAATTTTACTTTATTACCTCATAACAAAGAGGCTGGTACGACACTTTTCTTTTTATCCTTACGTTACCTTCTTATTAACTTTAGTGAGCATTTCAAATGCAATCACATCATATGCAATACACTTGCAATTCATAGCTTATACTATAAAACCAATTGCATAATAAATGCAACTCATTGCATAACAAATGCAATATAAAATGTAAACACATTTTGCAAATCATAATTTGCATTCTAACACTCATTGCATAACAAATACATTATTAAACCTTTAACTTAAACTATAAAACATTATGCATTGTCATAATGCAAAACATACTTTCAATACTTTGAAAATCATAACTTAAACTTTTAAGAAACGTTATGCATATCAATATGCAAATAAACCTTTAACATAACGATTGCAAATTCATTGCAATTCTTTTTCTTGAACTTTAAAACTTTTTGCATAATAAATGCAAATATACTTTAAAAGAAACTTGCTTAACAATTGCAAACACATTTGCAAATCATATAAATAAACATTTAAAAATCATTTACTTCATGCTGTAGGTGAGGTTTGAAACTTACCCAAACTATGCTCTAGCGTTCTCTATTCCGTTCCTTTCTCGTTCCTTTTCCTTCCATTGGTCGGCCTCTGTGTCCTGATCAAACGACAGCCGACTCATTAATTAACTTTCTTTATTATCAATCCACTCGATTGATAATAAAACGTAAACATTAATCATTCTTTCCTTATTCATAACTTGACTAGTATACTTTCGGTCTACCGTTCTGTTACTCAACCTTATAAACTGTCAGTTTACATTTCTTTCACTTAGCCTTGTAACCCACCGGGGTTACTTTTCCTTTTAACTTTGTAACCCATCGGTTACCACTCGTTTACTTAAAACATATCTTATGAAATCTCTGATCTCATATGACCGTAACGTTACTTAACGTATCACGGAATATTTTCCATCTAATAACATTATGCTAAATCGGAGTGTTCGACTCCGTTCTAGCCGTTTCCTTAAAAATGACGATTTTACCCTTAACGGGTTTTTTTGTCACCTTATAACGTTATAAAACCTATTCTTACATAAGACAGTGTAACAATCACTGATCATGCATTTCATAAATTTCTATGAAAGCATCTAAAACAGTTTATTCTAAAACAGTTCATATTGCATGCGAGATTCCTACTTACTTGAACTCCAAGCTAAGCAGATCTGGTTGTATCTCGCTGCATCTACAGTATGTGAAGCATCCTCTGCAGTGCTCCTCGAGCGACCATAAATGGCTAGGAATGCTTCCTGGAGATCATGCATTCTTGAAACTGTCCTTCTGGACTCCGATACTGCTGCTTGAATCGCCTCGATCCGCGTGCAGTCGGTACCGGACGATTTTCATCGGAGTAGAATTTGCTCGAACGGAGGTCACCATTGCGTTCAGAGCGTCGAAACGAGTCGGGAGGCGGTCTCGGATCTTCGATCGGAGGTCCGGATCACAAAATCCCATTTTGCCCTTGACCGGCCGTTGACCGGCGTTGACCGCCGTTGACCGGCCGTTGACCGGCGGCGGTTGGCTCCGTTGAGGGCTGAGCTCGAGCCTACCCCCCCTAATTCGACCCTCCTGAGTCGATTGGTGGGGTCAATTTCACCCAATTCGGCCTCCAACATAGCAATTCGAAGGCGGAACTCTCGGCGGAAACCGGCGGCTCCGATTTCGGTCCTCCGGCGACGGTACCGTGAAATTGAGGTGGGCGTTTTCTTCCCCGACCTCCTCTGAGTGTTTCCCCTACGGTGGGGCAGCTCAACACCGCGTGGAACGGCGGCCCCACCTAGCTCCACGGCGGTGCACGACGGAGACGCCGTTCTCCGTCCTCCGGCCATCATTTCGTGCAATTGAGAGTTGCTTCACGCTCTTCTCAACCATCTGAACATTTTCCCCCTTTCAATTTGGGGCGAGGCAGCCAGGAACGGTGGCTACGAAGGCTTCCGCGGCGGCGCTCGACGGCGGAGGTGGAACTCCGACCAACCGCGGCTGTGGCGTGAAATTAGGCGAGGGGTTTCACTCCCCGTCGCCGTCTGAATCGAACGGTGGCGGCGGTGTACCTCACCGCCGCCATTATCGGCGGTTCTCGAAGGGCGGCGACACGGCGGAGATGGGCAGCTCCGGCGAAGCCTTTCCAGCCAAAATTGAGCTGGAAAATTGGTACCATCTTGTTCCTCTCCTCACACTGAGTCCATAGACACCAAAATCACGTCGATTGGTGGTCGGACGGCCGAGAAACGACGTCGGGAAAAAATGGGTTTCGCCGCCACTTTGGGCGGCGCGTGGGCCCTCCTCCGGCGGCTATTTGGGTGGCACGACACCTCGTTGGACTCAGCTCAACGAGAGCTTCCCACTGGTATGGGAGGTGTCGAAAAATAACGCCGGAATCTCAAACGAGATTTGAGGAGAGAGAGAGAAAATCTAGAGAGAGAAAGTCTAGAGAGAGAAAGTCGAGTTTTGCTTTGAATTTTCTGATTTTTCTTTTTTTTTTTCATTTCTTTTCTTTTATAAAAAGTATAAAATAAAATTGTGGTCCACACAATTCAATTCTTATACTGCGTTGCTCTAACACTGTATAATTTTCCATCTTATTATACAGTATTTTTCCTTTAATTGTACTTTGTCTTAACATAATCTTTAATTTAATGCATTTTTAATGCACTAAAAATCTCGGGTGTTACAAAACACCCTCTCAATCCTAATATTTTGGAAGAACGGTTGAAACCAACAGTTTTAGTTTAAAAACTGTAACATATAAGAGCTTTATACTGTGATAATTTTTTGCTTTTTACTATAGCTTGTAAGAGTTTTACACTGTTCATATTGTAATTGATGGTTCCAAAACGGCCTAAAATTTAAGGCATGTTTACTTTGCATCAAAAGGAAAAGGAAAATAAAAGGTGATTTTCTTTCCCTGTACTAAAGTGTTTACTTATAAAATCAGAAATAAGAGTTTTGTGGGTACCATACAATATAAGAAATGAAGAAAGAGAATATCAATCCTCGCACACCTTTTAGTATTGATTCCTTGTCAAAGTGGATGAATACCATATTTACTTAGATGTCCAAATTTAAATGATATTATTTAATAGCTATTAGTTATATAAAAATAATATTTTAGTAATTACATTGAATAATATCCACATCCATAAGTAAGTAAACACTAGAAAGGTAAAAAGATTATTTCCCATTATAATATCAAATAATTAAGGAAACATTAGAAATTGAATGATTGATGCTCACTCACATTCCTTTACTTTCTTTTTCACTCTCATTATCTTTTCCTTTACATTCCATTATGATTTGATAAACATATGCTTTGTCGTTACCTAGTTCTTCATATCTCTAAACTGTTGTTATTATTGAATCTAGGATTAATGCTTTTTTACCGTCCAAGATCGTTGTGGTAAGCTTTATCGATGCTTCGATTTACAAGTTGATTACAAAAATTTTTCTATGGTCCTTTATAGGTATGACTCTTATGGAGCTTGAGCTCAATAATTTTCGTGGCTCAAGTACAGGAAGCTTGCGATTGTGGCGGCTCAAGGTTGGGAGGCGCACGACGCCAAAGTTGTTTGGGTTGGGTTGGGTTTGGGAGATGCTTGCGGGTTGCTCAGGTTAGGGTTCTTAACAATTTTGGGCTAGGATTTTTTAATTGATTTTGATTTAAAATATAGATACAAGTTGCAAGCCATGCCCCCTCCCCCCACACACACACTTCATGTATCTGAAGTTATGTAGTGAGTCCCTACTTGCTTCAACTTTCTTAAGTCTATTTCTAATTTCAATTTAATGCTTTTTTAGAACACATATGCCAATAAACCGATAAAACCTTCGTTCTCACTTGACTTTGGTAGTATTGAGAAAACCCAAGAGAGAGAAAATGAAAGCATAGTACTAACAGTTGGCTGGAACGACCACAATCTGTAATGTATTTTTTTTTTTTTTTGGTTTTTTTTAAGCTTTCTTCGTAGAGTTATCTCTCAAACAGCTGGCACCATGTTTTTTCTTTTAAAGATAAATTCGACCACACCTACATCAAAATTATATATATATATATATATATATATAAGATTAATAAAAAAAGGGTATAAAAATCTTTTACTCTTATATATATATATATATATATATATATATATATAAGATTAATAAAAAAAGGGTATAAAAATCTTTTACTCTTAAAAGCAATACATGACAATCACAAATTTTCATGCTCAGCTTTAAAATTCTTTAAAAAATACTATCACCTAATCTCATTCTTATTCAAAACCTACATGTCTTGATTCGACTTATGTTTGTAAACTTTAATTTTTTTGGGCAAAAAAAAATTGAAAGAACGACGCTTCTCGCCTGTAAATATTGTAAGTTTTTAAACTATTAGATCTGATTAAAGTTATTTTTTTAAAATATGTAACGACTGAAAAATAAATATCAACTTACAAATTATTTTTCCAATATCTACAGAAAAAATCTCCAAAAAAAAAAAATGTTTAAGCCTATAAAAAGTTGATAACATAGCAGTGGGACCTAGACCTATGCCAAAACTGTGATGCTGATCAAATTCAAGGAAACCGCGTGTGTCTCTCGTCGGAGAAAGGCCCATCTTATAATTGTGATTGTCATTAGACTGTTGCAGACACAAAGTACAATAGCCAGTCACATTGCCCACATCATGTTTTTCTGTTAGGTTGTTGTACAAAAGGACGAAGTAACTGTATACAAATGGGCCTAATAACTCACCCAACGTGTGTTTATCATCTTAATGGGCTTTACTTCCTCTAAAGACGAGGCTTATTGTTGTAATTCAGAAGGAGAAAATTTATTTTATAAACACCAAGAGTAAGCATAAGGATTGATTTTATAGTTATACCTTTTAGTTTTAAAAATTTATTTTAATTTTATTTATATAAATAAAAAATTTAACAAAATAATATGACTATTTTTAAGTTGTTTTGAAAAAAATTTTATATAATAAAAAAACTCCTAAAAAAACATCAATTTAAAAAAAATTTAAGTTTTATGCCTTTTTAAATTTTAAAAATATGATATTTACTACAATTAGTTTGAAAAAGTAACATTTATTATAATTTTTCTTTTTTATAGCATTTAGCCTCTTCCTTTTTTTTCTCGACAGAAAGCCCAGTTTTACAGTTTTATGACCATTTTAGATCCTTCCAACATGGTTCCCTTTTTTTTTAATGTTTATTATTTTTGTAAATTAAATTATAACAGATGAGCTTATTTTCTTAAAAATATCTACAGTAAAATATCACATATAAAAATATATATGGTACATAGCATACTTACAGTAAATGGCTCATTTACAAAGAATATTTATAAGGTAAATTTACTGTAAATATGTTGATTCCATAAATATCGTAAATATTTTTAGAAAAAAACTATTCAACTCTTTCTTCCTACTTTTATTTTCCTAATGGCTAATTAGGTCACCACGAAACGGAGTAGCTATTATTTGTTGTATTACTCTGTGCTTCCTTTGTACATATGTTTTAATGTCAAAGTGCAAACTTAATAATCAGGATGAATTATATCCTAGCAGTACACCTATTTGTTAAGTCTTATTAGGTTGTCCATCAAGACTCTAGAATGTAAATAAATTGGACTGGTATTGGATATTATGAGAGCACTTTTTGAGCAGCAATATTTTTTTTAGCACCAATGATACACCCATAACTCATTTAATAAGTACTATTTAGTTTGGATCGTACGGTTGACGTTAAAAACCCTTGCGGTAGAATGTTTTTACCGTAGAATCTCCCCTTAATTAGTGTTGTAAATAATCTTATATAATGGATAGTACTAATTTAGATCCATATTTTTTGTCATTTTGATACTATATGAGTAAAACAATGTTTTTGTTCTTTTCATACGTCTAATTAATACTCTTGTAACTTGATTACCATGGGTACCTGTGGGTTCCAAAAATGTCATATTCAAGTCGGGTCCAACAGCTGGTTTTATTTTGTTAAATGGTCCAATAACTAGTTAGGAATTGATGGATGTATTTTCTATTTTATTTTCTTTTCTTTTTTGATACAAGGAATTATTGAGCTCTTAATACTGTTGGAAGTGGTCCATAACTATAAAAAAAAAAAAAAAAAAAAAAAAAAGGCTTTTAAGGGCATGGACCATAACCATGGCTCTTTTTTCAACTTGCACAAAGCCAAGAAGCTTCTTTGTTTGGAAGGACTCAAACAAAAAGTTGCCTCTCAATCTCATGCATTGCCCGCCAAATGTGAATTCAGAGGACACAATCCAATAGGACTATTCAAAAAGACTAAAATTGTTAGCCAATCAAATAATATCGATCAAAATTTCTAGGGCAGTGGTTGATGCCATCAATCGGCAAAATCGAACTACCCAATGGATAAGTTCTTAACGGACTATCAACTTAAAACCTTATTTTAATCAATTATTGTTGAGTTTAGAACATAACAAGTAAGGGTTATTCCCGCAGAGGATTGATCTTAATTAATAATTGATTAATTCTCTTAATTAAATAAATAGGGTGATTTTGTTTAAATTAACTAAATTGTGAAAATTAGATAAAACAAGAAAAGTAAATAAATAAATTTAAGCAAAAATCACAAAGTTGTAAACAATGATGATAAAATTGTTTAAAGGATCAATCTTCACTACTAGACAATAGAATTATGATGAATACAAAATATTATCTTCAATATACTATAGAAATCACCAACGGCAGATAACAATAAGTTTTGTCATCCCAATTTCTCCTTTCCTAATCGTTAAGCAAAATAAGTTCTTTACTTAACCCATTTCCCTCAAACAATCTAGAATAAGCTCTCTAAGTTCAATTTAAATGAAGCATTAAAATACAAGATCTAAATAACAAACACATAAGCTGGGATTATTCAACCTAGGTTACATTCCTCACCATAATTAATAAAAACCTCTCGCAATTATCAATTATACTGTGTTGCTAATAATTAGAAAATCGAGACAATTACGGATTAAGAATTCTTAATATAGCAATAGATAATTTTCATGCATAAATAGTTGTACACCAAATTAAAACAAGAAAATAATCATAAGCAATTAAATTGAAAGAACATAAATGATTTCTATTAAGAAATTTGAAAATAATATCAAACATTCAATTATAATTCCATGTCTAGGGCTTTGACATCAGCCTCAACGAAAAGGAAATTAAGCTAACATGATTATGAAATTAAACAATGAAAAATAAACTAACATTGTTTTAGAGTTCAAAAGAAAGAAGCAAACGAATAAAACTCATTGTCGCTCTTGAAGAATTCTTCATGCAAGCAATCCTCCTTGAACTTCAACAGAAAATCTCCTCTTGCCTCTCTCTATTTTCTCTCCAAAAGGTGGCTGAAATATGAGGGGAAAAACTGATGTTTAATTGTGTTTCTAAGTAGGTATTTATAGGCTTTGGTTTCTAGGGTGAAAAGAGGCAACAATAGGTCTAATTTAAGTCAAATTTGAGCTTAGATTAGTGGAAAGTACCTGGGGGCACGTGCAAAACATCAACTTTGTATGAATAGTAGGTGCCATGCATGGGAGTGCAGCATTTCCCCTGTAGCCGCATGGTTTTGCATAGGCTAGTCTTCGAATCCTAACTTTTGCACACGGAGGTGCCAAAGTATGCTTGCGGGCGTGCGCTTGCAGGTTGCTTGGCGCAACCGTGTGGTCCCTTGCGCAATGCGGCGTCTCACTTTTGTGCTCCAGTGCAACTACGAGGCTCTTTTCTCATGGGGGCATGGTTCAAATCAGATCGACTTGCTGATTTTACCACAAATTCCCAAAAATTCCACTTTGGCCTTGGGTTAACTTCTAAATTAATTAAATGCAATTTATGCTCCAAATTCTTTATTTTCATCCATTTTTTATCTCATTATCTTGAGATACCTATGATACAGAAAATAGCAAAATAAACATAATTTACACAAGAATAGCAAGGAAATAAAGGAAAATTAATAGGAAAATAATATCAAATTTCCCCACACTTAACCTTTGCTTGTCCTTGAGCAAACCTAAGATGAAACAAACAACAAAAATGTAGAGAAAAAACGAACCTTCCAACCTCTTTTTCTTAGAGGACAATAAGATTTGTGGACTTGAAATCAAACAAGTGTTGCATTAAATCAATTAGTCATTTCCAAAATAATATATCCTATAACAATTATACTCGTATGTGTATGAATTAACTGTTGTTACCGATATTGAGACAGCACATGCTCCAAAAAAGTTAAGCCCTTTTAATCCTTTGAAAAAATTAAATGTCATAGGCTCCCCCTTTGATACAAATCTTCACTATGCTGAAGGTACCACCTAAAATCAAAAAGGTCTTTGATATAGGTTGTAACGGGGCCAATGGCAGTGGTTCAAGAGAAGAAAGGATATGGAAATTACAAAGGTCCTAAAGACTTCATAAAGTTAGAAATATTATAATATTCTTTAATAAACACCTGTCAAAACCCAATAAAAATCTTACATAGATCAGATACCATTGTGTTGGACCTTTTTTTCATTCTAACCAACCTTATAACACCCAAAATAAAAATAAAAAAAGCTCAAGATATTTATTTATTCTCTTTTTTTGAAACATTTTTTTGCATTCTTTTTTATTTTTCTTTTTTTGTTTTTTTTTTGTATTTTATTGTTTTTTTTTTTTTTTCTGAGCAATCCTTACAAAAATTTCCCTTCATTCCATCTTGAATCGATTCCCTCCCCCACACTTATTTTATATTCTCAACCTAACTCCTTATACAATCTCCCTTGAATCATACAATAAGTCTTTAAACTCCAATTCATTTTTAAAACAAGGGTAAAAATATAAAATAATTGAGCTAGGTAAAGAGATAATGTGGTTAACCAAATAAAAGGTCTATATGAAAGGCTCAAATTGGCTTACTAGGGGGAATGTTCTCTTGGAACATCCATCGGGGCTCTGGCTAATTTGGCCTTAGTGCTAGAAAACCTAGTGCCTCAAATCCTTTTTCAAGTAATGCTTGACCATTCATTTGCTTCGACAAACCTCCAAAGGAGTTCTAACAATTAACCTTGGCAAGACAAAATTAAAGTGAGAATTAATATGAGGATATAAGAATCTACTTAATCTAACATGTGAGCCTCTTTATCAAATAATATGGTTATGTGCATTAATTGTGAGTATAATTATTATAAAAACATATTAACAAAAGAATGACCTCAAGATTTAACACAACAACCATAATCAATCAAGACTATAAAATTTAATGCTCGGTTCCCATCAATGAAGTTGGAAGGTATCCTAAGATACAAAAGCACTTAAAAACCTAGAATAAAACAAAACTAAAAACAAAAATTTTAAATTTTTTTTCATTTTTTATTTTTTTTATAGAAAAACAAGACAAACTTTTCTTTTTTGAAAAAAGAAAAAAACAGATCCTAAATCCTTCTCCTCCACCCCCCCCCACCCCCCCCCCCCACACACACACACACACACACACACATTCTTAAACCTTACATTGTCCTCAATGTAAGACTAAGTACAAAAGAAAATACAAACTAAACAAATAAAATCAAAATAATAATAATAACAATAAAAGATAGAGTGAAGGAGAGTAAGAAAGATTGAATCTATTTTAATTGCTCTCCCTCCGTTGCCTCCCAATAAGCGCTTGGTTTATTGTCAACTGCACCATGAGGAAAAACTTTAGTAACAACAAAAGGTCCAACCCAACGAGAATACAACTTAACTAGAAATAACTTAAGGCATGAGTGGAATAGAAGAACTTTTTGTCCCACAACAAAAGTCTTGCGGGAGATCATCTTATCATGAAAAGCCTTAGTTTGGCCATTGTAAATTCAAAAACTCTCATAGGCATTATTCCAAATTTCCTCGTGCTCTTGCAATTGTAGCTTCTTGTGTTCACCAATGACATCCATCTCTATGTTGCACTGCTTCACTGCCAACCATGCTTTATGCTCCAATTCCACTGGAAGGTGCCAAGGCTCACCATAAACCAACCAATATGGAGACATACGAATAGGCGTCTTGTATGCCGTTCTATATGCCCAAAGCGCATCTTCGAGTCACAAAGTCCAATCCTTTTTATTAAGATTAACCACCTTTTTAAGGATGGACTTCACTTCTTGATTTGACATCTCAGCTTACCCACTAGTTGTGGATGGTATGCAATGGAGAGCTTGTGTGTAATGTTGCATCTCCTTAATAGAGCTTCCACCGACCTATTACAAAAGTGGGTTCCCCGATCATTGATGATAGCCCTTGGTGTTCCAAGCCTTGCAAAGATGTTAGCCTTTACAAAATCTACAACAACCTTAGAATCGTTAGTTTTGGTGGCTTTGGCTTCCACCCACTTCAAAACATAATCAATTGCAAGTAAAGTGTAAAGATTACCAAAAGAAAGGGGGAAGGTCCCATGAAATCAATGCCCAAAATGTCAAAAATTTCCATAATAATAATAGGATTCTAAGGCGTTTGATTCCTAGCACCTAGATTACCTGCTCTTTGGCAACGATCACAAGACTTAACAGTAGAGGTATGAATATTTAAACAATGATGGGCAACAAAAACCACAATCAAGTACCTTAAGTTCCATCCTTTTAGGTCCAAAGTGTCCTCCACATGCATAAGAGTGACAAAAGGTTATTGCAGAATCAAATTTAGGTTCGAGTATGCACCTTCTTATCATTTGGTCGAAGTAATGTATCCATAAGTATGGATAATCCCAAATGTAGTACTTTACCATACTCTTGATTGTATCTTGTTGGGCTTTATTCAACTCACCTGGCAACTTCTTGGTAACCAAATAATTAACAATATCGGCATACCAAGGAGTTGTCACACCCACTTTTAAGTAGTTGCTCATCTAAAAAATTCTCGTGCAAGGGTAGAACCTCTTCCTTATGAACAAGGCGGCTAACATGATCTACCACCAAGTTCTCAGTTCTTTTCTTGTCCTTGATCTCTAAAGTAAACTTTTGAAGGAAAAGTATCCACTTAATTAACCTAGGTTTTGCCTCCTTCTTAGTGAGCAAGTACCTAAAAGCTACATGGTCAAAATAAACGGTTACTTTAGAGCCAATTAAGTAAGAATAAAATTTTTCCAAGGCAAAGATAACCACTAAAAGCTCTTGTTTGGTGGTGGAGTAATTGAGTTGGGCATCGTTCAACATTTGGGATGCATAATAAATGGCATGTGATAGCTTTCCACTTCGTTGCCCCAATACTGCTCCTATAGCTCGCACAAAATTTTAAAGTAAAGATCCCAAATTGGTGGTTAAATCACGGGTGCTAAAGTGAGGAGCACTTTCAATGTTTCAAATGCCTACTTGCATTTGTCATCAAAGTTAAATGCCACATCTTTTTGAAGCAATTTGCATAGGGGCAATGCTATCTTCGAAAAATCCTTGATAAACATGAGATAGAAACTTGCATAGCCAAGAAAAGAACAGACCTTTTGCATACTTGTGGGAGGTGGTAAGAAACGTACAAGATCTAGCTCAGATTTATCAACTTCAATACCTTTAGAAGAAACAATATGCCCTAAAACTATCCCTTGGTTTACCATAAAATGATATTTTTTTCAATTTAACACAAGATTAGTTTCTATGTATCTTTTTAGCACAAGTGTAAGGTTATGTAAGCACTTTATCAAATGAATCCCCATAGACACTAAAATCATCTATAAACACTTCTATGATGTTCTCTACATAGTCGGACAAGATACTTACCATACACCTTTGGAATGTGGCCGAAGCATTGCAAAGACCGAATGGCATCTATCAGTAAGCAAATGTTTCGAATAAGCATGTAAAAGTTGTCTTCTCTTGGTCCTCCGATGCTATGACAATTTGATTATAACTTGAGTAACCATCAAGAAAAAAAAAATAATGGGAATAACTAGCTAACCTTTCAAGCATTTGATCAATGAATGGCAAAAGAAGGTGATCCTTACAAGTCCTGATGTTGAGCTTTCGATAGTCAATGCAAACTTGCCACCTAATTTGGACACAAGGAGGGACTAAATTATTTTCTTCATTTTTGACCACCGTGACCCTCAAATTTCTTTGGAACAATTTAGACCGGGCTCACTCACTTGCTATCTGAAACAGGGTAGATTACCCCAACATCTAAGAGCTTCTATATCTCCCTCTTGATTACTTCCATCATCGGCAGGTTTAACCGACATTGAGCTTCTTTATAGGCTTTGATCCTTCTTCAAGTAGGATTTAGTGCATGCACATAGATAGGCTTATACTTTTCATGTAGGCAATAGTCCACCCTATCGGTATTTTGTGGCCTTTAAGAACCCGGATGAGTCTCTTCTCTTGTGCCAGAGTAAGATTATTGGTGATGATGACCAGAAATGTTTCATTCTCTCCTAAGTATAAATATTTCAAGTGATCCAAAAGAGGTTTCATCTCTAACTTTGGAGCCTGTATAATAGAAGGTAAAAGTTTCTCATTACTTAACGGCAATTTAATATAAGAAACATCATATTTATTCTTTGTTGGTAAGGACTCCAAGTTTTCCACATCTTCACACAAAGGCATATCCCAGTTTTGCTCTTTAAGATAACCTAACCTCAAATTATCGATGATAGCGACCTTCAATCCATCATTGCTAGTCAACTCAAATATTTCATGTGAAAAATGAATCCACTATATCAATTGCAAAAATAGAATGTAAGTCACTAGGATACCTCATCGCCTCAAAGATGTTGAAATGAATTATTTTACCATCAAACTCCATGGTCAAGGTTCTATGGTTCGAGCGGTCTTTAAGAATAGTATTCCTAATCAGATAGGTATCTAATTAGGGGATGTCTCATCCTCCATCTTGAGAACATAGAAATCCGTTAGGAAGACCAACTTGTTTATATACACCAACACATCCTCTACAACTCCTCTAAGATAAACATTAGAACGATCGACAAGTTGTATAATAACATTGGTTTCCTCAAGTGGTCCAAGATTTAGGGAAGCATAAATAGAATATGGCATAATATGTCTAGATGCTCCTAAATCTAACATAGCTTTTTCAAACTTGGTGTTTCCAATGATGCATGGAATGGTGAAGTGCCTGGGTAGGTAGAAGTTTCTTTTGAAGCACTGACAAGACATTCTCCCCAACACTTACCTTTTTAATACTTTTGAGCTTCCACTCTGTGGTGCACAATTCTTTGAGAAATTTGGCATACCTGAGGAACTTGCTTGATAGCATCCAAGAGAGGCATATTTACCTCTATGTTGCAAAATGTCTCTAGGATCTCCTTTTCTTGCTCCTCTTTTTTAGATTTTGTAAACCTGCTAGGCAAAGGAGGAGGGGTGACATGAGAAGGAATAAGAGTTTGGGTACTTACCTTGGGTGGTGGTGTGGAAGGCGTGGGAAGAGTGGTGTCATCTTGAGATGTTGACACTTGGTTGTTCTTGTGCTCTTCTTTCTCGATCTCTGTCTTTTTCGATGTCTCTAATTGTTGGCCACTTCTTAGAGTCACGACGCTAGCATTTTCCCTTGGGTTCACCACCATTTAGGATGGCAACTTCCCCAAACTTTGGGCCTCCATCCGGCTCACAATTGTAGCCAATTGGCTAACTCGATGTTCCAAATTCTGGATGCTTGCTCTTGTGTTTGTTGGAATTGAATGGTGTTTATAGCATCAGTTTTAACAAGGTCTTCTAGAGATGTACCTAAGTTTTGTTGAGCCGGTTGTTGGCAGGCTTGTTATGGTTGTTGTCCCTTTGTTATGGGGCTAGAAGTCACATGTTGTTGTGTTCTCCCATAACTAAAATTAGGATGATCCCTTCATCCTTAATTGTAAGTGTTAAAGAAAGGATCATACCTTCTTGGTTATCCCCAGAATCCACCTATAGCATTTGCTTGCTCCGTGTTGCCATCTTGCAAAGTTGGGCACATATCAGTAGAATGGCCCGTAATAAAATAGATTCTACACACCTTTACTTGTTGAATATTTTCCAAAGCCATCTATTGAGTGAGAGAGGTAAGTTGTGCAAGTTGTTGTTCAATGGTAGAAAAAGTACTAACCTCATTAACTTTCTTCGATGATGGTGGTAGTGTTACATGTCGGTGGCTAAACTGTTGAGAATTTGCCGCTATATTTGAAATTAAATCTCTTCCAGCTTCCGAGGTCTTGTCATCTAGTGCTCTTCTACTTGCAGCATCAATCATACTCCTACCTATTGGCACAAAAATTAAATAAAACAAGAAAAGTAAATAAATAAATTTAAGCAAAAGTCACAAAGTTGTAAACAATGATGATAAAACTGGTTAAATGATCAATCTAGACCACTAGACAATGGAATTATGATAAATACATAATATTATCTCCAATTTCCTATAAAAACCACTAATGATAGATAACAACAAGTATTGCTATCCAAATCTCTCCTTACTTAATCGTTAAGCAAAAGCTCTTCACTTAATCCGTTTCCTGCAAATAACCTAGAATAAGCTCTCTAAGTTCAATTCAAAGGAAGCATTAAAATAAGAGAGATAGATTAATTTAGATAACAAACACATAAGCTTGGCTTATTCAACCTAAGTTACGTTCCTCACCGTAATTAACAAGAACCTCTCGCAATTATCAATCACAGTATGCTACTAATAATTAGAAATCAAGACAATTATGGATCAAGAATTCCTAATCTAGCAATAGATAATTTTCAAGCATAAATGGTTGCACACATAATTTAAAAAAGAAAATAATCAAAAGCAATTAAATTAGAAGAACATAAACAATTTCTATTGAGAAATTGGAAAATAATATCAAAACATTCAATTATAATTCCAAGTCTAGGACTTTGACATCACCGTCAACCAAAAAGAAATTAAGCTAACATAATTATGAAATTAAACAATGAAAAATAAATTAATATCATTCCAAAGTTCAAAAGAAAGAAGGAAATAAAACTTGTTGTCCCTCTAGAAGAATTTTTCACACAAGCAATCCTTCTTGAACTTCCACAAAAATTCTCCTCTTGCCTCTCTCTCTTTTCTCTCCAAAAAGTGGTTGAAATATGAGGGGATAAAATGATGTTTAATTATGTTTCTAAGTAGGCGAGTCTTTCGTTTTTAGGATGAAAAGAGGCAACAATAGGTCCAATTTAAGTCCAATTCAGGCTTAGATTGGTGGGAAGTACATGGGTGCAGCTTTTGGCTCGTGGGCATGTACGAAACATCAACTTCACACAAACAACAGGTGCAACCTGCAGGAGCACAATGTCCCCTTCACAGCTACGTGGTTTTGCATCGGCTGGCCTTCGGATCTTGACTTCCGCATATGGGGGCGCCAAAGTATGCTCGCAGCTGCACGTCTATAGGTTGCTTGGTGTGGCCGCGCGGTCCCTTGCTCGCTTGGGTGCTGCACTTATATGCTCTAGTGCAGCTATGAGGCTCTTCTCTCAGGGACGCTTAGTTCAAATCAGCCCGATTTGCTGATTTTGTCACTTAAATTCCCAAAATTCTACTTTGGCCGTCGATTAACTTCTAAATTGCTTAAATGCAATTTTATACTTCAAATTCTTCATTTTTCATCCACTTTTCATCTCATTATCTTGAAATATCTATACAAAATAGCAAAATAAACATAATTTAATCAAGAATAAGCAAGTAAATATAGGAAATCAATTTAAAAATAATATTAAATTATGCACTTATCACCAATATTTTTAAATCATTAGTTTCACACTTTTGAGACGTTGGATTAATCTGACAACTTTTTTTTTCCTCTCCTTCACTCTCCATTGCCCTCCTATTCTACCATTTTTAAAGATTGAAACCCTAGCCATCCCTACCTCTCTCTCCTTCCTTCTTTTTCGGCTTTCCTTAGCCAGTGCTCCTCTCCTTCTATTCTTCTTTAATTCTTTATATTTGCAAGTTAGCAATGAACCCTAAAATGGCCATGAGCATGAATTTTATCTTTTCTTCTTTTCATTTAAAAACTCAAACATTTTTGCTTCACGTAAGTTTTTTTTTAAATAATTATATTTGATATTCAACAATATAATTTAAAAAGAAGAAGAAGAAGAATAGAATAAGAAGAAACTCTAGCACAGCCTCTATGAAAAAAAAAAAAAAAGAGGAGGAAAAAGTAAAGAATCTAATGATCACTTGGACACCTTCTTCTGTCCTATGTTTTGTTTTTTTTGTTTTTTTTGTTTTTTTTTTTTTTTTTTTGAGGAACTTTCTTCTCCAATGTTGTCCCTCACCCTTTTTTTCCTCAGTTGTCGTGGTTCTAAATCCATTCTTCGTCTTCCACGCTCTTTTGGAAACCCATTTTATGCTTCTTAGGTTGGTGATCCATTTCCCAGTTTTGAAAACCGACGATGTCACCTCCACCAAAACTAAAAAAATACAAAATAAAAAATAAATAAAGTTCGTATTAACTTCCAACATACATCTTGGTCTTCTAATAATAGAGTCTATATCCTATATATCACCCAAAATCTTGTAGATTTCACCTATAGCTTTTGATTCCCCTATATAAATGGTTTGGAATTACCCAACAAAAGTAAAGGACTCCTTTATCCTGATGTTATTCTGTTTCCATGTGAGAAGCTACAAATTAATTACAGTAGGTGCAATGGCACCTTTGTAGCTTTGGTACACTGTCCCTGATTAAACCCTTGGGAAGGTCACAACTTAGCACAATGGCCTTAAGAAGGACGAACCACATCAAATCTATCTAGCACCAGTTGATTTTAACTAACTTTTCAGTTAAAAACAGTGTAAAGCTTTCGTATATTATAATAAAAGTAAAAAAATTGTTATAGTATAAAATTTTCATATGCTATAACTTTATAGTTTTAACTAATATTTTTAATCATCGTGCCAAATACGCTAAGTTTGAAGGGTAACCTACAACTGTATGAAACTGTACCACTATCAAGTACAAAGACGTTAAAAGTATATTTAATCGTATTTACTTAGGACTTTATGACTGTCCAAGCAGAGTTAAAGTTGGAGCTGGACCCATGTGTCTCGCAAAGGTAGATCCGTCTAGTTAGTGCCCATTTTTATGGGAGGGTCGAAACTCAATCCTGTTGGGTTGAATGGTAAAAATAAAATAAAATAAAATAAAATGTTAACTGTTGAAAAAATATATATATATATATATATATAAACAAAAAATTCATAAATGAGATTGTTTTGCAACCTTGTTGAAATTTGGCTTTTATTGTTGATAAATTTCTTAGATTTTGTTAGACATATAGAATAATTTTAGTACTCGTATTGGAACATAATTAAAAAATTAAATATGTTACAAGAAACAAACAATAAAATCATTATAATAATCTTATTTAAAAAAATATTATAATAATTGCTATGTAATTTTGTAGCATAAAGTGTAAAATTATTATAATAATAATTAGAACGTAATTTCGATATTGTTAAATATAACAAAAAATTGTTGCATTTTAGTTCCATTCTTGTAAAACATCATACATTGTAGTTTTACATTCTCTATTCATATCATATTTGACTTGACAATGTTGTTGGTACTAATAGGTCTGAATCATAAATTTTTTTTCATTTTTTTGTTAGAGTGCGAGCCAAGTAGATAACTGATACATTTAATAGCATCTCACCAAAAAAGTGATTTGTTTAATAGCAGTGGCTTCCACCTTAATAAAGAAAAGCATCCTAACCAAATTTAGTAAGTAAAAATTGGTTCATTTAGCTTTTTGTTTTTCTATTTTTGTTCCTATTTACTTCTACTCACAGTTTAGCTCGTACAAAATAGCAATAATCAACGTCAAGATAGTAACATCAATTCATCATTGCTGATTGAATTAGAAATATCTCTAAGAACAATGGGGTGAAATTTAAAAAAAAAAAAAAATTAAAATTAAGAGGTAACTAGTTAAGAATTTTCTGCAACCTTTAAAAAAAGTTCAGATTTTTTATTGTTTCCAACATTAGATAAGTTTGTGATTATTGAGTTTCCATCAGATCTATAAAAAAGCTTATTTTATTATAGGGTTGATTTTACAAATGGCATCTGAGGTTTAACCACAGTACCACTTTAATCTATAATATTCAAATAGTCTTATTTTAGTATCTAATCTATTACTTTATTTCAGTTTTGGTCCTTCTGTTAGCTAAACATTAAATATTTAACAGAAAACTTTTTAAATGTCCCAGTTTAGTTTTTAATCTATTACTTTATTTCACTTTAGGTCCCTTTTATTATAATTAGGAGTTATTAGAGACTAAAATTTGCAAAAATAAAATGAAAAATTAAATATAAAGATTTTGATGCTTGTATTTGGATATACTAAAAGAGTGCATATGAATCACTACATATCTTTTGGTAGTCCAAAATGCACAGTTTTAACTGCTTCTCTCTTTTTTTTCTTTTTTCTTTTCTCTTTTTTCCTTTCTTTTTTAATTAATCTTTTTTTCTCTTTTTTTGCTACGTTTTTCAATTATAATCTCTTATCTTAATCTCTTTTTTAACTTCACCTAGCAGTGCTTTTATCTTTCTTTATTTTACAAAAAAATAATATTTGTCTTTTATTATCTCTTATAAATTAGTGTTTTATTTTTCTCCTTTCTTAATTTTTTAGTATTTAACAAAACTCGATCTTGTGGAATCATATTGAATATTTGAGGATTATCTTTTTCTCAACAATGTCAAAAGAAACATCTTATTCTTTCTTTGTCACTCTGGATACTTGCTTCTTTCGCTAGGGTTTAGGAAAATATTATAGTCGTCAAGGGGTCCTCTATGATCGTTGGTCATAGAAATAAATAGACAAATGAAACTTAATCCTTTTTGCTTTCTCTTTCTCTTTTGAACTTTTTTTTTTCCTACTACTTGGTGTTTTCATGTAGTCTCCATCTACAATTTTTCTTTTTTCGTTTTTCTTTAAACTCTATTTGTCTACTATTATCTCTTACAGGCTGCGTTTTTTTTTTTTTTCACTTCTTCAATGTTTCACTTTTTTCTTGCTCTTTCTTTCTTTTTCAATGTTTTACTCCTTTTTCTTTTCATTTTTGACTTCATTTGTCTACCATAATCTTAACCCCAATGTTCACATGCATTTTCCTTTTTAGTTCCTTATTTATTTTCTTTCTATTACAACTTTATCGATCTCTCTTATACTTCAATATCAACTTTCTCAATAAAATAATCTCTTTGCTTGTGATCAATTATTGTTTACAATATGATTAAAGAAAATCTAACATAATAATGACATATGAGTGTTTTGAAAAGATAAGGTAATTAAAAAAAAAACATTTTTGAAAAAAATTAAAAAATACATATTTGAAAAAAATTGTATCACTAGTACAAGCTTTGTTTCCTTTTTCTAAAAAAAAATGGATCTATTTATTTTTCTTACTAGTATGTTCCTCATAAAACTTTATCTTTTATACTTGTGCCATATTTTGTCTAAAAAGAAAATTTATTAAATAAGGGAACGAAACTATATATTTCATAAATCTCTTGGTAGTTAGACCCAAAAAGTGAATATCGTAGCCCAAAAAAAATAGAAATGTACTTGTTCAATTATTTGTACAACTTTCCTTTTTGATTTGAATCTTAAAATAAAAATTTTCTTCTATTGATTCTTTTACTCATGATCAACATTATTAAAATTTCAATTACAACTTAATACATACATCGCATATACTTATACTAGTAATTATAAAAAAGAAAACAATTTTATTCGATTCTTGGTAAGATGAATTTTAATTCCAAAAAAGATAAGTTGAATTTTTTGATATCAACATATAAACATTAGATAATCACGCATTTTCAATGACAAACTATACATTACATATAGGGTTAATTACATAATTATACCTTCTAGTGTTAACTATTTCTCAATTTGTTCTTTCATTTCTAAAAACTACAAATGTATCATTTGAATTTAAAAAATTAATTTTAATTTCATCCCCATAAATGGAAAAAATTAGACAAAACAACATAACTATCCTTAAATAATTATGAAAAATATTTTATAGTTTTAAAAACATAAAAAATCTAAAAACAAAACATTATATTTTTCAAAAAAGAAAAAACCTTAAGTTTCATGGCTTTTTAAATGTAGAATATTTTAAAAAGAAAATTCTAAAGAAGATAAATATATTTCAAAAACAAATTTGGTCTAATTAAGGTTATATTTATAATATCTCCATTTTATTCTGTAAAAAAAAAAAAAAAAAAAAAAAGTCTACGAGGGATAAAATTAAAACAAGTTTTTCAAATTCAAAAAATACTTTTATGGTTTATAAACGCGGAGGGATAAATTGCAAAATAATTAAAAATAGGATGTATAGTTTTGTAATTGACCTTAAATAATAATAATTCTGAGCATTATAATTACTAAATACACATGCAATATAATATATTATTAAATATTCAACTTTACTTTTTTTAAATTAAATCTCTTCTAAATAACAATATAATAAATTATTTTTATTTTAGTTACATGAATCAAAATCGTTGTATTTAACTTCTTATTTTAGTTTTTTTATTAATTTTGATCCCAAATAATACATTCCTAATAGAAGAACTAAATTGAAACAAAATAATATATTAGGAACCAAAAGTGAAATAAAGTAGTAGACTAAGGACCAAAGTAGGACATTTTAAAAGTATTCCGTTAAATATTTAACACCTAACTGATAGAAGGATAAAAATAAAACAAAATAATAGACTAAGGATCAAATAAATTTTTTAAACATTAAATACTAAAATAAGATTGAAGGTAAACTTTACGGACTATTTATGAGATTAGCCTTTTATTATAAAAATGAAAAATATAAATTTGAATAACAGTATCAATCACCATGTAAAGAATTTCATGGAAAAAAAAAATGAAATCAAAATTTGTCAGCAAATATTAGTTCTGAATAAAGTGAATGTCACTAATGCCTACTAAAAGTAGATTCATATGGTAGAGGACACGTGTCAATAAGAGGATACAAACGCCAGAGTAACAATTTTGCACCAAGCATCGCATCAGAAATCCTCCATTTTTGTTGTTCTATTTTCATGCTTCTTGGGCTGCCCTTTTTTCTCGTTTGATTGATTACCCAGCTGCGGCTTGTCATGTGTGAATGTGCAATTGAGAATCCCTCCAAAAAAAAAAAAAAAAAAAAAAACAAAAGAGAGTAATTTTCAGGGTAAATTATAGTCATACATACTAAGCTTATTGTCTTTTACATGTTGTAAGTTAAACTTTTAATTTTGACATTTAACATTCTAAATTTTATAATTCTTAACGATGCAATTCAATAAATAACTTACGTTAATTAATAGACGACAATTAAAGTTTGAAATTCTAACATTTTAAAAAGTTCATACTCTAACTTGTTCACCAACAAAAAGTTAATCCTTATTTGTGAAAAAAACATTAGGTAATTTTCCTACTTTGATTGATGTATGTTAACTATTTGATCACAGTTGCAACAAAATTTATAATTAAGATATTATTTACCAAAATTAAAAATTTGGTATTCAAGTTGCCAAACAAGAAATGCTTATGATGCGTCGATAAAATTAACCCTTGAAAATAATATTTACAACTCAATACCACCTATAATGATGACATGATAACGGCATGATAAAGAATGATCTATCTAGACTCTCTCGTATCGCAAGGGATCGATTCCCCTACTGGTAAAGAAAAAAAAAATTGCAACTCGTTAGAAAAATGAAAAGTAAATAAAAAAAAAATTGGGGTGTAAACGAAGAAAATGACAGGTCATAATGTGTGGGCCTTGGTTTGTGTACGGTCCCCGCTCTACGAGACCGGAAGCACAGTTTTGCGTCCCAAAGAGGGCTTCCACCATTTCACATTTGACTACATTCAGTCCAGTTCTCAATCTTTTTAGTTATTTTATTTTACTTTATTACTGCTTTAAAATTTGGAGTATATCATCTAAAAAAAATGGTGTCCATGGCAAAATAATTCGTTTCCATAATGTTTTGGGCAAACTAATATTTTGAATCAATGAAACTTTCAATAGTATAGAATTATTAAATATAAATTATCTAGTGCTATTTTACTTAAAAATGTGTGATTTAGTAAATTGCAGAATTTTCTAGAACATGAGTTTTTTTTTTTTTTTTTGGTTTCATATAATTTTCTCATACTTTTTTGTAATATACTATTCATATATTTTAATATTTTTACTTATGTGATTCTAATGTACCTTGAGTTCAAAAAATATGTCCTCCTAATATAACTAAGGTTTTATGGTAAGAACTTTTAAGAAAAACATATGAGGTGTTTTGCATGATGGTTAGAACTATTGTTTAAAACTGTAACTATCATAGCATATAAGAGCTTTACAATATAGCAATTTTTTTGCTTTTATTATAGCATGTGAGAGCTTATACTATTCCTAATTAAAAAGTTGATTAAAACCAACTAATATCAAACAGGTTTATAGTCAAATGGATAAAAAACTTTTGATACTTTTACTACTATTTTTTAGGGCATATAACAAAACTAGATTAATAAATAAAATTATGATTGCAAAAAATCTTTGCATAAATTCAAATCAATACCAAATTTATTGATCTCATATGTATTTCAATTCAAGATTTAAGTAAAGTTTTATGTATCTTTCCTTTTTCTTTTTTTTTCTTTTTTTTGCCATGCTTTCTATTGGTCAACATCCAATAAAAGCGTTCCATCCATCCTTACTACGCTGAGGCAAGGTAAGCATAGAGAGATCAGAGATTGAAGTAATATCTTTAATTGTTCTTCATATGCTCTCAATCGAAGCAAAATTAGTTTCTCTGATAATATTTCATAATAAGGTCTTACTTTATGGGGCTTTTTGGCCTTGTTGACCATTTTTCCAAAAGTAAACCAATCCGGACAAGCACAACACGATCAATAATTTTGTGTTAAAAATCTGAAAACAAACACAAAATCTTTTTTATACGTATAAACTGTAACACTGAGTCTATACATGAGCACGCTTAATAAATGTTGTGACAAATAGACACAAAAAAGGTCTAGTAATGACCAAACAAATTTGAATAAGGATATTAATTTTTTAAATCCCATATTGAATATATAAAAATTTTTAAGGATAAATAGTTTAGTTGGTTCTCAATCTTTTTAAAAATGTGCAATTTAGTCCCAAATCTTTTTTATTTAACTGAGTTTAACCTTTTCAAAAAGGTGCATCACCTAACCGTTAATTTTAGATGAAAGAAGTTATAGACATCATTTTTAATTGAAATTACCAACATACCCTTCAAAATAATTGATATATTAAAACATAAAAATTAAAACACAAATTTATTAAAAATATAAAAATAGAAATAAGACAAACAACCAGAAAAAGAAAAAAAAAAGAAAAAGATCTGTCTGCTTCTTCTTACTCCTCGAATTAAACCAAACATTGTAAACTCAATTTCAAAAGCTTCAAAAGCTTTGTCCATTACTTCTTAACCCCATATTCCCTCATCACTACACATCAAAATCAAACAAATCCAAATAATCACAAACCTATGTAAACAAAATCAAGCAAATCAATAATATGCTAAACTTGTATAAACAATCACAAACCCAAACAAAAACAAATCGCAAAACCCCATCGTAGTCACCTTCTCATCGCACCCAACCCTATTGGCTGCCCCACTTCTCGTCCCATCTTTGTTGATCACCGACACAACAACACTGTCGGCCGTCAATCTTGGAATTTTAGCCTTAAACAAAGAAGAGAGAGAACAAAAGGGTAGAAGGGAGAGAGAGAGAGGAAGTAAGAGTTCTTGGAAGGAAAGAGAAAAAATCTAATAGTAACCAGAGAGTCCTGACCACCCACAAAGAAGGACACTCCAATCATCACCCACCTAGCCCCTCCCCAAAAGCTCCTAGATATGACAAGGTGGTGCATAGGTTGGAAATTAGCTTCCGTGCTCCATGATTGATGAGCCCGCCGCTCCCCCTCTACACCCAACCTCGTCGACCAAGCTCCATCGCCGTTGCCAAAGACTATCACACGTCGAAGCTCCGTCTCCGGAGCCCAGGCCATTTTGTCTTGTCTTTTTCTCTCTTTTTTTTTTGGGGGGGGGGGGGGTGGTTCATTTTGGAGAAGATAACCTCCAATAAAGGTTTGTTATTTTGTTTTGTTTTTTTTTTGGTTTATTTTTGTTTTATTTTTTTTTTTTACTATTTTGCTGATTTGTTTTAAGAAATTTGTATAGGTAGTTAGATCTGATTTTTTGGGAAAAGAATTTGATCTAATTTTATATTTTTTACTCTTTTTTTTAGTTTTTCACGTTTAAATTTTATTTTTTAAAATATTAGATATTTTACTAAAATACCTTTAATAAGTGGTCAAAACATTTTTTAACAATCAACGTTAACGGTAAGGACCAAATCGCACCTCTTTGGAAAGGTTAGACTCAATTAAATAAAAAAAGGTTGATGATCAAATTGGATATTTTTATAAAGATTAGGGACTAATGGAGTTATTTACTTAATTTTTAAACATACTGTTGAGATCTCTGGTCGGAGCCTAGCGGGCACCTTGAACGTATTGTCGGGGAGGCAGCCCGGCGCGACCCCGAGTTAAGTCTCAGGGAGGTCGGGAGCCCCCACGCGGATTTGCCTCCAGTGAAGGAGCGCTAATTGGATGGATTGGTACCTAGGGGACACCCTAAGACCCTCTTATTTAAGAGGATACGGGTTCAACTCCTGGGGGACGCGCTCCTTCACTGGAGCAAATCTGCATGGGGGCTCCCGACCTCCCTGGGACTTAACTCGGGATCGCGTCGGGCTGCCTCCCCGGCAATACATTCGAGGTGCTTGCCAGGCTCTGGCCGGGGATCTCAACACCTCAACATAAAACGCGCGTTCGGATGAGAGACTCGACCCCCTAGTGGGTCCCTGCTCGGGGAGAGACCTCGGCTCGGGTGGTGGCTCCCTCCGACGAATTGTGGGCGAGAGGTCCCTGCTCGAAAGAGGGACGTAGCTCGAAGTTTTGCCTCCAGTGAAGAAGCGCATCCCTCAGGAGTTGAACCCGTATCCTCTTGAATAAGAGGGTCTTAGGGTGTCCCCTGGGTACTAATCCCTCCAATTGGATGGATTGGTACCCAGGGGACACCCTAAGACCCTCTTATTCAAGAGGATACGGGTTCAACTCCTAGGGGACGCACTCCTTTACTGGAGGCAAATCCGCTTGAGGGCTCCCGACCTCCCTGGGACTTAACTCGAGGTCGCATCAGGCTACCTCCCCGGCAATACGTTTGAGGTGCCCGTCAAGCTCCGGTCGGGGATCTCAACACCTCAACACATACAAAAGACACAAATATGTTAACTTATACTGATTGATATAAAAATTAAACGGATCGCGCCAGGCTACCTCCCCGGCAATACGTTTGAGGTACCTGCCAAGCTCCGGTCGGGGATCTCAACACCTCAACACATACAAAAGACACAAATATGTTAACTTATATTGATTGATATAAAAATTAAACGGATAATGCAAAATGTATTTTTTTTTTCAAATCGTGCTATTGAGGAGTGTCTCTAAAATTACTGGCATGACTCATGAGAAATGTCCAAAACAATGCCTATGTTTAAATATTAATGACATCTTTTACATCTCTACACATGCCACATAATTGTAGTAAATATATTTTTTTGACTTTTTTTTGAATAAATAAAAGGAATCAGGTAGTGCATCTCATGTCCTCACATACATTCGGCAAACTACTGGCAGTCCTAGGGACCACCGAGGAGTATAAAGGATCCGTCAAGTTTCCACATACAAGACATCAAAAGTCTCAAGTGTTCACAGTGCAGAGTCCAACACTTAATCTCTGTCCCCTGGTATACCCGTGGTAACTAGGTACAAGTGAGTTGAGCAAGAATCAAACTAGGTACAAGTGAGTTGAGCAAGAATCAAACCTGTGTTGGGAGCATGGGCAAGCCTTGGCTGACAACCATTAACCATTACACCCACAACAATCGGTGAGTTATCATTTTTTTTTTTTGACTTTAGAAGGAGGAGATTTGAACTCTACAACTTGTTGTGAAAATCATGTATGAAATTAACATTAGACCGTTGTACAATTGCTTAAATAATAATTTTGTGACGGGTAAACTTAAGTAACAGAATTAATTTCAAACCCCCCTCCCCTCATTTTAAAATGTAATACTGGTTTTCCTAATTTATGAAATAGTAATAAAAAAATTCCAATGTTATGATTTTTAGCTAACATAACATGAGCCACACAAAAAATTCAAACTTTTTGAATAATTTAGTGTATAATTACTCTAGTAGCTCCTGGAGAGATTATTAATTTTTTAAAAAAATTATGATTTTTTAGTTTATTTTTCTAAATAATTAAAATTTTAAGTCAAATCAATTTTCCTAAAGAATTAACTTTTTATCATGTACCATTTATCAATTATGTGTCAATTTTTTTCTTAAAAAATTATGTAACAATTTTAAACGAAAATAAAAACATAAAAGTTTTGTCGTTATTATTTCATAGATTAGAAAATGAATATTACGTTTTGAAAATATGAAGGCTTGTTATTATAAAAACTAAAGCTATAATTGAGGGGAATAATTGTTATTAATCCTACGTAATATTAATTCTTCCAACTATTACAATATGTAACTTGCATATTTCTATTTTTTTCTTCTTTTTTTTTGAAACTTTTTGTCTCATAGTTTTTAAGTCAAAGTTAATCGTATAATTATACCTCCTGATTTTTATTATTTTTTAATTTGTCTATCTATTTATAGAAACTACAAATGTGTCATTTGAATTTAAAAACTTTTTTCAATTTTATCTATTGCAGAATTTTTTCACTCAAAAATATAAAAATAAGATAAAAATACTATGGCTTAAACCTAATTTGTTTATTAAATATATGTTTTTTCTTCCTGAAAATTTTTTAAAAATATAATTTAAAATTTAAAAGTCATGAAACTTAAAATTTTTAGTTGAAATTTGATGTTTTGTTTTAGGATTTTTTTTATGTTTTTAATATATAAAATATTTATCATAACTATTTACGAATAGTCATATTGTTTGGTCTTATTTTTTTATTTATAAAGATAAAATTAAAATACATTTTAAAAATTTTAGACACTTTTATAGTTTTTAAAAATAAAAAAACCTTAAGAATTAGTTAAAACTAAAGGGGGTGTTTGGCAATAGTGGAAATTATTTAATTTTTACCACAATTTTAGTTATAAATAGTATAAAATTCTCATATATTACGATAAACATAAAAAATATGCTACAATATTCTTATCATTGATTCTCGTCACTCTTTCAAACACCCGATAAAACATACCATTCTAATTTATGAAGAAAGAAATTGGATGAATAGATAAAAGAAAACGGCCGAGAGAAATCATATCACGATGGTGGTCCCCAGTCTGTTCTTTTTTCCAATGACTCGACGAACTGTACCAGTGGAACTGCACCTACGAAGCCTCTCTTTCTCTCTCTTCCTCTGCCTCTGCCTCTGCGTCTCTCCTAATCTCTGTTGAGCAGAAAAAAAATATAAAGTCGTATAATTAAACGAAGGAGGCAGTGGGCTCCCAAAAGCAACGTTGCTTTCGATAGACTTCAAATGGCTGAGAAGTAATCTCCTCATCACTCCCTCCCTCTCCCAAGACAACATCTCCAAAGAAGAGATTGATTGACCACCATTGAAGCACCTCAACCTCTTATACATATATATACATATATACATATATATATTTGCTGCTGTTTTCTTCATTTCACTACGCTTTTCTAATTCGCCTTCGTTTTGGAGTGGAATTTTGCTGAGGAGGAGAGTTGTGACGCTGAATTTTGGTTTGGGAGTGTGGATTTTTTTGATTGACTGCGAGTGTTTCCGCGGGTGTTTAATGGAACGAAGCGGCGTGACGTTGGCCGGATCTAAGCCGGTCGAAGCTCCACAGGGGGAGCCGGGGCTTGATTCTCTCCAATTCGGGGAGGAAATTCAGAGGCTCATGGCGGTGCCGCCGGAGAGCGCGAGCACGTTCACGGCGCTCCTGGAGCTTCCGGCGCCTCAAGCCATGGAGCTTCTCCACCACGTGCCGGACTCCGACAGGGCGCCGGCGACGGAGAATCTTCCCTGTGAGCAGCTATGCAAACCCTACCCTCCTCACCACGAGCCGTTCGGCTCCGGTTTGACGTTTCTCTCCAACCCTGCCCTAATCGAGCGCGCCGCCAAGTACACCATGTTCGCCGGCGGGAACTCGCCGGAGACGAACTCGGTGCTGTCGAACTCCAGCGCCAATTTGGAGAAGGTGAAGAACGAGCCGGCCGAGACCGATTCGAACCCTAACTCGTCGCAGCCTTTGTTTTCGGATCCGACAACGGCGGAGGAGAAGAATCAGAGGCCGTCAGGGAAGAGGAAGGGAGCGAGAAAAGAAGGTAAGAAATATTGAAGAAAAAGAGAGGAATTGACGAATTAGGTTTTCTGGGGTTTCCCTTTCTGGCAAAATCCTGTGTCCAAAAAGTGAATTGATTGCCATTTTTGTGAAATTCAGGCCAAAGCTTCATCAAAGAAGAGCAAGAACGAAAGCAGCCAAGACGCCGAGAAGCTTCCTTACGTTCACGTTCGCGCTCGTCGTGGTCAAGCTACTGACAGCCATAGCCTAGCAGAGCGAGTAATCTAACCTGATCTCCTACTTAATCCACAGTTATTATTCGCTAATTGTGATTTTATTAAAGATCTTCCTTTTTGGATATCTTGGATAATTTTTTTTTTCTATTTTTATTGCAGGCTAGGAGGGAAAAAATCAATGCCCGGATGAAGCTGCTACAGGAGCTGGTTCCTGGCTGCAACAAGGTTGGTTTGATTAGTCAAAACATCATAATTATCTAGTTGATTGTGATTTGGGTCAATTATTATAGAATATCTCTCTGAATGTGATTTCCTTGAAAAGGCTAATTATATGTTTTAAGACTATGTGCCTTTTTAATAACGGTTTTGTCACACATGCACCTTTTTGTCAAAAAGTGCGTTTCTTGCTTTTGTACCAAGAAAAGTGCTTGGCGGGTGGCTCCCGCCTCCCATTTTTCACAGCTTGGGATTTTTTTCACCTCCGTTTCTCTCTTTTCGTTTTCGGGGATTTTTTTGGGGGTGACATTTGAGTGTGGAGTTTGGTGAGCGGTTCTTTTGAGGTTAGTTTTGTCATTTAAAAAGTACTAAACCGGATTATCACTGTTATTATCATCATTTTTTTAAGAGGGTGTATAAGAGAGTTGGGTCTTTGTAGTTTTCCCTTTTTTTTTCATTTCTTTTTGGAAAATTCTACGAAGTGCTCTACTGGTGGAACAGTCTGATATTTAAGTGTCTACCTTAGAATTAGTGCACTATGCGGCATAAAAATGTTCCCACCTATGGATTAGATAGTTAAATTTTAGGGAACCAAATGGCTAAAGGAACCTATTAGTCGGTAGATGGGCAAAACAAGGTGTCTCCGAATTAGAGGTGGCAATTAAGTGAAAAGGACACCAAAGGAAAGAAGGTACTTCCTTAACCTTGCACTAATCTTTCTCTTAAATGACTAATCTACCCTTTATTGCTTGGTGAAAGATTAAGTTGGAATTGAGGGTTCTAGCTGGGATTGAAACTGCCAAAAAGCTCTTGAGAGACAGATGTGACGGGCAACCTGGCATGGCAAAGCAGAGTTTCATGGTCATGGGTCCCACGCTGTAAGCCAAATTTAATCCTTCTTGTGGGTATGCATGGTGTACTATCAGTTCTTACAAGGCCGGTATACATCCTTCATTGGGACGGAGAAAGATAAGGAAAGAAAACCTCCTTTAACTAATGGCATACCTACCACCGTGACCTAACTACGTGGGAGACCTGACGTGTAAGTCCAGTAGCGATGCATTGTACCGTGTCTAACCGAGATCTGTGGATCTATAGATAGCATTAATTGGTAATGGGAAGGATTCTAAACCTTTGTTTGGTACTCATTTTTTAAATTTACACCAAATTGGCGAGGACAAGATGCCATTAAACAAAATCAGCAAAGACCCTTCTTTTCTACCTTCTGGGACCACCAAATGATGATCTTCTGAAGTTTCAGGAGGAAAGTAGTCGTTCCATAATTGAGAAATAATAAATGTTAATTACTACTAAGCTTTAGTATACCTCATAGTAATTTGCATTATGTTGGCCTATTGAGCATGGCTATGACAGCAAGCTGGGCCGTACGTTCAATATCTTGTACTTGTGGATTTATTTTTGGGAAAGTCTAGCATTGTGCACCTTCCCAACTGGCCTTTATTATGCTTGTTATGAATTTGTTTCTATTGGTGCAAATCTGTTTTATTGTTGGACCTGGACCAAATCGTTTGGTACAACCACTTGTGTCTATGACCCACCATGAAGGTTGAAACTATCAACTTTTGTAATCGACTTATTTACATAAGAATAATGCACTTCACAAAAATCTATCACCTATTGTGCTTTGAGGGAGTTGCCCATCATAATTCAGCCGCTCCTCTTGCAATAACTGTCCCTTTCTCTTATTTAATTTGTATTTATTTTAATATGGTTACCGTTTGTGTTATCTTTCCTATAGATGGGCAGTGGGGTGGGCTGGAAGGGGTGTCATGAATGAAAATTGAAGTAATCAAAACGAAATTTGGCAAGTTTGATTTTCTGATAAGGCTCCAATGAAGTTAATTATCTGAAATGGGTGAGATTGTTTTGAAGTTATGATCATGCTTTGCATTAATTTTTATGCATGCATATATGTGTCCAGTATTGTATAATGCATTATTTTTTTTCCTCTTGGTCTAGAAGTTCAGAAAAACCCAATAAGAAAGTTTCCATTATTTTTCTATAAGATCAGGATGACAACATATTTTCATCACAAGCGAGGTAACTCTTACTAATTGGATAGAAGATTCATGTTTGACCAGAACTTTTGCCTTGCAGATTTCAGGAACAGCACTAGTTTTGGATGAAATCATCAACCATGTACAGTCTCTACAACGTCAAGTGGAGGTGAGATTGTTGACCTTTCAAGTATATTGGTGTTGCCAAAACGTCTTAACCTTGAAAAAGAAATGGTTAGAAAATCTGAATAATCTTGAGTTGATTGATTGTCTTTCACAGTTCACTGCCTTGATGGTCTAAGGAACATGTGGAGGATGTGGGTTTTTCTGAACAGCATATCTGTTTTCTTAATCTGAATTAATTATCCCTGTGTTTGCTGTAGCTAATGCACCTCTTTATGGGTCAATACTGCTGTTCTATGCCAATTAAAATTGTACAAGTAAATCTGCCTACTTCAGTCATTTCTGTTTTTAGAACACACACTGGTTACTGGTTTAAAATTTAAATAAGAAAACAGTCTTGCGTAGTAAAGTTAAGTTCCAAACGTGTTGGTCTTTAAGGTGTACTCTCAGAAGAGTTTTGTTACACTTTGCCATCATTGCCGTGTTTTTACTCTCAGTTCTCTTTTGGCTTCAGTTCTTATCAATGAGACTTGCAGCAGTCAACCCAAGATTGATTTCAACCTTGACAGTGTATTGGCTATAGATGTAAGTTTTCCTATGCAAACTTTTTTTTTTGTTTTTGTTTTTTGTTTTTTGTTTTTTTTTTTTGTTTTTGTTTTTTGTTTTTTTTGTTTTTTTGTTTTTCATGCATGTTATAAAGTTGGGAACTTGTGTGTGCCTGCCCGTACTTATTATCAGGAGTTACCTGTGTCACATATACATGCTGCAAATTCCAGACATTTTCAGACTCAACTCCGTCGAATGTAATTATATGAAACGATTCTATTCTAAATTACATGCTATGAAAAGAACTGAAACTTTTGGATTCCATAATTCCTCAATTTTATATTCTTATCCATGATGTTGAATGCCAGCATCCCACTATTAACATGTGATGGGCAATGCGCGAGATTTAGACCACCTATGCCCTCGCTTGTCTGCTTGTCCCTTTATGTTTAGCTTTTTACCTGTTAGAACACTATTATTTTTAGAAGAGTTGTTACAAGACGATCTGAATGCCTTTGTCAATAGTAATAATTTCATTACAAACCCAATGGGACTTCTGTAGTTGTGGGCTCCTTGGATTAAGTCTTTGCCTGGGTTCAAACAAGAGAAATATTCTGTTTTTTGTTTTTAGGGGAGAACGGTGATACAATTCGAAAGAACAATAATGGGTTACGTTGTGGGGAATAGCTGTGATCCTATTGCAACTCCGAACCCTTTTAATTTTGTGATACTATTAATTCAGCTTTTTGACAAGCTACACTATACTTTGAGCAAGCTTTGTCCTCTCATTTGGATAGGGTTGTGGGGATTTTATATCATTAACAAATCAACAATTTCTCTTATAACTCGCAGGATGGATCTGTAATGGATGGTAACTTGCCCATGGTTTCCCCCGTGATGTGGCCAGAACCCCCGATCAATGGAAACAGACAACAGTTTCAACAGCAATGGCACTTTGACGCCCTCCACCAACCACTTTGTGGGAGGGAAGAGGACAACCAGACATTCGTTACTCCAGAGAACTCATTTTTGACTTATGACTCTTCAGCAAATTCAGGTTGTTTGGATTTTCTTCCCTTAGAAATATGGCATGCCCATCTCTCTAAAATCGCATGAATTACTAATTAAAAGAATAGCCAGTGCACCGTCTTCAGGCAGAGTTTCTGTTGTTGCTGAAAATATAATTCTTGTTTTTAAACACATGAAAATTAATTATTTTGTTATCATCGTTAATCTCCATCATCAGAAAAAACCTGGTCCAATTTTGATTAGATGTATTCATCCTGTAGAAATAGGTTTTCGATTGCACCACCCCATTGGTCATCCTTTCAACTCAAGAATCATCGGTTGTGTTTTGCCAGTTTCTTAAAAGAAGAGGAACTTGAAACGTGTTCAATTTTAACTTTTCTATTTTTGGGATCCTTTTTTCTTAAATTGAAAATAACTCAAAACTTGTTTATGTTGACAGCATCGCTGCACTCAAGTCAATTGAAGATGGAGCTGTGAGGGCATAGTAGAGAGTTCTTATGGTAGCTAATAGTGTATATACCAGATATAGCATTGGCATTAGCATTTAGAAGGGGGGAAATGGACGCCTCAACATTCATGGCATGAATCTCTATTTGTCAAGGTCAGGCTAATTCCCTCAATTAGAGGGAAAAGTAATTTGGTAATGCCTATTCATATATGATTACTATTATATAAGTATATATATATATATCTATATATATAATCTATATACTCTTACTAACTGTTGGAGGGTCAATTCAATCTAATATACTTATTTTGGGAGATGATTGATTGATTCTTACTGTAAAATCCATTGAACGAACGGACTATTGTTTTTGACCATTATTGAAGCTTCCTTTTTCCAAGGGTGGCTCAAGGTCTCTTGTTTTTTGTTTATATATAATACTTGTTTTTTATTTTTATTTTTTTGTTTCTGAATCTGTATTATTAATTTGATGCCCGGAAGTAAAGCAATAGAGTCTGCTGCGAGAAAATTCCTGCGTCATTGTCAAGCGATGAAGACTAGACTTCCATTTTGCATTTTGCTTTGAATTATTTTCCTTTGTCGAATCAATTACTTGTCCCAAATGCCAAGTTGTCTGACAGCGACCCACTGAAAGTGATGCAACATTATAATAATTTATCTTACAAGACAGATTCTAAAAAAAGTTGAATTAGAGTAAATTATTGGGCAAGTTTTTGAACTATTTAAAAGGTAGTATGTTGGTTCTTGTTTTTTGTTTTTGTTTTTGTTTTAATTCAGCTGACCGTTAGCTTGCAAGAAAGGTGCAAAAAAATGAAGATACTTGACGTCTGTTAATTTTTTTTTTCTATTTTTTCGATTACGTGACAATCACGTGGCTCTCATTTCAAGGGTATTTGAGCAAAATACCTTGACTAATTAACTTAGGAGGGGAAATTGGGTAACTCCTTCGACATCTCGGTGATTGCTTTCTCTCCCCACCTTCTTTTTCTTCTTCTCTCTTCCCTTTATCTCTAAATCAAACTATCTAACCCAATCCTACTCTCTTCTTCTTCACTAACTCATTTGAATAACCCATCACCACTAACAACAAAAGACTCTCATCCACTGTTAAATTCACACCACAACACATATGTTAACGTACGTCACTTCAACAACTTTAACAATTTTTTGTCTGCTCAAAAATGCAAAAAAAAAAAAAAAGGAGGGAACCCAAAAATCCCAAATCGAACCCTAAAAAGAAATCCCAAATCAAAATTCTAGAAAAGAGCCTAAACTTTGTCTAGTAATCTCAACCACAAACTGTAATAATTGATCTTGACAAAGCAAGAACCAAGAAACAAAAACAAATTGATCTAAGCACATCAAAGAACAAGAACCCACTAAGATAAGAGAAATTGAAATCAGCGAAACATTAAAACATTAGAGAAATTTTTTTAAAAAATTGAACATGGGATCGGAGCACTCCCTCTTGCTAAGCAACAAAGGACCGGCGATCCCCAAAACTCAGCTTACAAAGTTCGCGATTGGTGCTGGTGACCAAGCAACCCTCGGTTGTCGCCATGGGAACAGAGTACTACCTCCCGTCAAACAACAGAGGATCGACGATCCCTCCCGCACTTCCCCAAGATTGAATCATAGTCGAATCCCTTTAGAGGAAGACTAGATCAATGACATCAACAGCAGAATTGAGCAACCAAGAATGGTGTCATACGGGACCTTGCAGGAATCTATAACGCCCGCCGTTTTCTTCTACGGACACTTATGTTAGCTTAACGTTAGAATGTGATATTTTAGTGCTATTATAATTTATGTTAAGAAAAATAACTTTTTATTTAGTGATGTCGTAGGTGATGGTCATGTGGGATTGATGTCCTTCGGATGTTCATGTCAAAAATGATAATAAGTTTAAAGTATTGCCATTTTTTTAAAGAGTTTTCAACTTACTCTAAATTTATAATCTTTATAATGCTCTAGGGTTATGTATGCCTAGAGTTATATTCTTGATGATGACATAATTTTTTTTTTGCATATTTTCTCATTTTTATAGTATTAATGATGCCATGATAATTACATGTGTAGTATTTTTTCTTATTATAATGGCATTAAAAACTTAGATAATATAAAGTGTCTAAAAATATAATATGTAAATTAATATTTTGGGGTCATAGGAATAAACATTATTTTGGTATATAAATAACTATGTATTATAATTATTTTTTATTATATTATAATATAATATATTTTATATTATATTATATTATATCATATAATAATTAAATTACATTATACTATATTATATATAATTGGTTATATTAATATATTTATATATATAATCGGTTATTATATATTATGCAATATATTATATTATAATCTGTTATTATATATGTTATAATATATATTAATATAAACCTATATATAAGGAAAAGAGGAAAATGACAATTGCCGTGAGAAAAGGAAAAAAAAAAGGGGAAAAAAGGGAAATTGAATTAGATTAGGATTACGCTCATTTAAAAAAAAGAGAAATCTAGTTAGATTAAGATTAGGGTTTTCTACACTCATCTAATCTCTTCTCTCCCATAAACCTATAAATATACCTCTAAGCCACCAAAGCCTTCATTCTCTTAATTTCTAACCAAAAAAAATTCTCTTCCTCACCTCCTCTCAAAAATCTCCCCAAGAAAGCCTCCATCATCTCTCTAATCTTCAAAACTAAGAATTCATTACTCTTATTTTCCTTCAAGCCAAAGTAGAAGGAATTATTTAGAGATTTTGTGTGCAAGTATTCGTCTTTGTTTAAGAAAACATAAGAATTAAAGGTATGTTTTAAAGTTTTCAGGGTTTTAAATTTTATGATTGATGTATATTATTTTGTGACAAACTTTGTTAGAAAATTGTTCTTTTATGATTGTGAATGTGTTTGCATGTATGTTGGTGTGAAAAATAAATTATTTTGTTTATTACTTTGATTATAACAATGTTACTTCATGGTTGAAAGCATTTATGTTCATATGATATTTTGAAATTTTCATAAAAATAAGGTTTTGTTGTTGGAGTGTAATAAGAGAATTCTAAGGTTTTTAGTTTATCGTAAGGTGGTTGGTAATATTTTGAAATCAAATGATTTTATTTTGCTGCAATTTTTGGATATGATGTGGATATATATATGTTAGAAATGTCTAAAATTTTTTATAATTTTTTAGGGTTATAATCTTTCAATCAAACACTGCTCACAAAATTTTAATTGTTGGCAGATTTATATTTGTGTTTTTTACAGTCTGTTTTATGAGGCAAAAAGCGTCTTTTAATTCTGAAAAAAATTATGAATCATTGTTAATATGTTAACTAAATGTTTGTAAAGTTTTAGCTTCATATCCTTATTATGTTTTAAGATAAAATTCATTGATTGACAAGTGCTCAGTAGCTATAAATGTCTGCCTGATATGTTCTATATTATTCATGAGATGATAAATCATATTTTTAAAAATGTTTTGTCATGATTTATTATTTTTCTCACTTATATTTATGTGTTAACCATATTACATAAAAATTTTAGAAGCATATCATACAGATTTAATTTTATAAAAAAGTTTGAATAGAACATGTTCTCTACTAGCATGTCTAATGTTAATATTAACTCTGAATTCAAGTGTGTGTTTTGAATTACTCTGAATTTATTTGAAACTGAATTTTGGATATATTATTGTCTTATGTGTCTATTATATGTAGTAATTTTTATAAATTATTTTATACCATAAATAATTTAATACATAACTTTTAATTAGGACTGTTTATTGCCCAGACTTTACTGGCAGATTTTATAGTATTGAATATGTGATTTATTTTAATTATCAAATAAAATTTGCATGGCTAAAGAAAAATCTAGGTATTATATATATATATATATATATATATGTTCGTTTTATTCCTACAAATTTTCATGCTCTAATTGAATGTGAATTGAAATATATAGGGTTATGAATCCTTAAAAGGTCAGGCAGTTTTTATTATTTGCAGATTTACTTGAATGTTTTACAACTTGGAAAATGATATTTTAGATTAATATTTTCAAGAGAAGAAAATTTGATTATGTTTATATATGTTAGCTATGTTATGGAATAATTCTTATACTTTATTCATGCTTATAAGTTGAGATTAATTTCTCCAAGTTATTAAAGGTCAAGTTTTTTATCTTTATGTTTCTTGACTTTAACTACATGTTTGTGACTTAAAGATGCTTTGTTTTGTTAAGAATGATATATGATGATGTAATATGCTATTAGATGATATCATAAAGGGGAATATTAATATTATGTATTATATAAGTGATTAACATGAACACTCCAAAAGGCATGCACATCGAGAATCACGGCACCGTCACCTAAGTTAAGGTTTAGTAAGCAAGCAAGACAAGTAAGGACATTCTCACATGCAACATGATAAAAGTTTAAGAAAAAGTTTTGAGAATATGTTTTATGATAATTTTTAAGTTTGTTTTTACATGTTGTTTTCTCATGAAAACTATTATTGCAACAAGAAAATTTAACGAATGTTTCAATAATGAGGTATGTTAAAAGTATATCTGTAACGATCAAGAGAGATTCATTAACAAAATTCAATATTAAATTGGATTAATTAATAAATTTACCCTCATAAATTATATTTTTGTAGAAATTATTATAATATATAATAAATAAGGTTAGCGGGAAGTTTCATTGTAAATTTAATGCAATGTTGGATATTGCCAAATACATATTTTGTGAGCTTAATTGCTCAAAAATTTGTAAATAATATCCATAAAATGAATTTTATATTACAATTAATTATAGAATTGCGATATAAATGAATGGGTAATTAAGGTATAAATAAGATAGAAAGTCTACCAAAACCCTAGAATAGTGAAAAAGGCGGTTTGATGTAGTATAAATATACTACTAAGTAAAAACACAGAATAAGAAATGCTATGTTTGGATTCAAAAGGAAAACCTAATGGAAAAGTAGGATATTTTATACAGCTTAAGAATACATCTTGCACCTGTTTTACCACAACAGTATAAGAAAAACATTGTGTGGTGAAAAATTACATTGTGTAAAGTGGTGGGTTCCACTAAGTGGACACCCAATGGGTTCTTATTGGGCCACCATACCATGAAAGGTGGCCCAAGCAGAATTAGGCACTAATACCCATAATTATGACCTAGTGGGTGACTCACCCATTCTAGAAAAAAAAAATACCATGAGATAAGTTCAAATTAAAGGCTTAAGTGAGCCTTTTTTTTCTTCATTTCCTCCCTACTAAATTCGGCAGCCCTAGGAATCACCCTCTCAAAATTTTGTTCAAAGCATATTTCTCCCAAAACCACTTTCAAGCAAATTCCAAGTAGGATCAAGCTATAAACTCAAGATTTTCTTGATTTTCAAGGTAAGATTTAACTTTTTCTAAGTTTCCCTTTGGTATTCTTGGAGTTGAGGGGGGGGATTTGATAAGAATTTTTCTTGTCATGAATCTTGCCTAGGTGATTGACAAAATCAAAGGTGTGGAAGGTATATAGCTCACCACTTTCTCCTTGGTAAAAGCCTAGTCCTTAATCTTGACTTGTTTATATGATTTTCAAGCGTATGATAATGATGAATGAAATGTTTAGAGGTTATATGCTTTAGGTTTAACATGGGTTTGGATTCGAATAAAGACTTGTATGTTTATGTTTTTTTTTTTAAGAAGAATGAAAATTGCCATGCTCAAACAAGATTATTCCATAAAAAGGTTTTGAAAACTGCCTAAAAATAGTGGGAGTCATGTACAACAACAAATTTTTGTAAAATTGTTATTTGATGTAAATAGGGTTAGTTTTGTAAATTTTGGGGTCAGTTTTAAAAAGTGTTGTCATATGGCATGACAATTGTTGAGAAGGTTTTGAATTATTATAAACAGTGGCTGAAATGTTGTTTAAAGCAAATTGTTACAAAAATTATCCTAGGGACTAAATTGCAAAAAGATTCTTATTCTCGGTAGATTTGAAAAAAGGCCACAAACTCCACTCTGCAGTAGAAATTTTAAAAAAGTCAAAACATAAAAGTTTTAGATCTCAATGAAATTGTTAAGAGTTGTGGATGGTTCGTCGAAAATTGCATTCGTTTGTGAGATATGGATTTTAAAAAATTTGTTAAAATTGGAAAAAAAAAATTCAGAGGTCAAAAACGTTATTTTGCAAAAGGATTTTAGGTATGGTATTTTGAACAAATATGATCCTTATAAAAAATGGAAAATTATGGTTTAAAGAGATTATTTTTAGTCCTTGGGGAAAAATCGTCAAATTTTTAAACAAGGGATGAAATTGTAAAGTTTTGTTAAACTTGAGCATGAATGCAAAATAAGAAACCTTGACATCCCGGGTTATTGTTTTAAAGCTAATAAGCAACAATTTTCGTTAAAACCACAAAATCAAGCTCGGGAAATTTAAAAAGGCCCACCGAGGGGCATTTTTCCTCAAGTGTCCTGAACGGTTTCCGAAATGTCCGAAAAAGAAAAAAAGGGATTATTAATAAGATTTTCACCTTTCATTAGAGATGATGGGATAGAGTAAGATAGGATAGAGAGAATCCGTGATTATTGGAGTTGTAGACGATGATGCAACCCGATCCATCAATTAGTGAACATTTTGTATTAACATATAGATGGAATAGTAGGAATTTGGCTAATATTGTTATAATTGGCCAAACAGGACACTAGAAGATTAGGAAAAGGGACTGAGGTTGGCTTGTACAGTAGCTAAAATAAGTAAGTACCAATCCCACTTACAGTATAGAATTGCAGGTATTGAATGTGAATATATATATATATATATGTATATATTTATATTTATGTACTTGTGTGTATATCAAAGTGTATACTTGTGAGTGTATAACAAAATGTGTACCTGTATGTGCATTAATATGTGCACCTGTGAGTATCTAATAGTACGTACTTGTGTGTATTATTCAGTTAGAAGAGTGTTTATGCCTTTGCACTTAAGATGTAAATATGATCTCATGCATGGTATGATAACCATAATAATCAGACTGGTAAATGCATCACCAGAAATAAAGAGAAGTGTCGTACCAGCTTCTTACTCAAGGGGAGTTTAAGGTTATGATATGGTCTTGGTGTCACGAAGACCTATATGCGCATATGGTACGAGCACTTCCGCCCTAGTCAAACATAAGACATGATAAGGATAAAGAATGTTCATAAGAAAGCATAAGTGGATCATGCATTTTACTAAATGTTGCTTGTGGGTTGTGTTTGGACTTACTAGGCATAGGCTCACTTAGTGTTCCATGCTGTAGGGATTTCTACAAAGAGGTCAGAATAAATTCACTGATGAGCTGGCAGAAGGATATAAGAAATGTGCAGAATAGGGTATGGAAACCACCACAACTATGTTTCTGCTGTTTTATATTTCAAGTTATTTTGAAATTGAATGTATAAGAGCTGTAGTATAGTTAAGTAAGACAAAATCTCTTTTGAATAATACTGTTAAAGAAGGTTTGTTTATGTAAGTATATGTATATATTTGTATTACAAGTGATTGCTTAAATATGTATGTGTAATATATATATATTTTCAAAAAATATTCCCAAGTTTTTCATAAATACGTAAGTAAGAAAAGTGTTTAATTACAGCCCAAAAAAGGTGAGTTGTCACAGTATCTATATATATATGCATCACTTAATTAAGTGTTGTACACCCCTATGTTTATGTTTATGATATCCCAAGGGTTGGACTTGTCATGTTTGGTTTGAGACTAACTACCTTACTCCTTTCATGACGATGCATCTATGATGTTTATGTTTATGGTATAATGCTTGAGCCCCTAAAGATAAAATGAATGATGTTTTAATATAAAAGTTTAAATGAAAAGACATGTTCTATATAAACTTGAGCCTCGTGCACTATTATGATTATGATTACGCTATTATATAGTGATTTTTAAGAAATGATTTACGTTGTGATATAAGAATGTGTACTTACTAAACTTATGCCTTCTTAGCTTATATCATGTTGCAGACAAGGACAAGATACATGTTTACTAGGATGGAGGACAAGGATGGGTGTGTCTGCAAGGAGTGTTAGATTAGAAACAGAGTCATGTCATGAAAGGAATTTAAACTTAAACAAAATTTAAGATATTATGTTTCGTATTTTTATTTATTTAAGACTCGGTTCTATTTATGATATGTTTTTTTGAACTTTTATTGAATATAATTTGTATTTTAGATTTTTAATTTCTTAGGTTTTTATTAAAGAATACACCATATAGTTTGTTTCTTCATAATTAGTCTTAATTAGTTATTTGATTAGAAGCTAAGAGTGCTTGCGTTATATCTATAAGTTTGCATTTGTTAAATATTTGTTTTTTTGTAAACTAAGTTTTCTATAGGTGGTCGGTTAGCCGAATGCTTTAGGTATTTCGTAGGGCTAACCGAGGTGAAAGAAGCAAGTCCGGTAAGTAGTTAAAAAAAATTTATGCAAGTGTTCCTGGGATATTTCTCTGAGTGTTATTGATTATTCTAAACTTCTTATTAGTAATTATTAAGTTTAACGGTAAAAGCAACGTCTCTTATAGCTCTTGTAAGAGGGCGTTACAGAATCATCCTCGTCAGCCTAGGCATAGGCTGAAGGGCAAAGGATCAAGGAGTTAACAAAAAAAAAAAAAAAGAACTCACCTTATTGTGTGAGCGAGGGCGGATTAGGCGACGGAGTTGAGGTGGTGGGAGACAGAGTACTAGCGGTTGAGGCACTCGACGGTCTTCCTAGCCTCAAAGAGGAATCGCTTAAAGTCGTAGTTTGCGCTTCACCAGGTGTCCTTCCAGGCCTCGCTGGAGGCCATGCTCTTTGTGAAGCCGTCGTAGTTGCTGCGGTGGCGGAAGGCCAACTTTGGGCAGTGGTCGTTGCGATGTTTGACAGTTGTTGAAAGGGATATTGACTGAGGATTCGATCAGAGAGTTGTGGCCATGAGAGAAGGAAGGGAAGGGAAAGAGATGAAGCTTCTTTGGAATTTGCGAGCAAGAAGAAAATTATTTTTTTTCTTTTTTTGTTAGTTTTTCAATTTTTAAATAATTGTTTTAGATCTATTAGGGTTGTTTTGGTCTTTTAGCAGTAAATTAAGATCACACGCTTTCACATGACACAAATTTGTGAAAAATTTAACATCTGACCTTTGTCTTCGTTCTTTTGCACCCTTCTTATGAGTTTAAGGCTAGCTGAGCTAAAAAAAAAAAAGAGGACTAACGAGTCACTTTTTAAATAGTTTAGAGACTTATCGACCAATTTAGTCTCCCTTACCAAGTGATTAAAGAGAGTAAAAAGGTGTATTACTGGCACTTCTTATTATTCAAAGGTTATTAACACGACTAGTCTTTATATTTTCTTGAACTTTTAATTTTGATGCAAAATATTTTCCTTAATATTTTTGAAATTCATTGGATACAACCCGTACTAAAATTATTTATGTAGTTATTATGGATCAAAACCGTCAAAAAAACAAAATTTCAAAAGAATATGCTAAAATTAAAATTTCAAGGATTAAAATGTGAAAAAGTTCATAATTAAGGGCCTAATAAGACAGTTAACTTTTTTTAAAAAAAAATTTAGAAAACCGCACAAGAAATATCTTCCAAATAGTAGATTGTTGTGGGTATACGAAAATTCATTGAATCCCTTGCCGAAGTTGAAAGTCCCACCTTGTGCCAAAAATTCATTGTCTTTTGATTTTTTTTTTTTAATAAATTTCCACATAATGATTTTGTGACTTGGCAATTGGCATAACAATTTCTTCTCCATCCGATTCCCATTTGACAACCAACTCCATTGTCATCATGAAAATCAAGTTTATCCAAATTTCCAAAATTCCAAAATTTTAGGATAAGATTTTCCAATAATAGCTAAAAAAAAACAATAATTTATTTGAGATCATGAACAATGGTCTCAACTCTTTAAGATGAGATCTTCACCAAACTAACCAACAAAGCAAAATGGCAAGAACAAGAATTCAAATCCTCGTATATCTCCTCCTCTTCCCACTGTTCTCCCTCGTTCAATCCCTTTCCGACAAGTCACCGACCTTCTCAGTCACCGACTTCGGAGCCACTGGCAATGGCCGCCAATACGACACCGCCGCGATCCAATCCACCATCGACGCTTGTCCGTCTCCGGCCGCCTGCCGCGTGTCCTTCCCTCCCGGGATGTACCTGACGGCGACGATCTTCCTCAAAACCGGCGTCGTTCTGGACGTCCAGGAGGGCGCGACGATCCTCGGCGGCACGAGGATCGAGGACTACCCGGCGGAGCGGTCGCGGTGGTACGTGGTGCTGGCGGAGAACACCACGGACGTCGGGATCACTGGCGGCGGCGCCGTCGACGGCCAGGGGTTCGCATTCGTTGAGAGGTTTGACGAGCGGAAGAATATCATGGTCAGTTGGAACCAAACCGGCGCTTGCTCCGGCGACGAGTGCCGGCCTAGGTTGGTCGGCTTCGTCGGTTGCAGGAACGTTAGGGTTTGGAACGTTAGCTTTACGAAGCCAGCTTATTGGTGGTCAGCTCTCTCTTCTTTCTCTCTCTGATTTGTCTTAATTATAGATGTGCCCCTTATGTTTTTGATATTTGTCCTCTTTTGCATTTTCTGCTTTCTTCTCTCTGCGCTCTATTTGTGGTTTTACAACTTTAGTCATGACTTATGATTTGTGTGGAGCGTAGGTTTGGAATGATATGGTTTAAATTTTATGATTTGAATTGTGAGTTTTAAATTATATAATTTAAATTGTAGATTATAAATTGATGTTTGAAATGTAAAAATTCAAAACAAAAATAAAACGTTTAAAATAAAAACGAGTGTGTGAAAAACTATGGTCTATAAAAGAAAAACGAGAATGAGTTTTACGGTAGAAAATAATTCAAATTTTATGTGCTTGAGAGGAGACAAAATTTAAATTTTGAAAGGTTTTTACTGTTTATTTATTCTTAAATATTACAGAAAAGAAACTAGTACATGATTTAGACGTAGCAGGTATGATGTCAAAAGTGGTGGTAGTGGTAGTGTTTTACTTTAATATGCTATTCAAGTAATCTTTGCGTATACAATTAGTTTGATAGCTATAATATATTTTTGCTTTACACTATAGCATATTAAAGTTTTATATTAAAGAGAGTTAAAACTCTTCTTTTAAGCACTCTAAACGTTAAAAAGTAAGCGGCAAATAAATTCAGTACGGATATGTTTGATAGAAGGGACGGAAAAACAGAAGAATGTATATAATCTAAAGGAAAGAATAGGGAAAGATTGTAAGTTTTGTGTTTTTTAATAATAAACTAATATATGCAATTTATTATTATTATTATTCTAAACCCAAAAAAGATGCACATAAGCTGGACGATATGGAAAACATAATGTGCGATAAATAAAAGGCAAAAAAAAAAAAAAAGGCTGTAATTACAATATTTGGAAGAAAAAGATGAAAGACAAAACAGTAACTATATATGCATTGTCAGCTCTTCCTTTCCGTCTACGTATCAAAGGATCAAAAATATGGTGAGACCTAGAGATTTATAGTTCTTAGTGATTTTCTTTTCCTAGTACAATCATCTCAACCAAATAAAGGGTTCATTGCCACTTTCCATCAACATCCATCGTTCTTTCCCCAAATCCCTCAAACCAAACACTTTCTTAAGCTGAGTTTTGCAGGAGGGATTGGGATAAGGAAACAAAGGGTACAAGAGGAAAGTAAGGGAGTGACGAGACCAATCCTTTATGTTGGTAAAGAGGATTGTCTAAGATAAGGGAATGTGCTACACAGTAGACAATTGCAATTCTTGAGCCCCACCAAATTTTGATCCCTCCACGTTTGGATGGAAAGGGGAAGGGAGCATATTTTCTTGTAGATTAATTTATAGTTTTAACCTTTTCTAATTTTTTTAGTCAACTCTTTCTTAAAATTATTGTAGATATGTTATTAATACACATGCAACTTCTTTTCGTCTAATACCATACAAAAAGGATAATTATTATCCTTCTTTTTAATTATACCCAACAATTTTGATAGAGTTTACAATCCTCCTCTTCCTTTACACGCCCTTTTACCTTGAATATTTTTCCTTTCTTTCCTCCCTCCTACCAAACATATCCTGAGTATACATCCTATGAACTTATTGGATTACTGATAGTCAAGTCAATATAAAATGATGCTAAGAGACTAGTTTTAACTTTTCATATTTACCCCCAGAGAAATCATTAACAACTTTAGTTTCAGCTTTGCCGGAGTCTTTGGACCTAACTTCAAGCATACTTGTACATTCTCTTCTCTACTCGGTGAAATTGTTAAGAAGCAGGCAGCTTAATCCTTTATTACTGAGATAATAAAATCAAATAATAAAACAAGCAAACAAACAAGCACACAACATTTATGATGGTTCACCTTCAAATATAAGAGACGTAGTTACATTTATTTTCAACCGTTGTATAATTTTTACCTAAGATGAAGAAGAATATTACAAGAAAAATCAAACATCTCTGCTTTTCTCAGACTCTTTTACATTTTCTCTAACCTCTTACTTAACCTTAGCATCAGCACCCCTAATATAAGTAAAATTGGGATAATCGAATGTATAAGTTTAATGTCAATCTGCGTACAAACTCTGCTGACAGTATAGTAATTAGGCTTCAAACGCTCTAATAGAAACTTGGAGGGATATAGCTGTGACACACTTTGCTTAATCTGGTTGGCACGTGCATGTAGGGCCTTTTCGTGTTTATTTACTGAACATTGATTGCTAGTCCTGAGGGCGTCTCTTATTTCATTTTCTCTGTGCATAAATGGGCAAAGTTTGAGTTGGGGACTGGGGTAAGCCAGATGGCGGGGACACTTCCAAGCTTATCCACTTAGAGAGACACACGGCACCTGAAAACAGATGAGGCCCATGAAAAAGAATTGTCGGTCCTTGTCTTCTTGGGCAAGTTGCCTTTGTCAACATGGTGAAATGAGGATTCCAAGGAAAAGAGAGAGAAGGAAAAACAGACAGGAGGATAGTTCCTTGTGGTCTGTTGCTTTATTCACTGCCACTCTCTTTCTTTTCCATTTTTCAAAATTAAACTTTGTATCGTTCTATGTTCTGATTCTGATGACACTTTGTGCCAGGGCTTAACAAGAAATGATTGCATCAAATATATTATCTTGCTAGGGTTTAATTTGTTATATTAGAGGCCTCCGCTTAGAAATTGTGAGTATTTTAGTAAGCCTTTGAAATGACACGTCCAAGACAAAACAATGAAACTAGAGTAACATACTATTGTTCATAAAAAAGATATCTAACCCTTTTCTCTAGCATATTCGTTGCAAGATTGCAATGTGCATCCAGCTCGATAGGTGAATTAAATATTCATTGTTGTACTTTTTTTTTTCCCGCTAAATGAAAGGGCACAAAGCTGGATTGCGGTAGTAAGTCACTTCCCATGGGCAACCCCAATTAGGTTGGAACACCCAAGGGCGGCATGGGGACTCAAAATCGTTGGATTTGATGTATCAGTTGATCATACGTACTTGATCATACGCTTAGACTTGCCCATCGTTGGATTCGATGTATCAGTTGCACTTAAATACTCAAATTTATCAGTTCTTATCAGTGGAATGAGTGATTTTTTTCTTGCCATTTACCTAATGGAGATTGCATAATTGCAGCTTGCATATTGTGGGATGTGAAAACACAATCATAAAAGATGTTTCAATCTATGGAGATTTTAACACGCCGAATACTGATGGGATAGATATTGAGGATTCAAATAATACACTCATCACAAGATGCCACATTGATACAGGAGACGACGCGATCTGTCCGAAGACATATACTGGCCCTCTCATAAATTTAACCGCCACGGACTCTTGGATTAGAACAAAGTCTTCTGCAATCAAACTTGGTAGTGCAAGTTGGTTTAATTTTAAAGGGCTTGTGTTTGACAACATTACCATTGTAGATTCTCACAGAGGACTGGGATTTCAGATTCGTGATGGAGGTAACCTTCCTTAGCTTGCCATTTCACCGACTTCCATAGTACAGGAAGAAAAAAAAAATTACACTGATTCAAGGATAAAGCCACTGCAAAAAATTGATGCATCCTTTTATGCAGACTCTCATTAAAATTGGATGTTTAGTTCTCCTTTGAAGGATCTTTTCAAAACGCAAAGTGCCATGTATTTATCTATCAGATGAGTTTTGATCAAATTGGTGCCGTTTGGCAGAGCTTTTGCTTTTGGTGTAGAACAAGAAGAGTAAAAACTAATGGGTTTTTCAGTAAGCGTTTGGATCTATATTTTAAAAGAGTTTTAATGGGTAAAAATAGCTTTTGAAATTTTCTGATGAGCAATAAAAATGTTAGAATGGAGTTTATAATGTTATGTTAAAACTTCAGTACAAGTTTTAAAGTCTATTTAGAGAACTTTTTTTGAGAAGCTTTACTTTGTTGCTTAAAGCTCTTTGGGAAAGCCAAAGCTTTTTTGACAACTCATTCAAACACATCAAGAAACGGTTTTTGGACTCGGGAAACCAAAAGCAACTTCTCAAAAGCTACGCCAAATAGGCCCTTAAGAGTGTCCTTTTAGAAACTTTGAACTCCTTTTGGGCCATAGTAAATATTGTTTTTCAGGTTGTATTTGGTGTTCATAGTAATGAAATTTCTTATGCTCAATTAATCACCTTGTGCAGGACATGTAAGTGATGTAACATTTTCAAACATCAACATCACCACAAGATACTATGATCCATCATGGTGGGGAAGAGCAGAGCCTATTTATGTGACTAATTGCCCACGGAACTCGAGTGTCAAAGGAGGGCTCCATCTCTAACGTACTCTTTGTTAACATCACTGCAAATTCCGAAAATGGCATCTTCTTATCAGGTTCCAAAGGCGGAGTACTCAGGAACCTGAGATTCATCAACATGAATCTCAGTTACAGACGATGGACAAAATATGCCGGTGAACTGGTTGACTATCGACCGGGATGTCAGGGACTAGTTAAACACAGTTCGGCTGGATTCTTGATGGAACACATTGATGGATTGGAGGTCGAAAATGTGAACATGAGATGGTCTGGTGATAGAGCAGAGCGGTGGAATATTCCTTTTGATTTTAGGCCTGCAACCGTAAATAACATATCTCTGCTTAATTTCCATGCAGGTTTCTTCAAACAGCAACACAAACTGGGATACGAGGCAAAAACCATTGTATAATGCCATTTTTTTGTTTGCTTGTCTGATGGATAAATTGGAACAGGGTTCACTATTATCCCACGAAACCTGCTGTTTGTGTTGTAATCCAAAAATATACCTGTAAAATTATACAATTCATTGTGGAATAAAGATTTCATTTCCCTTCAGAATTGATATGACTGGAGGCATTAAAGAATGTTGATTACCTCTCCACAGACAGTGAAGGTCATTGGCTAAGCTTGTATCTTCAACTTATCCGTTCTTGGTGTTGGGGGTAAAAAGAAGCAGAGAATAATCTAGGTGAGGAAAATGAAAACACAGGCCAAATGGCAGGACTTTTTCTTCTTGTGTCTAGTATGTAATTTCTTTCCCAATGCCTTGTTATTGAAGTTTTTTAAGAATTTAAAATCTTTTGTCAAATCAATTCCCTCTCACCCTCTTCTCAGACAACCGTGGGCTCTGAAATCCTCCACTAATCTCTTAATTTATCGAGCTTCTATTGTGTATTGAGGCCCTCTACTTTCTGCCCAAATTAGAGACATCCTCCTTTTTTTTTTTTTTTTTTTAGGGGAATTAGAACACATCCCTTGCTATAAAGATGTTAGGCATAGTTACAGGCACAGCTTAGCGATAAAAGTGTTTGAATGTTTAGCTGGTTTTAACCAATAAATAGTAAAAAAATTTTACACATTACAGTAAAAAAAAAAAATTGCTACGGTATAAAGCTCTCATATGCTACAGTATTTTTAATTAAAGTTAGTTCTAATTAATAATTTTAACCATACTACACCAACATTCACACATTTAATTTATCTAAAGGCGAAAAATTTGAGTCCCATCAAGTTCAATATATATATATATATATATTTATATGTATGTCTATTTATATATTAGGAAAACACCCTCTCATCCTAACTCTGTCACATTTTAGCTGAACATGACGGGATTTTCTTTTCCTACAGAATTTAGCCCGTGAAAAAACTAGACATGGAATTTGAAACTAGAAAATACGAGTTAGAGAAAAAAAAAAAAAAAAAAAAACCTTTGCAATGTTGCGGAATATAAAACGCCATATAAAGATTATACAGAAACCACATTCCAAGACTTGAAATTAATATTTTTGGTTGCGTCCTATTTCAAAAAAAGGTTGACACATATCATAATCGAATGCTTCACTTCACAACATGCTTCGCCAAATCATCCCCGTAATTTCTTCCAGTTTTTTCCACCCATTAATCCTTCAACGGTTCTTCATTTCATCTTTCCCGCCAAACCCAGCATCTTTACAAACTTTATGCTCCAACGGTCGACTGACAGAGGCCTTGTTGGAAATGTCCATTCAATGCCTTGAAACCAAGTTGGATAGCTATGGAGCGCTCTTGAAAGAGTGCTTGAACCAAAGGGCTGTTGGAGAAGGCCAAAGAGTCCATGCCCACATGATCAAATCTTGCTATCTTCCACAACTAGTGTTCCTCAGCACCAGGCTGATTGTCTTTTATACGAAATGCGATTGTCTAGGTGAGGCACGTAAGGTGCTCGATGAAATGACTATTAGAAATGTGGTGTCATGGACGGCCGTGATTTCCGCTTATTCGCGGAAAGGTTATGCTTCTGAAGCGTTGAACCTTTTTGTTCAGATGTTAAGATCGGGTATTGATCTTGGTTTTCATTTCTGATCTTTTTATTACATTTTTTATGCATTTTTAATTGTGTTTTGTTAGAATATGAAACTATTGTTGGCCTACCTCCTAACATCTTAATTTCTTCGATGGAATTGGTAAATGAACATGATAACAGATTAGGAGGTCCTAAATTAAAGCTCATGTAAATTGCACTCTCCAAAATTGTCACCACATGTTTGGGTTCTTTTATATGCTTCGAGCTTATTGCTAATATTCATGTGTTGGGCTTTCGAAATAATGTTAGCTTAAGTTTTTGGTATGGATTGGTAAACAACCATGTTTAATTTTTGCAGGTACAGAACCTAACGAGTTCACTTTTGCAACACTACTTACTTCATGTACTGGTCCTTCCGGGTTAGACTTTGGAAGACAAATCCATTCGTTTGTTGTGAAGACAAATTTTGAATCCCATATGTTTGTTGGGAGCTCACTACTTGACATGTATGCAAAAGCTAGTAGAATTCATGAAGCTCAACGGGTGTTTGAGTGCTTGCCAGAAAGGGATGTTGTTTCGTGTACTGCAATAATCTCAGGATATGCCCAACTTGGCCTTGACGAAGAGGCATTGGAGCTATTCCGCCAGTTGCTAAGGGAGGGAATGGTTCCAAACTATGTTACTTATGCTAGTCTATTAACTGCGTTATCTGGGCTTGCTGCATTAGATCTTGGCAGGCAAGTTCACAGCAATGTCCTTCGGTCCAAGGTACCCTCATACGTTGTTCTTCAGAATTCTTTGATTGATATGTATTCGAAATGTGGAAATCTCGCTTACTCGAGAAGGGTTTTCGATAGTATGACTGAGAGAAGTATCGTCTCTTGGAATGCCATGCTTGTAGGATATAGTAAACATGGAATGGGAAGAGAGGTGGTTGAGCTTTTCAATTTAATGAGAGAAGAGAACAAAGTGAAGCCTGTTTCGGTCACTCTTTTGGCAGTTTTATCTGGCTGCAGCCATGGAGGGATGGAAGATAAAGGGCTGGAGATCTTCTATGAGATGGCAAAGGGGAAGTATGGAACTGAGCCGGAGATGGTGCATTATGCATGCATCGTTGATCTGCTTGGGCGTGCTGGTCGAATAGATGAGGCTTTTGATTTCATCAATAAAATGCCTTTTGAGCCAACACCTGCCATATGGGGTTCTCTTTTAGGTGCTTGTAGGGTTCATTCCAATGTCGAAATCGGTGAATCTGCAGGTCATAGGCTTCTACAAATTGAGCCTGAAAATGCTGGGAACTATGTCATTCTTTCTAATTTGTATGCATCTGCAGGGAGATGGGAAGATGTGAGAACCATAAGGGAATTGATGAAGGAGAAGGTTGTTGTAAAGGAGCCAGGAAGAAGTTGGATTGAGATTGATCAAATTCTTCATACTTTTCATGCAAGCGAGCGCTCCCATCCAAAAAGAGAGGAGGTCAAAACAAAGCTAACGGAATTGTCTGTCAAGTTCAAGGAAGTTGGTTATGTTCCAGACTTGAGTTGTGTTTTATTTGATGTAGATGAGGAGCAAAAGGAGAAGATTCTCCTGAACCACAGTGAAAAACTGGCTTTGGCTTTTGGTCTGATTGCTACTTCCAGAAGGATCACCTATCCGAGTTATAAAAAACCTCCGAATTTGCATCGACTGTCACAATTTCGCAAAGATTTTCTCAATGGTTTATGGAAGAGAAGTGTCTCTTAGAGATAAAACCCGGTTCCATCGTATTGTAGGGGGAATCTGTTCTTGTGGAGACTATTGGTGAGCTTTCTAGCCGTTTTGATAATATGAAGAACAGAACTTACGTGAAAAGAATGGTTAAAACTATAGGGATCTGGTTTTGGCGCCTATTCTCAAAAAGTTTAACAAATTTAGAATATGGGAAATCTGAGGAACTCCTTAAATTAAAAAAAAAAAAAAAAAAATCTGAGGAACTCTCTTTTGACTAACTTTTTCGGTTGCTTCTAACAGTAAAAGAGATGTGGATGTTATTGAGACTTGAGAATTGTCAAAATGATTTTTTCCATTTTTAGATTGATTGATTGTAATTAGGTGTGAACATATTGTATTACTTAATTGCAGAAGATCTGTTAGTAAATTAGGAAACTAATTATAGGAGATAGCGTTAGGAGTTTATGCCTTTGTAACAACGTTCATTTTATTGTAATGGTAACAGGGAAAGAATAAGGAAAAATATATGTTAGTATTTTAATATATATATATATGTATATTAGTTTCAATTGTTACAGTTTAAAGCTCTCACATGCTATAGTGTAAAGCTCTCATATGTTACAGTATTTTAGTTTTAACTTGTAGTTCCAACTATGTTTCCAAGCACTATATAAATCTTGTGCTCTTCTTCTCTATCTTTTGTTTCTCTTTCTATTATTATTTTTAAGATACGTGTGTGGCACAAGATGAACACACACAGATTTGCAGAATTAAACCCTTTTCTGATTTCTCTATGGTTTTTTTTTGGGGTCAGGGCGTTGTAGACATCAATTATTCTTTTAAATTGTTTTGAGGAAAATGGAAGCCGAAGAATATAGTAAATTACATTCATTAATTACTAACATGATTTGGCTGTAAAAATAAATATACAGAATCGTTATTCTTATGTTACAGCCTTACAGGTACTAATGTAACATACATGCATGGATCTATGTCAATTTACTCGTCTCTGTTTAGAAAAAAAATGTTGTTAATTAGAATGTGTATAACTTGTGAAGTGTAGTTATACATTTGAACCATTTTGATGTGAAAATAATTATGCATGTTTGAAATTCAACTTTCTAAGAGTAATCTCTGCACATTTGCCCCAAAACTTAGGACAACATTCATGCTCAAAAACCCCTTTTATCATTGGCACTATGCTTAATGGTTGGTAACAAATTTGTCTATAATTAGCTAATGAATGTGCACATCACATAAATATTAGACCCTAATTATAAAATAAAATTAATTCATCAAGTAAACAATGACGTGGATCAATACTAGGAATAATGACAATGATCATGTTCAACTTAAATGACAGATGGGGCACACTGAGAGACATCAAAAGAAGTAGAGTTAAGATTGTGATTGACTCATTAAAGATCAACGATTGAGATTATACAAGGCCACTGCCTAGCCAAATGCCAATAAATAGTGGGAGGATGGCATGAGAATTAAGATAGGCATTTTTTTTTTCTTTTTTTTTTTCCTATATGAGAACTCTTGTTATTTGCCTTGGGATAATTTTTACATTTATCATTGGAGAGTTTTCTTGCATTTTGATATAAATGGAAAAATTTAGACATATAGTAAAATTTTGTTAGTCATAGTAATATGTAGCAAAAATTTTAAAATATTTTATAAATAGCAAAAATTAAATTAATGTAGTTTAATTTTTATAAAGGAGGAGGAAAAGATAATTAAGTGACATACTAGTTGTTGGAACATATTTCAGGACTGATATATTGTATTACCTATGGATTCCTTCTTTCTTTTTTATATGAAAGTACATAACATATAAGAAGAGTTAGGAAAAAAAATTAAAAAGAAAGTCTGAGTTAAGATTTAATTGTAGAAATTAGAAAAAGATATGCGTGGATTGTCAAAAATCACTAATTTTTTTCTAAGTTATTGCTCATATAATGGTTCATCTACAAAATTCCCTACCACCAAAGAAAGATAAAACTAAATAGAAACAAATGTTTCTTATTTTTAGAATAATTAGAATACAAAACGACGCTCTCATTTTCAAGTTTGCGGAAGACAACAGGTTTTATCCACAAGCGATGCGGGAGTTTACGAAAATGACTATAACTAAGCCCACAAAAAAACAAAAAGCTTAGTCCAGAATCAGTTTGAGACTTGGGATGCTTGGTAATGCTTTTCAATAGGCACTTATTCATTAATTTAGTTTAGTTAAAGTGTAAAAGCCCAACAATATGCTAGGTCCAAAATGTTGAAATTCTTTCATTTAACCATCTCCACGAGAACAAGCCATGGTTGAATCTCAAAACACACACTAACTTATTGGGTGTTTGGCTAGTGATGGAAACTATTAGTTTACTGTAGTATATAAAAGCGTTACACTATAATAATTTTTTTATTTTACAATAACATATGAGAGTTTTACACTGTTTAGAATTAAATTTATAGTGTAAACTACTCTTAGCCAAACACCCAATTAATCACCAATTGTTATGGTCTATATACAAAAAAAATATCCCCACTTTTTGACAAACATCAAGATCTATGTCGACAACTGACATGAAGCTCTAAGTAAATCTGCCAATTCCTACGAAGGCCCAATACATCCCAGACGAAATCTTTTCACCCCAAAACTTAAACCATCAAAATACCAAATTTTCTATTCTACACTCAAATCTACCATCATTCACATAAGTAACCCTAGGACAACCAAATACTTAATGAAAACAATTAGTAGAAGGGTAATACTAAATATCTCGACTGGACTGTGGCCTAACTCTTTCAATGGGATGGGCCCTACCCCGTGGGTCCTTGGGTGGGGCTCACCCTATTGAGAGATCCAGGCCACAGCCCGATGGAAAAAAAAGTTTTTCTTAGTAGAAGGACCAAATAATACTCGGGTGGGGCCCACCCTATTCAGAGGTCTAGGCCACAGTCGATGGGAAAAAAAAAAGTTTTTCTTAGTAGAAGGACCAAATAATACTTCAATCGAAGTCGTCAATCGAAATGCAGTTGATAGAAATCTAACCAAAGAGCAAGCTGACAAACCAGACATAGAATGCAAACACAAAACTTTTCGCAAAAGAGCCCTATCGATGTATTTGGCAGTGTAACCTTAATAATACAATATAATGTCTTACAAACCATACCTTTAAATTTTTATTATTTTTTAATTTATACTTCTGTTATTCAACATGGGCCCACTCACCAAAACGACACCACATTTGTTGTTCATCTCTCCCTTGCAAAACGCTTCCTAGGCCCCCCACCTAAAACAGGGCACCACTCTTCTCTCTCTCTCTCTCTCTCTCACTTCGTCGTCTGAAACCCACATACTCTCACGACGGCATCCACCATGCTACGGCACCGCCTCCTCTCCTCCCTTCGCACACGCGGCGGCGCCACCGGCGGCCCCAGCCGCTGGGCCAACCCGGGCCACGAGGAGCATCCCAAGGGCTTTCTCTTCAACCGGACTCCTCAGCCGCCTGGACAGGCCCGCAAGTGGGAGGACTGGGAATTGCCCTGCTACGTCACCAGCTTCCTCGCCATCGTCATCCTTGGCGTCGGCCTCAACGCCAAGCCCGATCTGACCATCGAGACCTGGGCCCACAAGAAGGCCCTCGAGCGCCTTGAGATCGAGCAGCAGGTCGCGGCCGATTCCGAATGATCGGAAACTCCGCGAGATTATCCCGGTACGGTGTTTTCTCTGGATCGAAAATGCGATTTGATTGTGGGATTAGGGTTTTGGGGGATTGATGATAATGATGATGATGGTGGAAAAGAGTGGGTTGTTGATATTGTAGTTCGAAAATAAGGGCTTTTTTTGTGAGAATCTCTGTGAAAGCTTTTAACTTACTCTGCGTAATTTCACTTTCTGGACATTTTGACTGTTTATTATGTTTCAAATAGTTCATAAAGTTTTCCGATTCCAATCTATGGATTTTGTGTTAATTTTGATGTTAGTTTGGGATTTCTATTTGTTTCTGTAGTTTGTCAATTTGATTACAGATTAAAATTTGCATTTTGCAATTGGGTTCATTACATGATAGTTGTTAACTTGATTATAATGAGGTATTGTTTTGTGTGTGTTAGAGCTGTTAATTACGCTTTTAATATGACAAAACCTGCTTAAGAACAAATTTGATTCTAGTCTTGATTAACTTGGCAAATTCTGGCAATGTGATGTAGCTTCAAGGCATCACCACACTAGACAGGATACAACCTTCTTAAAACCCGTTGAGTCACAATAGGGCATCTCCTTGCCTGTTTATTCAGTCATGAATACTAGGAAAATAAGGATAGAAACAATTCTAAGACCACCAAGAATTGCAAACAAAAATTTAGTGTAAAAACTCTTAATGATAAACTTTGTTGATTAAAATTTAGTCTGTTACTGATAGTTTGTTAACTTGTTGCCGCATTGGCTTGTTATTCTTCATTCCTTTAAGCGGCAATGAAAGTTTGGAGGAGTCGTTTCTCTCTAACTTGTCTGGTTTGTTTCCATGGATAGAAATGGGTTTAGTGGTTGAAATATTTGCTTCTCCCCACAAGTTGTCTGATTTGGTTCCATGCTTTGCAATTTAGGTTCACTCTATAAAACTTTTGTGTTTAGGCTTTTATTCAGGTTACTACGCCTTACAAAGGTTACAATTATGCAAAAGGTTGTTGTTTTTTTGAAGCCAAAATTTCAAAAATCCTTATTCTGCAAATCAATGAAAAATGCTCTTGAGGTGTATTATTAATTTTTAATATGTTGGGTTCCATGACAAACCTCATTACTATGCTTCAGTCTTATGTTTGCTGGTAATAAAGTTCCCGTTGTATTCTGAATTATGTAAAATATGAATATAAACTCTGGTTGGAGTTTTTGATCTTTTGCCATATCCATCATTCTCTGTTAGTAGTTTTAGTTTTTCTGGTTGCTCTATTATGATAATCATAAATACCATGGCTTTCAGAAGAAATGTTTGCCCTGATTTATTCAGTGATTTGTTAAAATACGCACGAAAGCAATTCCTCTTAACAATTTGATTCCAAGCCTTGAGTGAGTCATATTTCTTCGACTTCTTTCTGAGTTAGGTTATCTGTGAACTTGTGAACTTGTGAATTTGTACTCAGAATCTGGTCCTCAATGTTGAATGGTGCAAGATCACCAAATGTTTAACTATTCATGATTGGAGTTTATTGCTGTATTCTAGCCAATTTTGTGAATCATATTGGTCTGAGTTCACACTATCAGCATTGGCACTGGGGGACAAAATTTTTTTCCAGATTTTCTTTTTGGCCATGCCGTGTGTACTTTCTACATGTCCTGTAGTTTTGGCTACTTGAAGTGAACTGAAAAACTTATGGTTACAGATCACCGATCTTTAGCTTTTCTCTACCAGAAGAAAGAAGACTGACTTAAATTTGTATTTCCTCAACTCTAGCACCTTTGAAACACATGAATTATGGTGCATCTAAAGATTGCGTAGGATGATACGGAATCACACGCTGCTGCTTTCCTTTTTCAGTTTTATGTTTAGGGGAAATGCATTTCGTAACATGGAAAAGCAGTATAAACACAATCCACGAACCACATTTTGCGGCTTTTTGCTGGTAGTGCCGTAGTGGTAAGGAGTTAGGTATTGGAAATGAGTCATGCTGTTAATGCTAGGAACACTTAAGTGAGTCTAATGATTCAAAACCCTTAGGAATAGCACTGGGCAAATTATCCAACGCCATTGGATTGTGTTGCTTTTGGTTTTTGATTGGAAAATCCAGTACAAATTTTCTAGGATATGTATTTTATTGTATGAAAATTTAATAGAAAATACTGTTTTTTCTCGTATATTTTTTGCATATGTATATGATGTCTTTAGTTATTCTGGTTTACTTTCTCTAGTTAATTTTCACTTTTGATAGTTTGGATTTAGCTATATTTTAAATTGCAAATTAGCCGAGGTCAAAAACTGACATCCAACCTTATTCAGTATGGCCGACTTAACTTTTAAAATGTGATGATATTGTGAATGTTGCAGACAGGCATGTTGAAAATGCAAATTCCAGTATTTAAAGCCGTTTACATCCGGGAATACTTTTGCTTGAACCCTTGCTGAGGGAGTAGTTTGGGTCATTAACGGTTTGCTCGTACATGGTCTCAAGTTCAATTTCATTATTATTTACCAATAAACAGCCACACGGCACGGGTTGATGGAGAGGTTCAATTAGGGCTCTTGCGGTGTCCTTAGGGCCAGCTGTCTCACCAGTAGATGCGTTTAGCGTAACATGTTGATTGGTTTTCGTCAGATCCTGGGGGGCTTCTCATCTCAGGTAATGAATCGTTCCACAACCAGTTTGTGTATGGGGTGACTTGGCTCCATCTTGATCCGTCAATCAAGTGTATCATGCACGCACCACTTGAGTCATCCCATCCAGCCCGCGTGCATACGCTTTTTCTGTCTCATCATTGCATGCTGCAGACAGGTGGGCATAACACTCACCCTGCGCAATCTGGTGCATGTCCTTGGACCTTGTGCATGCCACCGCCCTCTACTTGCCGCCATTGTTGTCATTCATTGACCACTTCCGCAAGTGGCAATGCACAGCATCGTGAGTGCTTAGCGTAACAATAGCTCGATTTATGCACGACGCTACCTTGCCCGCTCACCTTCTGCGAGTGCTTGGTGTAGTCGTAACTTGCATAGTGCCACCCTGCTAGCTTAACCTAACTGATGCTTGGCATATTGTAGCTCAATTTTGTATGGGTGGTGAGTTGAGTTTTAAAGATTATGGTTTTTGTTTACCCAAGATCAATAATGGTGTCACTCAAGAGGCTTTGTTTTGCTACCATTGGTCAAAGTTGGTTGTCAAGCACTATTCTATTAAATTTATGTAAGGAAACCATAACCCATTTCCGTGCCATCCTATATATATGTTGACGCCACGACACACATTCCGATTCACCAAGATTTGGCACCAACAGGAGTTGTCAAGGGCCGAAGAAGGTGCCTGATTGACACTCGCCAACATGGTTGTCAAGGAGACTACCATTGGTAGCGCAACTGACTACCACTCTGTTGTGATGCTTTCGACAGCTACTATCCTACCCTGACATGACGTAGCGTTGGTGACGATTAGTGTGTCATTATGAAAGGGGATAATTAACTTGAAAATTTTTCTATTGTGTCACTGTAAGTTAAAAAAAAGGTTGCTGAAAATGAAAAAATAACCACCGATTTAGAAAGTAGAATAAAAAAAGAAAAAAGAAAAAATCCTAGATCAATTTCTTGTTGGTTGAGAACAAAAAACTTTATATCCTACATTTTTTAACCATATAGTTTGGATATTCTCAAAACAACTTCATATCAAATTTGTATATTTTTTGGTTCAATAATTGATTTTAATCCTTTAGTTGAAAATTTTAACATTTGTAGCTTTATAGATGATCATGTATGCAAAAATAAAGCAGCCATATTGTTTAACAAAACAAAGAAAATATTATAAAAGTTTGCTATTCAAGTTAAGTTATAAAACCAATTGGTCAATTAGGGTTTTTTTACAAGTTTATACATAAGCTAAAACAGGTTAATTATTAATCAATAAAAAGTCAAAATCAACTATTGAATATAAAAAGATTTTAAATCTGATTTAGATTTTAATTTCAGGGTATAGTTTTAAAAATATCCAAAATATAATATATTAATTTTTGATAAACTTAAAATGCATGGGAAAAAGTTGTAAATGTCTTTTAAAAAAATCTTGTTAATTATGTAAAAAGGGGGCGCTTAGACATGAGATGCTGTTTTCATAGGCCTCATTTTGTCTCTGAAAATAATGCTGTAAATTCAGTTGTATCATTCAATCTTAATCAATTCCAAAAGAAATTTTTTTTTTTTGAGAAATTGTATAATTGTACATATTTAATATTATAATTTTTGGTCTTTTTGCATGTTTGGGAGAAGAGTTTGAATTTATAGCTTTAACTGTAAATAATGTAAAGCTTTTATATTACAGTGTAAAAGAAAAGTGAGTTACAATATAAGATTTTCATATACTACAATGTTTAAAGTTCTAATTCTCAAGTCCAAACTTTCTCCCATACACCTTATATAACATGTAAAAATTAAAATAGAATATGCGTTGATTACGTTTAACAATTTATTTTAAAAGACAAAAAAAAAAAAAAGCACTGCATTAGCTTTTCAAAATATTGATACATAAAATTACTGTTCTAATACATCTTTTAACTTTTAGATCTTGTAACCTAAGATTGGTTTGACATATATATATATATATATGTATATATGAACATGTATATGTATGTATATGACACATATATGTATAATATTAATTATACATACATTCAGCTGTCCCAATGTATAAATAATAATACAATAATAATAACAGAAATGGAAAGAAAGAAAAATGGATCCCGAGAACAAATTGTGTGCCAGAACCATATGTTTCTCCAATGCTATTTAACAAAGTAAACTCTGACTTGTTTTTCCCTATTTTCAATCAAAACTAAACAGCAATCAATCTGCCACTAACAAATAAAATAATCCCGTTAGCAGTAACTAAGACTGGAGATATAAATTAAAGTGTTCGTTTAATAATGCTTGTCTCCAAGCCCACCTTCTAAGAAAGTTAAATATCAGATAAAAATATTCATTAGAATTCAGTATTGAGAGTCAGAAACCACGTTGTGTTGCTTAGGAAAGTTAGAACAACATATTCTTGAACATGCCTTTTTATTTTATTTATTTCAAACATTTATATGCATTTATTTACCCATTTTGTTTCTCTATTCAAAGCTTTTGGATTCAATGAGGCTGCTTAAGTCCATATTAACACTTTCCTCAACAATTTAGATCAAATTAATTAATGGGATGGAGATTTGGTGTCACACCCCGGAGTACGGGAGGTGACGTGGCGGATTATTTAGATTAATTAAAAGAGAGTTTAATTTAAAATCAAGAATTTTAGGGGTTAAATTAAATAATAAAATATGAAAGTTTCAAGAAAACCATTGCATGAAAAATAAATAATAAACATAGCGAGTATGGGTCCCTACTGACCCACAACTTATGCACACACATAGTACTGACAATATAATAATACAACTACAGTCCAAATACAAAGAAAGTTTAAAATGTTACATGCCTTGTTCAAATAATACAAATGATATACTAATCCTTCTACTGCTCATTAGGTTCGGTCCGCTGAATCCTTTCCGAACCTAAATGGGAAACCACCTAGAAGGGGGAAAAATTAAAAAAAAACAAAGAAAATGTGAGCGAAAGGCTCAGTAGGACAGTATTTTATCAAATTATTTAATTTAAAGGAAAATCTCATTATTCAGGGAATTATATAAAAGAAACATTGAATAAATAAATAAATTTAAATAAAACCGTTCTTATCAGAACAGTTTACTCGGACAACCAGAATTATCATTTTCTTTTCCTAGGCAAACCATAAGAATATCACCACCGTGGTGGCCCAGCTGGGTTTCGGGACTTGCCCCCAAGGTCGATCGCTACACGACCCGATCTCTGATATGACATCATGCCTATGTGTTTATTTTCATCATCATTCAAAACCCATTTACCGAGTATTGTCATTTACATTCATTATGAAGTTCATTTCAGTTCACGGTATATTAAAATATAACCGATAAATTCATTTTCAAACAACCGTTGAAAACATTTTGATAGAAATCCTTTTCAAAGCCAACTCATTTTAAAACTAGGCTACCAAGAAATGGGGTAGAAGTCCTACACGATACTCGTGCCGGTGCCCCATACCGTAATCCCGGTCCGCTATACGTTAGCTCCGTGGAACCACGAACGATCCTAGATACACACTAAGTCGATCAATATCTAGTTCGAGACATTCTACGTTACTAAACCATTTCATGATGTCCTAGTGTGCCATTTGTATCTATAAAATCATTTTACAAGGTTGGAATTTAAATCGGGGTTCAAAACAGTGAAAACAAGTGAAAAACCACAAAATTTTCCATGCCCGGCCGTCCTGCCGGACTCCCTGCTTCGGCCGGCCGAACTATGCAGTTCGGCCTGCCGGAAACCAGGTTCGGTAGGCCGGATATTCCTCAGGTTCGGCCTGCCGAATGGTGCAGTCAGGCCTACTGATCTCTTGAATCCGGCCTGTCGAACACGTAGTTCTGCTTGTCAAACTGGAAAAACCCAGAAATTCTAGCCACGGGTTTTCGATCCCCCAAAATCCAAATCTTGATTTTAACTTGTTTTTCTCAAATCTCAGGCATGGAAAACATTCATAGATGATAGAACACTTTTGAACTCATTTAAACAAGATTCAAACACAAAAATTTCAAAAATCTGAAAATGGGGAAAAATAAGGAAAAATGAAAAATCTTGAATCCAATCCGTTCTTCTTCAATCTAAGCTTAGATTCTACTTGTTTTAAGTTCATTTAACTCAAATCAAAGGTTTTCTAAGCTCAAACGAACTTAAATATCAAAAATGCACAAAATTGAAAATTTTGAAAAAAGTTTAGAAATTTCAAAACTAACCTCGAATCGAGGCTTCAATCCGCGTTCTTGGTTGCCAAACTCGTCCTCGAGCTTCCTCCTTGCTAACCAGAAGCTTGGATTCAAATTTTGATTCAAAAATTTGAGAGAGAATTGAGAGAGAACGAGAGAAACCGAGAATGAGGAAGAGAGGGGGCTCACAGGGCAAGAGAGAGAGGAGAGAGAGAGAGTGAGAGCTGAGAGTGAAGAGAGAGGAAGGGAAGAGAAAATAAATAGAGGAAAACGGTGGGCGGTTTTACTGCGCGAAAACCAAATGCCACCCACGGTTTTGTAAAACGAAATATTTTTAACATTTTACAAGTTGTTGTGTTTTAAAACTCAAAACATCATTTTAAAACAATAAGAAATCATTTGAATTTATCAAATTAACAAAACAACCAAAAATTTAAAATTTAACCAAATAATCAAATTAATGTTGAAACATCAATTATGACACACTAATTCATCATTTTACATTACAATAATATTAAATAAATTTAGGGGCGTTATATTTGGTTACACTTTTATTTATTTATCTATTTATTTTGATGTATAAATGTAAATCAGTTGAACTTTTTCTTTGGAATTATAGACATGTGATGTTTGACAAATTCAATTCTAACTCAAATAAAATAAAACTCTCATATATTATAATACAAAACAAAAATATGTTAAAATAGAAAAATTTCACATACTACATGACTTTCGGTTCCAACTATCGGTTTTAAAAAAATTCTTTTGCATGTTATTCTCTTTAGCGCTTTGATAGAATGCAGCAGTCTAGCACTAGAATAAAAGAACATGTTGAATGTTATTCTCTTTAGCACTTTGATCGATTGTAGCAGTCTAGCACTAAAAGAACTTGTTGAGATGTCGGCAGCAACGGCAGCCACTTGTAGTGCTTTGTAGGGAACGATAAAGTTTTTTTTTTAATGTTTTTTTTGCGTGTTTAAATTGACTAAAAGAGAAGCCTAAAAAATAGCTTTGCTTTTGAATTTCGTTTGTTTAAAGAATGCTTTATTTTTATTTTTTTGTAATTAAAGTTTGCTATATTTGGTGCTTAATGTGATCCATTTTACCTTCCTATAATAGGCACACTAAAAAAAGCATGGTTTTGTTCTGGCCACATTCGGAGGAAAAACAACACGCGCACACGTATACAATGATGGAGTTATAAAACCATTTCAATTTGGAAATATAAAAGAAATTAGAGATAACTTTTTACTCAATTGATATGATATATATTTTTAGTATTAGTAGAGAGGTATAACTATATATATATATATTTTTATAATGAGAACACATTGATATTTTTATAAGAACTTTAAGATTAAAAATTTATTTTTTAAATTTAAGTAGGACCACGTTATCATTTAGTTGTGCATCCGTAACAACATCAATATATATATAAAAGGTCTTTTAGGTGCTTTAGCATGCCCTATTCTAGGTGTCTAAAATGTAACAAGACTAATTATCATATAAGAATGATTTTGTGTTACAATAGTATAAGATAAATGAATTTCTAATTACTTCTTTCTAAAATCATTGTTATATGAAATAGATGTTGGATTGCATTCAAACATCTATCACATTTGGGAACTAATTAAGTTTTATCAATTTAGGTTATTTGGAAGAATGGTTGGAATCAACTGTTTTGATTTGAGAATTACAGCATGTGAGAGCTTACACTGTAGCTTTTGCTATAGCATGTGAGAGCTTTATACTGTTTATAGTTGTAACTGATGGTTAGGACTACTCTTTCTAACTCCCTATATCCCTACTTGAGAAGGCTTTTTTTCCCTTTCTTTTTGGAATGATGGTATGATCATCCAACATCCTTTTCCATGCTCTGGTTTGTCCAGTCTACAAGCCACAATAGATTGTTACTGGCATGATCAAACAAAGCATGAGAATGGCCTATTTGTTGTGGTCACCATTGCTAGGCAACAGGTACTGCCAAATATCATCCAACTTGTATGATAAAAAAAAGTACCATCCAAGGTGTGATTTGTGAAGGTACCTTTTGGTCAACGTTTTACCTTTTGGTCAACATGTTCTGTCTTATAAGAAAGGCCCAAAATTATTCTTGTTATTACAATGCACAGTCATCTTTCTTAACCTAATATGAATCACAACAAATACAACCTAGAGAAAATCAACATGTTTGTCCCTCTAAATTCACCTCCTTGGTTTTGTATCATGAGGAGTGATAAATACAGACCTTATTACTCTTTTAAAATGTTAGTCCAATTTTATAACATGTGTCATCTTAACTTTTTCAAACAAATCCACTTAATAATAAGTCTCTTCTTTTAATCTTATTTAGAAGAGTGCCGCACACTCTTTAACACATATTCATCTTTTTACAAGTTACCTTTTTTTCATTTTCATTTTTTAATTAAAGTTACAATTTTTTTTTCTTTAGATTGCCATTTTTTCTTTGGTTTGGCTTCAAATTTGACTACTGTACACATCCCATTTGAAACAAACAAAAAACTGAGATAGAAAGACATGAAAAAAAAAAAGAAAAAGAAAAAGAAAAAGAAAGAAGCAAGACTCAAGAAGCAAGACTCCTTTATTTATCTAGTCGTCACTAGATTTTTTTTTTTTTTTTCTGTTGCAATTCTCTTAACTGATTCATTTAAAAGATTTTATTCGTTTGTTTATAATGACTAATGCGAAGGAGTGTAACTCTTTTCAGCCCAAAAAAAAAAAAAAAAACCGTGTTTATTCAGCAAAAAAAATTGTGTATCATCTCTAAATAACATTGAGGTTTGTAAAAAAAAAAAAAAAAAAAAAAAAAAAAAAAAAAAAAAAAAAAAAAAAACAACTTGTGTGTACACTGTTCCTATATTCTCAATTTTTTGTTTGCTTCAGACTAAATATGTATGTTCTTTAGATTTGGAGCCAAGTCAAAGAGAAGATTAAAATCTTGAAAATAATGGTTAGACAAAAGATGAGTGCAACTTTAATTAAAAAAAAAAAAAGGAATATAACTGTATTGTATGTGTAGAAAGAGAATAAATATGTGTTAAAGAGTGGTGAATGGTCCTCTTGTAAATAAGTTTAAAAAGTACCTTTGGACTTGTTTGAAAATGTTGAGAGAATACATATCACATGAATAGACTAGCATCCGTTAAAGTCTGAAATAGGGTATGTATTTAACATAGATTAAAGTTGATATATAAGGAGAGAAAGTGAGTGAGAAACGCATTTGAAAAATGACATAAATTGTGACATAAATCAAGTAATAAAAATTGGACTTTTGGACTTTTATAATAAAAGGTCAATTTTATTAAACAGAGTGATTCAATATCTTTATAAATTAGTATATATAATAAAAGGTCAATCCTATTAAACATGGTGACTCAATATCTTTATAAATTGGTATATATTATTACAAAACTTGAATTTCTTTACTCCTTACATCAAGTACCAAGTTCAATTTTCAACATGAAATTTGTGATTTAAGGCAATAGTTCTACTCCGTGGGGCTAGAGTACTATTTTAAATCTTAATACATGCAAAGTTTACTAAATTAATAGGATATTTGAGAAGTATGACTAAAACTAATACTTGAAACTAATTTTGGCTAAAAATACTATAACTTATAAGAGGTTTATACTATAGTAATTTTTACGTTTTTACTATAACACATAAGAGTTTTTAGCTGTTTGTTGGTTAAAACCAATTATTATCGTTGCCCAATAACAATGTTACGTAAAATTAAATGGTATTATTAGCATATGTACTACAAATATATTTATCTATTATTAGTTGTTAAATGTACCTATGATTAATGTTACAACAACCTTAGGAAGGACACATAGGATACGGCATATTGGTTGGCAATGCTGGCGTGGCCAAAAAAAAAAAAAAAAAAAACATTTCTCTAAATCTAATCCACTTGTTTTTTGGGTAGGACCCATGTAATTCTCAGACTCGTTTGTTTCACTATGAAATGACAGAAGACCTATATTCTAGACTTTGGCACTTAAGTCCTGATATTTGCCATTTCACCGATCAAAATTTCATATTAACTGGGACCTGCACAGGCTGGATACATATGGATTACGACTTTCTATTGATAGGCATTTTAGAGGGAAAAAAATTGATTGCAACACTTTTGTTGTTACTTTTCCAATCATCGCATGTGCTAATTGACCTTTATACTGTTTTTGAAAAGAAGATTGTTTGTTGTTATTCACTTTTTCTAATACAAATTTATCTATTATTACTTGTAATGCAATATTACACGTCTAAGTTGACTAAAACGATCAGTGAAATTGTAATTAATAAAACATAAAATTATTTTGTTTTCTTGTTTATTTTTTCCCCAAAAAAATAGGTGTGATTTAGTGATACCATAAATACAACGATAAACAAACATGTTTATGCTTTCATCTACTAATATATTTAAAGAGTCAAAATTATAATGGTCTAAACCATATTACAGGCTCATTAAAAAAACAATTACGGCTTCACTATAAAGAAACACTTTAAATAATAATAAAAAAAGAGTCTCGATGGGTCATTATCTTCTCGTTAATGCGAGTCTCATTAATAGTAACATTGTTTAGACATTGATGTATCATAATATAATTCATGTGAAGTTAGTCTCGTATTGACAGTAAGGATTTAGGTGCCTCTTATGTCGATTAAAATATTTTCAGATAACATAATATTATTAGAGAGATATGAAAGAGAAAAAAAGAAACATATGAACCAAATTTAACAATAAAACACTAACTTTTAGCTGTGACATTAAAAGTGCCGTTAACTATAGATTGTTCTTCTTTTTTTTCCTTAAAAAAATTTATACCTTTCTCCTTGTTTTCTCTTATTTTGCTCATCATGAAATTTTTACCTTCAAAGTTTTTATTTATAATTACATCCCATTATTTCATGTCAAAAAACCTAACAAATTAAAATTGCATTACACTTAAGGTCATGTAGTTAGGGAAAAAAAGATATTTATGGGAAAAAAGAAAAAAAAAAGGCAATGGATATAAGTGTTTATTGCACCATTGAATTTACTAAAATAGTTTTGATATAACTCATGTCCCTCGTAAAAAAAAAGTTAATTACAAAATAGTATCTCTTAATTTTACCTATTTTTTAATTTGTCTTTTTGTTTTTAAAAATTATAAAGATCATTTAAAGTTAAAAATTTATTTCAATTTCATCTCCATAAGTAGAAAAACGGACAAAAAAACATAACTATCTTTAAATCGTTATGAAAAATAATTTATATATTAAAAACATAAAAAATTTCTAAAAGAAAACATCAATTTTTTTTAAAAAAATAATCTTAATTTTTATGAGTGTTTAAATCTTAAAATATTTTTTAAAAAAATTTTTTGAAGAAGAAAAATGTATTTTACAAATAAACCCAGTCTAATTAAGGGTATCTTTGTCTTATCTCTATTTTTTCTGTTCAAAAAGTCTGCGAGGAATAAAATTGAAAGAAGTTTTTCAAATTCAAATGATGCTTTTGTAATTTCTAAAAGCAAATAGATAAATTGAGAAATAATAAAAACTAGAAGATTATTTATGTCAAAATTCTCTCAAACGACAAACAACGAAATACTTCATTTAGTTTGACTCAAGAATTGAATAAAGCACAAAGAAATTCTTATTAATTCTCAAGTTCAACAAAAAGTATTACAAATGAGTAGATTTTACCCCTATTTATAGGTTTTGGAGTGTATAAATGCCTAAATAACTTACTTAATCTACACGGTTCATTATTGACTGCCTTTCTCAAGGTTTGCTTACACGTGTCTTTATATTAATCAGTTTTTTTTTAACCGTTTTGAGTCTGAATTACCTCTTCAATTTCTTAGTTCTGCATTCGGTCTCGTTCTAGTTTCACTTTCAGCCTTTTAGTCTAACGGCATCATTTCTCTTTTTGACTTTTTTTTTTATCAAAACGTTTTCATACTGTAACATTCGAGAATTTCTAACGCATTAAAAATGCATTAAGTTAAGGATTATATTAAGACAAAAAATACAGTTTAAGAAAAAATACTATATAATAACTAGGACTGTACAAAAAAACTAAAAAACCAAAACGTAAAAACTAAACCTAAAAACTGCCAGAGAAAAGACCAAAAAATTATACAGTATTAGAATAATACAGTGTAAGAATTGGACTATTTAAGTTAAAGCAGTGTAAAAAGAATACTGCTAAATGAAAACGCAGATATAGAAAAAGTTATGTTTGGCCTCCAAAAATAAACTAGAGGCAAGTAAAATATTTTATACAGTCTAAGGATATTTTGAAGTGTCTCCAATAACAGGCCCTCCGAAGATTTTATGAACAATATTCGAGGGTTCCAAGGCGTTTCCACTATTGTTATATGGGCGGTTCTGCGTATCTCGGGCCGGCTGATCGTTTTTCTTGGCCGCTGAGCCTGGAGTTAGGACTCGCTCGACGAACTTCTACAAGTGACCATCTTGGACCAGCCTTTCAATCTGGTCCTTGAGCTGGATGCAATCGCGAGTGTTGTGTCCCACATCCTTGTGGAAATTACAATACTTGTTTTGGTCCCGCTTCATCTTGCTATCCTTCAGCTTGGGCGGATTGACTAACAGGTTCCTTCCACTCACCTGGGCAAGCACCTCGTCAATGTTGGCGACCAGGGGTATGTAGCTCTGAAACTTCCTGGTCGGCACCCTGGTCTTCTTGGTTTTCTTCTCTTTCTTCCTCTTCTTATTCTGCTCGACACCTGGCTGCTTGGATGTTGACTTTTGCTTCTTCTCCTTCTTGCTACCGCTGCTACTGCCTTCTTCTCGACGACTCTTCATGTACTCGGCCGCATTGGCATACCTCTGTGCATAGCTGAGCATCTAAGAAAAAGTGCTTGGCTGCTCAAAAGCCAATGACCAGGTCAGTTTCTTGTCTCGGAGACCCCCGATGAAGGCATGCTTCAAGGTCTCGTCTTCGACGTGCTTGACCTCGAGCGCTACTCCGGTAAACCGATTAATGTAGTCCCTAACATTCCCATCTCCCTGTTTAACAGCGTAGAGATGAGTTATTTCTTTCACCTCGTCTTTGTTGTAGAGAAGGCGGTAGAGAAGGCATCAGAAAGCTGGCAAAATAAGGTGATCGTGGCCGATTCTAGGCACCGGAACCACTGCCGAGTAGGTCCAGTCAATGTTAGGGAAAAGGCCTTGCACATAGCTACATCAATAGCGTTCTGCAGAAGCATGTGTCCTCGGTATAGTTTGATGTGCTCGTCGGCGTCGGTGGTCCCGTCATAAGCCCTGATCTATGGGACCTTAAACTTCGACGGTATGGGAGCCCACATAATTGCATCTGTGAACGACAGATCCAACGCGATGCCATCTTCCAGCCCGAACTTGTTGTTACGGATCTCGTCAATCTGGCGTAGCAACTCTCGAAGCTGGCAGCTGTTGGTATCTTCAGGCAGTTCCACCTAATAAGGTGCTCCGCCCTCAACCCTATCGCTAGCCCTAGGCTGGTGATCTTGCGAAACTGCACCTTGTCGTCCAAGCCGATCAAAAACTAAAACTCGAAAGCCCTGCAATGATTGGGCCCAAGCCTCTTGCAGGCCGAGCTGGCCCTCTCGGACCAGTCTATTATTAGCCGAGACCCCTTGAGTGGATCGCCTAGAGTGTTCAGAGTCGGCTTCATTGAGGTTTGTGGCTCCTTGTCATGCTTGACCGCCGGCCTGGTCTACCGAGGCTGGGGGAAAGAGGACTGGAGCCTGTTGGCGCTGTGCTTGCTGTTGCGCGAGCTGTTATGTAAGTGCTCGGACAACATTTGTGAGTTCTTGGATCGGGTCCAGAGCAACTAGGGCATCTGCTTGGTCAGCTCTGGCCGCATAGCCTTGACCCCCAGACCGGGATCTTGCAACCCGAGGACATCCCTGTGGTCTGTTCGGGTTTTGCCTATTTTGAGCCTCACCCTTGTTGGGCGCCCTCATCTCAGGTATTGCTTCGTGTGACCATGCTTAGATTACGAGCTAGTTGTGGTCAATAGTTTCGAATGAAGGCGTAGACGCCCTCCTTCTAGCGCCAAAATGTTGATGCTTACCGGAGTGCGACAATGGATCAACACCACGTGCGGCTGCGCAATGTGAACGGACGGCTCTTCCTTGCTTATCTCTGCCTGCTCGGGCAAACCTGTAACAAGAGGAGGAACGCTTCGAAGGTCAGAAGAAAATGGGTTAGGTACTAAACAAGGGCTCTCCGACACTCAAGGCAGGTGCTGCTTGGCAAAGAACGAGAGCTGTTTAGTTAGGAAGGAGCACACTTGCTTGAGTTGCAATAAATGCGCTCTATTTATAGGTTGCCACTCGAACCAGGTGTTAAGTGGGTTTCGCCACGACCCAAGTGTCACATTTGGGCCTGTCAGAAGGCAAAGGACAAGTGTCATGACACCCGCCAGTAGATTAGTCTCCATTTGATGGTGGGATGTCCGCCATCAGTAGGCCATTAGTGACGAGTAGCATCCTGCTTGCAAGTTACGGGAATCCGACCCGAGTTGGTGTTTGATCCGAGGAGGCGTTTATTCATGCGCGCGGCCCAGAGGGCCCTGAAAAGCACCTCGGATAGACGATCCGAGCCTAATAGGCCTGGTTATGCACTCCCAATAGCTCTTGTTGAGCAAGTTTGCCGACTACCTGGAATAGGGCTCTTCGGCGGTTGCGCCAAGCTCACCCCAACAGTAATGCTTGATAACTTAGTTCTAACTCAAATAAAATAAAACTCTCATATATTATAATATAAAACAAAAACATACTACAATGTAAAAGGTTCACATTGAATATTATTCTTGTTAGCACTTTGATCGATTGTAGCAGTCTAGCACTAGAATAAAAGAACATGTTGAAAAGTCGGCAACAATGGCAGCCACATGTTGTGCTTCCGTAGGGAAGAATAAAGTTTTTCATTTTTTTTTTCGTCTTTAATTTGACTAAAAGAGAAGCCTAAAAAATAGCTTTGCTTTTGAATTTCGTTTGTCTAAAGAATGCTTTGTTTTTATTTTTATTTTTATTTTTTATAATTAAAGTTTGCTTTATTTGGTGCTTAATGTGATCCATTTTACCTTCCTATAATAGGCACTGCAAACAATGGTTTTCTTCTGGCCACATTCAGAGGAAAAACAACACGCGCACACATATACAATGATGAAGTGATAGAACTATTTCAATTTGGGAATATAAAAAGAAATTAGAGAAAATTTTTTACTCATTTGATATAATATATATTTTTAGTTTTCAGTAGATAGGTGTAACTCTATTTTTTTTTTTTAATGAGAACACATTGATATTTTATAAGAACTTTAAGATTAAAAAATTATTCGTTTTGAAAAATTTTAGTAAGACCATGCTCTCATTTAAAGGTCTTTGAAAGGGTGGTGAGAACCGTTGGTTAGAACCACTTTTACTGTAACATGGAGAGCTTTACATTGTAACAATTTTTTTTATTATTACTATAATATATGAAAGCTTTACACTGTTCATAATTGAGTTTGTGGGTTCCCACCGCAACAACATCAACATATATATAGAAAGTCTTGAGTTTGTGGGTTTCCACCACAACAACATCAACATATACATAGAAAGTCTTTTCAGTACTTTAGCATGACCTATTCTAGGTGTCTAAAATGTAACAATACTAATTATCATATAAGAATGATTTTGTGTTACCATCGTCATTTTGTGTTACCATCGTCTAAGATAAATGAATTTCTAATTACACCTTTATAAAATAGATATTGAATTGCATTCTAACATTTATCATGTTTGGAACTAACTGTTTTCATTTGAGAACTACAACATATAAGAGCTTACGTTGTAGCTCTTTACTATGGCAGGCAAGAGTTTTACACTTTATAATTGTAACTGATGTTTAAAATTGTTCTTCCTAACGGCTTATATCCTTACTTAAGAAGGCTTTTTTTCCCTTTCTTTTTGGAATGATGGCATGATCATCCAACATCCTTTTCCGTGCTCTGGTTTGCAAGTCTACAAGCCACAATAGATTGTTACTGGCATGATCAAACAAAGTATAACAATGGCCTATTTGTTGTGCTGACCGTTGCTAGGCAATAGGTACTACCAACTATCATCCAAGGTGTATGATATAAAAAAGTACCATCCAAGGTGTGATTTGTGAAGGTACCTTTTGGTCAACGCTTTGTCTTATAAGAAAGGCCCAAAATTATTCTTGTTATTACAATGCACAGGCATCTTTCATAACCTAATATGAATCACAACAAATACAACCCAGAGAAAATCAAGGAAGTTTGTCTCTCTAAATTTACCTCCTTAGTTTTGTATCATGAGAGTGATAAATACAGATCTTATTACTTTTTTAAAATGTTAGCCTAATTTTATGACGTGTCATCTCTACTTTTTTAAACAAATCCATTTAATAATAAGTCATTTCTTTTAATCTTTTTTTCAAGAGTATCACTGCCCTATTTAATACATATTCATCTTTTTACTTTAACATTTTTTTCCTTTTCATTTTTTAATTAAAGATACACCTTTTTTTTTCCCTTTAAATAGATCTCCTTTAACATATATTCATCTTTTACTTTACATTTTTTTTTCATTTTTATTTTTTAATTAAAGATACACTTTTTTTTCTTTAAATAGATTGCCTTCTTTGGTTTGGCTTCCAATTTGACGACTGTACACATCCCATTTGAAACAAACAAAAAACTGAGATAGAAAGACATGAAAAAAAAGAAAGAAAGAAAGAAAGAAGCAAGATTCCCTTATTTATCTAGTGCTCACTAGAAGCTTTTTTTCCTGTTGCAATTCTCTTAACAAGGTCATTCATTTAGTTTTCAATTGGTGATTTGTTAAGCAACAAAAGATTTGATTTGTTTGTTCATAATGACTAATGCGAAAGAGTGTAACTCTGTTCAGCACCCAAAAAAAAAAAAAAAAACCCTTGTATATTAAGCAAAAAAAAAAAAATTGTGTATCATCTCTAAATAACATTGAGGTTTGTTCAAAAAAAAAAAAAAAAAAACCAACAACAACAACAATGTGTATGTACACTGTTCCTATATTCTCAATTTTTTGTTTGCTGCAGATGAAATATGTATATTCTTTAGATTTGAAGCAAAGTCAAAAAGAAGATTAAAATCTTGAAAATAATGGTTAGACAAAAGATAAGTGCAACTTTAATTAAAAAAAAAAAGAATGTAACTGTATTGTATGTGTAGAAAGAGAATAAATATATGTTAAACAGCGATGAATGGTACACTTGTAAATAAGATTAAAAAGTGCCTTTTTGTTAAGCGGATTTGTTTAAAAAAGTTGAGATAACACATGTCATGTCACAAGAATATATTAGCATCCGTTGAAGAGTGAAAGAGGGTATGTATTTAATATAGATTAAAGTTGATATATAACCAAAGAAAGTGAGTGAGAAACATATTTGAAAAATGACATAAATCAAGTAATGAAATAAAGACTTGGGCTTTTATGTTAAAAGGTCAATCTTGTTAAATAGGGTGACTTAATATTTTTATAAGTTGATATATATCATTGTGTGAAGATGATGCAAAACTTGGATTTCTTTACCCCTTGCATCAAGTAACAAGTTCAATTTTCAACATGAAATTTGTGATCTAAGGCAATAGTTCTACTCCGAGGCGGAAGATGACTATTTTATATCCTAATACATGCAAAGCTTACTAAACTAATAGGATGTTTGGGAAGTATGGTTAGAACTAATAGTTGTAACCAATTTTGGCTAAAAATATTATAACATTTGAGAGCTTTATATTGCAACAATTTTTGCTTTTTTACTGTAGCATGTAAAAACTTTTCACTGTTTGTTAATTAGAATCAATTATTATCGTTGCCCAATAACAATGTTACTAAAAATTAAATGGTATTATTAGCATATATACTACAGATATATTTATCTATTATTAGTTGTTAAATGTGCCTATGATTAATGTTACAACAATCATGGGAAGGACACATAGGATACGGGCATATTAGTTGGCAATGCTGCCGTGGCCAAAAAACAAAACATTTCTCTAAATCTAATCCACTTGTTTTCTGGGTAGGACCCATGTAATTCTCAGACTCGTTTTATTCTCAATGAAATGAAAGCAGACCTATATCCTAGACGTTGGCATTCAAGTCCTGATGTTTGCCATTTCACCTATCAAAATTGGAAAACTTTTTTTTTTTCCACGGGCTGTGGCCTGGCTCTTCCAGTGGGTCTAAGACCCACCAGAACCCATCAGGTGAGACTCACCTTATTGAGAGGGTCGGGCCACAGCTCGATCAAGATGTATAGCAGTGCCCATCAAAATTTCTATTAACTGGGACCCACTGCACAAACTAGAGCCATTTAGACTACGACTTTCCATTGACGGGCATTTCAGAGGGAAAAAAATTTGATTGCAGCACTTTTGTTTTTTACTTTTCTAATCATCGCATGTGCTAATTAACCTTTATACTGTTTTTGAAAAGAATATTGTTTGTTGTTATTAACTTTTTCTAATACAGAGTTATCTATTATTACTTGTAATGAAATATTACACGTCTAAGTTGACTAAAACAGTCAATAAAATTGTAATTAATGAAACATAAAATTATTTTGTTTTCTTGTTTATTTTTCCTGAAAAAACAATTGGCGTAATTTATTGATACCATAAATACAACAATAAACGAACATGTTTATGCTTTCATCTACTAACATATTTAAAGAGTCAAAATTATAATGGTTTAGATCATATTCGACGGGCTCATTAAAAGCATAATTGTAGCCTCGTTAATAAAAAAGGAGTCTTGATGGATTATCATCTTCTCGTGATGTCATGTCTATTCCAGCGTTTCACATTTTCCTGTGATGATGAAAAAAATAAAGAGAAGAAAATAATAGAAAGTGGAGCCGTTTGTTACAAGTTGGGAAGGAAAGGAAGCAAAGTTGAAGAGAAAGAAAGAATACTAGGAACGTCATTGTTGGTGGCAGTAGCCCACGAGCCTGTGGATGACACTGAGGGTGTGTTTGGTACGAGTATTTGAGTATAGTATTGAATGAAGATTTAAATTTTTGTGAGAGAAAATACTATAGCAAAATGATTCGAACTGTGATTTGAAAACTTAAACAAACACACTCTGAATGTGGTGGTGTCACTCGGCATTTATATAATAGCCCTCAACTCCACTCTTATCTGGCCATTTCACTTATGCTGTCTTTTTTTTTTTCAAAGGAAAAAAAGGAAATATTTTAGGATGTTTAGTAAAATCAGTTTTAATTAAAATTTTTAGTTGTTATAGTGTAAAGCTCTTATATATTACAGTGATAAAAAAATAAACTACAAACTTTCATATGCTATAATTTAATTTTCAGTTTAAAACTTTTAGTTTTAACCACACCATATTATCTCAACACCTCAAAAAAAACGTTTGAACTGAGGAGAGGAGGCGTGAATGATGAACGGTGTAGCAATTCACCAACGTGAGTCTCATTAACAATAACATTGCTTAGACATTGATGTATCATAATATAATTCAATTGAAGTGAGTCTTGTATTGACATTAAGGGTATGGGTGCCTATTATGCCGATTAAAATATTTTCATCTAGTATAATATTATTAGAAAGATGTGAAAGACATAGGAACCAACTTTAACATTAAAACACTAACTTTTAGCTGTGACATTAACCGGGTGTTTGGAAGGGTGGTGGGAACCGTAGTTCGCACCACTTTTTTAGTTATAAACAGTGTAAAGTTCTCACGTGCTACAGTAATAATTAAAAAAATTACTACAGTGTAAAGCTCTCATATGCTATAGTAAAAGTGGTTCTAACCAATAGGCCCCAACCCTTCCAAACACCTTATAAGAGTTCCATTCGCTGTAGATTGTTCTTTTTTTATCTTAAAAAAATTTATACCTTTGGCTTTGTTTTCTCCTATTTTGCTCATCTTGAAAAGTGCTTGTTTATAATTATATCCCATTATTTCATATCAAAAAACCTAACAAATTAAAATTGCATTACACTTAAGGTCATGTAGTTAGGGAAAATATAATTTTTTATGAAAAAATGATAATGGATATAAGTGTTTATCGCACTATTAAATTTACTAAAATAGTTTTGATATAAGTCATGTCCCTTGTAGAAAAAAAAATTACATAATTGTATCTCTTAATTTTAACTATTTTTTAATTTATCATTCTGTTTTCAGAAACTATAAAGATATCTTTTAAATTTAAAAACTTATTTCAATTTCATCCCTATAAATAGAAAAAATTAGACAAAACAACATAACTATCTTTAAATAATTATGAAAAAAATTTATATATTAAAATCATAAAAAAGTTCTAAAAGAGAACATCAAATTAAAAAAAAAAAAGATCTTAGTTTTTATGAGTTTTTAAATTTTAAAATTTTTTTGAAGAAGAAAAATGTATTTTTCAAACAAACTCAATCTAATTAAGGGTATCTTTGTCTTATCTTCATTTTTTCTATCCAAAAATCTACGAGAACTAAAATTGAAAGAAGTTTTTGAAATTCAAAAGATGCTTTTGTAGTTTCTAAAAACAAATGGACAAATTGAGAAATAATAAAAACTAAGAGATTATTTGTGTCAAAATTCTCTCAAACGACAAACAAGGAAATATTTCACTTAGTTTGACTCAAGAATTGAATAAAGCACAAAGAACTTCTTATTAATTCTCAAGTTCAACAAAAAGTATTACAAATGAGTAGATTTTACCCCTATTTATAGGTCTTGGGGTGTATAAATGCCTAAATAACTTCCTTAATCTATACGGTTCATTATTAACCGCATTCCTTAGGGTTCGTTTATACATGTCTTTATATTAACTGATGCCTTTTAATAATTTTGAGTATGAATTACCTCTCTAATTTTTTAGTTCTGTACTCGGTCTCGTTCTGGTTTCACTTTTAGCATTTTAGTCTAACGGCGTCATTTTTCTTTTTTAACTTTTTTTTATTCAAAACATTTCAACTCACTGTTGTACTTTCTATATTGTCATTTTGGACTTTAAATTGCCTTCCACAAATGTATAGTTATATAATTAACCCAAGAAAAATCCAACTCTACTGTTCTATTCAATAATCTAGTATTTAATTATCATAAGCCTAATTGAGAACGTGGTTTGAATCAATACTACAATGTTTTCTCTTGCAACCTTCGAAGTATTACAGTATTTTAAGTTCAAACTATTGGTTTAAAATGGCTTCTTAGACATCCATTGTATTCCTAAAGTATCAAAATGAAAAGCAGTCTTTGAGGACCAAACTCTGCATGATCTCTCGGTGAAAGTAACATTTGTTCCCTTAGAGCATGCTTAGTACACCGTATTGCATTTATTATTGTATTGCATTGTATTGTATTGTAGTATATACAAAAAATACAATACAATACAATATAATATAATATAATACGGTACGCCAAACAAGTCTTTATTTAGCACGTTGCCAACTTAGCCGGCACAAATACAATGACAAAATTGATTAGCAATAATAATGGTATCCAATATCTGGTGTACATGGTATGCCGTATAGATTAGAGAAACCTCTTAAGGCCCTCACAGGATTTAAATGACATGGTCACGTGCAGGCAATGTCATGTTTTTGGAAGCTTCCTAAGAGCGACTATAAATTCAAAGGAAATGCAAACTTTTCTAAAAGCCAATAAAAATAACATACGTTTGCTTGTTGTACGTTTTGAGTCATAAACTAAAATAAACAAATTGTTTTGTTTTGCTGTGCAATGCCTATGGTCCACTTATAGTTTTAGTACGGGAGGTCATTGTCCTTTTATGGGTTTGATGTGAGTTTGTGTTTTTTTCTTTTTTTTTTTGTTTTTTGTTTTTTTGTTTTGTTTTTGTTTTTTGTTTTTTTTTTTTTTTTTGTCTCTAATAACACCAAAGTCATGCTGTCTTGCAACAAATATGGCTGGCAAATATATATATGGACCCAAAATTTGGTCAGCCTCCATCATCTTTCCTAAGTCTGTTGGGGTATGAATCAGTGCATGTCTGAGCAGCATTATTCACATACAATATAAGAATATGTATACTTTTAAAATGTTAACATAAAATATCCTCTGAATTTTCAGTATCCTTTTTGGGGTTAAACCTTAGCTGCTTAAAATGTTTTTTGCTTTTAATTTTTACTATTGAGTTGCTCAAAGGAAAAATAAATTTAGATGTTTAGATTTATTTATTTATTTATTTAGTTGTGTTTCTTGGAACCTAACATATGACACAGATTTTTCCTCCTCTTCAACTCTTGTTCTCTCCTAGAACGCCTTCTCTTTCTCCATGATTCTATTTCTATCTCTTGTTCTTCTCTATTTCGTGGAAATTTCCACTAAACTCTACCACTGTACATCATGAGATATTTCCGGTACTATACTTCGCATTTTAATCTCAACAAAAAAGAAAGAGAAAATTATTTACTTTTTTTTGTATGAATTACTTTTTTTTTTTCCTTTTGCTAAAAGCATAAATAACACCTTGAGACAAAGTTTTTTTTTTTTTCGAGAATAATCATACTTATATTTGTTTTCTCATGGAGGTTTTTTTTTTCCCTTTTTTTTTTGTTTTAATAATTATGATTGTAAAAACTATTGACAGATAAAACTCTTCTAACAAATATCTTTCTAAATTCCTCATCGATATGATTTCTCACAAAAGAACTCAATTAAAGGCTACGTTTATTCGAGCATTTTCGGGGATGACATGTTTCACTACGAGAAAACTATTTATAAAGCTAAAGTTAAGGCTTATGCCAAGAATTGAACTAGGTGCTTCCCAAAGCTAGCCCTCATTTATAGTTTTCTAGGTCGGTCATGTCCAATCCTTTTCTTACAATTTAAATTTAAATATAAGAAAATCTCTTATCTAATTGGCTTGATGACTCTAATGTGATTTTCTATTGAGCTTCTCTTGTGTATATCTAGAATCCTACAGATTTTGATAAGATTAAGTGCTTATCACCATCTTGGAGGTCTTCGGTTTAAATAAAACACGTGGTTTGATTGATTTACTTTACTCGGATATCATCCAATAAATGTGGTTTCGGAATATCACCAAGGTTAAATCGGCCGATATCTATCTCGGACCTTTTAAGCCCATAGACCGACTCGGGCCTTTTCAATGACCCGACAACAAAAACCATACTAACGATCCTTATTTCTCATCACTTAGCTTGATAACTCTGTCTCCTAGTTACCACAAATAGCGATGGCACTGGAGAGCCAGATATTTTTATCCGTATAGGCACTATACGAAAAACTACTCATAGCTTTTATTGTGTAAAAATATAGTTATATATTTTGATTATTGAGTAGGGTCATAGATTATAATTTTTTTTAAAAGATAAAGACACAACAATATAGTTCAAATTTTTAATGGAGGCGCAATTATCAATTTTTCCTATAAAATATAGGTATAACTAAGATTATTTAAAGTAAAAATTAGAGTAAATATTTAAAACTTTAAAAGTTGAGTAGAGACACATGCCCACACTCAACAGTAAGTGGCTTTGCCATTAAGTGGTGGTATGGCAACAATAAAATAACCCTCTTCTGCCATTAAGGTATGAATCCCCTCGTCTACAATAAGGCTGCAATACCAAAAATGGCTTTAGATTGTTGTGACTTAGACTCTATAGATGTTTATAGGCGAAAGCATAAGTAAAGCTCTCTTACTAATCTCACTTGTTAGTAAAATTCCTCTTAAAACGTTGGACGGGGTGCAAGGACACCACTTTTTTTTTACTATGGGAAAAAAAAACTCTCTCCTAGTTAAAATTCCAAACCGTTCAAATGGATACGCATTGTGAAAGTCCATCATCACATAAGAAAATGTTTGCATTGTCGCCCGATTCACGACCAATAACCAGTCGGTCAGAAGACAAGACGACATTAATGGAACACAAAATCCATTAATTTATTTATTTTTATTCAACAATTCAATTTTGGGATCAAGGCTTTGAATGCAGAGACGCTGACAAAATATTTGACAATATTGGTTGCATGTCGCAACGCATTTAATTTTATAAATAATATTCTAAAAGAGGCAAAACTGAAACAGACAATAACTCGTGGATGGCAGCCTACTGGCATGGGTGGCCGTACATACATAGCAAATTTTACAAACATTCTATCTTTAAATATTGGTTCACCAAATAGATGAAAACAAAATAAGAAATAATAATGCAACATAAATTTAAGTAGACATTATGCATGTCATTTAGTGAATTTATTGTTAGATATGTATGCCTTAAGAAGTAAAAATGTAATACGTTTTTTGAAACATTTTTTATAAATAAAGAATTTATTCATTTATATATACCAAATCTTGTCCTCTTTACGTTCATATTTATTGAATGTATGTTAAGCAAACAGTAGTCTGAGACTGTCGGTCTAAACCTTTAAGAATTGGGCATATGATGGACTAATTATGCGGAAGACACGATTCTTAAGGTGACAGTCTAAAACATATGATCCGCAATTGAGGGAATAAAGTTGGGTGCTTTATTCATGTAAATATTGTTATGCTGTCTATATCCCTAAAGGGAGATGGTTTGTCTTGACCATCGGAGTTAGACTCTGTGAATAGAAACATTGGCACGTTGTCATAGGTGACGATGTGTTGGATCGGGACACAAAGTGAATTGATCTGGATTAATAATTCTGCCTTGGCAAATCAATTCACTCTAGACAATCATTTGTGTTGTATCTTAATCCTGAGATGAATAGTGGGCCCGTTATCTTGACTTGTGTCTTTTGATGTACCAAGTGAATTGATTGCGGATCATTGGTGACGATGTGTTGGATCGGGACACAAAGTGAATTGATCTGGATTAATAATTCTGCATTGGCAAATCAATTCACTTTAGACAATCATTTGTGTTGTATCTTAATCCTGAGATAAATAGTGGGCCCGTTATCTTGACTTGTGTCTTTTGATGTATCAAATGGTGACACCCACATCTCTATAGTGGTATGCATGCCAGTACATTGGAGGCATGACTCTTGATGCGTAGACTTGTTATTCATAGATATGGAATCCATAACTCCTCTTTAGGAGTAATGATATCCTCTTATATGCGTTATCCTGTAATTAAAAAACTAGAGCGCTCAACCATTTGAATACATAGGTGTGATCGAATTGTATACTATCTTTGGATGGTAAGTTTTCTAATTGTGAGATAATGGAACGTAAGATAAAAATAATCGGAAAGGTAAGACAAAACTTGTCCTTAAGCTGATTATGGATTATCATATGGGGATACGATACATTTTGATATGTCATGGAGACTTGGCTATACGGGCTTCGTAATTCTATAAAGTTTGAGAGTGTAGCTCCAAGCTTTTAGTGGAGTAGCGTTGGAGTTGATAATTATGAAATGTATATCTAGGATATTAGGTTTCATAATTATCGAGAGCTTGAAACTTTATAGGTCATTTTGGTCCCCTTTGCTAGCTCACAAAATCCTGTAACGATACGGCGTGCTTTTTCAATAATTGGTGACTTATGTTAGATTTATCGGATTGATTTAAAATTTGAAAGAATCAAATAATTCATATTTGTTTATTGGTTGAATTAATTTTGTAATAAAATTAATTTAAGATAAACTTGTTGAATTATTGGGATCGGATAATTCTTGTCTGTTTATCGGTTGACTTAATTGGAGAAATTAAATCAAGATAAAATTATAGAATTATTATGAATTGATTTATTTTCTTAGAGATTATCTTGATAAAGTTTGTTTTGATCAGATAACTTCTCTATCGAGTTACTTAAATCAAAACTGAGACTTTATCCTATAGAATCTCGGGTAGAAAATAAAAGATTCGCGAAAATATTTACACGGTAGTTCGGCCTGCCGATCTACGTGTTCGGCCTACCGATAGGGCCTGTTCGGCCTGCCGATCAACGAGAGATAAGATTACGCATTTTCACGCGGATCTTATTAGATATTGATCTAAACTTAATTCTGTTTCGAGTTTTTGAGACCTAATCTGATAAGGACTGACCCTAGGACCAATCGCTATATAAAAGGAGTAAGTCTCATGAGTTACTCAGATCAGTTGAGAGATTAAGAGTGATACTCTTTTGGTGAGCATCTTAAAACTCCTGAGAGCTTTTGTTCACAAATCACGAACACTAGCTTTGGGTTCTCTCGATTGGTTGGAAGGAGAGTCACCAATGGAAGAGCTGTACGTATGAGCCCACACTCACTCCGGTCGTAGATAGAGAATAGCAAAGAAGACCAGTTGGTTGAGGCTCTTCTGGAACGTTACTTCTCTTCACGGATTGCGGAGGTTCTTCGGCACACAAAGGTTAGTAAGATCTGTTTAATTTATACATATAGCATGTCAAACTTGTGTTTTGGAAAATACTCTGATGTTAAAATTTTTTAAAATTCCTGCTGCACACCTCACATTGTCTTTTCCAACAATTGGTATCAGAGCAAGTTTTTTACATAAATTTACAAGTTTATGATCATACTATATGTATAAATTTGTGATCTTAATCTCTCATATGCTTGAATTTAATTTTATAGAGAGTTTGCACTCTAGGTTTCTATATAATTATATGTTGTTATAGATTATATGATCAATGTTCATTATATAATTATGGTTGATTAAATTGTTATTTAATTAATTATTAATTTATTTATTTATACCGGTTATGGTTCCTTAGAGGTTACAATATGTATCTAGGTTTTTCATGTAATTAGATGGCGGACTATCATCTTCGTCTAGGAATTGTTATTTAATTTTAAATTTGTAAGAATTTTGTAATTAAATAATTATTCAGAGAAGACGGATCTAGAAAGCGGATTTAGAAGATGGATGATGGCGTACCCAGGTATTTTCTGAGTCTCTAATTTTATGTTTTTAATTGTTGAAAATAAAATTGATGAATTGCATTAAAATTGTATTTTTTGGAAAGGAGATTTCTGCTCGGTCGGCATGCTGATGGTCACAGATCGGCAGGCCAGACGTATGGTTCGGCAAGCCGTCAGTGGGACAGAAATAGGTTGGCTCTACCGGCATGCCGAATCGGCATGCTGAACTTTCATGGGTCGGCAGGCCGATGAACCATGATCGGCAGGTCGATCACCCAGATCGGCCTATCGACCGAGAGTTGGAAAATTTTCAAAAAAGGTGCAATTTTTGTGGTGCAGTTTTAATTTTATTTTTGAGACGATTCTGAGAAACATTAAATTTGGATATGACCGAAAATATGAAATATTTGATTCATATGAGATTGAAGACTTGAAGATGGGAATTACATGAAGAAGGATACAACTTGAGGATTCAATGATGAAGAATCGATATATGTCTTGATTATTCTCTTGTAATCTTAGTTTTCTATTATCTATGGTGGAACCATAATATTACGGTAATTATTATTTTGCTTGTAGCTTTGCTTGATTGTTTTGCTTGTCTGCATTATAACATGATTTGCCATGTATATTGATAATATGTTATATAAAATAGGAAGTACCGCTCATATTTAAATTGTTCATGCATAATTTTAAAATAAAACCTTGATTTCAAAAGATTGAGTGGGAGAAGGTTTTCAAAGAGAGAACATAAGGCCTCCATCGTTGGTCCATAGGAAGAACATAGTGGTCCCGACCCCTAGGAATGGATTTATATCATGTACCAGATTGGATCTCTGAGAGGATAAGGTATTTTAGCATGATTTATGGTTGCACACCCCTAGGTGGTGATTATAAATCATGGATAAAATATTGAAACGATGGTTATACACTCACGTTAATTTTATTATTAATCTCCCCTAAAAGCTCTGTTAATAAAATTAATGGCCAAAGAAACGATTATTAATATATGTTGGATCATACGGGTCCTAGATGGCATATATTAATTAGGAGGGGATCCGTGTTCCTGATTGAATTTGGCATGACTCCCCTAGGAGCTTGTTGAATTCTAAGTTGGGATAAAAATATTGAAACGATGGTTATACACTCACGTTAATTTTATTATTAATCTCCCTTAAGAGCTCTATTAATAAAATTAATGGCCAAAGAAACGATTATTAATATATGCTGGATCATACGGGTCCTAGATGGCATATATTAATCAAGAGGGGATCCGTGTTCCTGATTGAATTTGGCATGACTCCCCTAGGAGCTTGTTGAATTCTAAGTTGGGAATTATCGTTGTAAGGTTGTGATATTTTCAAGGTTTTGACACATAAACACATTTGTAAGATTTTACATGATTGTGTTATCTTACTAAATTATTATGATATGTTTGCTTATGTTTGGTATATGATTCTTTATTATAGATTAAAAATGTCTAAAAATGCTTTATCATCGATACTTGACAAAAACCAATTAACCGGTGAGAATTACAATGATTGGAAACCTGGATATCGTCCTGTCCTTTGAGAAACTGAAATATGTTCTGACAACCCCTTGTCCTACCGAGCCTACGGGAGACTCATCTAATGAGCAATTCCAAGCGTATGACCGCTGGAAAGATGCTAATGATCAGGCCCGCTGCTATGTTATGGCCAGCATGAATAATGTGATGTAGGCTCAACATCAAGATTATGAGACTGCAAAGCAGATCTTGGATAATCTTGAGGACATGTTTGGAGGCCAGGCCATAACAAAGCGACAAGGGGCGCTTCAGAAACTCTTAAACTGTAGACAGAGACCGGGGACATCTGTAAAGGAGCATATGATGTTGGTCATGGGTTACCTCGCTGAGGCTTAGACCAATGGAGCCGACATTGATGCTGAAACTCAGATGACTATGGTCTTTGAGACTCTGTCTAAGAAATTTATTCCATTTAGAGCTACATTTAATTTGAGCAATAGACGGGATATGACCTTGACGAAATTAATGAAATAGTTACAAGAGTTTGAACTGCTGATCAGGGAGTCTCTTGCGGGTGGTGAAGCTAACATGGTAGCTGCTTCTGATTCCAGTTCTAACTCTAGGAATGGAAAGAAGCAACGGGCTAAGAATGGGAAGTCTTCTGTTCCTGCTAACACCAAGAGCAAGAAGAAGAAGAAGAAGAACCCAAAGAAGCTTAAATGCTTCTTCTGTGGTAAAGTCGGGCATATAAAGAAGCATTGCAAGGACTTCCTTTTCAAAGAAGGTAGGTGTGATCTTTTGTATTTAGAAACTTGTTTGGTTGAGGAATCTAGTGACATTTGGGTCATAGATTTCGGTGCAACTAATCATGTTTGTGTTTCTCTGCAGGGGTTCAAAGAAACGAGAAGTCTACTGCATGAAGATTTCACACTTCGGATGGGCGATGGATCCTTGGTCTCAGCAGAAGCAGTGGGAGACGTCCACCTTTACTTTGATAACTATAGGAATTTATTTTTGCAAGATTGTTTTTATGTTCCTAAATTTAAAAGGAATTTAATTTCTATATCTTGTTTATTTAAAGACTCCTACGTGGTATCTTTTAATGAAAAAGTGGTGATTCGTAAAAATAAATCTTTTATCTGTTCTGGATGGATGCAAAATAATCTATATTTTATCAAACCTAAGATGGACTTATTACTTAATGCTGAGATGAATGATAATAACTCTAAAAGACTTAAAACTTCTCACTTTAATAAGACTTATCTTTGGCATTTACGCCTTGGTCACATTAACCTAAATAGGATTCAAAGGTTGGTAAGGGATAGACCTTTAAGTCACTTAAAGGTGGAATCTATACCTCAATGTGAATCTTGTTTGGAGGGTAAAATGACCAAAAAACCATACGGGTCTAAAGGCAATAGGGCCGAAGAGGTTCTAGAACTTATGCATAGTGATGTTTGCGGACCAATGAACATTCGGGCACGAGGAGGGTATGAGTACTTCGTCACTTTTATTGACGATTACTCAAGAAATGGGTATGTGTGCCTGATGCACCACAAAAGCGAAACTTTTGACAAGTTCAGGGAGTTTCAGGCTGAAGTGAAAAACCAATTGGGTAGACCCATAAAGGCACTTTGATCTGATCAAGGTGGAGAATACCTTTCTGATGAGTTCTTGGGACACTTGTTAGAGAATGGGATTTTATCCCATTTGACTGCGTCGGGCACTCCGCAGCAGAATGGCGTTGCAGAGAGAAAAAATAGGACTTTGTTGGACATGGTCAGGTCCATGATGAGTTGTTCATCATTACCTTTATCCTTTTGGGGATATGCACTACAAACTACAAGTTATCCTTTGAACAATGTGCCTTCAAAATTGGTCCCTAAAACTCCTCACAAGTTGTAGACAAGAAGGAAGACATCCTTAAACCATATTTGCATATGGGGATGTCCGGCTCATGTCTTGTTTAAGGATCCGAATAAGTTGGAAGCACGTTCAGAAGTTTGCGTGTTTGTAGGATATCCAAAAGGGACTAAAATAGGTTATTTTTATAACCCAAAGGAAAATAAAGTCGTGGTTTCTGCTAATGTAACTTTCCTTGAGGAAAGTTACATGGACGACTATAAACCTCGAGGCAAAGTGGTGCTTGAGGAGTTAAGGAGTGATCAAATCACTCTGTAGGTTTCGAATGAAATCGTTCCAATCAGTGTAGAAAAACCAAACAAACTTGAACAACAATCTCAGGGGCTTCGGCGTAGTGGGAGGATCGGGCGTCAACCTGAGACGTATATGTTCAATGGGGAAGTCTTCTTGGTTAAACTGGATGAACATGACATGGATCCTTATACTTACGCAGAAGCTATGGAGGATGTTGATTCAAAACTCTAGACAGAGGCCATGAACCTAGAGATGAAGTCTATGGAGACTAATCAGGTCTGGGAGTTATGGATTTTCCCGAAGGGGTAAAACCTATAGGGTGTAAATGGATCTACAAGAGGAAAAGAGGAGTGGATGGAAAGATCGAAACCTTTAAGGCTAGACTGGTAGCTAAGGGTTATACGCAAAAGGAAGGAATCGATTATGAGGAAACTTTTTCGCTTGTATCCATGCTTAAGTCTATCTGGATTCTCTTATCCATAGCTGCCGCTCTCGACTATGAGATTTGACAAATGGATGTCAAGACGGTTTTTCTAAATGGCTATCTTGATGAGTCCATTTATATGAAACAGCCAGACGGGTTCAAGGTCACGGGTCAAGAGGGTAAGGTTTGTAAGCTGCTAAAGTCAGTTTATGGACTTAAGCAGGCTTCTCGTTCTTGGAACATAAGATTTGATTAGGTGATCAAGACTTATGGGTTCCCACAAAATGTGGATGAACCATGTGTTTATAGGTGGTTTTTCTACTGCTCTATGTAGATGACATTCTGTTAATTGGCAATAACGTTGGGGCATTGTCATCGGTCAAATTATGGTTGATCCAGCAGTTTGACATAAAGGACTTGGGTGAGGCTAATTTTGTTCATGGTATCCAGATCTTTCGGGATAGGAAGAAAGAAATGATAGCTTTGTCACAGGCTGGCTACATAGATAAAATTCTCAGGAGGTTTGCAATATAGGATTCCAAGAAAGGTGGACAACCATCTAAGTCTGAAATTACTCTTTCTAAGAAAGACTCTCCAAAGTCTTATGAAGAAAGAGAATACATGAAGAAGGTGCCTTATGCTTCGGCAGTGGGTGCTCTCATGTATGCCATGCTTTACACACGACCAGATATAAGTTATGTGGTCGGGATTGTAAGTCGATTTCAGGCAGATCCAGGACCGAACCACTTGGTTGCAGTAAAGCATATTTTCAAGTACCTGAGAAGGACTCGAGGGTATATGCTTGTGTATTCGGGTGAGGACTTGACTCCTCTAGGATACACTGACTCAGATTTTCAATCCTGTCTGGATTCTAGAAAATCGACTTCAAGGTTTGTGTTTACTCTGGGCGGCGGTGCCATCAGTTGGAGAAGTGCGAAGCAAGATTGCACTTTGGATTCAACGATGGAGGCCGAGTATGTGGCAGCTAGTGATGCTTCGAAAGAAGCAGTGTGGCTCCGCAAGTTCCTTGGGAATCTTGAGGTTGTTCCTAGTATGGATAAGGCGGTATCACTGTACTGTGATAACAGTACGGCGGTAGCTAATGCTAAGGAACCAAGATTTCACAAGAAGAGTAAACATATTGCTCGAAAGTATCATGTGATAAAGGACTTCGTTGAGGGCGGGCATGTCACAGTGTGCAAGATCGCGTCAGAGGACAATTTAGCTGATCCATTTACAAAGACACTTATAGGGAGAGTCTTCAAGAAACATGTGGAAGCTATGGGGATGCGAGATTTGTTGTATTTACACACTTAGTGCAAGTGAGAGATTGTTAGATATGTATGCCATAAGGAGTAAAAATGTAATACGTTTTTGGAAACATTTTTTATCAATAAAGAATTTATTCATTTATATATACAAAATCTTGTCCTCTTTACGTTCATATTTGTTGAATGTATGTTAAGCAAACAATAGTCTTAGACTGTCGGTTTAAACCTTTAAGAATTGGACATATGATGGACTGATTATGCAGAAGACACAATTCTTAAAGTGACAGTCTAAAACATATGATCCGCAATCGAGGGAATAAAGTTGGTTGCTTTATTCATGCAAAGATTGTTATGTTGTCTATATCCCTGAAGGGAGATGATTTGTCTTGACCATCGGAGTTGGACTCCGTGAATACAAACATTGGCATGTTGTCATAGGTGACGATGTGTTGGATCGGGATACAAAAGTGAATTGATCTGGATTAATAATTTTGTCTTGGAAAATCAATTCACTTTAGATAATCATTTGTGTTGTATCTTAATCCTGAGATGAATAGTGGGCCTGTTATCTTGACTTGTGTCTTTTGGTGTACCAAAGGGTGACACCCACATCTCTATAGTGGTATGCATGCCAGTACGTTGGAGGCATGACTCTTGATGGCGTAGACTTATTATTCATAGATATGGAATCCATAACTCCTCTTTAGGAGTAATGATATCCTCTTATATGTGTTATCCTGTAATTGAAAAACTGAAACGCTCAACCATTTGGATACATAGGTGTGACTGAATGGTATACTATCTTTGGATGGTAAGTTTTCTAATGGTGAGATAATGGAACGTAAGATAAAAATAATCATAAAGGTAAGACAGAACTTGTCCTTAAGCTGATTATGGATTATCATATGGGGATACGATACACTTTGATATGTCATGGAGACTTAGCTATACGGGCTTCGTAATTCTATAAAGTTCGAGAGTGCAGCTCCAAGCTTTTAATGGAGTAGCGTTGGAGTTGATAATCATGAAATGTATATCTGGGATATTGGGTTTCATGATTATTGAGAGCTTGAACTTTATAGGTCCATTTTGGTCCCCTTTGCTAGCTCACAAAATCCTGTAACGATACGGCGTGCTTTTTCAATAATTGATGACTTATGTCAGATTTATCAGATTGGTTTAAAATTTGAAAGAATTAAATAATTCATGTCTGTTTATTGGTTGAATTAATTTTATAATAAAATTAATTTAAGATAAATTTGTTGAATTATTGGGATCGGATAATTCTTGTCTATTTATCGATTGATTTAATTGGAGAAATTAAATTAAGATAAACTTGTAGAATTATTATGAATTAATTTATTTTCTTAGAGATTATCTTGATAAAGTTTATTTTGATCAGGATAACTTCTCTATTGGGTTATTTGAATCAAAACTAAGACTTTATCATATAGAATCTCGGGTGGAAAATAAAAGATTCGCGGCAATATTTACACGGCAGTTTGGCCTGCCGATCAGCGAGAGATAAGATTACGCGTTTTCACGTGGATCTTATCAGATATTGATCCGAACTTGATTCTGTTTCGAGTTTTTGAGACCTAATCTAATAAGGACTGACTCTAGGACCAATCGCTATATAAAGGGAGTAAGTCTCATGAGTTACTCAGATCAGTTGAGATATTAAGAGTGATACTCTTCTGGTGAGCATCTTAAAACTCCCTGTGAGCTTTTGTTTACAAATCACAAACACTAGCTTTGGATTCTCTCGATTGGTTGGAAGGAGAGTCACCAGTGGAAGAGCTGTATATGTGAGCCCACACTCACTCCGGTCATGGATAGAGAATAGCAAAGAAGACCAGTTGGTTGAGGCTCTTCTGGAACGTTACTTCTCTTCACGGATTGCGGAGGTTCTTCGGCACACAAAGGTTAGTAAGATCTGTTTAATTTATACATATAGCATATCAAACTTGTGTTTTGAAAATACTCTAATGTTAAAATTTTTTAAAATTTTCGCTGCGTACCTCACATTGTCTTTTCCAACATTCATGTATTGGAGATATTAAACTGCTGTACGTAGGATGCGAGTTAATTATGAGCCGTTTGGTTGTTAGATTTGACCAATTCTTGTGGACTCTCAAAATTCTAATCATCCAATGAGTGTTAGGCATCCCCAAATATTTAAATCAGCCACATTCTTTGAATCCTTTGAATTCCCAAAAAGAAAAAAGAAAAAAAAAACTCAAATCAGATTGTCACGGTAAACTCTTAATCTCTCCCTTATATTTGAAAAAAAAAATCATAACTTCTTTATTTGATATCTGATTAAGACAATTCTTCTTTCACTGTGTTCGTAATAAAAATAAGAATAAATCAATGCGTTCCTAATGAAGAGAGAAATAAATCAAAATCCATATTGCATATTTTTTTAATATCATAAACATTAAGATTTTGTTAGATTTGTTAATATATCAAAAACTTTTTTCCACTATCTATCGAAACACAAATTCTAATTTATTCCTTATAAAGATTAACACTTAAATGCATATCAAAATATCAATTCAGATTGTAATTTAAATTACTCAATTTAAATCACACAACTTAAATAAAAAGAATCTATAGTGTATGATAAATTTCTCTTATAATTTGCAATCTCCTTCACCATAGTGTAATCTGCAACGGCAAAAACAGGACGTAGTCTCAAATTTGGACGAACCTGTATAAAAATTTGGTGTCTCTCTTTTCTTCTTTTCTCCAATTTCTTTTCTGTAATTATTTGTTCTTGCTATCCTTAGAATTAGGAGGTGCTTAATTCTCCAACAAAGAAAACTTGGCTCAATAGTTTCTATTTGATATTAGCAAGAGAAAAGTTTGACTCAGTATTTTTTAAAAAAGAGAAATTAGAACCAAATTGAGATAAATACAAATTTTCAGTAACATGTGGGCTGTGAGACACATAGAGTCTAAACCTAATCCATGATCCATCATCGGTGTTAACGATTTCTCATGAATTGTCTTTTGCTGAATTCACTAGATGTCGTTGTTAGCTCTGAGCACATTAAGCACTTAATACAAGTGCTCTATTTGTTTAATGTAAGTGCGCTGAGCACTTAATGCATTATCTATCTTAAATAGCCCATAAGCAAATAATGCCACTATTTTCTCCAAGTTTTGAAGCTTTTGTGTGAGGGACATAGAGCATATTCAATCCATAAAATACAGTGTTTGGGGTCCTTAAGCCTGTTGATTCTTATTATGTTTAACACCATCTTTTAAGTTTAAACAAGGCATACAAGCTCTCCAAAGTGGAGGAAGGCATAATGCTTCAAGTTTGGATTGTAAGAGAGCGTCAATGACGGGAGGTATTTTTCTGATCATGTTTCTACTTTATGATCATATATGCTTAGTGTTCATTGTATATCTAGATCGTATTTAGTCTAACACTCGTCCTCAAATTCAAGAGCGCTGCGAGAATCACTATTCATCATGAGCGCCATGCAATGACGTGAAGGTCGATAGATGCGATGGTGCAGGTGGATGGTTGCAAGGAGGTTAGAGGTGAGGGTGTGGCGGAGTGGGTGTTGCCGTACTTAAAGGAGGGCGTAAATCACAGTTGATGCCTAACTAGATTCCACGACGGTTGTCGAGTGGGGATGAAGGTAGACAATGAAGATAGGCAGAAGAGAGATATGAGTGAATGTAGGTTTTTTTTTATGAGTAATTTGTATTAGTGGTTATTCAACTCTTTAGTAGTAACATTTTGGTCTTTTTTTTAAAAAAAAATTTTAGTAAAGCAACTAATTAACTTTTGAACCCTTAGCAATTAAGCCCCTTTCATCCATTTACTATTAAATTTTAATGGAATGGGTCACATGCACTCATGTGATCTAATATAGAAGAGTATTTAAGTAAAATAACTAATATTTTATAGTTAAAAAACATAATTAAAAAACCCTTGAAAAAAGAAGCTGTAGACTTAAAAAAAAAAATTTAAGAACTTCGTTGGCGTTTTTTTTTGCCCTCTTTTTTCCCTTTGTCCCAACAGCCTTGATCTAACTCCCTTTAGGTTGTTGTTTTCTCTTCATCACTTTGTCAATTCTTCTTAAATATCTATGGTCTGAGATGTTCAAAATTTGTCCATACCATCTGAGGCTTTCTTTGGTCATCTCTGACGCATAAATATCTTTTCTAGTTTTCTGAGGCCTTTTTTGTATTTGTTTTTTCCTCATCAAAAGGAAAAAAAACTAAATGACGGCAATCTGTTGACGACGATCGCAGATAGGTTGGTGACGTTTAGGTGCAGCGGCGACAGATTTTCTAGCGTTAACGATTGGGCTGGGGGCGGACGGCAAAGGCGATGGCGCGAATGTTGAAATAGTTGCTCTGTTATTGCTTTGAGATGTCTTTGATTGTTCTAAGTTTTGATTCAAGAGCTTCCTCCTATGTGTTTGAATATAATTGATGGTGATTGGGTTTGAATGAATCTTATCCCTTGCTCTAGTCTATAGATTGTCATTTTTTTTATTAAGGATATGATGCTTTGTTTGATTTGTTCTAGATGGCAAATTATGAATTGTAGCTAGCTGAGGTTTTTCTTTTATCTTTTCTTTTTGCTTGAAATCCCTCCTATTTGTGAGGAAACATGGTGAAAAAAAAAAGATTTTTGAGGGGTTTGTTTTTTTTTGAACTCAAGTTTAAAGAAGATGTTTTAGTAATTTCATTCTAAAAAAGGTCACGTGTCCTGCAAATGCCTAATTTTATTAGGTTTGGGGTTAATTTTAACTTAAGTCTATCAATCACCAAGTGTTTAAGAGTTAAGAAATTATTTTGTCAAAATTAAAAAAAAGACTAAAATTTTAATTCCTAAAAAATCAAAGGACTATTAATACAATTTTTTTTAAGAAAAATAAGATCTGAAAAAGGGGAAAAATAAGATAGTATACAAATAAGTTTAAATTTTACTTTGGGAAATCATATCGTACGTCCCATCAAAATTTAACAGTTCAAACAAACATTCTTTGCAAGTGGTGAAATTTTTTTGCATTCCAGCAAAGCATTTCCCCATTTTAAAAGAGCAGTGCTACATAGCTCGTAGGACCCACCTGATGGGCCCAAATTTGTGAGGAAAAAAAACTTTTTCATTTTAACAGCTTCCGCGTGCCCCACCAGAAGCTCCATCAAATCCAATCAAATTAAAGCGGTCCCACCACGTATCCAGCCATCCATCTGACGGTCCAACAATAACTCAGATGCGAGCTAGGTCCCAATCATTAACGCTGGCAACTCCCGTAATTCAGCGAAAACAATAATGGCATTTTTGGTACACCGGTAATTCTTGCCCGTAACGCGTACAAAAACCGGCGACATCCGGTCACCTCCCGTCCCACCGACAGCCTCAGCCGGTCACCCCCACGCTTTCGCCAAAACCCGGTCCGTGCGTCCCTCACTACGAGTCCCACATGCGACCACCTCACCTGCTTTGCATATCTACATATATATATATATATACATATTTTATGATATATATACACCTATATTTATAGTAAGAGAAAGTCATAGAACAGAATAGAGAAGATGAAACATCGCAAGTTCTAATCCCGAAGTTTGTCTCTTTCTCTCTCTACATTTCGCCGTTGTCGGAAGCTGAGCCAAAAATAAAGCTTTGGCTTCGGGTAAAAAACTTCGAACTTTTATACTGTTTCGGTTATTTCCTTTTTCTTGGTCAGTTATACATATATCTATATGTATGTATATGTATATGTATATGTATAGCAGCTTTTACCGCTGTTTTGTTGTTTTCTTCATCGTCGTCTTCTTCTTCTTCTTCTTTGCCGTTTCTTGTACTGTGTTGAGCGGTCAAGTGGTGAGAAAATTGACAACTCTGGAAGGTGGCCATAGTGTTTCTCTAGAGAGAGAAAGAGAAAGATAGAGAGAGAGAGAGAGAGTTCTGATTGTGAAGCTTCTTTTTCGTTGGCTCGCTCACTAGATCTCAAAACACTTTTTTATTTTTTGGTGTGTTTCTTTTTGTTTTTTGGCGTTTCTCTCTGTTTTTTCTGTTTCGTTTCGAAACGCTGTTTCTTTCCTTTTGTCTCTGTTTGTTTCAGATGAATTTCCAGGTTTGAGTTCGCCAAATTTGGTTTTTTCTCTTTTAATTACTGATAAATATAAAATGTCTAAGAGTTTGACATTTTATTTTTATTTTTCTTTTAAAAGAAAAGCTAAATTTAGCTTCTTCTTCAAGTTCAAAGCTCTGCTTCAGTTTTTTTTTTTTTGCTCGCTTTTCTTTTCCGGTTAAACGACGTTCAACTTACGGTCTAGATCTCGCCACGTCAGTAGATAGGACTATCTCGACGGTGACTTCCGAGAGACATGGTCGCACCGGAGAGTTACAGTTGACCTTAAACTCTTTTGGTGGCATTTAGAAATGGAGATTTTTTTTTTTTTTTTTTTTTTTAAAGATTGCAAGCTTTCTCTCTCTCTCTCTCTCTCTCTCCTTTTTTCTGTATGATTCTGATATAATTATTGAAGAAGTGTGGAACAATAATGATCTGGAAATAGCTAACTACATTAATTCAAGCCTGGGATATTTCTTATAGAATTATTCGGAGTGAGATAGTGACTTAAAATGGGATAGTTTTATGGGAGTCATTGATTTTTTTTTTTTTGATAAAGATTTTTTATGTCTTTAATTATTACGCTTCAAAATTTTTTCAAACCACTTCTATATTGTCTGCCTTTTCTTTTCATTTTCCTTTTTTACAATATAAAGTATTTCAATATGGAGACCTTTTTAATTCCTATAAATAATGGTTGTGTGGAAGCGAGCATAAAATAGCTTAATCATAATTTCTGTACACTGATGTTCATGCCCGATGCACGCTTCTTCTGATACTAACTTTTTTTTTCTTTTATTAGTTGAATTATTTTATTTTATTTTATTTTTATTGTTGTGGGGTAATTTGATGGATTGTAGTTTTACATGCGTTTGAACAAATAAAAAATTCAATATTTTTTTTTTTAGATTTGAATTATGGTTGAATTAATAAAACAAAGGCAGCAGTCTATTTATGTTGTCCTAGTTACCATGAAAAAAAAAGTGTTTTTTTTTTTTCCCTGGTTTTGAAACAAAAATGAGTAACAGTACATATACCTATTGGAATGATAGATTTTGTATTTGTGCTCAAATCATGACTCATTGATGCCTTGTTTGCAGGTTCTTTGTAGTTGTTTCTGAGTGAGTGAAGAAAAGGAGGCAGAAGAATTATTTCATGAGAGGTAGGTGACAAAAACATGGTTGTTTTGATGTGTTAATGCTATCGGTTAATACTTTTTCTTTATTGTTGTTGATTTTTTTTTTTTTTTTTTTTGGTGAAGCTTCTCCGTTTGACTGTGATTGGAGAAGTAGATCTTGTTAAAACCATGAAGGAGGTTGACAAAAGGAAAACTCCCAGTAATAACCGAACAAAGCGCTCTGGAAAATTTGAAAAGAGAGACCAAAAGCCTAACCAAGGCAATACTGGAAAAACTTTGTGCGGAAAAGACAACCAATCTAAAGCGTCTCATGCTAAACCAGAGTCTAGAACTCTAGTAAGTGATTCGAACACGGGCACAGAGCCCTCTGAAGTTTATGAAAACATGGTCATACATTATGTCGATGATGTCAACAGGTCTGAAGAACAAGCTCAAGATCCGAGACCTAACCAAAAGGTTTCTAAGGAGACCATGGATGAAGTTGTAGATGATAGTTCTAGTGAGTTAGATAAAGAATCTAAGCAGGGGAAGGAAGAGGTTTCAGATTCCGAGACAATTAAGGATTCGGTATCATCTCAAGAGGATTCTGTTGGGGCCGAGGATGAGAAAGTAGAAGAAAGTGTTTCGAGAGTTACTGAAAGTATGTCGAAGAAGAGTTCCACAGAAAGGAATTCTGATAGATCCAAAGAGAGATCTGATCAATCGAGGGCATCACATCAAACTCCCCTCAAACCTACTAGCACAAATAGAAGGCCTTCTAGAGATACCACCAAAAGTTCCTCCCTAAGCAATTCTAAAAATGTGAATGTTCCTTCTAAACCTTCATCAGAGTCTTCCGAGGGAGTTGATGAGAAGGTTGTTGCAGAGGTAGAGGGAAGTGATACCTTGAATGAGGCTTCAAATGGTGCCTACGGTATTGGAAGCAACAATGACGCATTTGATACTGAAGAAAATGGTGAACATGAGAAGGAAGCAGCTTTGGAGAAAAAGATGGAGGAAATGGAAGCAAGAATCGAGAAACTTGAAGATGAATTGCGAGAAGTTGCTGCTTTTGAAATTTCTCTCTATTCTGTTGTTCCAGAGCATGGGAGCTCAGCACATAAGGTCCATACACCTGCTCGTCGACTCTCAAGGATTTATATTCATGCCTGCAAATATTGGACTCAAGACAAACGAGCGACCATTGCTAGAAACACTGTATCAGGGCTTCTCTTGATTGCCAAGTCATGTGGTAATGACGTTCCAAGGTACAAGAATTAACATTTGATATCTAAGAGATTTTCTTGAAAATATTTCAACTTTCGAAGATGATAATGTCTTTCTGCTTTTCTACTTTGTTAAGGTTAACCTTCTGGCTTTCAAACACTGTTGTGCTGAGGGAGATCATTTCTCAAGCATTTGGTGGTTCACGTCACTCGAGTCCAGCGACGCAGATGACTCAGTTAAATGGCAATGGAAAGAGAAGTGAAATGCACTCAGCAATGAAATGGAAGGGGAGTTCTGGTAGCAAACAAATTAATGGTTTTATGCCAATTCTGGAAGATTGGCAAGAAACTGGAACCTTCACAGCTGCACTAGAGAAGGTTGAATCCTGGATTTTCTCTCGGGTGGTTGAGTCAGTTTGGTGGCAGGTAAATGAAAGAAACTACCAATAAAATATCATAACTTTCATTCGGTTGAAACAATTTTATACCTTTTGTTCCCTCTATTTCATGTTTGGTGTCCTTGGTGGCTTGACAATTTATTTTGTTGATGTTTATTCTGCGGTTGAAACAGCATTTTAGTGAGCTTATTAATTCATTATATTTGTTATCCATCGATCCATCTACTTTGTTCTCTTTGCTGAATTAGATCTTATTTTCAGGCTTTGACTCCTTACATGCAATCTCCTGTCGAGAGTTCATCCAATAATAAGAACATTGGAAGACTGTTGGGACCAGCATTGGGTGATCAAAACCAAGGCAGCTTTTCCATGAACCTGTGGAAAAATGCTTTCCAGGATGCAGCTCAACGACTCTGTCCTGTTAGAGCAGGGGGACATGAGTGTGGTTGCTTGCCTGTGTTGGCAAGACTGGTATTTGATATTTGCACTTTGTTTCAGTTCCTTTCGTCTCGATCACTCATCTTCATTTGTTTTTTAGCAGACAAAGTTTATCGGCTTCGACAGTTTTCCCTGAGTTAATTAGTACCTAATTTACTTGATTAGGTTATGGAGCAATGTATTGCCAGACTTGATGTGGCAATGTTCAATGCAATTTTGCGCGAGTCAGCCCACGAGATTCCGACTGATCCAGTGTCAGATCCCATAGTTGACTCCAAGGTTCTTCCTATTCCAGCTGGGGATCTGAGCTTTGGATCTGGTGCGCAGCTTAAAAATTCGGTATGCGTTATTCTTTTTTGCATTTCCTAGCAAGAAATCTACAGCTTTGTCTTGCTTTTATTGTTTATCAAAGGATTCTTCTGGCAAATTTTTATGATACAATCCATTTGAAGCTGCTCATCTGTCCTGTCAGCATGTGCAGTGCATCCCTGGAGTGTTTGACATTTCTGTTATTATAAATAAATCCTTGGGGTTGACTTAATAAGAAAAACATTGATTGTTGGGATCATATATGTGAAAGGATTATAGTTGCAATTATTATAGTGTGATGAGAGTTTTTTTCTTGCAGGTGGGCAATTGGTCAAGATGGCTAACTGATATGTTTGGCATAGATGCTGATGATGTGCTGCAAGAAGATCAGGATTGCAATGACGACGATGAGAGGCAGGGAGGGGATTGTGAACCAAAATCCTTCCTTCTTCTCAATTCTCTAAGTGATCTTTTGATGCTTCCGAAAGACATGCTTATGGACCGATCAATTCGAAAGGAGGTTAGTCTTAGAACTTTTCACATTTATATTTAGGCTACATGATGTTCATGTTTTCTCTGAACTTTCCACAACTCTACAACTTGACTGGACCTTCTATTGTAATGTGATGTCCTCTAGGTGTGCCCAGCAATTAGTCTTTCATTGATTAAACGAATACTCTGCAACTTCACTCCTGATGAGTTCTGTCCAGATCCTGTCCCTGGAGCTGTCTTGGAGGCCCTAAATGCAGAGGTATGATAACAAAGTTTAAGTTATGTTCTTGTGTCTGGAGTTCGATAAGTCTCCAAACTTTATACCATAGAGCTGTATCTTTTATGGAAATTCTTGTATGGAAATATATTAGCGGATGAAATATGCTTGTTTCAGCCCAAAAATCATGTTTTCACTGCAACAAGGACAAAACTTTCATAAGTGGGTGTATGATATATTTTCACTGTATTTTCATGTAGAGCATTGTGGAGAGGAGACTGTCAGGAGACCCTATTAAAAGCTTCCCTTACACAGTGGCCCCAGTTGTGTATACTCCGCCATCCCCTGCCGAGGTGGCAGAAAAGGGTGTGGTTTCAGACTCAGGAGGGAAATCCGAATTGGCAAGGAATGTTTCAGTTATACAGAGAAAGGGTTACACCAGTGACGAGGAACTGGAGGAGCTGGAATCTCCTCTTATGGCCATCATTGACAAATTGCCATTGTCTCCCAGTACAACAGCAAACGGAAATGGAAAACACAAGGACAATACAGGCTATGTCGGTGCAAATGAAAGGTATGAGCTCCTTAGTGAGGTCTGGTCTGTGTGAGAATGCTGTAGACAATTGTATGTATTTACACACTTGTTTGTATCAGAAACGAAATATTGAGATTGAGAATACGCACATAAGTTGTTTATAGATGAAAGTCACAAAGGATTTTGAGTCTTTTAGGGGAGATTTTAAATGGGGCCAGTTGGCCAAAGACAACAACATTTCTTGTACATCAAATGGAGTTTTGTTTTACCATATAGCATTAATGAGATTTCTTTAATTTCAGTTCCATTATTGTTGGTGTATTGGATGATGTTGATTTTAGTGTCTCAAATAGTGTCTTAACTAATCACGTGATACCATGTTATTTAAAGAATTTAAAAGGCTCCTTGACTAATTTTTTTGTGCTTTTATGTCCAAGTCCTATTACTCCTATAAACAATGTGACAATATAGTTTGTTAGATACTGTTTGGGACACCAAATATTGAACAAAGGATCTGAATGCTAGAACCTACTACCAAGATTTACAATCCTTGATTGGAGAAGATAATTTTCTGTCATTGCACTCGAATATATCAAAGCCAGCTATATCACTGCATGAGCTAGAAGAAAAATGAGAGATAAAAAGCACTCGTTTTCATGAGAGCAGATTGTGAAGCCAAATGTGATGGCATTCAAAGTGCAGCAGAAAAAAAAAAAAAAAAAAACATGAATGGATGAGAGATCTACATTTAAAAAACGAACCCATGATTTGCTTGGATTTCAACATTACTATTAATTTCAGAATATTAATCAAAGTACAACTTTGGATTGACAGATTGAAGACACTCAAGGTTTAACAGCTCATAAACACATTGCTTGTTTTTTTTAGGGGAAACTTAAATTACATTTTAGAGTTGAAGAAATCCCAAAGTTTCTATTTGGCTGGACAATAGAGCTATTTACCATCTCTGATCTCATGACGTTTGCCTAAATGGTTTGAAGCAACTAGAGCTTGCATGCTGAAACCCTGACCCAAGACCTTTCAGCTCATGCTCTTTAAAGATTTCAGACATGTATGAAGGATAAAGATTGGAGCTCGAAAGTTCGAACTCCGGCGATAGAGTATTCGCCTCTTGCAATATCGATGTCTCTTGGGGCTCCCTTTGCTTGTATGATTGAAATGCACTAGAATTTGAGTGCTGGAAACCCATGGCCAGACTTGCATCATGTTCTAATGGAAATTCAAATTCCGTAGATGCTATCTCAGAGAAAAAAGGGATACGAGCCCCATGTTGTGATTCCGAGTCTGCTGATGTTGTAACCGGTATCTGGCTTAATATGTTTGTGATTCCTGAGAAACCTGTTTCTTCTTTTTTTCCGATAGAGTTATGGAAGCTCAGGCTTCCCTTCTTCCTCCTGTTTCCAGTACCAGAACTTTCTGGTTTCTCCTTGATGTTAGAGGCCCTAAATTTTTCTGTCAGATTCACCATCTTCTCGGCTTCTTTTATATTTTGATCTGTTTTGTCTTGTAGAATGGCCTTGACATTGTAGCTATTTATGTCAAAGTTTGTGATGGCCTTGGAACCCTTCAACTTAATGCTTGCAATGTCAAAAGCTATCGCTGCTTCCTTTTCGCTCTCTGTTTGCTTGCAAAGAAAATGCAGCACTTGTATTAGAGTCTCATGATATAGTACTAAAAGAATAATGTTGTGCAATTAAAACTTTTATGAATTTTAGTTTCTCTAGCGTGATATTATTAATGGTTTTGTCTGTCTTGCATATTATAGATAAAATATGTCAAATTTGCATAGTCCTGTTGTATAACATTTTATATTGTAAACTAGATTAATTTTCAATGAACTGTAAGAATTAACTTAACCAAAAGTTCCCAAGAAGCTGTCTTTGCCCGGGCCTTTCCTGGCTTGCCATTTTCCACTGTTAGCATGCCTGTTTCATGGTATTGTTTTAAATATGAGGGAAAAAGGAGAGAGAAAGTCAAAAGACAGTTGATATATACAAGTACCTTACAACACCACGGTACTTGGATTTCCCTCTTGAAAAGCTGCTGCTAGACCTGCACATTTGCAAGTTATATTACACAGAGCATTACCACACAACCCGACAGGTCAGTTGCCTCGTTACTCACCACGGCGTGGTCCCTACCCCAACAGGGCAGCTGCTTTACGAGGCTTAATAACATTTTTCTATTACCCACTCTATTCTGGGAATTGGAATTGCACCGTGTGGTCCCCACCCAACAGGGTAGCTGTCCCATTGGGTTTAATAACATTTTTCTATCACCCACTCTATTATAAGAATTGGAATTGCTTCGAAAAAGATTTCTTAGTTTATGCACAAAATTCAATAACTTAAAATTGATTGGTACAAAGACCAATGTTTTAAGCAAATTTAAGAACTAGGTAATAAATAAAGGTTTGTTTGGTGCGCGGGTTTAGAATGATATGGTTTAAAACTTTACAATAGGTTTTGAACTTTGTGGTTTAAATGGTAGTTTTAAATTGATGTTTAAAATGTAAGGTTTAAAATGAAAGTAAAACATCACATCAACTTTAAAACAAGAACCATAGTGTTCGAAAAATTATAGTTTATGAAAAAAATAAAAATGAGAATAATTTTTACTGTAAAAAGGTTCAAACCATGTAAACTTGAGGGAGGGAGGCAAAGTTTGGATTTTGGTGTTTTGATTGGTTCAAAATTGACTCAATGATTTGAACTGGCCTCATTTTTACTTTTCTAAATGCTAGTTTAAACCACTCTAAACTCTTACACCAAATGCCATGTAACTTTTGGATTATGATCGACAAAAAAACCAATAAACAGAAAAGTTAAAAGCACAATCAATCCCAAACCGAGTTAGATACGTAAAAGGATATGTAGCAATGAGTTACATCAAACATATCCTATTTATATTTACCTTCGAACTGCAACAATAACATCTTGTTCTGTCAGATTTTTCATAGCCTGCAGTGCCTGATCATAATCACTAACCTACAAGGCAAACATCAAGATTTCATCTCATGCCAAACGTAACATGACTAGCTCCTATATGTATATCTCGTAGCATACTATTATTTAGAAATTATCATGCACAACATACCGGAAAATTAGTTTGTGCAGAGGTTCCCCAGAACTTCAAAGAAACCAAATCATGAGCCCTTGCCGCATTTTCTTCCTTGTCAAATCTACCTGCAGCCCCCAAAACATAGAACAGTTCAAATATATTTTTGAAAGCCACTTGATCATTAGGACACCTGCGCATGGCTCGAGTCTCGATCTTGATCAGTCGATGATTAGTGTGCGTGGCCGGTGAGGGTTCGAGGTAGGGCCCGCACTCATCGACGATTGGATGCCCGATTCATACTGATCAAGAGCTTAGGTGTCCTTAGCATAACTTAAAAGAGAAAGAAATTAACTTCCTGCTTGGGAATAAGTATGTTTCATGCATTGCAATAGCTACACTTACCAAGATAAACTGCAAAAAAAGTCAACAAAAAAGGTTAAAGGAATATGAATTTAAGGTGCTTACAATTATTTGATCAGAATATATAAATGGAAATTAAGTTTACTTGTTCTTCCAGCTTTTGGTAAATGACCATTGTCATAAACATGAGCTACATAAGTCTCTTTATCCTTGATCCTGCATATGTACCACGATTTTTTTTAGCTTAAACAGATATTTCCATTGTTAATTGCTATCTTAAACTTTAAATGTGATTAGAAATCAATTATGATACCGACTTTTGCACGCCGCGAAATCTGGAGGATTTAAACCTAAAAATTGATTCTTCAAGGATTCCAAAATCTTGTTTTCCACCAAAATCAGGAAATGCTGTGTGAATTGGTCTTGAAAGCTGCCTGCTGTTTCTGCTGCCTGAACTGATATAGTCCATTTCCAGTAAGGACTCTATTGTTGGCTAGATTTCCTGCAAAAATTATGATATTCTCAAGACAAAAATCAAATTAAAAGTGACAAAGTAGTGACTAGTTGAATTGGTAAAGTCTTTTCACCTTAATTTTGAGGACCTAACAGTCAATACTGTCTTCTTAAATATATTTATGATTAATTGTCTATAACTGTGATACTCATGAAAAATAATAAGGAAATAACTATATAAATAGATAAATAAATAGATAACAAATGTACTTAACAAATTAGATTTTTCTTTCATGTAGATTTACGGTACTCGCATAATAAAATAATAATATATTCATACAAAAACAAATAGTATGTATCATCTTAAAAATATGTAGAAGTTTATTTTAAAGACCTAAAAAAAACACTCAAATCACTTAATTACCACCATTTTTGCAGCCAAGAAACATATATTATTACCAATACAAATTAATCAATTTAGAACTCACCTTCTAAACATGCAGACCAAGAATTTTTCCTGATTGCTTTTTCTTTTAAAAAAAAAAGAGAGAGAGAAAAATATACTGTTCTAAAGACAAACCTGTGGATATCAAGAAAAAGTTTCAGCATATAATAAAGTACTCTTTAGCTGACTTATGAAGACCCCAATTTAATCTCAGAAAATGAAACCCTCTCTCTGCAAGTTTTTGCTCTATCTGCTGGTTTTTGCTTCCTTTTACGAAGAAAAGTTAAAAGTAAAAAGTAGACAATTCTGTAACTCTCTTGTGATATAAGAGAACATCTTTATTTCATCTCTTCTGTCCAGAAGGAAGACACACGTTTAACGCATTTTATTCTAGATTCCACAAAATCTCAAAAGGTACTGTTCTATATTCAGATATGTCTTTAATTCCATCGGGTTTATGCTTTTCATGTAAGCTTTAATATATATATCCTTCTGCATTTAATTTTTCTGCCATTTACACAACATATATAATTATTATGATAGAGGGATACATAGTTATAGGAATCCAACTGGTGTAATTATCTGTAGTCAACTCTCTTTAACAAATAATTAATAAGGTCATACCATGTTTTGAATTATATACTCGTTTTTTTTTTTTTTAAATTCCTGAAAAATTTGCAAATATTTTTTGGGAAAAAATTTTGGGAAAGAAAAGTTTCTCAAGGCCAATATATAGCTAGTTAGCGAAGTATATAAAACATGATTTACAAAATTATCAGTGTTTTAAAATTCCCTATTTTTATTCTTAAAAACAGTTCTTCTAAATCAAACTGTGAGCTTAATTTCTTCCTCAAGCTAGTCGTTAAGATTGAATAATCAATCTTCAACATTCAGTTTCATTTGTGTAATATATATATCACACAGTATATATATATATATATATGATCAATATACTCAGCTTTGCGGCTAATATTAGTTATAAGCTGCTTTCATCCGATATTTCCTGCATTACATCGGAAGGCATGCATGCATATATATATATATATATATCTATAGAAGAGCGTGAGGTCATAAAAAGAGTTTAAAATCTCAATCTAAATTAAAAGAAACATATAATATCCAAATTAAATGCGAAATCCAAATCAAATCTGAATAAACACGTCCATAATAATCAAAACAAGTTCTTCCAATAGCTCCTCCGAAAGACCAAATTTATATCATTCATGCTCTAATCTGACCCACCATGAGTAATACTTCCATTGACCCCATCAAGAAAGTATAGGGTTCTGGAGAAGGTTCTGGAAATCGGCATCGATGTTGTTATGATCATCATGACTAAAAAAATCATGAAAATCAATATTATGGAATTCTGGCGTCTCAATATGCTGAAACTCACTCCAAAACATATCAGTTGAAGCCGCATCATCATTATGTTGACCAGCTTCAGCTGTCATTGTCAGATTTTTGAGGGCCCACTCCTGATCATCATTGGAACGATTTCCGGTCGATCCTGCAGCAATGAACAAGTTAAGAAAGCTAGAGTTTTTCTGCAACTGATCATGATCACCTTTTTCAAGGTTTTGCATTTGGTAGTTCTCATGAAGAGGCTGATCGTGATTGTCAAAGCTGGGGTTTTGTTTCAGATAGAACTGGTCTACATCAAAGAGCCGAGAATCCTCAAACTCTAGGTTTGCTATTCCATTGATGATATTACTCTTATTACCTCCATGATCTTGTGACATTCCTGAGTAAAACCGATCATTGGAAACCCCACCAAAAGGAGAACCGAATTCAAAATAGGAGCTAGGGTTTCGGTGATCAAGAGCATTCGGGGCTATAGTATTAGGATTTTCTGTACTTGTTGGCGTTGGAATTAGGGAATTGCTTTGAAACTGTCCTCCCAAAGTGTATTGGTCTTCATGATCATGCGGGTTTGGCTCAGAGATCATGATCTGATGATCAGCATGATGATAATCATGATCATCTGGTACTGGGAGTTCTAGAACTGGGAATCTCTTGTTACAAGTCTTTCTGCTTGACTGAAGAACATCTTTAATTGCATTCATCCGTAGCATCTTGGAAGCTCCTTCGCCGATTGGAAGCCTCGAGCTCTCTAGAATGTATCTGATGTCATAATGGTTTATATCAAAGTTGGTTATCGCGTGCAACCCTTTCATCCTCAAGACTGCAACATCATAAGCCCTTGCTGCCTCCACTTCGGTTTCTAAAGGTCAATATTCAAAATGTTAACAAGAAAAATTAATATTGTGTCATATCAATTAAAATACCGCATAAAATAAAAAACATTAGACAATATTACTGAAAGAATGCTAGTGAAAAAAGAAAAAGAAAAAAATCGAAGTAAATAATTCAAGGGCCATATATGAATACATAAAAGCCAACTTACGAAATGTTCCCAAATAAAGGCCATTAAGTCCTTTCCCTTTTCCTATCCTTGCTTGCCATTTCTTGCCGTCGGAATTCCTGTTATAAACAGCTAGGCCATGAGAGAGAGGATAACTTTACTTTGGAACAAACAGATAAGAGAGATAGAGAGAGAGTGCCATGTACCTAGAAACTCCACGATAGTTGGATACACCCTTCGCAAAGCCTTTGCTCTTTCTGAAATTAATTTGTCAAAATTTAAGGAGAGATATGCCATATATATGATAATGAGGAAGCTCCATTCAAGTATATAACAGTAGTAAATAAATCAACCACATGACGAACAAGAATGTCTTATATGGTTTATGAGATTAAACGTAAAGTTTGAATATAAATTTAAATTTTTGTAGACTGTAGGAAAAATAGAAATTTGGGAGTAAATGGTCTTTTTCAAACTTTTCCTAAGTAAATAGCTTAAGTTTTTAAAAATTGAGAAAATGACTGTTTTCGCACATCAATGATATACACAAATACGTCAATTTTATATTGATGCTATTAATACATCATTAACGTATTGTAGTATATTTATGATGTATTGATTTATATTTTATTATTGAGTTTATTCACTCAAGAATTTAGGTTTTTCTCAATGATAAATCATTAATAGATCAATATTAATAAACCCATTTATTAGCAGTAAACTATAGTTAACAAGTGATGTACTTTAATGATATGCTAGTAGTTATCAATGATGTACTGCTATAAAAAAATATCATTTCACTAATTTTTAAAACATTCGGCCATTTTTCTAATTTTTAAAAAGTTAGCAATTTATTTAAAAGGTGATACAAAATAGGTTATTTGCCTAATTTTCACGTAAAAATATGTGAATTGTGGTTGAACCTATAACTACAGGACAATAATTTCCCTAATAGAAACTTGTATTAACTTGTAAATAGATTGAAGGGGTGTTTTGTATAGAGCAGTTGGGATCATTATCTCAGTTATAAACAGTATAACATTCCCACATGCTACAGTAAAAAGAAAAAAATTAATACAATGTAAAGCTTTCACATGCTACAGTAAAAATAGTTCTAACCAATAGTTTCCACTACCATATCAAACACACAAAAAATTTATCACCAACTACAACCTTCTGCAATCCGATATATGTAAGTTTCAAAGAACTCCATACTTATTGCACATGTAATCAGCTAGAAATGAGAACTATTTCAAGCCACATTTCACCTTCAGTTTTTCATTTCTAAATTCGCCAGTCCAAGGACACGGACAAATAGAATAATTAAATTGAGTTATCATTTGATAGAATTATTAAGTGGAATTAATTCTTACCTCCTTATTTTGAGCAAGAATTCCTCTTTGCTTACATACTGCATCGCTGCCAGTTCCTTCTGATAGTCAGTTTTCTACTCCAAAATTCATGGGCAGGTTATGAATAACTTCGTGGTTAGTATTTTGATGGCATTAAATTCCAGTCTATATATATATATATAGATCTAAATATATGTGTCCATGTATCATATAAATGTATGCATGTGTGAATATGTTAACAAACACACACACGTACGTACGTACATACATACATATTATGTCCTAAACATTAATTACATAACCAAACCTTCTAGTTTTCATTATTTTTTAATTTGTTCTTCTGTTTTTAAAAACTATAAAGGTATCTTTTGAATTTAAAAACCTTGTTTCAATTTTTTTTTTGTAGACTTTTTCGACTAAAGAGCATGAAGATAAGATAAAAATACCCTTAATTAAACCTAATTTGTTTGTGAAATATATGTTTCTTCTTGAGAAAAATTTTTAAAAAGTATTTTCAAATTTAAAAAGTCATAAAACTTAAGATTATTTTTTTGAAATTTGACTTTTTTTTAATGTTTTTAACGTATAAAATATTTTTCATAACTATTTAAGAGTAGTCATGTTTTTTACTTAAATTTTTCTATGCATAGGGATGAAAATTGAAATAAGCTTTTAAAATTCAAAAGATATCTTCATAGTTTCTAAAAACATAAAATCAAATTAAAAAATAGTTAAAAGTAGATGACACAATTATATAAATAACCCTAAATCCTAAATATGAATGAACATACAGGAAAATTAAGCGGAGCAGATGGGCCCCAGAACTTAAGAGCAGCTAGATCATAAGCTCTTGCAGCATCCTCTTCTCTTTCGAATCCACCTGCTTGGACAAGAATATTGATTTAGGATTGTATACATAATAAAAAAGAGATACGAATTATATTCATCTTTATATCATTTATTTATGGGAAATTTAAATATAAAAGTAAAATATATGAAAGATCAACTTACCAACATAGACTGTATCGAATCGGATTGGGAGTATATTCAAAAGAAGAAAAACTTAACAGTTAGTACTTTATTCTTACATATAATTAACTGCTAACAATATATATATACATATAAAATTCCACAATAGATAAATTTAATTTTTGTAGTGATATTAAGCATATGGAACCTGTCCTTCCTTTCACTGATGGGTCAGTGTTATCCCACAGAAATGCTTCAAAACGTCCAGTGTACCTGAATCATATGTAAGTAATTGAGATCATTAAATATAAACTTGAATAAAGTAAGGTTTGTAAAAATGTCTTTTATTTTTTGGTTTTTATGACAGGAAAAGAAAAGTACTAAAATGAAGAGAGATCAAAAGAGTGGATTTCCTCAAGGTCATCTCATTATTATTATTATTATTATTATTATCATTTAAGAATCCCCAATCTTTTTCACGTACAAAGTAAAACAAAAAAAAAAAGAATAAATAAATAAAATTGATATACCAATTGACAAGGCCTAATCAAGTTAAGAAGTGAATGGATCAACAACAGACACACACACACACACATATATATATTTATCTATAGGGGATTGGTTGGATTTCCTTTCCCTTTCCTTTTCTTTAAGAACTTATGTTTGTTTGCTGCTATTGAGAGTGGAGACTTGGTGCATGATTTGTGCTTGATAAGTTAAACTGTGCTCAAGTTGTTTGATGCTAGTTGTTCTTTAGCTTCTTCTTCTTCTTCTTCTTTATTTTATTTTATTTATTTTTTAAGAAAAGAGTGGACTAATATCGTATAATATCACGACGGTAGAAAATTATATACCTACTAACTCCACGATACATGGAACTTCTCTCGCCAAATATGCTCTTAGATTTCCTTCTGTATGCTTTCCTTCGACCAAGTGGTATTTGAATGTTGCTTCCTCCATTTCGAGCGCTCTTACAGGTGCCTTTCTTAGTGCTGTTAAAAGACGTAGAAATGTGGTTAGAATGCATATAAGCCCTTACATACATAAGATCCAGTCGAAAATAGATAATATAACTTTCACCTTTTCTTAGGTTTCTTCTTGATGTTACTACCATCATCTTGTACTTTGTTGTTGTCGTCGTTCGTCGCCAATCAAAACCTTGTCATTCCCCACAGGCGGTAAAAGTACCGCGGGAGATTTAAGATTGAGATCATGGTAATTGGGGACTTTGAGCAAGGAATTGTTGAGTCCAATCAGGCTGGGAGTGTGATGATCAAGTTGCAAAGAGTGCTCAAGGAGTGGTGCATTTTGGAATTGAAGTGGCCAATAGTTTGGAGCAAAGTTAGTTCGAAAATGGTCGAAACCAAGGCCCTCCATTTGAGGTTGATTGTGAAGAGAAGTATGTGACAATTGCATGGGATCATTAATAGATAACATTGGACTTTGGCCTTGATTTGAATCAGTTATAAAGCCATTCAATAACCGGGAGAAAGAGTTGATATTCCCATGTTGAGAAGTTGTTGATGGAGCCGAGAAAATAGAGGGAGTTTTGCTAGTACTCGAGTAGAGGGGGAAGTAAAGTTCCTTGTCCAAATGCATGATTGATATTATGTTGGTCTAGGAAGAATACCCTGCAACCATATTATATATGTATATGGTTTGCAAGCAACAGAGAAGTTTGTATTAGCATTTGGAAGGAAATGCAAATAAGTAAACTTTGCATGTGGAAAGATATTTTATGAACTAGTGATTGAATATATATATATATATATATATATATATATATATATATATATATTCAATAAATTTACGAGAAAAGGCAACAAGTATCAAAGTGAAAGAAAGAATCCCAACTAGGTTTTGACACCTTTTTTGAAGACTATCATATTCCAAGCATCACAATCTACACTCCAATATTATTAAACTATAAAAGAAAAATACAAAAGTTCAACAAAGATAGTGTAGAACACCAAGGAAAGCTAAAGTTAACCTAAAAAAAGCAACGACAAAGAAAATAAAGCACTACAAATGCCTTGTTAAGTTTCCTCTAGACAAAACTCAATGTAAAAAATACTAGCAAGAAAAAGAGTTCATGTTTATTTTATGAGTCAGTTAACTATAGAATCTACTTATATTTAAGGGGACCCTCAGCATCCTAGAAGATGCTAGTAATACGGAGATCTAGAGTAATTGTAGACCACCAGAGAAACCGCTTGTAAAGTAACCCCATTAGAAGTAAGTTTGTCAATGATACCAGGATGGCAATCAGACAAAATGCTTCTCCCACCTCCATACCCTACCCTGCTCTTTTTGTCTCTCGTACCCCTCACTTAAGGCGAGTTCAAGATCGAAGAATCCCCATTCAAAGAGACTATCTTGTACCCTGCCTATTATTTATCCATTAGCAGTTCGAAAAATTCTTGTAACATTATCAAAAATCAAAGAAATTTACATTGAATTAATTAAAAAAATTCAGCCACCTAACTACTAGTATCTCATGAAATAAATTGAAATCTTAAAACCAAATCCAAATTCTAACAATAACAAACAAAAGTGTCGTAACTAATCCAAACTAAATCAATACAAGGTTAAATTCCTAAAATTCAATCCGGAAACAAAAAATAGGCCAAAGAATTAAAACACTAAAAATATCACTATTCTTGTTGTTTATTTCCTCCATCCCAACTTTATTACACCTCTCCTATATCTCATAGTATTTGTCATTGGGGTGGGTCCCCGTCCCAACCCCAGCCCCGAATCAGTGGCTATTTTCGCTCCCATACCCACCCCAAGCTTATCTAATATCTCCCATACCCGTTTTATTAGGGGCAGGTACCGATATTTGCCAGAAACAGTACCATCCCTATGACAAAATGGTTTCATTCTCAGAAGATATGCGAAGCACGAGAATTAATATTATTCACATAGAAATTAAAGAGCATGAATCCAACAAGACTTGAACTACCAAGGGACCGAAGTACTCAGAGAGAGTATTTAAGTTAACAACATAAGTTGAATTCTTATCATATGTCTCTTCATATAAGTTTATGCCAAGCATGTTTTTTCATACAGTTCCTATGAATACCCTTTGGATATTACTCCTTTTCTGGCATAGCTAGATAAATTTCAAAGAACTTGATCAAGTTCAAAGGCAATTATTAATTAAGTTACTTGATTACTAGATTAACTAGAGTTTTCTTTTTCATGATAAGGGTATGTAAATATGGAACATTATACACGCATAACAATTTATTAAATAATCATGCACACTTGACTGTTGGTGTTAATCTTAATAGATACGCTAAAATCATTTATGCGTCAATTAAGAACTAACTATGAATGGGACAAAGATAAATCAACATGGTTAAGAATTACGTTACGTCTATGATAACATAAATAATAGAAAAAAATTTCATATACATAGATATATTTATTGTCGTAGTTGACACGTGTTTAAAAAATAACAACTTAAATTATAGCAATTTAATTTGGAAAAACATACAATACATGACCACATTATTGTTATATGAAAATGAAATTCATTACAATATTTAGAATATCTTAAAAATGTTCTTAATAATATAGTAGTTATTTTCTTGATATCATATTTTATACATATAATTATATAGTAATTATTTTAATGAAATCATTATAAGACATATGTAAAACATTTATCTATTAGAGTCATATCCTAACTGAGTAAACATAAATGGACCATTTGTCTTATCAACCTTTTCATCCGCGAAGTGTGGATTGGTTCAGTCAGAATTATGCAAGAATGATAGTATGATACATGTGCAAATTATTGGTTATTGTTTAATACATGGGCTAAATTCTTTTATGCATCATTTAAAAATTAACTACAAATGTGATATAGATAAATCAACATAGTTAAGAATCATGTTACATCTATTATAATTTAAATAATAGAAAAAAATTTCATATACATAGATATATTTATTATTGTAGTTGACATGTGTTCCAAAAATAACAACTTAAACTATGCCAGTACAATCTGGAACAAATTACAATGCATGACTAAATTATTGTTGTGAAAATAAAATTTAATACAATATTCATAATATCTTAAAAATGTCCCTAATTATATGGTATTATTTTCATAATATCATATTTTATACTATAATTACATTGTCATTATTTTCATGATATCATTTTAGGACATATCTAGAATATTTATAAATTGATTCAATAAACCTAAATGGGCATTTGTCTTATTAATTCATTAATCTGCAAAGTATGGATTGGTTCAGTTAAAATCATGCAAGAATAATACACGTGTAAATCAGTTATTGTTGGTCATTGTTTAATAAATGCGCAAAATTTATTTATGCATCAATTAAGAACCAACTACAAATGTGATAAAGATATATTAACATAATTAAAAATGACGTTATGACTATTATTTTTAATAATTGGAAAATTTTCATATGCATAGACATATATTTACTGTAGTTGACACTCGCTTAGAAAGTAACCAACTTAAACTAAGCTAATTCAATCCGAAAAGTATGTAAGAATAATACACGTGCACATTAGTTATTGTTCGTGTAAAAGAATAAAATCCAAACCTACTTAAACTTTACAGATAATAAGGTAAATAGAATATTGTTTTGTTTAGTTATTTCTCTTTGTTTCAGTTTTTTACTATTGTTTTTCATCTTATCTTTTTGCCTATGGTCTTCTGCAAAAACTCAAAACTCCTTTTTATCTATTTCTTATTTTAATAAAATTAAAGCAGAAAGTTTAGTGCTAGAAAAGGAAGGGATTGGATGTCAACGTAGTTGGAATTAGATATCTTCTCACATCATTTATGTAAAAATATCTTCTGTTTTAAAATTTTTTCCCTAGATAAAAAGATTAGTTATTGGTCTACTATATTACTCCACTAGAGAACAGACGAGTTTTAGTATTTTTTTTATTAGAAAAAAGAGTTTTAGTTTTATTGTCATATCATATATCAAGTGGCAATATATTAATAATATTAGTATTTAAATTTTCTTTTGTCTTAGCATTGATAAGGTTAATTTAGTGAGTATCTAAGTGTTGCATTTTTGTAAACATATATTTTTCCCAAAAGAAAAAATAGATTAAAAAATATCAAAAGTTCAAATTTTGGACTCAAACACCAACTTATTCTGAATAATTGATTCAATTTGCACTCTTAGGAATTAATATCTGTTAATTTCTCTTGTTATCTATTCATTGAAACAAATTATATGAGTGTTTGGATTAGATGCAATTTTCAATATCATACGTGTATATTATCATTTGTTGAGTATCCAAGAATGTTTGTTCTAGTGGTAATGGGGCTCAAGCGGTGAGGACTATAAAAAAATATTCCAACTTAATGAAGCTAAAATGTGTGGTTGGATTAATTAAACATGACTTTACATAAGAAAATCAATATATAAATTATAAAACATACAAAAATTTAATGCCATAAAGATTTAGGGAGGTGAAGAATAGTAAGATCTCTTGGATTTAAAAGCTACCTATATTCATCCTTTAAAACAAAAGAAGAAAAAAATCTATCTATCAGAGAGAAAAATTAAGTAAAAATCTAGATGGAAAATACTATGCATTAAATTATAGAACAATTTGTGCGAAAAAATTGAGTAAATAATTATTTTTTCTCGAAGACAGCTCTTTTATATATTTTTCATTTATTATTTTTTATTAAGTTGGTGGGATTACTTTTCTTCATTATTTTTTTATTTAGTTTGTGAGGTTACTTACAGTTTTCCTTTTTGTTTGTTTGGCTTTTTTTTTTTTTTTTTGTATATTGTAAGGAATTTTTTCCCTTTCTTTTTTCATAAAATTTTTACTTATTACAAGAAATATGCATGAAATTCTTCATTTTTTTTAATTATATTTGTACGTAGAGCCATTTCTGTTCTACGTTATTTTCCATGTAGTTTATCTACAATAAAATTTCTGAGTAATTAAAAAGGAGAAAAATATTCTTAAGAAAAGGGGGGAAAAGCAAATCAACCAAAAAATTCCTTATCAATATATCTTTGTTCACTAATTTCTTTCTCTCTCATTCTACTCTTCTAATTGACTGTTGAATAAATTGACTTTTGAGGGACACCCACTATAAATACCAAAACATGAAGACTAGTTCTGCTGAGGAAAACAATAACTGGACCCTTTTAAAAGAGGAATGAGAAAAAAAAAAAAAAAAAAGATGAATAAAGAAAACGTATAAACAAAGTGCAATAATTTTTATAAACCAAGCTAGAAACTACAACAATCTTGATTTTTTTTTTCCTCTCTCAAGAAACCTAGTCAATTAATTGCAGTTATGTAAGGACCACCAGAATCAATTCTCAAATATACACACACACATATAGAAAAGAAAAAGAACACCATAAGCAACTATAAAAGTATTTGTAAAATTGCATACCATATATACACACACATATTGTTGTTGAAATTATACCTGGCCGTTGCTTCTAGGGATGAAAGTAGTGAACTTTTGAGGTAGACACACAAATTACAGATCTCTCTGCAAATTAAACCAACTCTTCCAAGCCCTAAAAGCAATGGTGAATCAATGGAAGAAACCACTATAATTAAACATTAAAAATAACGAAACATAAAAGCTGGTAAATAAACCTCTAGATCTTCTTCCAATTCATCGCCACTTTGCATATATGTGACAATTTAAGTCAAAATAAAATAGGGGACAAAATTGAAAAAAAAGAAAAGTAAAAAAGGTGAAAAAAGTGAAGCATATACCAGCCTTTTACCGATTTACCCGGCATGGAAGATCAGCTTCAGCGTATATATCCTCTCTTACAAAGACGATAGGTCTTACACATAAAGCCTGTCAGCTTTCCCAAACAAGCGCTTTTGACATTGAAACAAATGTACCCATTTGCAGGCTTGTTACATATTTGCATTCAGTACTATTTGCTTTGTGTAAATTTCTAATCACTTTGAGAAATGTGGCATTTTCTAGGTAGTCGAAATAGGCAAAAAGTATTTTTCAGTTATGTTGAATAGAGGGAGATTTTCCTAACCATATTTAGCCCTCAAGATTAATTCTACAATATCATGTCAATTTGTCATATTAGAAAGTGGGATCCATAGGATTTACTGCTAATTAACTCCATTCAAATGTTAATCATGAGTGAATAAAAAAAACAAAATAAGCAAAAAATAAATCAATGACTAATATGGCTTGTTAATTAATTTATTACCTTTGTCACTTGCGGCTAGGTTAGGTGGTTACGTTTGGTGCACAAGTGTGTGCTTGTGTCTAATAGAGTTAGAGTCTTCATGGTTACACTTTTCTTAATATAAAATGAGAAAATAGGGCCCCACTTCGTTTTAAAAAAGATTAATTCACTACCTTTTTGTTTAGCAAAAATTAAACTACTACTTTTGATTTGGAAAATTTGGTAACTGTGTTGTTAGCTCTAATTACATTGACAACGGAGAAGAAAAACTGATCTTGTTTTGTAGTTTTGGTGGCAAGGCAAGGGCAATTAAGTAACTAGACAGTTATTATAACTTTTTTTCTTTTCCTCTTCTAATTAGTTTTTTTATAGGATCAGTAATAATGCATGGTAGAAGCCAAGTGTTTGATTTGCTAGACGCATTTGTGTACATTTGTAATGAGAAATAGAATTAGTAATTATTTGAAAGCGTTGCTTTGCGTTGACTAGAGAGCAGCAGCCTTTTCTTTTCATGGAAAGGAATCAAGGACAGGCCCCATTGGATTGATTCGGGTCCGCTTAGTTCGTTGGTTTTATGGATGTATGGTTGGACACCGCCGTCGTCGTCTTCTTCTTCTTGTTCTTTTTAATGTATAGTTTGAAAAATGTGGTTTACAAAATAGTTTCAAAATAGAAAGAAAAAGAAATTTTTTATATCCCCATGTGATTACTCAAATATTTTAGGTCCCACTTGGGACCCATGTGGGCCCCACTAGTGGAGCCCCACCATATGAGTATAGCAGGGATTTGTAGCAAGGTTAAATCCGCGTGGAAATGAAGAGGACTGCTCAAATGAAAACAAGGGAAGAGATGGTATTTCTGGATTTAGGTTGCTTTAAAATAAAGTTATTAACACTAATGATCCTTTAATTTTTAAGGTCTCTTTTATTTTATATATTAAACTTTAAAAATTACAACTTTAGTCTTTGAACTTTTAAATCTTTAAACTTTGCTCCCTGAACTTTAAAAATCACCATTAATTGTCCTAGTTTTTGTTTCTGTTTTTTTCTTCTTTCTCCCGGCTCAGTTTGAGATTGATGTGCTTTTAGGAGAGGCACCCACTTTTGCTTTAAGCAAAAGCAAAAGCAGAATCCAAAAGCTACAATATTTAGCTTCTCCAAATAACTTAAAAAGTGCATTGATTTTTGTATAAAGTACTTTTGTAAACTTTTACCAAACATTAAAGTTGTATCAGTTTTTGTGAGAAGCGTTTTTAAGTGTTCTAAAAGCAATCTTAAACGAAGCCTAAGTACCTATGTGTATGTCAATCCTAGATTTTATGTACAAATTGCACTCGATAAATTTTTTTTTTTTGGCTTGGAATAATATGTAATGAGAGATATTATTATTTTGGAACACTGTGTTTTAAAAAAACACTACATTGGTATCCTGTGTTTGAAAAATATAAAAACAATATCTTGAAGTTTTCAAAAATATTTTTTTTGGTATCCTAGCTTATGTTTTGTCACATGATATTTCCAACTTATATCAATATAATGTTTTTCTAAAACATAAGATATCAAAATGATAAATTCCCTATATAATAGTCTTGATTTATCAATTTCTTTACATTTCAGCCCTCTAGCTCGGATGTGAGCTAGTACAACGGGAGTTGATGCCTTGGAGAAAAATACCAAAATTACGAGCCATCATGCTGTACGGAACTCGTCTACTTTAAAACATCTCTCTTTAATTTACTGCAAGTTTGTTGTCATTGTTGGTGCTCATTTATGAAAAGTTTCATCTTATGCTCTAGTGTTTCCCTCCAGGAGCTTTTTCTGATTTTCTTTGGTCTGATTCATTTTAATTGGCATTTTTCATGTATGTTTGGCAATCTAGAGAGTAACGAGCCATATTTAATTTTGTGGTGATAATTTTTACTTCTTTTACTAATGTAATATTATGAATTAGTGAGTGAATTTCTCATTTTCTCATGATTCTTTTTTACTTAATTATGGCACATTGCTCACTTGAACAGGATTTGGATCCATCAACTTCAACAATTGAGTATTGTTGCACAACTGCTGGTACTTGCCAAACTTGTTTATCTTGATCGGTGTTGGTCTAATTTCTCGCAAACTCTGTCCAATTATTTGTTCAAATAGCAGTTCTTCTGTTGTATCTTTTAGAAACGTGGTTCTCAGTCTCATATGTGGGAATTAGTATTCATTTGGCTCCATAATTCAAGGAAAATTTTAGATTAGTATTCCATGTTATATCGAAATACGAGTTTAGTACTCTATGTTTTGGAATATTTTATATTAGTACCTCGAGCTTATAAGAAAATCTTTTTTTAGTACTCAGAGGCTTTTTTTGGTACTAAATATGCATTTTTTTTTTTGCCTTTTTTTGTCCCCAAAAAATGCCTCTGTGTAGTAAAAAAAGATTTTCTAAAAAGTCGAGCTACTAATATAAAACATTTCAAAACATAAGGTACTAAACTCATATCTTAATATAACATAGGGTAGTAAATTAAAATTATCCCTAAAATTTATGTTAAAGATCAAGAAAGATTAGGCTTTTAGCTTTGTTTTCTCAGACTTTTAACTCGAAACATCACATGGGAAAAGCTTGTCTTTTATGTGCTTTTTTTTTTTTTTTGTAAAGATTGTTGATGTTGAATTGGATCGAGTTAGAACCCATTTGGTTCGAGTATTTAAATAGAGTATTTGAATGAAGATTTAAATTTTTGTGAGAGAAAATACTATAACAAAATAATTTAAACTGTGATTCGAACCACGAAACATACGGTCCTTAAACAACATTTTCTAGATAAAGAATATTCAAATTTGTCGCGTCTTCATCAGGGTAGTTGACTTGGCCGTGTAATCAATTTGTACTGAAGTTTGGGCATTTACGGGTGGCTCTGTAATTTCTGAATTTTTATATGTCCAAGTGCTTGTGTACCTGAGCATGCATATATATATATATATAATGGAAGCTTATTCTTTGTTATTATGAACAGAAAAGCTAGTTAAAAAGCAGAGAAGTGTTGATGCGCATGTAACATTAAAATATGAATTTTTTTTCGGAATGATAAAGTTAATTGAAATTGCAGTGTTTTAAGCATCGAATTATCATTTTCTACAACATGTGCCAGAGGAACATAGAATGTGTCCCGAAGGAACACTCTCGAAGGGACACGCAACATGTTCTGGAGAAACACCAAACGTCTTGGAGGAATATACGACATGTCCTTTAGGGATCCCAAAAAATGTCTTAGAGGGATATGCAACATTCTAGAGGGACATTGGAAAATGTCTTGGAGGGAAAATGTCCCAGAGGGACATCTAAAATTGTATTGGAGAGACATATAATATATCCCAGAAGGGACACCAAAAAATATCATAGAGGGACACAACAAATATCCTAGAAGAGCACAAAAAATATTTTGAAGGGACACGCAATATGTCCCAGAGGGACATCAGAAAATATCCTAGAGAAAAAACAAAAAATAACTCAAAAGGACACCAGAAAATGTCCCGAGGGATATGCAACGCATCTCGGAGGAAACATCAGAAACATGGACAAGTCCCTAGTGGGACATATGACACTGTCAGCGAGCGACACGAAAGTTGTTATGGAAGGAACACGCGGACATGTCTTGTGAGACATGCGACACGTCCTTGAGGGACACGAAAAATGTCTCGTGGAGACATACGAACACATTCTAGAGGGACATGCTCTAAGTTTATGGTATAAAAACTTTCAACATTTTGTAACGTAAATAAAAATTGAGTTTAAAAAAGTAGCATTTATATGAATTACTCTATCGAAAAACCACTAGGAATGAGATTCAAATGGTGCTGGACTTGGATACGAGTCAAGTCCATGACAAGTACCTCGGCCAGCCCCTAGTAGTTGGGAAAAATAAGAGGGAAACGTCTTGTGAGTGTGGAATAAGCTATAGGTTTGGCGAAGAAAATTATTTTCGGCGGGGGTATGAGGTGTTGATTAATGCCGTAGCCCAAGCCATTCCTACATATTCAATGAATGTGTTCCGTCTTCTGTCTAACTTGTGTGATGATTTGTAACGCCCCGAAACGGGATTAGTAGATAAGTGCAATTAAAAACAAGTAAAGCAGAATATTTAATTTAAACTAAGAATCATAAAACTATGTCGAAATAGTTACATACATGTATATGCTTAGAAGTCTAAAAAACATAATAATAATACAACAGTCTTATAATATAGTTTTTCTTAAAAAGTATAACTTGGGACAATGTTGAGTTATACACTTTACAAATGTGGCACGTTATGACTAAGAATTAAAGTTAAGAAAACATAAATGATAAACCGTCTCAAATCTCAAGCCTTCAGACTGCTACTATTAGCAAGCTACACTGTACTACCAACTGCTATCTTTGAAGGGGGAAACATTTAAAACAGGGATGAGCCAAATGCCCAGTAGGGGGACGGGGGAGGTGATAACGATGATAAAACAATAAAATCTACCGAAAACAGAGACTTTGACATCAATTATATCACCATGTACAACTCGAATGCAGATGTTCAAAATATGTAAAAAATTGTCAAACATCAACAAGTGTAATTCAATGCAGAGTGAAACCAATAATCGAATATTTTGAAACTTTTGCAAAATACTGTATCACATCAACCACAATTCAAACAACAGGTGAAGAAGCTGAATATAACACAATCTCATGTAAAAAAAGAATTTAAATGAACATTGAGATTCACGGAAATCATTATTCAGTAAACAATTCTTTGAATGGTACACATTTAATTAATTGATATATCTTATATCAAATATATATATACGTACAATGCTCTTAGCCAATCATCTACGTTACAGAGTGCCCTGATCTCTATGGCTATCTTTACAAAATCAACTGTCTGGAGACACTTGCTCTTCGACAATGTTTACAAACCATTTATGCTTAGAATTTCTTATTCTAAGTCACTTTTTAAAACTCTCCTCTAAAAACCATGATTCATGAACTAAGGTTTTTGAAGGCTTTTAGATATATGTATGTATGTATGCATGCATGCATGCATATTGCCAAACTTTATCCAAAATCTCAATATCAGTATAATATCAATTTCTAAACTGAAAGGTGAAATCTTGATAACATGTCCGAAAAGGTAAAGAAATGCTATCTCATGCTAAATAACAAAAAATTCAAATGATGAGCATGCATATCGTGAGACCATGTCTAAGATTACTAAACCAAGCTAATGCATAGTGAAAGATAAACAATGATGTCAAATAAGAACATATGCTTAATGTTTAAAAACATGTAATCGGAAATTTTCTAAGTGTAATTTCACGTGCGGACAACTCGGGCTAGAAAATCCTAAACGAGACAGTTCTAAGTGCTACACGTCACTTTTAACATATTCTAAGAAGTTATAGGGTCAGTTTCAGTGCAAAAATCATATACCAACAAGTGGCGGTTTCAATTTTTAGTTTTACCAGTCTCTAAAAAATGCTAGTTTGGTAATTACGGAAATATTCATATAGTATTTCACGTACCTCCAAAAATTACAAAATCAATGTCCTAAATGAAACTAAGACCTAGAGCTTTCTAAAGAGATATCATATACTTAAATTTGATTTTATTAATGTCTCCAAAAATGTAATGGAACCTAGCTATATGATCATATTTTTCTGCAAAATTACTAAAATTTTTGTCTAACTTTAAAATCACATAACTTAGGCTACGGGTGTTTGATTATGGTGATTTTTGCGGCCACGCAAAGCTTATGAAGATATTTTATGGTTCTAAAAAGTTCCAATCCTAAAACCTGATAAAGAAATACAGTTTTTGGTTTCTATATAGACAGCCTCTATGTTCACATAAATTTCACCATTTCCACTTCCGAAATGCCAAGTCTTACTTTACACTCCAAATAAGCCTTCTATTTCAATACATATATACATTATCTCTTTTCCATTATCTTATATGAATTTTCCTCTCTTATCATTCCTATAATTTGTACTTAACGCTCAAGACTTAACTCCAAGTTAAGGTAAGGAAAATTAAGGCTAACACTTAGAAGGCTAATCTTTAAAGTAAGTATTATTCCATCAAACCCACAAGGCATGCACCAACCAAAACTTAAAATAAGTATAAATATTACTACTAAACTATGACTTATCTAATTATATAGTCATAACCATAATGAGTCTTATTAAGAACTAAGAATCCTATTGGGTCAAATCTTTATCATTGGCTAACCAAACAATTAGAGTAAGATGTAAATTATTCATAGCGACAAAACATATAGTTTTAACACAATCTTATGAGGAAAAACCTAAGTCTAGCCTGGAATAGCGATTTAGGCGAAGCAAAAAAGACCTATTTCTTAAACCCCAAATTTACTTTGTCATTAACCGCCGAAAAAAGATAATATTATTCATTTTAGCCTTTTTGTCAAACACTTAGATTGTAAAAATGGTCTCTAGTTGCCTCTATAATTCCTTTTACTATTCTTACTATCAATAAGCTTTAATTGTTAAAAAAAAAAGGTAACCAAATATTGACCCTAAATAAAATAAGTCTTTAATCTAAAAACAAGAACTCATGAAATTCCTTGTTCTAATGCAAGAGAGATAGAAAAACGCATCGTTTAGTACTCTAAGTTCAAGTTTTTCACTCTATATCATATAACAATATATAAAACTTAAGGGATTTATTTCAATTCAATAAGCTCCACTTTTATTTATTTTTAGAGCTCAACAACAAGCCTCTAACAAAACTTTTCCTTTCGTAAAATCAAAACTTTTTTAAACCCTCAAGATAAAAAGGAAACAAACATGCATCTCAATTTAGTATTCTTATAAGACTCTTAAATCTATCTTTGTTAAAACTTCTAATATGAAATCAAGTTCTTAGACCGAGATTGGTGTGTTCAAAAATGAGTATGCAACGGAATTTAAAATTTTAAATTTTAAACTTTTTCCATAGACGAGTTAGATATGCAATATACGATGATTAATAATCGTCTTTCATACCTTATAAAATCGAAATCACACTTCTTACAAGAAATAGTTTCATAGTACTGCTACTGAGAATCGTATCCGAAAAAGCCTCAACTAACTGGTCTTCTTTACTATTCTCTTTTCCTCGACCGGATTGTGAGTGGACACATGTCATTTGATTTTTCTCTTAGTAATTTCTCCCCACAATCACAAGAGAATAATAAGAATTATTGTCCTAGATGTTAAACAATAATTCTTTAGAATAATAGAGTTTTTCTCTCCAAAAATCTCTCTCTAAACCTTTACAAGTAACCTTTCTTGATCATAATAAACAGTAGGAACATGCTTCTTGTTTATAAAGGTCAGATGGAGACTCATTTTTATTAGATTAGGTTTTAAAATTCAAGTATGGATCAAATCCCGTAGTAAAAGCAAGTTTGAGGTGGATCATTGACCTTGCAGGGGTGGTGGATCGCCCGATACAAGGGTCGGTCGCTCGGGCTCCCTGCTACATGTTTTTCTAGCTTCTAAGACCACCGGATCCACCATTTGAGCTGATTAAATTATTACTACTTTATTTGACCTAGGTATCCTTCATAAAGTCTCAATGTTAATTCAAATAACCTAATACAAAAGTTATCTGATTAAAAAAATCATATACAGATAATCACATATTCAAATGAAATATATTTAAATAATTCAACATGTTTATTTTGAATTAGTTCACAAAGTTAAATCAACTAATAAACTAATATAAATTAATAAAATCTAATTAACCAAATTTTAAGTCAATCTAAGAATTAACATAAGTTACCAATGTGTTGGAAAAACACGTTATATCGCTAAAGGAAAATAAATGAGATAGCAAAGGGAACCTGATGAACATATATAGATCAAGCTTCTATAATTATAAAATAACATATCTCTTATGTGTATATTTTATAATTATAAACTCCAAAGCCATTCCACTAAAAGCTTAGCGCTGTATTCTAGAAATACATATAAATTACAAAATTCCAATAGTTATTTGTCCATGACATATCATCTTGTGTAGAATTTTCATAGGATATCCATAATTAGCTTAAAAATAAATTCAATTTTACCTATCCAATTATATTTATCTTATGTTTTGTTATCTCACCATTGAAATACTTATTATTTATAACTAATAAAATAATATACCATTCAGTTACACATATGTATCTAAATGGTTAAGTGCTCCAGTTTTTAATTCAAGATAATGTCTATAAGATAATATCATTAACTCTACAAAAGAGCTATTGATTCCAGATCCATGAATAACGAGTCTATGTCTATTAGGATTTGGTAGATTCACAGGGTATGACTTGTCGAAGTAGTACACGCGTTGATCTCCAATTTGCTAGTGTTGGTGATGACATGGTTGGAACAATGGATGTATTTATGGCAAGATCTCCAACTGGTGGTCGAGACAAGTAAGCCCGAATTGAGCTGAAGAAGACGGCTTTTAGGAGTTGCTTCATCGCCAAACAACCAAAATGAAACCTACAACCAAAATCAAGAAAACACAAAAATATGGCAAGTGGAGGAACTATTGTAAGCGGTGACGATAGAAGGAGTAGTCAATGGTTGATTGAGGGATGGCTTTGGAAGATAGAGGCAAAGCTAACTCCATTGTCAGATCTAGTTTATTTTTGTAGATCGACAAAGGGATAGTTAATATGAGAAGTTTTGGAGTTTTTCAAGTTTTCTGAAAAATATGCTCCAAAGCCCAACATGGGTTGCCTCTGTCGCTGGGTTTAGCAAAAGGGAGTTGATATACCTGATTCTAGCTTTCTTTGGGTTTTTCGAAAAATATGCACTAGAGGCGAACGTAGGTCGCCTTTGTTGTTGGTTCTAGCTTTCTTCAGATTTTACAGAAAATATGCTTTAGAGGCAAACGTAGGTCGCCTCTACCATTGGGTTCGGACCGTCAAAGAATGAAGCTTGAATTCTGAAAACTCCTAAGGCTGATGACGAACTTCAACAAAGCTTCTAAGTATTTTGGTGGTAATTTTGTAAGATTCTAATAGGCTAAAGTGGGTAATAGAGGAGGGATTCAGTCTCTGACAGCCGAGATGAAGAGTTTTCTAAAAATATTTTTAGAAAATCCTCCAAGGCTGAAGAGCATAAACATGGGAGAAGATAATGATTTGCTAAAGCTATAAAGGATGAAAATGGTGTCAAATTATAGACTTAAATCCCTTTGATAATGTTGTGTTGAAGGAAGAGGAAGAGGGATATTTATAATGAAGGTGACTAACTTGCTCTAGAGCTGGTCTCCAAATGCTCCAACACGTGTGCTGGCTATGTTTCCCTCTGGAGTAAGCTGCATCATGTGCTTTTAGAGGTTGATTTCCTAGTTATCCAAAAATAACACATATTTAAGGCTTTAGAGCTCTTCTAGGCCTAATGCTCCTGGGTGGTTTGACTAATTCTGACTATCTATTTTTGGAGGACTGACAAGCATGTTTCCCATTCAATGTCTCGTATCTCTATTTTCATCAAGTTCGAAGTTTCTAACGCGTCGTCAAAATTTCTTCAAAATTTCGGGCGAGAATTGGTGACAGAGGCACACATGAAGCCTCCAATGGTGAACCTTCGACTTGGACGATGATTATCTTGAAGCAGACGGGGCTTTTCCAAAGGCATGCGTTCAAACACATGCTGGGTGTTCCGGAGGCATGTTAGGCGTTTCAAAGGTATATTCATTGCTTTGTTGCTAGCTCTTTCTCATCATTTTTCTATGAAAATGATTTATGGACTTAGCCTTTGATTCCTTGGTTTATGTTAAGGCAAAAATAGAGTTTTTCTGCAATTTTAAAGGGCAAAAAGGAAGGATTTTGGTTTATTTTTCCTCCATCATCCATTCATTTAGTTCATAGCCTATTAAACCATGACCCACAATATTTCCCTAAGCGTGGCTTGGTTGCACGAAGCAAGCCTGTCGATGTCATAATATGAGGATGTTGGTCTTAGGCCATCGAAGGAGCCTAGTACGAAATTAGTCATCAACAACATTATTCAACAGTCATATCTCTAATGTACCGATATGCGTACCTTTAATTAATTCATGATGTCATCCTTTGGTATATCAAAAGACACAAGTGAAGAATATAGACTCCTTGATTTATTTAAGATTAAGATGTAACACATATGATTGTCTAAAGTGAATTGATTTATTCAAACAGAATTATTAACTAAGTCAATTCATTTTTAGTCTCGATCTAATATATTGTCACCAACGACAATACACTAATGTCTCTACTCATGGAGACCTACTCCGATGATCATGATAAGCCATTTCCTGTTAAGGAAGTAGACAACATAATAATCTCAATGTGAAAAAAAAGTGTCCAACTATATTCCCTCAATTGTGGACCTTTTATTATTTAGACTATCACCTAAAAATTCATGTCTTCCGTATAATCTGTCTATCATATGCATGACTTTAAAGGTTTGGATTGACAGTTTTAGATTTTTATTTGCTTATTATATATTCAACATAAATGAATATATAGAGAACAATATTTGATATATGATATAAATAATTCTTTATTGATTAAATATCTCAAAAACTATTACATTATTTAATTCTTAGAGCACCTAGTCTAACACAATGTCTAGTTTCAGAACTGAGGTTGGGGTTAGGTTTCGACATAGGGGTTGGAATTATATTTTGAGATAAGGGTTGGGATTGGAATATGAGATCGAGTCAAAATCAGAATTCAAGAGTGAGGTCAAGGTTGAGAGCTAGGAGTGGGTTCGAGTTCGAGAGCTAAGATTGGGGTCGAGTTTTAGGACTTGGATTGGGGATCATGTTCTAGCGCTGGGGTCAGGTCAAGTCAGGATTGATCTTTGAGAGTTAGGATTAGGTTAGGTTCTAGGACTGGGATCAGGGAAGATATTAGGTTTTGGGGTCGGGATTAGGGTTGAGGCCGGTGTCGGGATTAGGTTTCGTGGTTAGGTTCAGGTTCAAGCTCAAGAGCTAAGGCCAAGGTCGGGGTCACAATCAGGTTTTGGGATTAAGGTTCAGGTCGATTTTCAAGCTGAGAAATGTTAGACATGTATGCCTTAAGGAGTAAAAATGTAATACGTTTTTGGAGTCATTTTTATCAATAAAGAATTTATTCATTTATATATACCAAATCATGTCATCTTTACGTTCATATTTGTTGAATGTATGATGAGAAAACAGTAGTCTGAGACTGTCAGTCTAAACCTTAAGAATTGGGCATATGATGGGCTGATTATGCAGAAGACACAATTCTTAAGGTGACGGTCTAAAACATATAATCTGCAATCGAGGGAATAAAGTTGGGCCTTTATTCATGTAAAGATTGTTATGTTGTCTATATCCCTTTTGGGAGATGGTTTGTCTTGACCATCGGAGTTGGACTCCGTGAATAGAAACATTGGCGCGTTGTCATAGGTGACGACGTGTTGGATCGGGACATAAAGTGAATTGATTTGGATTAATAATTTTGTCTTGGCAAATCGATTCACTTTAGACAGTCATTTGTATTATATCTTAATCCTGAGATGAATAGTGGGCCCGTTGTCTCGACTTGTGTCTTTTGATGTACCAATGGGTGACTCCCACATCTCTATAGTGGTATGCATGCCGGTACGTTGGAGGCATGACTCTTGATAGCGTAGACTTGTTATTCATAGATATGGAATCCATAGCACCTCTTTAAAAGTAATGATATCCTCTTATATGCGTTGTCCTGTAATTGAAAAACTGGAGCGCTCAACCATTTGGATACATAGGTGTGACTGAATGGTATACTATCTTTGGATGGTAAGTTTTCTAATGGTGAGACAATGGAAAGTAAGATAAAAATAATCGAGAAGGTAAGATAGAACATCTCCTTAAGCCGATTATGGATAATCATATGGGGATGCGATACACTATGATATGTCATGGAGACTTAGCTACGCGAGCTTCGTAATTCTATAAAGTTCAAGAGTGCAGCTCCAAGCTTTTAGTGGAGTAGCGTTGGAGTTGATAATTATGAAATGTATATCTGGGATATTGGGTTTCATAATTATCATGAGCTTGAACTTTATATGTCCATTTTGGTCCCCTTTGCTAGCTCACAAAATCCTGTAACGACACGGCGTGCTTTTCCAATAATTGGTGACTTATGTCGGATTTATCAAATTGGTTTAAATTTGTAAGAATCAAATAATTCATGTCTGTTTATCGGTTGAATTAATTTTGTAAGAAATTAGTTCAAGATAAACTTGTTGAATTATTGCGATCAGATAATTCTTGTTTGTTTATCGGTTGTTTTAATTTTGGATAAAATTAGAACAAGATAAACTTGTAAAATTATTGTGAATTGATTTATTTTCTTAGAGATTATCTTGATAAAGTTTGTTTTGATCAGATAACTTCTCTATTGGGTTATTTGAATCAAAACTGAGACTTTATCCTTTAGAATCTTGGGTGGAAAATAAAAGATTCACGGAGATTTTTTCTCGGGAGTTCGGCCTGCCGAATGACGTGTTCGGCCTGCCGAACTGGCCTGTTCGGCCTGCCGATCAGAATGTTCGGCCTGCCGATCAGCGGAGATAAGATTACGCGTTTTCACACGGATCTTATCAGATATTGATTCGAACTTGATTCTGTTTCGAGTTTTTGAGACCTAATCTGATATGGACTGACCCCAGGACCAATAGGTATAAAAAGGGAGTGAGTCTCATGATTTACTCAGATCAATTTGAGAGATTAAGAGTGATACTCTTCTAGTGAGCATCTAAAAACTCCCTGAGAGCTTTTGTTCACAAATCACGAACACTAGCTTTGGGTTCTCTCTGTTGGTTGGAAGGAGAGTCACCGGTGGAAGAGCTGTACGTGTGAGCCCACACTCACTCCGGTTATGGATAGGGAATAGCAAAGAAGACCAGTTGGTTGAGGCTCTTTTGGAACGTTACTTCTCTACACGGGTTGTGAAGGTTCTTCAGCACACTGAGGTTAGTAAGATCTGTTTAATTTATACATATAACATGTCAAACTTGTGTTTTGGAAATTACTCTGATGAAAAATTTTTAAAATTTCGTTGCGCACTTTGTTTCCAACAATTGGTATCAGAGCCAAGGTTTTTACATAAATTTGCAAGTTTGTATCATGTTATATGCATAAAATTTGTAATCTTAATCTCTCCTATGCTTGAATTGAATTTTATAAAGAGATGGCACTTTAGGTTTCTATATAATATATATGTTGTCATCGATTATGTGGTGAATGTTTATTAATTAATTATGGTTGATTAAATCGTTGTTTAATTATTTATTAATTAATTAATACCGGTTACGGTTCCTTAGAGATTAGAATATGTATCTAGGTTTTTCATGTAATTAGATGGCGGACTATCATCTCCGTCTAGAAATTGTTATTTAATTTTTAATTTGTAAGAATTTTGTAATTAAATAATTATTCGGAGAAGACGGAACGAGAAGTCGGATCTTGAAGATTGATGATGGCGCCTCCAGGTATTTCCTGAGTCTCTAATTTTTATGTTTTTGAATTGTTGAAAAAAATTGATGAATTGTATTAAAATTGTATTTTCTGGATTGAGGGTTTTCTGCTCGGTCGGCATGCCAGACCTCACAGATCGGCAGGCCGAAGGTCACAGATCGACAGGCTGGACGTGTGGTCCGGCAGGCTGACAGTGGGGCAGAAATTTTGGTGCTCTGCCGGCAGGCCGAACTTTCAGTTCGGCAGGCCGCACCTGGAGAGATCGGCAGGCCGATGTTTTAGATTGGCAGGCCCATGGAGCAAGACCGCCAGGCCAATCACCCAGATCGTCCTGCCGACCGAGAGCTGCCGAGTGTCCTAAAAAGGTGCAATTTTTCTGGTGCAGTTTTAATTTTATTTTTGAGACGATTCTGAGAATCATTAAATTTGGATATGACCGAAAATATGAAGTATTCGATTCATACGGGATTGAAGACTTGAAGATGGATATTACATGAAGAATGATACAGCTTGAGGATTCAAGGATGAAGAATCGAAAAATGTCTCGATTATTCTCTTGTAATCTTAGTTTTCTATTCTCTAGGGTGGAACCATAATATTACAGTTATTATTATTTTGCTTGTAGCTTTGCTTGATTACTTTGCTTGTCTACATTATAATATGATTTATCATGTATATTGATAACATGTCATATAGAATAGGGAGTGCCGCTCATATTAAAATTGTTCATGCATAATTTTAAAATAAAACCTTGACTTCAAAAGATTGAGTGAGAGAAGGTTTTCGAAGAGATGACCTAAGGCCTCCATCGTTGGTCCATAGGAAGAACATGGTGGTCTCAACCCCTAGGAAGGGATTTCTATCATGTACCAGATTGGATCTCTGAAAGGATAAGGTATTTTATTATAATTTATGGTTACACACCCCTAGGTGGTGATTATAAATCATAGATAAAATATTGAAACGATGGTTATACACTCACGTTAATTTTATTATTAACCTCCCCTAGGAGCTCTGTTAATAAAATTAATGGCCAAAGAAATGATTATTAGTATATGCTGGATCATACGGGTCCTGGATGACATATATTAATCAGGAGGGGATCCGTGTTCCTGATTGAATTTGGCATGACTCCCCTAGGAGCTTGTTGAATTCTAAGTTGGGAATTATCGTTGTAAGGTTGTGATATTTTCAAGGTTTTGACACATAAACACATTTGTATTATTTTACATGATTGTGTTATCTTACTAAATTATTATATATGTTTGCTTATGTTTGGTATATGATTCTTTATTGTAGATTGAAAATGTCTAAAAACGTTTTATCATCGATACTTGACAAAAACCAATTAACCCGTGAGAACTATAACGATTGGAAACGGAACCTGGACATCGTCCTTTCCTTTGAGAACTGAAATATGTTCTGACAACTCCTTGTCCTCCCGATCCTACGGGAGACTCAAGTAATGAGCAATTCTAAGCGTAAGACCGCTGGAAAGATGCTAATGATCAGGCCCGCTGCTATGTTATGGCCAGCATGAACAACGTGCTGCAGGCTCAACATCAGGATTACGAGACTGCGAAGCATATCTTGGATAATCTTGAGGATATGTTTGGAGGCCAGGCCATAACGAAGTGGCAAGGGGCGCTTCAGAAACTCTTAAACTGTGGACAGAAACCGGGGACATCTGTAAAGGAGCACATGATGTTGGTCATGGGTTACCTCGCTGAGGCTCAAACCAATGGAGCCGACATCGATGCTGAAACTCAGATGACTATGGTCTTTGAGACTCTGTCTAAGGAATTTATTCCATTTAGAGCTACTTTTAATTTAAGCAATAGACGGGATATGACCTTGACAGAATTGATGAAACAGTTACAGGAGTTTGAACTGCTGATCAGGGAGTCTCCTGCTGGTGGTGAGGCCAATATGGTAGCTGCTTCTGGTTCCAATCCTAACTCTGGGAATGGAAAGAAGCAACGGGCCAAGAGTGGGAAGTCTTCTATTCCTCCTGCAACCAAGAGCAAGAAGAAGAAGAAGAAGAACCCAAAGAAGCTTAAGTGCTTCTTCTGTGGTAAGGTCGGGCATATAAAGAAGCATTGCAAGGACTTCCTTTCCAAGGGAGGTAGGTGTGATCTTCTATATTTAGAAACTTGTTTGGTTGAGGAATCCAGTGACATCTGGGTCATAGATTTTGGTGCAACTAATCATGTTTGTGTTTCTCTACAGGGATTCAAAGAAACGAGAAGTCTACTTCGTGAAGACTTAACGCTTCGGATGGGCGATGGATCCTTGGTCTCAGCGGAAGCAGTGGGAGATGTCCATCTTTTTTTTGATAATTATAGGAATTTACTTTTGCGAGATTGTTTTTATGTTCCTAAATTTAAAAGGAATTTAATTTTTGTATCTTCTTTATTTAAAGACTCCTATGTGGTATCTTTTAATGAAAAAGTGGTGATTTGTAAAAATAAATCTTTTATCTGTTCTGGATGGATGCAAAATAATCTATATTTTATCAAACCTAAGATGGACTTATTGCTTAATGCTGAGATAAATGATAATGACTCAAAAAGACTTAAAACTTCTCACTCTAATAAGACTTATCTTTGGCATTTGCGCCTTGGCCATATTAACCTGAATAGGATTCAAAGGTTGGTAAGGGATGGACCTTTAAGTCACTTAAAGGTGGAATCTATACCTCAATGTGAATCTTGTTTGGAGGGTAAAATGACCAAAAGACCATACGGGTCTAAGGGCAATAGGGCCGAAGGGGTTCTAGAACTTGTGCATAGTGATGTTTGCGGACCAATGAACATCCGGGCACGAGGAGGGTATGAGTACTTCGTCACTTTTATTGACGATTACTCAAGATATGGGTATGTGTACCTAATGCACCACAAAAGCGAAACTTATGATAAGTTCAGAGAGTTTCAGGCTGAAGTGGAAAAGCAATTAGGTAGACCTATAAAGGCACTTCGATCTAATCGAGGTGGGGAATACCTTTCTGATGAGTTCTTGGGACACTTGTTAGAGAATGAGATTTTATCCCATTTGACTACGCCGGCACTCTGCAGCAGAATGGCATAGCGGAGAGAAGGAATAGGACTTTGTTGGACATGATTAGGTCCATGATGAGTTATTCATCATTGCCTTTATCCTTTTGGGGATATGCACTACAAACCGCATGTTATCTTTTGAACAATGTGCCTTCAAAATCGGTCCCTAAAACTCCTCACGAGTTGTGGACAAGACGGAAGACATCCTTAAACCATATTTGCATATGGGGATGTCCAGCTCATGTCCTGTTTAAGGATCCGAATAAGTTGGAAGCACGTTCAAAAGTTTGTGTGTTTGTAGGATATCCAAAAGGGACTAAAGGGGGTTATTTTTATAACCCAAAGGAAAATAAAGTCGTGGTTTCAACTAATGCAACTTTCCTTGAGGAGAGTTACATGGATGACTTTAAACCTCGAAGCAAAGTAGTGCTTGAGGAGTTAAGGAGTGATCCGTTCACTCCGGAGGTTCTGAACGAAACCATTCCGACCGGTGTAGAAAAACCAAACAAACCTGAACAAAAATCTCAGGGGCTTCGGTGTAGTGGGAGGATCGGGCGTCAACCTGAAAGGTATATGTTCAATGGGGAGGTCTTCTTGGCTGAACCAGATGAACATGACAGGGATCCTTATACTTACGCAGAAGCAATAGAGGATGTTGATTCAAAACTCTAGACAGAGGCCATGAACATAGAGATGAAGTCTATGGAGACTAATCGGGTCTGGGAGTTTGTGGATCTTTCCGAAGGGGTAAAACCCATAGGGTGTAAGTGGATCTACAAGAAGAAAAGAGGAGTGGATGGAAAGGTCGAAACCTTTAAGGCTAGACTGATAGCTAAGGGTTATACGCAAAAGGAAGGAATCGATTATGAGGAAACCTTTTCGCCTGCAGCCATGCTTAAGTCCATCCGGATTCTCTTATCCATAGCTACCGCTCTCGACTACGAGATTTGGAAGATGGATGTCAAGATGGCTTTTCTGAATGGCTATCTTGATGAGTTCATTTATATGGAACAACCAGACGGGTTCAAGGTCGCGGATCAAGAAGGTAAGGTTTGTAAGCTGTTGAAGTCTATTTATGGACTTAAGTAGGCTTCTCGTTCTTGGAACATAAGATTTGGTCACGTGATCAAGACTTATGGGTTCTCACAAAATGTGGATGAACCATGTGTTTACAAACACATTAAGGATGGGAAGGTGGTTTTTCTACTGCTCTATGTAGATGACATTCTGCTAATTGGCAATGATGTTGGGGTGTTGTCATCGGCCAAATTATGGTTGACCAAGCAGTTTGACATGAAGGACTTGGGTGAGGCTAATTTTGTTCTCGGTATCCAGATCTTTCGAGATAGGAAGAACAAAATGATAGCTTTGTTACAGGCCAGCTACATAGATAAAATTCTCAGGAGGTTTGCAATGCATTATTCCAAGAAAGGTCGGCAACCATCTAGGTCTGGAATTACTCTTTCTAATAAAGACTCTCCAAAGTCTTATGAAGAAAGAGAATACATGAAGAAGGTGCCTTATGCTTCGGCAAGTGGGTAGTCTCATGTATGTCATGCTTTGCACACGACCGGATATTAGCTATGCGGTTGGGATTGTAAGTCGATTTCAGGCGGATCCAGGACCGAACCATTGGGTTGCAGTAAAGCATATTTTCAAGTACCTGAGAAGGACTCGAGGGTATATGCTTGTGTATTCGGGTGAGGACTTGACTCCTCTAGGATACACTGATTTGGATTTTCAATCCTGTCTGGATTCTAGGAAATCGACTTCGGGGTTTGTGTTTACTCTGGGTGGCGGTGCCATCAGTTGGAGAAGTGCGAAGCAAGATTGCACTTCGGATTCAATGATGGAGGCCGAATATGTGGCGGCTAGTGATGCTTCGAAAGAAGCAGTGTGGCTCCGCAAGTTCCTTGGGGATCTTGAGGTAGTTCCTGGTATGGATAAAGCGGTATCATTGTACTGTGATAACAGTGCGGCGGTAGCTAATGCTAAGGAACCAAGATTTCATAAGAAGAGTAAGCATATTGATCGGAAGTATCATGTGATAAAGGACTTCGTTGAGGGCGGGCATGTCATGGTGTGCAAGATCGCGTCAGAGGACAATTTAGCTAATCCATTTACGAAGACACTTACTGGGAGAGTCTTCGAGAGGCATGTGGAAGCTATAGGAATGTGAAATTTGTTGTATTTACTCACTTAGTGCAAGTGGGAGATCGTTAGACATGTATTCCCTAAGGAGTAAAAATGTAAAACGTTTTTGGAGACATTTTTATCAATAAAGAATTTATTCATTTATATATACCAAATCATGTCCTCTTTACGTTCATATTTGTTGAATGTATGATAAGCAAACAGTAGTCTGAGACTGTCAGTCTAAACCTTAAGAATTGGGCATATGATGGGCTGATTATGCGGAAGACACAATTCTTAAGGTGACGGTCTAAAACATATGACCCGCAATGGAGGGAATAAAGTTAGGGCGCTTTATTCATGTAAAGATTGTTATGTTGTCTATATCCCTTTTGGGAGATGGTTTGTCTTGACCATCGGAGTTGGACTCCGTGAATAGAAACATTGGCGCGTTGTCATAGGTGACGACGTGTTGGATCAGGACATAAAGTGAATTGATTTGGATTAATAATTCTGTCTTGGAAAATCGATTCACTTTAGACAGTCATTTGTATTGTATCTTAATCCTGAGATGAATAGTGGGCTCGTTGTCTCGACTTGTGTCTTTTGATGTACCAATGGGTGACTCCCACATCTCTATAGTGGTATGCATGCCGGTACGTTGGAGGCATGACTCTTGATAGCGTAGACTTGTTATTCATAGATATGGAATCCATAGCTCCTCTTTAGGAGTAATGATATCCTCTTATATGCGTTGTCCTGTAATTAGAAAATTGGAGCGCTCAACCATTTGGATACATAGGTGTAACTGAATGGTGTACTATCTTTGGATGGTAAGTTTTCTAATGGTGAGACAATGGAACGTAAGATAAAAATAATCGGGAAGGTAAGACAGAACTTGTCCTTAAGCCGATTATGGATAATGATATGGGGATGCGATACACTATGATATGTCATGGAGACTTAGCTACGCGAGCTTCGTAATTCTATAAAGTTCGAGAGTGCAGCTCCAAGCTTTTAGTGGAGTAGCGTTGGAGTTGATAATTGTGAAATGTACTATCTAAGATATTGGGTTTCATAATTATCATGAGCTTGAACTTTATAGGTCCATTTTGGTCCCCTTTGCTAGCTCACAAAATCATGTAACGACACGGCGTGCTTTTTCAATAATTGGTGACTTATGTCGGATTTATCAAATTGGTTTAAAATTTGTAAGATTCAAATAATTCATGTCTGTTTATCGATTGAATTAATTTTGTAAGAAATTAGTTCAAGATAAACTTGTTGAATTATTGCGATCAGATAATTCTTGTCTGTTTATCGGTTGTTTTAATTTTGGACAAAATTAGAACAAGATAAACTTGTAGAATTATTGTGAATTGATTTATTTTTTTAGAGATTATTTTGATAAAGTTTGTTTTGATCAGATAATTTCTTTATTGGGTTATTTGAATCAAAACTGAGACTTTATCCTTTAGAATCTCGGGTGGAAAATAAAAGATTCGCGGAGATTTTTTCTTGGGAGTTTGGCCTGTCGGATGACGTGTTCGGCCTGCCGATCAGAATGTTTGGCCTGTCGATCAGCGGAGATAAGATTACCCGTTTTCACGTGGATCTTATCAGATATTGATCCGAACTTGATTCTGTTTCGAGTTTTTAAGACCTAATCTGATATGGACTGACCCCAGGACCAATAGGTATAAAAAGGGAGTGAGTCTCATGATTTACTCATATCAATTTGAGAGATTAAGAGTGATACTCTTCTAGTGAGCATCTGAAAACTCCCTGAGAGCTTTTGTTCACAAATCACGAACACTAGCTTTGGGTTCTCTCTATTGGTTGGAAGGAGAGTCACCGGTGGAAGAGCTGTATGTGTGAGCCCACACTCACTCCGGTTGTGGATAGAGAATAGCAAAGAAGACCAGTTGGTTGAGGCTCTTCTGGAATGTTACTTCTCTACATGTGCTGCGGAGGTTCTTCGGCACACTGAGGTTAGTAAGATCTGTTTAATTTATACATATAACATGTCAAACTTGTGTTTTAAAAATTACTCTGATGAAAAATTTTTAAAATTCCGTTGCGCACTTTGTTTCCAACAAGAAATCCGACCCCGACTCCGACCACCCCGTTTACGGCCATGGCCTAACCTTAGCTCCCAACCCCAAACCCAATTCCAAACCCAACTTGGTTCGGACACTTAAGCCCGACCCCTATCCCATAATCCGACCTCAACCCTAAACCCAATTCCAAACCCAACTTCAACCTACCCTGAACCTAAAACCTAACCCAGCACCAAAACCTGATCTCAACCTGGCAAGAAACACTACCTTTATTCCAGCCTCGAATATCCCAGAGATTATAGTGTTAATATATTAAATACTTTATATATTTTGCACTTTAAATTTTGATGTTGGTTTTTCCTCTCACTATTCATTTAAAAAGAAAAAAAAAGAAAAAGAAAAACAAAATCAACTGAAAAATCTTGAAGTTAGTTTTCCTTCTCTCGTGATTACAATTTGGTCTACCCTACCAAGGCATGAACAATTTATCCAGTTTAGAAAAACTTAAGTAAGAAAAGCTGAAAATACTGAAGTTGAATCTCATTATTCTTTAAGGATAAGCGCTTATACTTTGTTTAAAAGCCTCAGCATACCAGTGGCTGAGGCGAGTGCAAGCTTTAATTATCCTATGGTTTCTAGTGACTTAGTAGTAATAGAGTACGTACATAGATTAACATACGTTACGTAAAATAGATTGCAAATACAACAATTATTTTTAATTCTCCTCCGCGGCGACGAGAATTATCAAGCCTCAAAAATATAATAGCAGGTCTCAATCTCGTCTGTACAATAGGGTATCGGTGGCTTACTTTTTCTACAAATGCAAGGTGCCTATCTTCCTATCTATGCGATACATTTTTGCACTCGTAGGTAAAGAAGAGTTGTGGAGTAGCATTTGAAAAATGTAGACTTTTATAATTTGTACAATGAAAAATCTTTCCCCAATCTTAAAGTAATCAAGAGAAACATATCATGAATATAAGTGACTTTGTTTGAGAAATGAGTTCAAACTCATTACTTTGAAGTGTAAAGGAAAAGCATGGAACTTAATAAAGTTATCATATAGTATAATGTTTGAATTCATTTTTTACGTTTAAAATTATTTTCCAAACACGTTATGAGAAGAAGTAGATGCATAATGATCCTTCCACCAGAACAAAAGCAAGAATAGACTGCACTATGTTGATGCAAATAAACTACAATTCAAAAGAAAAAAGTAGTGGTAGATAAGAAACTACAGCTAAGGCCTAATTCCTAAAAAAGCTTTTAACTCTAATACTATAGTCGTGTAGTGACGTGTAGTTAAAAGAAGCCCATTTAACTATCTTGACACACACCAGTAGCTAAAAAAAGGAAAGAAATTACAATACATGTTTAAATTATTGTTATGAAATTAAAATCTAACATAATATTTAAAATATTTTTAAAATATTATTAATGATATAGTAATTATTTTAATAATATTATATATTATACTATATAATTATATATAAATAATTTTAATAATACATTATGAGATATTTATAAAATTTTTATAAATTAAAGTCACATTTTAATTCAATAAATGTAATTAAACCAATTGTTCCTTTAACTCAAAAAATAAAAAAAAAGGCGTTGTTTTATTGAAGAAAAGCACTGAATTAATTTTGTTTCCGGAAAAAAATGTTCTTTCTAATCTTCTCTCTCCTCCTCCTCCTCTTTCTTCTTCTTCTTCTATAAGCAACCTCGAAACCCTAGGGACGATGCAAATACGATTCACCGTGAACAATTTCTGCAATCAGAGGATAAGAATCATCCTTCAATAGAACAAGCACAAAAGGATTTCTATCTCCGATTTCTCGCCTTCTTTGATTTTCGTAAATTTACCTAATCTCGTCTTTCAATCGAAGGTATGATCTCTTAGATGCGCCTGAATACTGATTTCTTGTAAATTTTGTTTATTTTCTGTTTGGTGGCTGAGAAAATGGATCGACAAACTCGATTTTTGTGGAATTTTTTTTTGTTTGGTAATCGCTTTTGAATCTTTTCCATATTTTGTTGCTTAATGTTCTTTTTCTATTCGGAAAGAGTAAAAAAAATGCCTCATTCAAAGCAGAGATGATTATTAAAAGAGCGTGGAAAATATACTAGAATTTTGACAATGAAGCAAATTCCCTCTGATAGCGCAAAAGATTAATACGAAGCATAACAACATAAAAATACTCATTTTTTCAGGAAAGTAAATACTCTATTTTCATAAAAATACCTATTTGCTTTTTTTACGAATTTTTGAATCATGATAGCTTCTGGATTAAGGTAGTTCAATTCTTTATTGTGAACAACTTCAAATACAGGGGTTAATATCTTTCTTGTTTTCTTTGTGCCGCCATGTGCCTTGGTCTTGTGATCTTGTCTTAAGGTAATTCTGCCATAAGACTCAGCGGGTTAATAGTTGTTGCTTTTTTATACTTGAAGTAAATTTCGTTGGTCTCATAAAAACTTACTCAAATACCTACATGCTCCAAAATTATTAGTGATTTCAACAAAAAGTGACAATAGGTATCTGAGGCCCTTGAAAGCTGAAATCTTATATTTCAATTATGCTTGTACATAGTCCATAAAGTACTTCATTTGAATGTTCTTTTATAGTGAACTGTAGTCACTTGTGCATGAAATTCTTTCAATAAAAATTAAAATGATGTTAAGGTTATTTCCATAGTTTCAAGGAACTTATTTTATAAACTAAAACAGCAGCATTTTGGACAATGAAATTGTGCCTCCACATGGATTTTGAGATGAATTTTGGACAATTATGAAGTGTCCGTCTCAGTTTGGTGAGTTTTGCATTATAATTTTGTCTTTGTACTAAGTTCATGAACATCTTTACATGATTAATCTGATGGTTGCAATATTTTATTATAGAGCTTAAATATTTATTTTTCTTAGTGCTAGTGAAAAAAATGAATACTTTGAACATGATTTCAAAAATTAAACTTAGAGTTGAAGTTAAACTTTGGACCGTTAGTTATACTTTTATACACTTAGAGTCCCTGTTTTATAATTTTGAATGTTCTGTTTTTTTCTTTTCTTGGTATACCCTAAAAAATCCTATTCATCTTGTTCATATGGACATAAATCTAGTTTTCTTTTATTTAAATCTGTAATATAATTTCGTCGTCCTTTAACCTCTGCTCTTAATGGTTTTCTTCAAAGAATTTGACTGACATAGCTTTTTGGATGAATTGCAGATCGACCATATTTAATCAATCGAGGAGGCTCTCTAACTTTTCCCCATCTATTGATTTGTGCGTAACTGATGAAAGCCCAACACATATAAATCCACAGGTAATAATAGCTTCTTCTGTTTTGAAATTTAGAAAGTTATTGACATTGTACCTTTCTTGTTTATGCTGTGATTGAATTTGTGGGGATAATAGAACCTATTGATTATGTGTGGGAAGTTAAGCATTTTATGGTTTTACAATACCCTTTGTTTATCTTTCCTTGTTGCTCTTTTGTTTTCCCTCTAATGTTGTTTATATATGCTTAGTAAGCGTCCTTAATAGATGAATTTGTTCCCAGCCATTTTCATTTAATGAGTTAGAGAAGATCAGGGGCTACATATAATGTTGGAACAAACTTTGGTAATAATATAAAAGATGTTTGAAATTTAACAATAATAATGAAATATATACGTTGGTTATGGTTTTGGGCCTTTGGGGAAGACGGTGGCTTGGTATGCTTTGAGATGGAGGCCTTTTCTTTTCTTTTTGTTTCTTTTCTTTTTTGGGTGCTATGCCATAGTGGCTTAAAAGGCTAAATTGAAAGAAGAAGAATTAGTGTTAAAAAAAGGGTAATGCACTTAAGATTTTGATTTGTTGGGGTGGCACCATCGTTAATTATTCTTTTATACTTTTTTGTGCTTAGATGTTTTTAATTTTTTTTCTGTGATGAAATTTATTTTTAATTTCTTTGGCTTATGTTTCTTATGAGATTTCTAATAATCATTTATGCCTCGCATGCCTTTTGAAACCATGGTTAGTTAATATTGTTTGCCACCTTGTATTGTTTTTTGATTTACTATTATAAAATGGATAAGACTTGGATGTTTGTCGATAGAAGAACAAAAGAATATGAAATGGGAGTCACAACTTTCATAGACCTCGCATTGCATTATCTAGAGAATCCGAATGTTATGCAGTGTCCATGCCTAAAATGCGGCAAACATGCAGATGCATGATGCTAAAAAGATAAAGGATCATCTTTATTTCAATGGTATTGATCAATCTTATGACCCTTAGATTTGGAATGGGGAAGACCTACCTACTGCTGCAGAAACAAATACAAATCATGTTGAATCCAATGAACAATTTTCTTTTGATTACAATGATGCATTTAACACTGTAGAAATGGTTTAAGCAACTTGCGATCAGTTTAAAAGTGATCTCGAGAAATTTTTTGAGTTATTGGTAGATGATGCAAAGCCCGTCTATCCTGCTTGTAAACATTTTTCTAAGTTGTCTTCTTTGGTAAGATTGTATAATTTGAAAGCAAAATATGGGTGGAGTGATCGTAGCTTTACAGATTTGCTGGCTCTATTATAAGTAATGATTTTAAGATTGCTATATGCATTATAAACATTAGTTGTTTCAAATATTACAGGAACTATCAGAAGCTAATTCCAACAGATGTAAGAACCAAAAGTATCGCCACCATCTTTCAAGAAGAGGATTCACAAATTTAGAGAATGACATAGTAAGTCTTCCTACAATTCTAAACATTAGCACAACAATCTTGTTTCTCTTAACCTTTTCGCTACACTATTTTCTCTCTCTCTCTCTCTCTCTCTCTTAGAAAAACTCTACAGGAAATAAGGAAGACCGCGACCGTTGTGAATTACGGAAGGCTGCATATACTAACAAAGATGGAGAAACAGAGACTGAATTGATCAAGGAGGCAAAAGAAAGGATTGTAAGTCTAATTCTAATTTGGTTAGCTAGATATGCAATAGGTTAAGTACCTATTTATGTCATTTGCCAATTGTTATTCTATTGCAGGTCGACTATACTAAGCAAAGTAAAGAAGGAAAAATAGCCACATCTGGGAAAAATAATTACTTTCAAACACTTATTCCTTAAGGCTTCATTTCATGTTTTTGTCCCTTAGTTGAAGTTAATTGAAGATAGAAGTGTGTGAATTAAACCTCGATTAATTAGGATTGTGCTTTGATTTGAATTATGTGTATTATTTTAGGATTATATTGTGGAACTACTTTTGTGGCAATAAAAAACAGCAAAAAATTCTGCCCATTTTATTTTTTATATTGTAGAATATTTCTCTAAAAATTCTGCCTACTTTTTAATTGTTTAAAAGCTAAATATAAAGACTATGGTTTAATACAGACTATAGTCTAAGCAGCCCAGAGATAGACTACGGTTCGATAAGCGTAGTCTAAAGTTCGAAAGAACAACAGGACTACAGGATATTATACTACAATCAAAAACCGTAGTCTAAACGACGAGACCTTTAACTATGCCTCCATAAACTACAGTTTTGTAACTGTAGTTTACCTTACTACAGTGAAACAGCGTAGTCTAATCCTTTTGTGTTCGGTGCATGTTTAGAGTTTTCAAGGTATTTGAGGGTTAGTCTCATTGGTTTTTCCAAGATTGTCATAGATTTTTTTTGGAGGCTCCACAAAATAAATAAATAGACAAACAAGCAAACGAATAAATAAATAGGCAATCTTGCATGATACTAATAAATGGGGACTTTTTCGAAGATCGTATACTTGCTCAAAATGATGAAAAAATTGTGGTTTGAGTTTGAAAATTATTAGATCTTGCTTTTTATAGAAATAAGTTGAGCGATGATCTGGAGGAAAAATTCGTTTGACAAGCTTAGATGTCGTAGAGGGAAATGTTTTAAAATAAGAAAATTTTTACTCTTAGTTTGTTTAATTTGGCTATGTTTGCTTTTGTTTTCTTAATTTTGCTAAGGCTTTTTATGTTTTAGAGGGAAATGTCTCATAAAATTTTTAGCTCATTAAAAAAAAAGCTTATTAATACTAATAGCTCTTAAACTTTTATTGACTTTGCCCCCTCAACTTTAAAAAACAATACTTTACTTCTTGAATTTTCAAAACTCCTTACTTTATCTTTTGAGTTTTTAAAATCCCCTGAACTTTAAAACTCCTCATTTTATCTCCTTAATTTTAATTTTCTGTTCAAATAAATAGAATTAAGTCTATGTGATTTAAACATGGGTTAACTGTAAAGACAAAAATAAGATTTTATTACTTTTAAATTTTGTTTTATATTACACTCTCGCTTTACCCTGTAAGTTTTGTTTCATAGATTTTTACATGTGATCTAGGCCTTTCTTTACAATTTTGATTTAGTGTATAGTAAAATTTACACCTAAATAATCTATTTTTTTTTTTTTTTTGGACTCTGACCTGTTAATTTTTATTTCTCTATTAGTTTAGCTTATTCCCCTCATTGTCCCATTAAATATATTATTTTTTTAGTCGGAAATAAATAGGCGAAAGTATAGGCAACGCCCCTCAAAAAAAAAAAAAAGTATAGTCAACGTGTGTATATGTGTGTGTAACAAGTGTATAACTTTTGCAATGTTACGGTACTACCACAATTATGGGACCTTATTTATTTATTTGTTTATTTATTTACTTATTGCTGATTAATCGTTGTTCTTATTTAATATGCGAGTAGTCGTCCAACAAAAATCTCTCGTTAGGCCTTATTAATTAAATAGTAAAATAATGTGCTACGTACGTGGTTCACTCTATATATATATATATATATTACATGCGATGAAAGAAATTTTAACTAATATGATTCTTACAAAAACTTTTGGATAGTATATTATTGGATGAATTGAAATTAAATATGGTCAAAAATTAGTTATTTTGTTTGATTGACTTTAAATTTTAAGAATTGTCATTTTAATGGAATGAGATTGTACTTCAAATATTTGATAAAATTGTTGTTATTGAGTATATATAAGCAATATGAATTCAAATTTTTATGATTAAACTATTTTTTTATAGATATTTTTCTTAAATTGTGATATTTTAGAGCCCCTCATTTGTCCCAATTTTATTTAGTTAAGGCCAAAAATCTAAGTATATTGATTGATATATTTCTCGAAATAATAATAAAAGAAAGATACGAAAGTGATGGACTAACTAAACAAAAGTTTTGTGTATTTTCCCTATTCTAATTCTCATTTTTATCATTAATTTATTTTCCTTTTAATTTTTCTACACTTTCTGCCTCCATATTTTACATACATTTTCCCATTCTTTCTGAGCACAGGTTTCCTCAGTATTGTATCTTTTATTATTTCCTCTCTTCTCATTCTCTTTATAATTTATTCTCTGCATGCATCATTTTTATATACCTTTGTTTTCATTATCTAGCCTTTCAATATGTTTCTACACTTTCTTTATCATCATTCTCTCTCTATGTTTTTCTCAATTGCTCTATATATTTCTTCTCCTTGGTCGCTCTTAACATTTTCTTGTTCCTCAATCTGTCCTTTTTCTCTATATTTTCTTGATCCTCAGAATCTATCCATGTTTTTCTGTTGCACTTTATTATTTTTTTTTTTAATTTTCTCTGCTCACCTCATACTCTCTTTATCTTCTCATTATCTTTCTATACCTTTTTTTTTTGATTTATTTATATCTTATTTCTTATCTTTTCTTTCTCTTCACACTTACTCTCTCTTTATTATTTACCTTTCTCTAATATTTTTTTAATGATTAATCGAACATATTATTGATAAATGAATTTGGTCCAACTCTAAATAATCTGTCGTTACCTCAAGCCTCATCGTGTTACCAAATCCCACAAATAAAAAAGAACGAAAAAAAAAAAAAAAGAAAGCACACAAAGACTGCTTCACCAAACAACAAAAGAAAAGAAAAGAAAGAAAAAAGACCAAACCACACATACTTGCAGAACCAAATTTGCACGTTTGCCAAAAAATTATCACCCCATGTGTATATGTAACAGATGGATAATATATATATGGGTTATACCTCTAAAAGAAAAAGGTAAGGGTAGAGACATTATTCATGTGCTTAATTATGTAGCTTTTCTTATGCTTTTAGTAAGTAAAAGAGAAAAAAATAAAAACTATAATTTTTCAGTATGATGGCAGATACGTGGGTTATATCTTTAAAAGTTAAGGTATAGAAACATTATTCTTGTGCCTAGTTATATAGTTTTTACTTATGCTTTTAGCAATATAAAAAAAAAAAAAGTAAAACCTATCCCTTTCGAATAGGTGTTTGGAATTAAATTTTTTTAAAAAGATTTTAAATAGACTAAAATAATTTTAAATCTTAATAGGTAATAAAAATAAAGTTTGTTATGTCATAAAACTCTCGTACATATTTCAAAAATGTTTTCTTAAGAAGTCACATTTTGGGCGTTTTGGCATGGCTTTTTCTTATGTTTTTAGTCCGTAAAAAAAAGGTAAAATTATAGATTTTTAGTCAGTGTTTGGAATCATATTTTTAAAAGAGTTTTAACAAGTCAAAATGAGTTCATAAATTTTTTTAAAAGTTACAAAAATATTTTATTTAAGCTTATAATGTATTATTGATATTCTAGTACAGCTTTTAAAGTTTATTTCATAAGTGCTTTTTTGAGAATACACATTTTGTGACTTTGACAAGAAAAACTTTTGGAAAGCAAAAGCAATTTTGACAAATCATCCAAACACTTCTAGAAACAACTTGTGGACTCAAGAAGCTAAAAGTACCTTTTAGGAAGTCCTCCCAAACAAGCCCTCTGCTTTGATTGAAGTACTTTTGGAGAGTCAAAACACTTCTAACAGATCATCTAAACACTTTTAGAAGCAATTTTTGAACTCAAAAAATTAAAAGCAACTTTTAAAAAGCCCATCAAAGGCCCATAAACTTGAGTTGATAGGAAATAGAAAGAAAGAGAAAAGATACTGGACATGGAGAAGGGGAAGGAAAAATGAAATGTCAATTACACCACATATGTGGTTGCCGTGAAGAACACGCGTGAATGGTCCCATATTGCAACTATTTATACATCCTGGCGAGACATCGTTTATGCATCAATTCTACATTCTAGATCATTGTTGCATATTATTATCAAACAAATATGGCCTTCAAGAAAGTTTCTGCGGTGTCTCTACTACTAACATTTGTGCTTGTTGCTACAATAGCTGAAGCTCTGGTTTCTTCATCTATAGGTATGCATCTATACTTCTTTTCACTTAGAAAGATCATATATGTTTCTTCCTCATCACTTGCATGTTTCACACACCATACGGTAATGTAATGCGTAGAGCAATGGGATAGGAAAGGGAAGTAAAGTATTATAAATTAAAAATCAATATTAAATTCCTTTTACTTGTCTATTAGATGGTGAATAGGAAACAATCCATTTTATTAATGTAATTACTAAAAAAATTATTTTACATAAATTAAATAATCATGACATGTGAATTCAAAGGTATATGGATTCGACTATTATGTCCTTTTATTCTTGTGCCTTCATGTCGTCAATGATATCATATCACATCAGTTAAAATGTTATGTTAATTATTTTAATTGATGTAACATAATATTATTGAGTGCACACGAAATGCGACATGTGAGCCAAATTTGGGATGTAAATATTGATATTTTTATTTTTTTGTTAATTACTTATATTGTGAGGGGCTTATTACACTCTCGTTACTGATTTTGTATGTAAACACATGATTAAACGGGAAAACAAATCTATGCTAGTTCAAGTATTCCTGTCATGCGAAATAAACGCTCTTAAGGTGAAAGATTCTCTAGTTTGCAATAAATATGTAAGTCTACATGTGACTCTATAAATTTAGGTAATTGGGCGCTTGGACCACAAGTCTGTGCTCGCTGTGAGTGCGACCCAACATCTGGAACCACAAAGTGTCATCGCGTAGACAAGATGGTAGGAAAATGTCCCTTGGGTTGTGAATCACCTTGCGTTTGTGAATTAAGATATCCAGTAACATGCTTCTGCGGCTACAAGGTTGAGACTTGCGATGCCGCAAAATGCGACTCTGTCAATAATATTGAGATGATGATGCTTCAGAATCTTGGTGTTATGAAGAATAAGTAAAAACAATTGCTACATGCAATTTATCATGTATAATGCTACGTACTCTACAACCACCAAGTCATTAGAGAACTTGCGGTAATTGAAGCTTGCCATCGCCTCAACCACTAGTACATTGAGGCTTTTCAATAAATGTAAGCTTATCCTTAGATAATGTGTCACGCCCATAGACCGGGAGGTGACGTGAGGGATTAATTAGTTTAATTAATTCAAATTTATTAAGTTAAAAGTTAATTATTTTAGGGAATTGGTTAATTAATAAAAATGTGATAGATTTAAAACTTTTTGAACAAATATTTATAATAATAAAACCAGTAATATAAAACAAGATGAAATAAAATAGTAAAGAGGGAGGGGAAATGCGCATTTGGGTCCCACCAGGCTCACAATTTGTGCACACACATAGTATCGACAATAATTAAATTACAACCACAGTCCAATATAAAAAAAGAAGTTAAAATTATACATGTCTTGATTAATTAATACAAATAACCTACTCGGCGTCTTCTACTGCTCGTGAGTCTAGTCGGTGGACTCTCTGTCGATCCTAAACTAGATTCCACCTAGAAGAGAAGGGTTTGAAAACACGTAAAAAGTGAGCGAAAGGCTCAGTAGGACTAGGTTATAAAATCATTTAATTTGAATATACAATTCCTTATTCAAGAAAATGTTTAGAAAAGAGAATTAAATAAATAAATGTATAAATAAATCCAATAAAATCAATCTTACCAAAAAGAAAACCATTTATTGTTCGACCAGAAAGGATATTATTATCTTTTCATAGGCAAACCATAAGTATCACCACCGTAGTGGCCTAGCTAGGTTTCGGGACCTGACCCGAAGGTCGCACTCTACATGACCCGATCTCTGAGTATGGTATCATGCTCATCTATGCATTTTTATAGTTATTAAAAACTCATTTTTACCATGTATATTCATTTACATTTATTATACGGTTTATTACAAAAATCACCTCATTCTATTATTTACGAAAACAACTGATAAAAATCTTTTTCTATCTTTTATTGAAAATATTTTTGATAGAAATCATTTTGAAGCCAAAAATCATTTTAAAACTTGGCTACCAAGAAAGGGGTAGAAGTCTTACCTCAATATCCGTACTGATATCCAACACCGCAGTCCTAATCCGCTATATGTTAGCTCCACAGAACCACAAACAACCTTAAATATAAATTAAGTTCATCAATTTCTAACTTAGGATATTCTACCCTACTATCAATCTCATGGTATCCTAGTGTGTCATTTATGTCTGTAAAATCATGTTTATAAAGTTAAAATCTCAATATAGGTTTAAAACAGAAAAAATAGGTGAAAAATAACAAATTTTTACAAAGCTCTGTCGGCCTGCCGGTTTCCCTAGTCCGGCTTGAAATCCCATTTCCAAACCTATTTTCTCAATTCCCAGGCCTAGAAAACATTCATATATGATAGAAAAACATAATAAAACACTTTTAAACAACTTTAAACAAGATTTACATACAGATTTTCAATTAAATCTAAAAATGAGAAAAATAGAAAAACTTTAATTAAATCTGTTTTTCATCAAACTAAACCTAGATTCTAGATGTTTTAAGTTCTACTAACTTAGATTCAAGGTTTTCTAAGCTTAAAGAAGCTCGGATTTCAAAATGCAAAGAAAATAGAAAAATTAGAAAAAGTTTAAAATTTTGAAAACTAACCTTGATTTAATCTTTGAATTAAGTTTGTGCTTGTTCAATCACGTTCCCAAGCTTCCTATCCGCTGAAAACTAAAGCTTGAACTTTGTTTTTGAATCAAAAGTTGAGAGAAAGAAAGAGAAAAGGAGAGGGCAGTGAGAGAAAGAGAGAAAATGAAGGAGAGAGATAGAGGGAGTCTGAGAGAGTGAGGAAGAGAGAATGTGAAAGAGAGAGGGGGATTAAATAAAGAGACGGCAGGGCAAAACCATTGAGGAGAAACCGTGTGGGTCCATAGTTTTGCAAAAGAGAATTATTTGACATTTGACAAATTGGTTTGTTCTAAAATTTAAAATAACAAATAAAATAATTAAAATAATGTAAAAATCAAGTTAATTAGAAAATCATTACAAAATGTTTAAATTAAAGTCAAATTATAATTTGACACACTTATCCACCATCTTTTATACTAATATCACTTAATTAATTTTGAGGCGTTACATAATAATATGAAGTTTAACTTCAGTAATTTCTGTGTTTTGAATTAAGTATTTGTTAAATTGGTTCAAGTATGCGTGCATGTTTATGCATATATATATATATATATATAAAACATGATGCACGCATTTGTTTTTGCTTGGTAGGTCTAGACCAAATTGTAATTAGGGACCAAGTTTAACATATCGCATGATCAAGTTGAAGTTTGGTAAAATCTCATGAGTGAAATCTATTCTATTCGTATATTGTCACTAAAAGCTTTTTATGATTCAAACATTTTGTAATATGTTTGATTTTGTAACACGCGACAACCAATTATATTAGTGGCTGGTATGACCAAAAAAAAAAACGAGAAAAATAACAAGGATTAGTGTGTTGCTATGGATATACGAATTGTGCAGAAAACAAATAATCTTAAGAAAATATTAGATAATAAAGTGATTGGCTGTTTATTGGGAAAAGCAAATAAAAGTTGTAAACACACATACCAAATAAGACTTTTATTTATCCTCAAATTACAATTGTAACGAATGAAACTAATAAAAGTTTGCTCTGACACTCTACCAAAACTTTGATATCTATAAAGCGACTTTCCTACGGTCCAATTAACAGACTAAATCGGTTGGAGAATGTTTTGACTTGTTAATTACGAGTAGTTACTAATTTACTATTTGAATCCCTGATCTGTATGCTTATAGTTTTTCCCTTTATTCTGTGGGGCCTCTTTTGTTATAAAGATTTTGATTAATGCAAACTTTTGCATCATTAACTCTTATATATATTGCCACTTGTAATCTGGCCGTTGAAGTTTTAACTTTTACACTTTGTGTCATCGGCTTTTAAATTTGTAGCAAATCACTTCCCCTCTCAGTTAATAACGATGCCAATATTTTGGGAAAAAAAAGATATGTAAATTTCACATGGATCGTGATTAAAAGCAATAAGATCTTTTTTATTAATATTAACCTAAATTTATGTTTAAAACAAAGTTAATTTAAAAATTTTCAAATCAATAAATAAAAAACCGCACACACTTAACAACAACAACAACAACAACAATAACATTCTCTTCTCTTCTCCAAAATCTATCTTCTCATTCCCTTTTTCACTCTACACCTCTACCAAACATAAGCAACTTAATTGTCAAATATAAAATAGGTTTTTATTATTTTGACACCCTCGTATTTTAAAAACATCATATTAATACATTGTTGTTTGAAAAATATCAAAACGGTACTTGTAATTTTTAAAAGAGAAAATTTTAAATTAGTACATTATGTTGTAGTGAAATATGAGTTAAGTATCTTATGTTTTGAAATATTTTATTTCGGTACGTTAACTTTTTAAAAAATCTTTTTTCAGTACCAGATGTCCTTTTTTAGAACACCAAAAAACAAAAATACCTTTACTATAAAATACAATCCATTGACCCAAAATTTTTAATAAAAAAAATTTATAAATGTTATTTCTACAACCAAACACCCTATGCCCCAAAAAAAAGATCTTTATTTGAGCCTATGAGATTGAGATAGTTGAAGCTTCAAGCTTTCTTTTTCAACGGCCATGGCAACATCAACATCTTCTCTTTGTGCCTCTTCCTCCATCATCCCAAAATCCTCCACCAAATTCCCCTCTTTGTCCTCCTTCCCTTTCTCCTCTCTCTTCATACCTCCAAACTCCACCTATCTCTTCTCCTCCTCTCTTATATCTCTCCGATCATCAACACCACAAACTCCATTGCCATCAGCTGTTCCTTTAGCATCTGCTACTGCGGCGACCACCTTGGACGTCAAGCCATTGCCAGCCACTGCCACTTCCTCAAAGTTGCTTCCTTTTGAGTAGTCATAGGTTTGACCTCTACTGGTTAGAGCCAAGCTACCCTTTGATCATCAGAGGGATCAGTATTCCTCATAAAAAAGGTTGCGAAGCTCATTCCGATGGTGAATTTTAGTAATTTCAATTTCAATTTATAGTTCGTTTGCTTAGGAAGGAAAGATAAGATTTTAAATTTTTTGAATTTGGGGGTTTTTCTATGTTTGGAAGGAAAGATTTCTATTCTCTTTTGTCCTGTTTTGTCACTTTTGATTACGCAAGAAAAACAAAATCACAAGAATCTAGTGAGGTTGTGATTGGAACTATGAATTCGGTAGTTTTTCTTTTGATGGTGTTTAAGAACATCACAAGAATCTACTGAGGTTGTGATTGAAACTATGAATTCAGTCAGTTTTTTTTTTTATGTTGTTTCTGTTGAGTGGTTTCTCTCTCACATTGGCCAACGTTGTGCTGATTGGCGAGTTTTCCCTTCCTCCAATTTTGTTGTTCTGGATTTTGTTTGGTTGTTGAGAAGTTGCAAGGGAAATTGGTTTCTTGGGAATATGAAAGTTATAAATCCTGTTTATCTATAAGCTGGTTTTGATTTTTGAATTTTCATTTCTTTGCTTCATTTTCTTGGAGAGAAAAATTTACTGAAAATGCAAAGTTTTATTGGACTAGTTTAGATGGGAACCTAGCAAAGGTGAAGGCTTTTGAATTCAAACTATCTAAAAAAGTTAATTGAAAACAGTGAGACTAATGGAGAATTTATGGTGATAATATTTTTTTTGCATATGGGTTTTTGGTAGTTCTGAACTACTTCAAGAGGAGGAGAATCAGAAACAAAAGGAAAAGCAAAAAAAAAAAAAAAAAAAAAGAAAAAAGGAAAAAACAGCTTAGAAACAAAAACAAACAAGGAAAAAATTGGTTTTTTTGTTGGGTATTTGGGGTGTTTGGTTGCAATTATAAGGGGTTTTAAAAATATTTTTTAATTAAAAATTTTAGGTGAACTGATTATATTATACAACAAGAGTATTTGTGTCTTTTTTGTCCTAAAAAAAGTCTCTAGATACTAAAAAAAGATTTTCTAAAAGATCGAATTATCGATATAAATATTCCAAAATATAAAGTATCAAACCCATATTTCGCTATAGCACATGCTACTAACTTTAAATTTTCCCTTTTTAAAAACATCACTTTTTTAGCTTAAGCTTGTGTTTTATAATATGAAATTTTTGAATTTCCTTTTATCAATAAACCCCACATTATTTTGTCAAAATTATAAAATAAAATCAATACAAACAATAGCAAAAAATGAATATATTCACATATATAATTTTCTAGGATAAGTTTTGTTTAATCATTTAATTTAATTTTTAATTATAATTTTACGAAATTAATTTAAGATTCATTCAAAAAAAAGGTAATAAGAAAATTTCATATCAAAAAATACATACTTAAAATACCAAAACAATATTTTTGAAAACTACATAATACTATTTTAATATTATCTAAACATCAAGATACCAATATAATGTTAGAAAATTTTTTTAAAAAAAACCATTTTTTAATATTTATCTTTTATAAATATTACACACGTTTATTTGTGACATAACTTAACATATTTAAATGTTAGTCTGGTATGACTTATTTTAAATATAACATAAATAAACAGTTTTTAAAACTATAGCATAACATGTAATTTACACGTACCAAGATGAAAATAACCCATCTAAAATTCATAGGAAACATTTGTTTGGTCATGCATGAGATTATATATCAGCAACATCTCTTGATAACATTATATGTGATGGCATTCATAGGTTGTGAACTAATATTACACTGTAAGATCCAACAAGATCTGTCAAAAGCCCAAAACAGTTTCCTGTTGGAAGATAGACAAAACCCATGCCCAAACTTATCCTTTCCCCATCAGAAGTTAATGAAGTTGGATTTACATGAAAGGCAAATAGTAAAGGGGAAATGGTGTGGTTTTCTTGTTCAGTTTTCAAACTGGAACTGAATGATCCTCAGAAGCAGAGAACTCTGTACTGGGAAAGTTGGTCTTTGAACCAAGAGACTGCAGCGACTTCACGACTTCAAACATCGACGGTCTCTTCTCCGGCATCACAGAAGTGCAACGAAGAGCGAGCTCAAGAGCTCCTAGCATCTCTTGCTGTGAAGAACTTGATACATTGGGATCAAGTACCTGAAAAACTCCATTTGTGATGTTGACTTTCCTCCTCACCCACTTCACAATATCAAGGGAGTCGGCGGATTCAGATTGCTCAGCTGGCCTGCCTGTGATTAGCTCCAGCAACACAACACCAAAGCTGTACACATCCATTTGTTCAGTTGGTTTTTTAGTGTATCCATATTCTGCAGTTAAACAACAGAAGTGAGAACTAGTCATTGAACTTTTCACTGTCAATTTTGGTTAATTTTTCAGTTTGGCTGTCCACAAGAGTTTCCAATAAAAGCCACAAAGCATGACTTCTCAAAAAGGCCTTTCTAAGTAGATTTTGAAACTTGTAACAACGCTTCAATAAGATTTTATAAGCATCATTCCAACATTTTTGTTGTTGATTAGAAATTTTAAATATCATTGTTTTCGAATTAAGCTCTTCCAAAAATTTTTGGTGAAGTCAAAGCTTTTACTCCTTTCTTCTACTTGCTAAAAGTGCAAGCAAAAGTAATGCCAACAAAGCGCAATAGCATTTCTTAGAGAAAGCTACTAAAGCTAGTTGAGAGATTTAAAAGACAGAGTTATATATATGAATAAGAATCGTATGACATGCACTTTTGGTTAGATGTCTGTAGCTCAAAATATGCAATCATAGTATATTAGTTTACAGAACCATACATCAAAAAACAGTTTTAGATATATCATGTAAAACTACAATAGAGACTGTATTATGAATAAATATGGCAGCAAGAGACTGTTAATATAGAATTTCACAAGTTTCTTACCTGGTGCATTGTAACAGGAGAACGGAGATTCAGATGTTATTGTTGACTGGAATGCAGCTTCTCCCACGATCCGATCAAGAGCAAAATCTGTCAGCTTTGGCTCAAAATCCTCATCCAGAAGGATATTTCTGGATTTGACATTTCTGTGGAGTAAATGAGGGACATAATCCTTGTGAAGATAAGCTAGTCCTTGAGCAACCCCAATTGCAATTTTCATTCTGATGCCCCACTCCATCCGAAAATCCTCTCGGCTAATCAAGTCTCCCAAACTCCCATTCTGTTGGAACTCGTAAATCAAAAAGATTGAATCCTCGGATTGGCAAAACCCCAGAACTTTAACAATGTTCTTATGCCTGATCTTGCCCAAGGTCTTGATCTCGACCTTCAAAGCTCTCGAGGACCGGGTTTCAAAGTTAACAAGCTTCTTCACAGCAACATGTTCACCACTAGGCAAACTTAGAACATAAACTCTACCGAAAACTCCACCATTTCCCACCGCACTCTTATCATCCATTCCCATAACCAAATCATGCTCGTTGACCCTCAGAGGATAGAAGAAAACCGAACGCCATACACCAACTTGGGATCTCCGTTTGTGCGATCGTTGGTACACAATAAACCCGGCAACGACAATCATAGTTCCAACAGCAAAAGCCAAAGAGATCAGAGCACATGTCAGAGTTGTAAGACCGGCATCACGGTGTCTTGGCTCTTCCTCGTCAGAACACGAATTGGGCAATCCCGGGCCACAGAGTTCGGGATTCCCTTGAAGAAACGAAGCTGGGAGGCCTGAAATCAACGAGTAGGGAACCTTTCCAGATAGCCGATTGAAGGACACATTGAACAAGGCAAGCTTCAAGTTCTGAAGCCCTTGAGGGATTGGACCGGTGAGATTATTATCCGAAAGATCGAGATAAGTCAACACCGGTAAGTCGGCTAGAGAAGGCGGAATGTGACCAGTAAGACTATTGTCTGCCAAAGACAATGACACAAGCTTCCTGCATTTTTTCAGCTCAGGGATTTCGCCAGAGAGGGAATTGTGGGAAAGATTTATTATGCTCATAACAGGAGAATCACAGAAATTCGGAGGGATTTTACCATAGAAACCATTAAGAGAGGCAGAGAATCTATACAAGCTCTTGACATGTCCAAGACCCTGAGGAATCATGCCTGTAAAGCTGTTGTTATCTATCTGAACTTGCTCAAGTTGAGCAGACGTTGCTATGGACTCCGGTATTCGACCAGAAAAACGATTGTTTTCAGCTCTAATAAGCTTAATTTTAGGCAATGACCATAACCCATTTGGGAAATCACCAGAAAGCAAGTTGTTCTGAACTTGAAACCTCTCAAGATTCAAGCACTCATTAATTGAGCTAGGAATTGAACCAGTAAAGAGATTTGTGTGAAGACTAAGGTTTATAACACCCTTTTTACTACTACATATATCATCAGGGAAAGAACCCAAAAGCTTGTTCTCTGAGACATCAAAAGACACCAAGTTCTTGAGAGAAGAACCTAGTGTCTTAGGAACCTTTCCCGTTAGATTATTCTGTGAAAGGTCCAAAATGGTCAAGCTTGTTAAACCCACAAGGGAATCAGGAATCTGACCATGAAAACTACAACTTTGCAACAAAAGCTGCTCAAGCCTCTCAAGCTTCCCCACATCACTGGGAATCTCACTCACCAAGTAAGGATTTTGAGACAAGTCAAGAACAACAAGCTCAGTCAAGTTCCCAAAAGCAGAAGAAGGCACATTACCTGTGAGCAAATTGTTGCCCAAGTTTACAACTTTGAGCTTCTTCAAAAGCCCAATGCTTTCTGGGATTTTCCCCTCCAAATGATTCTTGCCCAAATCAAGCACTTTTAGTGAACCAAACTGAGAAATCTGATCTGGGATTGTGCCCCAGATGAGATTGTTGCTGAGATTTAAACTCTCCAAAGAGCTACACTCAGAAAGATGCAGAGGAATGGGCTGGTGAAAAAGGTTGTCAGCGAGGTTTAAGAATGAAAGATTCGCAAGTTTGCAAACTGAAGAAGAGATTTCACCGGAAAGGTTTAGGCTTTGGAGGTTTATGGAAGTTACAAAAGGTGGTGAAGTTGGTGTGCAAGTGATTCCAGTCCAGTTGCAGTAATGAGTTTGTGAGGTGTTGGACCAAGTGGAGAGAGAGTTCTTCGAGTCTTCAATGGAGCTCTTGAATGTGAGGAGAATTTCTAGCTCAGATGATGAAGATAAGCTGCGGATGAAGAATAATGTGAAGATTGTTAGACAAAAAAGTAAAGGGTGTTTGCAGGATTTAGCCATTGGTGAAGAGAGAGAGAGAGTTTGGTTTAGCTCTCCTGCAAATGTTTTTGTATGCTATTATATATCGCTGCGAAGTAAGAGAGAAAGAGAGAGAGAGACAGAAATGGATTACAGAGAAAGTGATGGATTGGAGGGTAAGTGAGCAAAGTTGCAACAAAAGGCAATCATAACTTTTTGAGTAGTATGATCAAACTTTAGTTCAACAAATTCTAAATTTTACATGAATAGTCATGTGGAAAAGAATTATAATATATAAGTTGTAAGGTTTCTTACCCCAAGGAGAAAATTTTTTTTAGTGCAAAGGATTCTGAAGCTTGTGGTAGATATATATTTTGAGTTTTTTTGGCACGCTGACACAAAGTCCAAGACTTGAAAAATACTTAAGGTTCGTTTAGTTGGATATTCGAATCACAGTTTAAATTATTTTGCTACAATATTTTCTCTCATAAAAATTTAAATCTTCATTCAAATACTCTACTGAAATACTCGAACAAAACGGGCCTTAAAATAATCAAGGTTCTTTTGTTGTTTTGTTCTTAAATCAATTGTGTGTGAGAGAAGTTTTTGAAGATTTCAGTTTTATACGCACTTCAAAACGGAAAAATAAAAGTAACTTTTTATATCAAGCAATCTTATATAATTTTAAAAGAGTTATAATTTCGTTATTAATAAAATATTAAAATTTAATTTAAAAAATATATTAAAATTTAATATATAGTGTTTTTTTAAGCTAAACTCTTTTATAATCTGTAAAAGAGGAGATGCAGAAGATTCGCCCCTTTATGGGTATATTTTCAATCCCCACGCAGAGGGCGCCAGAAAGAAAAGGAGAAACTTATTTAACTTATTGGGAGAATTCCTTGGGAAAAAAGGGATAATAACTACGTGAGAATATGTTCTAATTTTTTATTTTTCAATCTAAACATATTTAGTTGTGCTTGTTTTGTTTTGGATTTCTTTACTGATGTGTTAATACAAGATCAGAAGAATCCTAAGAAACATTAAAATACATAAAGAAGACAGGATTTGACTTCTCGTGTCTGGTGAAATTGACCTTTCTCCCAAGGGACATAAACCTTAATCAAAGGGAAAAATACAGTAGACTAAAGGTGTGCATGTAAATAAATTTAGATTAATGATTTAATTTGAGTTAGTATGATTTAAATTAAAATTTAAATTAATGATTTAAATTGTTATCTCAATTGACGTTTAAATGTATATTTAAGTTTTAATTTGAGTATGAAATAAAATTAGAATTTGTGTTTGGAAAGGTAATAAAAATAGTTTTTAATTTATCTACAAATCTAATAAAATCTTAATGTTAATAATTTTAAAAAAATACAATATGGATCTTAATTTATTCCTCTCTTCATTAGGAACACAATGAAAAAAGAATCATCTCAATTGGATAACAAATGAGAAAGTTATGATTTTTTTCTTAAATATAATAGAGAGAAAGTTATGATTTTTTTCTTAAATATAATAGAGAAAATTTTAACTTTTATTGTAACAAAAATATCCGAGTATAAAAAGTTTAAGGGGAAGTCAAAACTTTAAAAACTTAGATTCTTGATACTCAAAGGATTTAAATTTTGAGAGAAACAAACATATATATAAAGAATTCTTAATACTCGAATTCAAAGTTGAGTCCAAAAAATATAAAAGGTTCTCGAAACAAACAGGCCTAGATATACATACATGCATAATTTGCTTTCCTCCCATATGTCAACTGAAATCTGTGCAATAGTTGCAGGTATAATTTAACCTTCAAAACATTAATGATCAAATGTTTTGTTACACCCTTTGTTATTTTGAGTTTGGAATTTTGTGTTGAAAAAGAAATAATTTAGTTCTTTATAAATGTAATAATTATCAAGATAATCACAGACGGAGCCATCTACAGACTAGAGTGAATTTTGATGATGAGTATTTTAAATTCGTTCTGGTGATAGGTGTTTTCTTTTATATTTCTATTTTTTTTTACGTAAATAAAGAGAGAGAGAGAGAGAGAAAGAGAGGGTAGGGGAGGGTAGAGAGACGGATGTTGCGATCTTTTTGGCTAATTTTTACTTTTTTTAGAGTAATTTTTATTTTTTTTTTTCGTTTTTGTGTTTTAGTTTTAATTTTGGAAAAGCATATTAGGTATTTTATGAAAATACCTTTATTCAAGTATTCAAAAACTTTTCTCCATCAAAAATTAAACGGTGAAAACTAAATTGTATCTTTTTTTAATGGTTAGATCTAAAAAAATAAAAAAATTAAGACCAATCAAGCTATTTATTTATTTTTAATTGTATATATAATATTTCATAAAACTTATGTTTTTTTTTTAAATTATATTTTATTTCTTTAAAATTTTACAATATTTTATTTATTCTACCTTATTAATTCTATTGCATCTTATTTTTTTAATTAATTTTTTTAACTTCGTCCTTGACCATAAACATTATTACCTATTCTTATTTCATGCGTACGTGTCGCATAAAGTAGAAAGCGATTCAAACTGTCTTATGACACGAGAATTCTTGAATAAATCAACATGACATCTGCATGTTTAGTCAGTTTGGGGCGGGCAGACCGCTAATCAAGGCAGCGACGCGAATCTTCTGCCGCTTGGAGCAAAGTTGCTTGGACTCACCTATTTGAATGACTGGCATATACGATAAGAAAAACTTTGCATAAAGTAAAATGGATAATTTGATGATTCTTTGATAGGGTGTTTAAGGGGGTGTTTGAAAGTAATAAAAATTACTTAATTTTTATGATAATTTCAGTTATACAAAGTATAAAGCCCTTACATATTTAGTAATAATAAAAAAATATATTATAGTGTAAAACTCTTACATGCTACAATAAAAGTGGTTCCTACCACCTTTTTAAATACCTTATAAAAAGTTATTTCAACTGTATTAGGTGGTTCTGGACTTTCTTTAGTTTATTCTTTATTAAATTTAGGTATCTTTTTTTTAATATGATTGTTATGTGATTTAATAATTCAACAAATTAAGACGGTAGAATATCTTTCCCTATTGAATCACCTAAATAAATAACCACACCAAAATTACTATTACCATGTTAGCTTAATTAATGTAATTGAACTTACTATTTTTAAAGTGGTTCTGTAGAAAGTTTAGAATGTTTGAGAAGTATAGTTAGAATTGAAACATTTAAACTAAAAAACAGAATATATGAAAGTTTTATATTATAACTCACTTTTTTTATCATTATAACATATAAGAACTTTACACTGTATTAATCAAAAAGTTTAGTTAGAACTGATTTTGTAAAATACGCTTTAGATTAAAATTCTATGATAGAGGCAATACATGAGACTACTACTAGAGTATCAACTTTATATTCATTAGCTCTCCGTCAAAATTGAGACAAATAGTTACAATTCAGAACAAACATTTTCTCAGTATATATGTCCCCTATCTTAATAAAGCCTAAAAAACAGTTATGACTGGTAATCCCCTTTCACATTTGGAAAGATAAAATATAAAAATTAATCCAACCACTGGTCACATTTCTCTTTGATCAAACTTCTCTGTATCCCCTTTCAGCAAAAAATAAAAAAATAAAAATAAAAATAAAATTCTCTGATTTCCCATGTGCAATTTGACCTTTCATATATGCTCTACAATGGAACTGGCCTAGAGAATCCCACCGTTTTAATCTAGTTTACTACACAACATAAATAATTACACTCACAGAGATTTCTTTTAGGGCCCGTTTGGTTCGAGTATTTAAATAAAGTATTTAAATAAAGATTTAAATTTTTATGAGAAAAAATACTGTAGTAAAATAATTCAAACCGTGATTCGAGTATCGAAATAAACGTGTCCTTGTCCTAAAAGATATCCACAAAAATTAGACTAGAGGGTTGAACCAGACTCCAAAGGTGTCCAGAATTTCCTAGGATCTAATTGACATGTTCCCCACTTCAAACTCTGGGCTGAATAGTAACAGTAAAGGTGGCAAAAAAAGTAAAAAAGGTAAATGGTTGGCTGATAGAAAAAATAAATAAATAAATAACGGGGAGAGAGACAGAGAGAGAGAGAGAGAGAGAGGTCAGACACAGAAAGTATAGTTAAATAGAAAGACAAACTTTACCATAGCTTGGACTCTTGGACCCAGAGAGAGAGAGAGAGTTGACAATGGTGGAGTCAGGAGGGATTACAAGACACAAGTCCACCTCTGGCACGTGACTTGAGGTACGTGCATGGGGCCAACACGTGACTCTAAATCACTATACAATAAAACAAACCGCACGCAGTAGCTTACACAGTATTGTAGTACCCAATACCATATGCTACTGCTATATCTACATCTCCAGCTACAAACACTCTTTCTAACAAAATATCTGACGATCAAAGTATACGCTGACAAAAACTTCCCCTTTTTTATTTTGAGAGATTTTTATAATATGATTTCCAAAACAAATATATTACTACATATAAATAAGGTTTTGTTTTTCAACAGTTAAATGTGTATAATTTTTTATTTTCTATTTTATGTACTCTACAGATATAAGATCTTAAACTTTTTTTAAAGGAAAACTTTGTAATTAAGCATAAAAAATACCTTATAATTACATATATGTATCAGTTTTTGTTAGTTTTGCGTGTTTATTTATTTTTTTAATTTGATTTTGACTGAAGCTTACCCCCCTAGAAACCTCATTTTCTATATAAATGCCAATTTGTTTTCCCACTCAAACACCCTCATAATTTTGAAGTTGATTAATTTATATCTCTAAAACTTTAATTTGCCGTATGTCACCCACCACAAATTGTTGTGATATATATTGAATAACATGTAAGTCAAGACAAACTTTTAAGGCTTAGAAATTAAATATGTGAAAAATATAAAATTGAGAAAGAGATTTCAAAAAGTTTGATGGTAAATATTGGCATAGTTTCTTTTTTCTATTTTATAGATTGTTAAGAAGAAAGCAGAAGCCTTTCCAAATATTTTTCAAGAATGATATTATAGACATGCAATGATAATTCCTTCATTTTAGTGCAGGTTTTTGCATCAAGATCATAATGTCATGCCTGTTCATGATAGGATTTGATAAAAGACAACAAAGAAAACATCTTCTTCTTTTTTTATATCAATTCAGTGAAAATAAAGTTGCAGATAACTTGGAGTACTCCAACTTTGCCAGCTTGTGTACATCAAGAGCCAATCAAAATCACCACTTATTGATCATCATGATCTTCATTTTATTCCTCACATCTTATACATATACTTGGCTTCTTGTAGCGTGGCAAAGTGTCAAAGAGAGAGAGAGAGAGAGAGAGAGAGTCTAATAATTTGGTGAGCAACCATGCTTTTCAACCATGCAATATGATTCATAATGATGGGGTTTTGTTACCTTTCAACTTCATTTACCAAAATCCCTTGCAAAGTTCAAAGATTGGTGAAACATCTCTAGAGAAATGTTAAACCCACCAGTATCCCTTTGTAAAGAGCATGTGAAAAGCGTAGCAAAAGATGTACTGCCGTTCAATGACTTTCCCATCACGTTGCTATACATGCTAAGCAAAAAGGTTTCAAAGGCTAGTCAGCCAGCTGACCAATAGGGTAGGGCTGTCATGCACTGCCACCAATAAGATTCTTTAACCTCGCAAGTTGTGAATGGTTTCAACCAACAAACAATAAAAAAACTCTTACATATTATATATTATAATAAAAAATTATTATAATAGTAAAGCTCTTATACGTTTTATTATTTTTATCAAAATCAATTCTAATCATTAGTTTTAACCACACTTTTTAAATACCTTATAAAAATATGTTACAATGAAAGCAAACACCATTTTAACTTACATTTTAATAAAATACCTACGAATCATTCGTGTTAAGCATCACAATTAATAAAGATTAATTTTCATGTATAAATCTTATCTCATGATTTGTGACTTATTCTTTATCAATGTGTGATGTTAAATATTGCTAGCTCCATTTAACATTACTCGTTAAATTGATAAATTAATCTTTAAAAAATGCTTAATGACACTATCAGTGTTAATTAGCACCACAAACATAATATGGGCAATTTGTAAGCTCTATATTGTACGACTCGTCTTGTCATTAGTTGTGATGTTTAACATCATCGGTATCTTTTAAGTTTAGCTTTTGTTTGAAACTTCAGCTGTAATTGACATTTTGAAGTTTAAAAACTATAACATGTAAGAGCTTTACACTATAATAATTTTTTATTTTTTACTACAGTCACTAAAAATTTACATTATTTACAGTTGTAACTAATGGGTTAGGACCGAAAGTTCTAAATACCCAAGTAGCATTGTTGATTTTCTTTTAATACCCGCTTCGTGGAGCGCAAACTGTTTAATTTAAATATTCTGAGTAATGTAATCCAATAACCCTTGTGAGATCCTACGGTGAGGAAAACCCACCTTAGAATCTCAAACAAACAAATAACAGAAACAAAAAACTCAAAGTGAAACTCTTTTAATTTCCTCTTTCAAAGTTAACTCCCTGATAAATGGTTTTGACTTTCCTCTAAATGGAACAAGTGTAAGATGAAGGTTAAACCACCACTATTAGTGAAGGTGTTAGACTTGCTTACAGGGAAAGGAGGAACCTACCATAGTAGATCTTTATATCTAACGGACTTCTTTTATGAAATAATTTGTGTACTTTTTACTTGGATTATGTACATAATTTACAAGAGTTATTTCCTCACACTAACGTCAAGGGTGATTTGATGCCGTGACAGTGAAAAAACCATGTGGTAGTTTAATTCAAGGAAGCCAAAAAAAAAAAAAAAAAAGATAGAATTATTTGCCGGTGTATGAAAAAAATACATTACCCATATGGTCCTATAAGAAACGACTTTTAAGTTATCATCAAATTTATTTAATTTTTCATAATTTCTTTAATGATATTTTTTCTACACAAATCTGATATGTTCTTGTTAGTTAATACATTTTAAAAACTTAAGCCGTTAAGAAGCAGACCAATAATTAACAATGGCCAATAGAGTAGTTTATGCTGCCTTGATACTACAAAATTCTCCTCAAAAGAATTAGGACAAATATAGAAGGTATTAGTTGCAAAATCCTGTTTCAATTACTTCCTAATAAGGAAAACTCACAGGGACACAATACTATTGACTTTCATTATATCCAAAATCAAATAACGGATAGTATCAGAAATTGTTTCTAATGTTATGAGGAATTAAACGGAAAGTAAATTTTGAATGTTAAATTACGCTAAAATTGTATGTAACTTAAGAGCATACAAATTTAATGGAATTTTAAAAAAAAATGTAGAGGATGTTTGAATTGTCGGTTTAAACTGTTAGTTCAAATTGAACATAATATAGTAATTTTGGTTTTGTGATAACATAAATATTGTAGCAAAACCTATTCAAACTGAAATCTTTCTGGTCCAAACTATTCCATCACAAAAGGAAAAACGAAAGAGGAAATAAGAAAGTGTAGAGGAAAGAAGACAATGAGAGTAATTCATGATTTTTGTAACAATAATCATGCTTCTAAGACAAGTTTTCACCACTTAATGCAAAACATGAAAAGACTAGACCCCAAAAATGTCATCAAAAAAATGTTATGTTGCCCTTTGTGCATTGGAATCCCTTTTGCCACACCACTTTGCAGATCTTCTCCCACTTTTACCCAAGAGAAACAGAAAAAGAGGAAAAAAAAAAAAAGTCTTCTTTTTTTTTCCCAACACTAGAAATGAGGTGGTTAATAGGGAAAGAAAAGGCACTTTTTTAAGCTTTACTGGGGAGGGGTAAAGAAATGAATTTAAGTAGAAAAACAAGCACAGGAGTTTCCATAAAGACAAGAATGTGGGGCTTTCAAGAATAGGTTATGAAAACCAGCATACCGAACTAGTGAAAGGGCCATGTTATTCTAAAGTTTTCCTTAAAAAAAAATGGTCAATATGGCATGATAGAAGCCATAAGGAGATCCAAAAAGTTATGGCTTAGCTAATTTCGGGGGTGTTGGCAGTGGTGAAAACTGAGTGGTTCCCACTACAATCTCAGTTATAAACAGTGTAAAGCTTTCATATGCTACAGTAACAATAAAAAAAATATGCTACAGTATAAAACTCTCACATGCTACAGTAAAAGTGGTTCCCACCACTAGTTCTTACCACCCTTCCAAACATCCTCTATTCATGTCCCTGCTTGTTCCTTAGAAAATCATTCCCTCGCAAAAAGTCAACAATATGGACTTAAAATACAACTACTTTGTTTTTTAGTTTGAGAAAATTGAAAATTTATTCCTACTTCTAAAGTCTAATTACTTACCACTATCACTATCATCTATAAATTAGACTACTATTTTTAAAAAACAATAGTTTATTTGAATATCAATCATCGAATTCACCCAAATTTTATAATCATACCCAAAATAACATAAAATATTTTGCAGCATTATTTACCAAAAAAACTAAAATATAATGCAGCATCGAACACACAAATATTCTCTTAACATAAAATATTTTGCAGCATTATTTACCAAAAAAAATAAAATATAATGCAGCATCGAATACACAAATATTCTCTTGAACTTTTTTTTTTTTCTTTGAAAGCAACAAGTCAACCTTTTCTTCTCTTCATCGATAATGCTGTTCAAACCCTTCTTGCTGCGATTTCCTAGGAATTATTCCTCCAAATGGTACCAAACAATGCCCTATAGTATTACATGTTTTACTCACAAGTCACGAGCTAAAGTAATCTCATTTATACGCTTGTGACTCATAGCCAAGAATGTCAACCAAGAAAAAAAAAAAATCACTATTCTTAACGAGGGTCTACCATGATATGACAAATAAATAATCATGTCTACCAAAAATTTTAAATTAATTTTAGACCCATTTTTGTTTCCTAATTTTCAAAAAGTTCTGTAAAAGAAAATATATTCCTACTTGAAAGAGTCAACTCTAAAAAACCAAATGGAAGAGAAGCCATGGGGCATCCAAGGACATGAGAGAGAGAGATAGAGAGAGAGAGAGAGAGGGGGTTCCCTAGAAAATAGAGTCCCCAAGTCCCAACAAAAGAAAAAGAAAACTGCCCTTTTTGTCTTTTGGTGAGAAAAACCAGGCATGGGGGGGAGTGAGTGGAAAGTTGATATTTTTTTATCAAAATCTCACTTATTGGATTGAAGAAAGCTGTGGGGAAAACAAATGATACACTCCACACTACTAATCTTTTCTTCACCAACATTGCTTTCAGCAAACGGTGCGGGTTGTGGGGACGCCTGTTCATTCATTTTGCTTGCCATGTTTGATATGAATTTCTCTATATATGACCCAATATTACTACCAAGATTTGTTTGGTTATGGGGACATAACCATTCACAATCTTCCCCTCGACGCTTCCCCTTATTCGGGTTATGGACACTATTATTCACCTTATCAATCGCAAGCCCATCTATCTCAAGCCTTAACAGGGTCTTCACAAGGGCAAGGCGCTTGGCGTTAAATCGAGTGTCATTTTGCTATTGAATGTGTAAACTAAATAGGGCATAAATGAAAAGAAACATGTTATCTTGATCCTACTGTATTTTTTTTTATTTTAAAAAATAAAAATAAAAAACAATCTGAAACTAGTTAGTATATAGTGACTTAAAAAATTTCAGTGTTGGTCATAGTCACATGTAGGAAGACATGACATATAATAAGTTGTCATGATAATCAGTGTTTAACTTTTTGTTTGATGATACAGAACAAGACTTTAGGTTAAAGTCATTAAATATCTTATTACAAATGGTGGCTGTTAATCAATGATAGAGAAAAAGAGGGAAAAAGAAAAGAAGAGTAATTAGTTGAGAGTAAAATCTATGGTTTCCCAAGTTCGTAGTTCACTTGAGGTGGCAAAAATTCCATAAAAATTTTGGTGTTACAAGTATAGCTTAACCGCTAATTCAATGAACCAAATTCTATTTATCAAAACAAAATTTGCAGAAGTATAAGGTACGCACGTGTAAGAAAGCAAGACCAATTAGAACAAAGATATTTCTCCAATCTATCAGTAGGTGCTTGTTTTTTTGCTTTTAGATTTATAGAAAAAGATGATTTTGATTCGATCTAATGTTTGAAAAATGTGCACTACCGTTAGGAATACCTACCGCATAAGAACCCTAAGAACAACGAAGACGTAAAACACTGTTTCCGTGCGGGTCTTGAGAGCAGTATTAAATCGAGAAAAGTTTAAATACTAGATATGACCTTAAAATAACAAAGGTCAAGGTTAGCTAGTAAGACAATGAAGGATAAGCTTCATCGTCGAGAAGGAAACAACCTGGACAACCATTACAACAGCATTTTCAATTTGCAAATTAAATCGAGACACTTTCAATTAATAAATATTCAAAATACTCATATATTCACATTATTAACTACTGTTATTTTGGTTAAAAATATGATTAATGTTTAATTACATTTTTATGAGTGTAGCCCATCGTTACAGATTCTAAATCCTCAACTCTAAAGTGATGCTATAGTGTAGGTTAAATTAGAGGTGCATCTCATAATGCCTACAGCAAGGAAGAACTATCTTGTATCAACCCAAATAAACACCTCCTAACAATCTTGTATTAACCCAAATGAACACCCTCCGTAGGGAGGACGAAATCAATGTCGTCTCTAGATGCCATTTGAACCTTATGGTGTTGTTCTAACGGTGAAGACCAGTAGGTCATATTGTTATATAACACGCTTCCACTCAATATTTTGCAAATATATAGTTTACTTGTAAATCATCTCATGGTTTACAATTTCTTGAAACATACACATCTTATATTTCCAAATATACGAAATTCCAAAACTTAACTCTTAAATTCAATTTCATATAATAATTTTATTTTGCAAATCAAATTTGCAACCATTAATTAATTTAATCTCTTTAAATTAATTTACAGCACATATTGCATATTTATAATTAAAACAATTTTAATCTAAGAAATAAATGCGCGTGTATGCATGGCATGTAATGAAACATACGAGTAGGTATACTAGAACTAATATGAAATGTTATAATGCATGGACATATAATAAATTATCAATATAAAATAAAACATTCAATTTGGTAATTGAGATGGACACTACTACAAACAAAAAAATTATGGGAAGTATTTGCAAGTGACAAGTTATGGCAAATAGCTCAAATTTATTTATGTCGGACATGTCATCAAAAAAAATTAATAGCGACAACATGTCGTCGTATATAATAAGGTATTAGCGACAACAAGTTGTTGCAAAGAAATTAGAAAATGTCTTTCAATGTCATCGCAAATACTTAATGGCACCAAAAAGTAATCTAGCGCGACTATTTTCTGTGTCAATTCATATATAGTTGTCATCGCAAATACTGGTAGAATATAACTAGTGCTAACGAGTCAAGATATTTATTCTAAGAGTATTTGCGATGACATGTCATCACAAATAGTTTAATTTTTAATATTTTTGTGAAAAAGGCTGTGGGTTTGGCGGTTTCCAAAAAACTATTTGCGGCAACTTTTAAAAATTTTCATCGCAAAAAGTGGTTCGAGAACCATTTTCAATTTTTGTTGCCAGCTAAATTTGAATGATGTTGTTTTGATTAGGATTTGCAATGATGTTTTAGGTTTTTTGTGACGACATATGTCATCGTAAAAAAATATGTATATAAACCAAAACGAAGAACTTCTTTTCTCATTTCTTCTTGACTTCTTCTCTCCTCTTCTCTGATTCTCCCTTCTCCCCTAGGCTTTATCCCCTCCCAAATCCTTCAAAAAACCCATTTTCTTTCACAAACAATAAGGATTTCTTAAAATCGCCAATAAAACTCCCAAAAAATAAAAATAAAAAACCATATTTCCTCCAGTTTTGCTTCCCACTGCCGCTAGAAACAAAAAAAAAAAAAAAAAAAAAAAAGGTGGGCATTATGTGCTTTTTTTCACCCTTTCTTACGTTAACAACTTTTTCCCCCCAATGGGATCTGAATTATTAGTGACATATTTATTTCTAATTCCACATAAGTGGCTGACTCTATTAATTGTGAGGAGTTGTTATCACTTAATCAGGACTTTCAGAAGAAGAATTAAAAAAAAAAGCACTTTTGATTTAAAGCACAAGAAAAAAAGAACAAGAAGAAGAACAATTCAGTGAATTCAAGGCATCAAAAAAAAAAAAAAACTTTAGGGTTTTTTAAAAATATGGTTGAAACTGAAACTTTTGAATTAAAAACTATAACTCATTGTTTTATTATGGTAATATGTGAGAGTTTTACACTACAGCAATTAAAAATTTTAATTCGAACACCATTGTATCTAATTTCTTGTGTTTGTATCCTAAACTGATCTGTCTAACGCCATAGCATAAAGCAACATAGAAGATCAAAAATAAGCTCCTATAATTAATAAATTATACAGTAAAGACAAATCATCATAAAAACATATATAAATGTCATTATTATATTACATTAAATTATATTATACACTAAAATCTAACTCATAGGGACAAACATCATAAAAACATATATATATATATATATATATAGTTATCATTGTATTGTATTGTATTATTATTATTATATTATATTAAAAAGAGGGCTATACAAAAGCAGGCATCGTGCATGGGTGGACTTATCTATTGCAGGGTAAAAAGAAATTCACCGAAAGAAAGTGAAATAAGAGCTGGGACTCTAGCCAACCTTCTATATTGAATATGTTGTGTTGATCTAAAGGAGACAGAGCAAAGATTAAGAGGGACACATACTACATAGAACATAAGAAGTGCTAAGAAGTTATAAAGGAAACCTATGGCTATCATTTATTACCAAAGAAAAAAGAAAAAAAAAAGTCTATGGTAAATTAATCTACTCATAAGCATCAAAACAATGATGAAAGAAACAACAAAGATGTATAACTCGAGAACGGGTAAATTTTTTTATTCTTTGAGAGATTTTGAAAAAAGATCAGAAACTTGTTTTCTTTTTCTTTCTTTTTTTCATTTTTCATGTTTTTTCTTTTTTATCCTTTCCATTTTCTCTGTTAACCAAAATGTTTCTAGGATTCATGTTAAAGGTTGCAGAAGGCCAAGGGACAATAAAATAGATTATGAAGAATACTGCATGGCGTTATTGGTAAAAATTTCACTTTTATTAACTTCATCATTTACGTGACAAAATGGGATTAATTTGTACAAAAGAAAAACAATAAAGGTAAATATCGAAGCTTCAAAAGTGGTAGCGAGCTTAATTTATGCAAAGAGGATTCTATGCTCGGCCTATAAAAGACCCATCTCTATTCATGTTGGACTTCTAACTTTTAGCATTAAACATAAGCCAGTTTTGGAAAGCCTCAAAAAATGCAAAGCAAAATCTTAGCCCACTTCTTTACTCGAGCAAAACATATGTACATGCCCATTCTTAAATTCTAAGCAATAATTTACAAGTGCAACCCTAACTAATCATCCAACTATTACCACATGCTTTAATAATGGATAACATGAATGCCGCAGTCACTTTTCATAAACAACACTAGGCCACAAAATAATAGACATTCATGACAATGACACTAACCAACCAGTTGCAAATTATCTAAGAAGAAATTATACAAAATGTCAGATTTTATGAAACTAATGGTAAATTATGTCGTCAATTTTAAAAATGTGTAGATATTAACAAATTGGTAACAAATTAATTTTTTTAATATATCAAAAACCTAAAATACCCTAACCATAAATTCTGACATTTTTCTCCTTTTTTTTTCCTTTCTTTTTTCTCTTGACGTATTTTTTTCTCTCTCTCTCCCCCTCTGTTCCCGTTTCTCTCTCTCCCTGTATCCCCTTTATCTCTCCTCCATGGTTCAACACCGACTTCATCGCATAAGGTCTAGTTTTCCCGATCGTCCTCTTCTGGTCGTGATGGGCTGGAGACGGTGGTGTTTTTATAGATCCTATTTTTTTAACATTTTCGGTTTGCTTTTGAAATAGTGATGTTTCCGACTTTCCGGTTGTTTTTTCATTTGTGTTGTGTTTTTTTTTTTTTTGACTTTTTGGTGTTAATTTCCCACCGCCAGCACACAATGTGGTGGTCAGTGGCGAAACAACAGATATATTTATTTATTTTTCCTATTTTTGTTTTTCCTTTGTAAAAGTGATGTTCTCGGTTTTTTTATTTGTTGATTTATGTTGCGTTTTTTCTCTCTCTCTTTCTTTTTCTTGGTTATTTACGGGTCGTCAGCAACATCATTAATGTAAGTGATGTCAAGCGACATTGTCAGTAAAATTTAATATTTATGTGAAAATGTTATATTTACACAGTAATACATTATTGTCAGGTTAATTTTGTATTTCTTGTCCGTCAGCAATCTGATAAAGTTATCGGTGAATTTTTACATTTACAAGGTAATATGGTATTACTATAGAAATATTGTATTTCTTGACCTCCTATCGTCCAGTGAAGTTATCGGTGAATTTTTTTATTTACAGGGTCAACATTGTATTTCTCGACCATTAGCGGTCTGATAAAATCATCAGTGAATTTTTGGTATTTCTCAGTAAATATTATATTTTGTTAAAGTCACTGATGAATTTTTGTATTCAGATAGTAAATACGGTATTTTCCTGCCATTGATAGTCCAGTAAAGTCGTCAATAATCTGTTGAAGTTTTCAGTGAATTTTTGTATTTGCATGGTAATAAAGTATTTCAAATGAAATATCGTATTTAAGCCGTCAACAGTCTAACAAAGTCGCTTGTGAAGGGGACAGTGAGAAATATAAAGAAGAAAGAGGGAGGAATATTTTAAGGTTTTTGTTCTTAATTTTTCACGAGTTATTATTTAATTTATCGAGATATACTATTTATTATACATTTTGAAATTCTATGACATTATTTATTAAATTTTAACATAAAATATGTTATTTTGCTTTTTCTCTCTTATCTAAGCCACAAGTACGATCAGACATTCGTAACCTTGTTTGTTTCACAGTTTAAACTCATATTTTAACCCTATAGCGTTAAAACTTTTTACTCATAAAACAGTAAATTCTAGTTTAAAAAACATGATAAACTAAATTGAGTTTCACTATTTTATGAGTAGTAGGATTTTTAAAAGAATGAAAAAGATTTTTCCATTTAAAAACTTTTTGTTCCATTTTTTCCTCTCATAAAAATTTTAATTTATATTTAATCTGTGAGCCAAATGGCCAATATAAACTAACAAGCACCAAGAAGAACTTTTTTTTTTTTGGGTTTGAAAAAGATTATAAAAGCAATAAAAATGAGCAAGAACTTACAAGACTTAACAATGAACATTGTTGAGGAAAAAAAAAACTTTATAATCCCACTAAATATTTTTATAATTTTGATACCTTGTATTTAAAAAAAATCATATTAATATTTTATTTTTTAAAAAATATCAAAACAATACCATCTAGTTTTTGAAAAATTCATTTCAATATCCTAAATCCACATTTTGTGAAGTAAAATTTCTTAACTTACTCTTTTATTATTAAACCCTAATTATTTGTGAAAACCAAAAGAACATAGATACAAATAATGCTAAAAAATAAATAAATCCTCATATTTTTTTCTTTGATGAGTTTCATTTAATCATTTGTTTTGATTTTCTATTAGTTTTACAAAATTAATTTAAGATTCATTAATTATTTTCATCTCAAAAATACAAACTCAAAATACTAAAATCTTAAAAAAAAATACATAGTATTATTTTGATATTTTCCATACAAAAAGCACCCCATGTGACGGGTATCACTTTTGGCAGGCGGTAATAAACCTTCTTAATGGCAAACAACCAGCCTCTACTCAAACAGTCGGCTAAATGAGCAGTTTATATGCTTTTTAACTCTAAAAGACACGCCAAGCAAATTCTCATCTGAAAAATTTTAAAACTAAACCGAATCATAGAACATCAAGGAGATAAAACTAAACTAAAAATTCAAATTTTTATAAGAAAAAAGATTGCAACAAAAATGTTTAAAATGTGAAATAAATCCACAAAACAAAAAGAGCAGAACATGCATGATGCCCCTAGGTAGATACAACAGACATTTCCTGACATAAGAGATCCATAATGCCTACCAAGTACCTCGCAAAATCTCAAAGTAACAAGATGGCAACGTCCATCAAACACATAAATTTCTCACTATGATGTCTTAAATTTAAATAATGCAACGCTCGGGCAGATAAACACATAACAGACAATTACAGAAAAGTGACTCCCAGGACCGACGTATTATTGGAGAGAAGTACATAGATGACAAATACTTAGCTGTCAACAAGTTGATCACCTATGCAAAAGTAAACAGAGCTTAAACGGAAATCTTGCAAAGAAGTATTACCATAAAAGTCATAGAGAGAATAATTACACGTAGTAAATTTCCATATGGACTACCAGAAATAAATGCATACCAAGCAGAGAGAAATAACATTACTAGGTAACGGTCCTTCAAACCAGCACAAATAAGGACTTACACACTGGAGGCAGCCAAGAAATTTTCAACACTAATGAGGAATATAGAGTTCCTTGTTAAGATGTCCTCAGTGTAATGGCATAAGCATTTCTAATCAATAAAGGACACCTAGACAAGACAAACAGCCATCCTATTTCAAACCACATGGATATGAAGAGAAGCATCATACTTTGACACGCAAACCTTCGCTTTAGTCCATGATCTAGATCTTGTCAAGCTTCTCTGCCTTGACTATGGGGTTGGCTTTGGCAATCCCGTCACGTGCAGCAGTCCGGTAATCAAAAGGACAGTCATGTTTGTCTGAATACCGATGACTTGAACAGAAGAGGTTCCCACACTTACAATTGAACCCTGTTAGACCAACGCGCTTTTGGCAAGTGGTGCATCTGTTCGGCCCCTGTTTCACATTCTCAAAGGGCTTGCTTAAGGAAGAATTGCTGGACGGTTCTGTTGTAACCACCTTGGTCTGCACTGGTCCAGCTGGCACATCCAAGGCATCTGTGATGATGGGCTCCTTCCCATTGCCACCATTAACGATGCTATCAATGGATGACGCTGCAAGTTTGGCCTGTTCCTGCTTTAGCAGCATGTCTTTGTAACATTTAGAACACATATTGTTAGTGGCTGCCCTACCAAAGAAGCCACAGTTGTTAATGCAAAGGATGGGGCGTTCTGGAGCTTGGCATCCTGTTTCATCATGAGATTCCATCTTTCAATTACCTGACCCAAAAAAAAAAAAAAAAAAACTTAGCAAATTAACTTAACCCCACAAGAAAAATGGAAGAAACTTATCACCTAAAGACACAAAACACATCCAAAGCCGGAAACCAATTCACTAAGACAAAAATATCAAACCATATTCCATATGAGGCGCAGAAACAAGACGAACGTTGCAACGAAAGAATAAAATCATGCATACCAAAATGAGTAACAGCCAACAGCCTCGCATGGTGAATATGAATATGTGACAACTAATTTTTAGAAATACAATACAAGAAGCACGTAATCTTAGCAGAGATAAGAGCGTTTGAGAGTGAAGTGAACAGAAGCTCCTCAGAAGAAATAACAACAAAACAGTCGATTTTCAGGCCCCTTTAACATAACAAATGTCTTTCTTAATCAGCAGTCGCTCATCAATGCATACAACAATACTGGCCCTCCTTTTTTTTTCCTCTAGCTATTCCATATGAGCTCCTCACTTACAGTGTTAACCATAGCACGGTTTACTAAAAATTTCCTATACCTAACTAAACGTAAAACACAAGTTCACAAACAAAATTTCAAACTCTCCAAGAGATTCAGCAAAAAATATTTGAATTGGCAATTGACAATTGCAAAACCAAACTTATAATTCCCAAAATCTGAGCCGAATATGGAAGTTCAGACACAAAACCCAGATTCAAACAAATAAAAACAAGCCAAGTTAATCACTTTTCGGCCAAAAAACACACACACGCGACGAAATAATAACAGAAACCCTAGCATTTCGTCTATCAGTTATCCATAATAAAGCCAATTCAACAAAAAATTTCAGCTCAAACCTAAAAACAACATCAGACCACATCAAAACCTAAACTTACCAACAAAAAATTATTCATAAAAAATAACAATAAAATAAAATAAAATAACCCTCAAGAGTTCTAATTTATCCAGCTCGACAAACAGGCAAAGCTTAACCATTTAAATAAACAAATAAATAAATAAAAACAGAATTTATCAAAAAATTCCTCACCTATTTCGTTCGACCGATCTTGTTCTCGCAAAATCGAACCAGGAGGTTCTTATACCTGCACAAAATTCCAAAAAAAAAAAGGAAAAAAAATGTTGAGAAAGAATCGTTCCAAAAAAAAAAATCAAATAAAATCACTTAGTAGAAAAAAAAAATGTGGACCGGGAAGGAAGACTTTTTCTTACCCTAATCGAGAAGATAATTGTTGTTGCGTATGCGATAATCGGGAAAAAGAAAAGAGAAGAAACAAAAAAAATGGAGACCAGAAGAGAGAGAAAGTAGAGAGAGAGAGAGCTGGGGTTGGGTGTGCGTTTGTGTTCTTTGGGGTAGTAGGGTCCGTCGGTACCTATTTACGACACTTTGAACACTTTTTTTTTTAAAACGAACGCGACGCTTTCCACTGAGTCGGTGACGACACAATAACTGCCCTTGGAAAATGCTTTTATTTACTCTTTCTGCCCATTTACCATTTTTGGCTTCTATCCATTCTCCTCCCTTATTGGGCTTCTCTGGCCCAGTACATTGTAAGCCCGAAAGCAAATTGCGCATCAAGCGGTGGCAATTAAAATGACACTTTCCTCGATCAAGTGATTGAAGTAGGGAAAAAATTATATTAACTGTATAGATAATTGTTATGAAATTAAAATTTAATATAATATTTAAAATATTTTTAACAATATAGTAATTATTTTAATAATATTATATATTATACTATATAATTACATATAAATAATTTTAATGATATCATTATGAGACATTTATAGAATTTTTACAAATTAAAATCATATTTTAATTCAATAAATTTAATTGGGCTAATTGTCTCATTAACCCTAAAGTAGGTGGTTTGATAACACTACCACATATCATTAAACATAACAAAAAGTAGAATAAAATAAAGACTAGTATAAGACAATAAATTTAATAATATTATATATTATACTATATAATTACATATAAATAATTTTAATGATATCATTATGAGACATTTGTAGAATTTTTACAAATTAAAATCATATTTTAATTCAATAAATTTAATTGGGCTAATTGTCTCATTAACCCTAAAGTAGGTGGTTTGATAACACTACCACATATCATTAAACATAACAAAAAGTAGAATAAAATAAAGACTAGTATAAGACTAAAGCAAAAGAAAAAGTACATAAATTGGCAAAAGGTTAGATAAAATAATGGAGATATATGATTATAAGAGTGTTTGAAAACTAAGTTTCAACACCAAAGTTTTAATTGCAATAATATAAAGTTTTCATATGTTACAATATAAAATAAAAAAAAAACTACAATGTAAAATTCTAATTTCATTACCACATTACACTAATGGCTATGAGGGTCTAAAAGCATGTCGATATGTTTAGTTATTAGCCAAACAAAATGGGGCTTCACGCAAGAGCCTAAATTGATAAAAAAAAAAAAAAATAGGATAGTAGATTTCGTGTGTTAGACAATAAATGTAGAAAGTGTAATAGCGAGTGAGAAATAGAGTGTTACTAGCACTTCTTTATGTTTTTATGTGCAAGTGGACATAAAGAATAAGATCGTCACAATATCAATAAGAGAATTATTCGTTGATAAGGGTATGTTCAAAATCACCCTTCATTGAGTACATGAGACATGATGAAAAACTAGATAGCACCAACGATACCAATGACCAAAGGTGGGAGTATTATTGTATGCACAATGGATGACATGAAGACTATTAAACTCTAGTGAATGCCATGTTGACCATAGCTCAAGGGATTTGATGTTTTATAATGTAGTCCAAAAATAGCTGTAATTACAAAATAAGTGATCACCCTATGAGAATGTTATACCTTAGTAGGGTGAGACATTGATCTAAAGAAGCCAAAAGGAGAGAACATGTCAATATGGCTTGGTCTTTTAAGCACCCATTCGTGATAGATTGATTAGGATTGAGTTATTGTGCATGAGTAAGCCCATTAAAGAAATGCTAGTCACTCTATTTGTCTTTCTTTTTATTACTTTCTAGTTTTTCTCATGTTACTCGTCTATTTATCACTATTTTTATTCCAGCATTACTCATGTTAATTTTCTCTCCATTTTTCAATAATAAATGGAACCAAAACTATTCTTCCTTTTGTTATTTATTACAAAGAATAGCGTTATTTCACATTGTAAAAATTACTTCATTGAAAGCCATAGCCAAAAACAATACAAGCATACCTAAAACATATGCGACCAAAAAAATAATAATAATGACTGGTGGCTTCCTTTCCCATTTTGTTACCATTTTTATTTATTTAATAATTCAATTTCCAACTTTTTTATTTTAAAATGAGAAAAATATTTCATTAACTTGTAGACATCAGTACAAAAGACTCCAAATTACATGAGATTGTGACGCCCCAGCCCTTTTAATCGTCATTTAACTTTCTTAAACATCATTTCTTTACTTTATCTTACCTACTTAGTGAGGAAATACAAGATACAATTTTTTTCCCTTAAACATATATTAAAACTGTTACGACTTTTGTTGCAACAGAAGTTGAGACATAGCTTTAAACTTGATTTTAAAACCTTCAAAATGTTTCTTAAAATTTATCTTAAAAACTTTCTTAAAACATCTTTTTAAAAATAGTAAAAAATTTTCCTTATCATCAACATAGCACACCAACTAAACGTGTCATAGTGTTCATATTACATGCCATAGTCCATATATTATAAAACCAATCATAGACCCCATGAAAATCAATAAACTTTCAATACTAGGATTTGGGTACGTACCATAAAATTTCTTAAGCCTTTTGATCCTCTTCAAGAGTACATGAACTTGACTAACTTTTCTTGACATAAACCATAACAAAATCCTATCAAAACCCTTCTATAGACTCAAGAAAACTACTAAAATCCATAAGAAAAAGTTTTGATTTTTACCTCCAAAAGTGATCAATCTTGATCTACAACACTTGAACTTGATGTAAAAAGTGATTGGAGGTTGAATCTTTGAGAAAATTTTAGAGGGTATGCCTAGAGGGGCTATCGGTTTTCCTTAGAGAAAAAGGCATAGTTTTTTCTTCAACTGTTGCATAGAAAAGATGACTAAAACATGGGGATTTTTTTTGTCTAATTTTGATGATTCACCATCTTAGTCATAACTTTAACACGTTTGTGGTAAAAATTACGCTCCAAATCCATGATGAAAATCTGGATCACCTAAGGGGAAGGATGTCGAAGGTTTTCCACCTTGTGGGTGACACCAAGTGGGCCCTACATTATCCTTTTAAGTCTAAATTTACACTAAAAGTATTTTTCCTATGTAGCTGATACATTTTTCCTATATTGTTATAAACTTACACAGTATTCCTTACTCATCCATATCCTCCACACAAGAAAATTTCTATGTTGCTTAATTTTATATAGTCTAATTTATATACTACATTACTTTTGTAGTATAATTTCCATATTGTTTAGCTTAATCAGTGTAATTCCTTACATTGCATTACTTTTGCAGTATAATTTCTATACTATATAACTTTATCAGTGTAATTTCTTACACTGTATTACTTTATCAGTATAATCCTTATACTGCATTATTCTAATGTTATATAATTTTTCATTTTTTTAGACAGTATCTTCCTTAAGCTGTATTTTCGCCTTAACGTTTGTTGCAACATATTTTATAACAATTAAGCTTTCTAACTTATTTTCATATCCTTCAGTTCTTGTTTAAGACTATGGCATAATTTTTAACCTTAAAAATCCTATTTTCACTCACAAGTGGAATTTAACATAAAAATCGGATTAAAACAATAATTCTTGTGACACATATTTTGATTAACATAATCATTTAATTATTGTATTTGTAATATACTAGACATGCTTGGGTGTCAGAGAGATAATGCCCTCAATCTCGATTAACTCCATCAATATAATCTAATGAAGCTCGAGGAGAAAGACTTGTACCGAGACTTGACTATTGAAAAAATCCTCAGTAAACTAATAATAGAGCACATGTAAGGCTTGTTTTGACAAGGCTCTACAATTGAGAGAGACCCTCAATCAATTGAGAGCATATAATATGTAGCACAGAGGCCACCACATACTTCGAATAAACTAATATCTAGCGAGAAACATCTAAACTTGAAAGGTGGGGAGACCGCATTTGTTATTACAACCATAAACAAACTAAACCGATACATATCTAGAGATTAGTGAGAGAAAATAACCGAAAAACAATGGCAAAAAAACCTGCTTTTATTAAAATACCAAAAACCAAAATAAACATGACTAAGAGACCAACTAACAACCTTGTCATTTTGGAAAGGCCCGGTCGTGACAAGGCCTCTGCCACTAAGCCATGAGAATGCACCATACCCTTAGAATCTAACTCTTCTCACCTTCCATTCCTTGCCTTGTGAACTTTTATCTGCCTTCCATCTCCCGCACCAGCAATGACACCATCCCTTCCTACACATTTGAATCTGAGTCAGGAGAATACCCCAATTCCAAATCTATGTCAATAGAGTCCCAACTACTGAAAAGCCAGCAAGCCCAAAATAGAAAGCTAAGAGCCCAGCTCCATACACCTCTGAAGCTCGCCCAACCGCCACCCACACCCTAATCGGTCCCCCCTCTACTGAGACCTAATTACTCTAAGATCATTACATGGCTTCGCCCCCTCTTCTTGAACGATGAAACAATGAATAGCTAGAGGCTATCGTTGGTCTTCAAATGCAAGAGAAATGGAAAGGGGCAACGTAGAAAAGAAAAGATGAAACCGTAGCAACTAATGAAGAGAGTGAGTTAAAAGTCTGTAGACATTAAATTTTCCAACTTTTTGTTACCCTTTGTTAAACAAAAAAGATTCTAACATTTTTTATATTTTTTCATAATAAAATAAAGCCTCATAATGTTAAATACAATACATCATCTAACACTTAAAGATATTACTAGAGGTGTCAATTTAGACTTCTGTATCCATACAAACCACAAGAGAAAAGCAGGTTAGGCTGGGCTATCCTAATTGAATGAAAATGAAGGCCTAGCTAGGCCCAAAAGCCTACATGGTCCTATAGGCAGGCCAGGCAAGACTTACCAACATTTCTATAAGGAAAAATTTAAAAATAATAAAAAAATCTAATTGGATCTATATTCAAGCCTAAATCTTTAGCTTTGGCCTAGCCTACCATGGGGCATTGGGCCAAGCTGGGTTGGGTTGAGCATCATTTGGTCCAACCTAAATTGACACCCCCAGATGTTACGTGAAAAGTTTTAAAAAAAATGTTCAAAAGAAAGAATCAAGATAATGATTTTTTTCACTCAAAAGAAAGAACATATGATAAAATTAATTTTCAACTTTCTTGTATTTTTCTTTTCTTTCTTTTCTCTTTTTTTGAGAAAGAGGAACAACCATTTAAATAAATATAAAAAATGTACTATCGTCATTTTTTTATAGAAAAGTTCCTATCATGCTCTCAAGTATTGAATCTCGAACCTGAACCTCTTGCCTCCACATTAACCCTTGACTATTTAGACTAGTCCTAGATGGATAAATGTACTATTGTCTTAATCCTTAAGTATTTGAGCTTCCTTTTATCTCCGTTCTAAATGAAAAAGTTAACTTCTAGGCCAAAAAAGAAAGAAAGAAATAAAAAGAAAAAAAAAGTTGCATGCAATAGTATGTTTGTAATAAGTGATTAAAAGATGGTTTAGATTTTATTTCTTTTTTTTTTTAGAAACAAACAAAATTAGAGACTAAAAAGTAACAAAAAAAGTGACCATAGCATCTCTCGTAAATAATAGACATGTCTTACAATGTAAGTCATTGGACTTCACCATTCACTTCATCAACAACCTTGCCACTATGCTCCGTCATCGATCACTAACAAAGGACGATCAATGATAATACCCACGAATCCACAAAGATCTACCTTAGCAAAATAGGAGATCTTGCTAATAGAGATTGATCGTGTTGATGGAGAGAAAGCTCATCATTAATTGTTGTGGTAACTACCTTGATGACCATGCACGTCTTGCTGCAAAATGATCAATGGCCAATTGATCCAGTTTGAGATTGGCTCACGAGATCTAGTTGAGGGAAGGCTCATTACTATTGAGCTATAGTCGATGCTAGCGCCACCGACAAAAGAGAGAATATATAGAGATAAAGAGGAGAGATTAAAAAGATGGAGTTGTAACTTTTTTTTTCATGAGGCGGGTTAAGGTTGACACTTTAAAATCGATGGTATGTATAAAGGAATAACAAAATAAGTGGTGAACTCTTGTTCACTTCTCTTAGAAATCACCCTTTTATTATGGTATCAAAAATAAGAAACAAGAGAAAATTACACTATATAACAAAACTTTTATGATAGAATTGAAATTTAAGAAAATTTTTAGGATATTGTAAGAAAAAAAATTACATAGTTACTATCACAATAATATTATATTTTGTACTATATAATTACATAATTTTAATTTTAATGATATTAATTTTTGGTAGTCTTGTACTATTATGAAAATTTTGTTATATTTTACCTCTACAACTCAAAATTTGTTAAGGGTTGATTACATAATTATGTTGATGCAAAGGTTCCAAATATTGACTTCGCTTAAGTAGTCTTGTGTATTGTTTATTGTCGTTTATTAGCATGATGTATTGAGGATGGTCGTTCTTGTAACGCCCCCCTTACAGATGTCACAGATGTCGTTACATTCATACATTACATACTTATTTGAAACTTTAATTATAAACGTAGTTAAGGAAAATGTAATCAGGATCCATACATACACTTTTTTTTTACAACATTCATTCACTTAATCCATACTATTAATAATTCAATTGAATATTGAATTGATTATAAACTTCCTTTAATAAAGTAAATATACCAAATAGTAAAATGATAACTTATGAAACACACATCATTTAAAATTATTTGCTCCCACAGTTCGGCAGGCCAAACTGGAGAGACTTCGGTAGGCCGAACATAGTCGGCAGGCTAGAAATCATCAACCGGCAGGCCGATAGAAGCTCTACAAAACAGGGCTTAAAAACTTTCAATGTTCGGCAGATCGGAAGTGAGATCGACAGGCCGAACACTCTTACATCAGCATGCCGACTAATGATGATCGGCAGGCCGACAGAGCCAAAAACTTTTAGAAAACTGAATTCTAAGACAAATTCAACTTTTCAAAATGAGGAAGATCAAATTCTTAAAATAATAAAATAAAATAATAAAACGTAGTTCTTGTATTCTTTAAAACATATCATAAAAATAAGTTCAAATTATTAGACCATAGCTTAAATCGTAAAAACTTGCTTCATTGGCATTCTTCCAGTTACAATTCATCTTCCTTAAGCTCACACGCCTTCCTATGTCCTTTGCCTAATCCATGACTTTCTTACCCTTATCTGCAACATGATATAAACTTAAATAAGCTAAAGCTTAGTACGTACATATAATTCTCACAATTTAAAAAAAAACATTTCATAAACATCATCATCATCATCATCATCATAACGTAATAGTGCAGTAAGCACATTTTCATATAAACATATCTTTCATTACATTGACCATATTAAAACTTATTCCATTTTATCTTAAGGGCCCAAGTGTTGCACCATAATCATCATCGTAGGCGCGCCGTGATGAGAGGAGAAGGGTAGCTAATCCTAAACCAAACATGACATCATATCATATCATAACATTGGTGTGCAACACTTATTAGGTGATACATATATACATAACTTTCATGCTTTGAAATTTGCCATAATCAAACATGCATAACTTTAAATCATGAAAATCTTTCATAAGAAATCCTTTAAGGAAATTATCATAAAATCATCATAAATATCATCGTAAACATAACATCAAACCTTTTAAAACACATCATGTTGCAGGTGAGAATGTACTTACCTTAGAAACTAGCTTACTTAACCTTATATGAATTGATGACGATGCCGCAATCTCGATGTGCTCGATCTTTTGTGTGTTCATGCCATTTATTCATTTAAAGATACAAAATAAAATTAATACTTATTATCATAGAATAAAACATACATTCATATTTCATCACATATAAATAAAACATACATTCATATTTCATCACATATACATTCATCTCATACAAACATAATTCATAACATGCATCTATAACTATAATCATTAAAAACATAAAATCATTGTCACATGCACTTCACTGACCTACATGGATTCAAGACTTAAAAACTTAATATTCACACATACTTTAAACACCATACTTAACAGGGGTTAAGTTAATACATAAACATATTACCATAATTTTTCTTTAGTCATAAAAATTACATTAAGTATCTAAAAACAACCCATACATTTCAAACATGAAATCTGCCAACAATAATAAGGTAGTGAGTAATCTTTTGAAAACATTTTCTAACAATTAAAACTCATATAGTTTAATTTTAAAATTCATACTAACATCTTACTAACATATATTTCAATTTCATAAAATTATTTCATCATCAATAAAATCATTTAAACATATAAAACATCACATAAAACAAAAGTCCAGTATTAACATTGTTAAAACAGTTTGTTGACCTAGTCTCGATAGAAATTTCATAACACATAATTCACTCATAAAAACATTACCAAACTTTGCAGTCCATAACATAACATTTACATGAACATTCTTACCAAATTTCGTAGCAAACAAAGCACATTTACCCCTTGAATAAAAATTACATTTTCATGCATCATAACCGAACAACAACATTTTACTGTGAGTGGTAGAGGGTAGAGAATTCAGAACTTAATTTAGAAAAATCAAAATGACTTGAAACTTAAAAGAACATTAACATAACACACATATGAACATCATATTAAAAATTTAGAACAAAATAAAATATCCTAGACAAAGTTACGATAGAAAGATTGAGGAGGAGAAATGCTTTTCAGAATTACCGAAAAAATGAGTTCTTACCTTAAAAATTTCTTCTCAAAATCCTTGAACTTAACCCTAATGGAAACTCAATATATTTTTCAAATAATAATAGAGGAATTGAGAGGAAAAGGAGGAGAAAAAAAAACGTGAAGAAGAAGAGAGAAAAGAAAAGAAACGTCTCAGAAGATTAAAGAGAGAGAAAGAGCAAGCGTTTACGTGGATGAGGATAACGTAAAAGAAGATTTCAATGCCCTCAATTATGTCAGAAATTTTCTAACTAATCTTGGATTAATTCACGTGGAGAATGGAGAGAAAAGAGTGAAAGTCAAACAAATCATCTCATCTTACCATAATTTGCCCTCTAAAGATAGAAAACCATTAACAATTACATTCAATCAATAAAAGTCAATGATTTCATTTCCTTAAATGAGGAAATTAATCCATAAATATGTCAATTAACCACATTAAACCATCCAATCATCGTAATCATCTCAATCACAAATTTTAAGAGATTTTTGCTGACTGCTCGTCAGTTGTCATTGGCTTGCCGATTCCCCACATCGGCCTACCGATTCCACAAAGTTTAGCCTACCGATGGTTTCCATCGGCCTATCGATTCTTGGAAGACTTTTCGGCCTACCAAACTTGAAAGTCTGGCCTGCCAAAATGTCCTTAAAATACAGTACATCAACATCATAGCATTCAAGTCATCATTGCATTATAAATAAACATATATTGAAATTAACATGAACACTTGAGCACATCGATTCCTTGCGATCGTCACCTGTCATAACACTTAGAATAAATAGTTAGTAACATTAAAATCATAAATCATAACATATATCATAAATTATTAATGAAATTACTTAACGTCGTTACTAACTTAATATAATCCGTTACATAAAATAGGTGGGTGTTACAGTTCTATACTTTCGTTGTCGTATGCTTTGTTTAGGTTATTATTCTCTGGGTCTATAAGTTGGGGTGTTTAAAAGCTCTCGTTTTGAGACTTGTATACCATCTATTAGCTATAAAATAGTTGAAGATGTCAAAAATTAAGAGCTAGTGAATGAAGTTTATTCCCATGGCTGAGCTGTAGTGATTCCAAAAGATATTCCTTGTTTCTTAGGATTGGGATCGTGAGTCCTTATCCTTCTAGTCCAAGCCAAAGAAACCTATAGCAAAGCCTCCACACTAGAATGGTATCAGAGCCTTGGCTTTCCTGAGGCATAATGAACTCCGATAAGGCCCGTCACCCATCTCGAGACGATGATGACCGAGTCGCGACCATTTGGGTTGTCCTGACCAAGCTTGAGCAGAGACTTGATGCTAAGCTTATCTGTTCATGACAGAGCTGTGCCATGCCTTTACCCAATTTAGTGCCACTGGCACCCAACAACGGCGTGATCCGCTTCACCTCCTAGAGCATGGGTTCATTTAGAACCATCTACCTTTAGACTAAGGCACCACCAAGACTAAGACACCACTAGGATTCCTTCACTATTTATTCAAGAGCCATGCTAGTGCCAAAATGATAAGCCAGAGATAGGGCCAAGTGACTTCGACTTTGATGATACTACATAGTCACCTCCCTAATGTGTTCCTTTGGAGGTCGATTCTGAAGAGGACCTTGAACCGTAGCTCAATTAAGAACCTAGGTATAGACGTCGAAACCAACTTAACCATAAGGATAGAACAAGTGATTTTAAGTTCAAATTAGACATACCTTGTTTTACTGAACACCTTAAAATGGAGGATTATTTGGACTAGGAACACCAAGTTATAATTTTTTGACCACATAAATCTACCAAAAGAGAAGCGGCCTAAAATTATGGCCTATAAACTTATTAGGGGTGTCTCAACTTGGTGGAAGCAGCTTCAAGTCAAGCGGCGATGGGAAAAAGGTCATTTGTAAGAACTTAGGCCCAAATGACACAGTTAGTACGGAGTTAGTTTTTGCCCAATGATTTCCAACAAACCTTTTGTTGGACATGTGTGCCATAAGGTGTAAAAATATAATATGTTTTTAGAGACATTTTTATCAATAAAGAATTTATTTATTATTTATATACCAAATCTTGTCCTCTTTACATTCATATTTGTTGAATGTATGTTAAGCAAACAAAAGTCTGAGACTATCATCTAAACCTTTAAGAATTGGGCATATAATGGACAGATTATGCGAAAGACATGATTCTTAAGGTGACGGTCTAAATCATAAGATTCGCAATCGAGGGAATAAAGTTAAGTGCTTCATTCATGCAAAGATTGTTATGTTGTCTATATCCCTAACAGGAGATGGTTTGTCTTGGCCATCGGAGGTGGACTCTGTGAATAGAAACTTTGGCACATTGTCATAGGTGACGATATGTTAGATCAGGACATAAAGTGAATTGATTTGGATTAATAATTCTGTCCCAGCAAATCGATTTACTTTAGATAATCATATGTATTGTATCTTAATCCTGAAATGAATAGTGGGCTCGTTGTCTTGACTTATGTCTTTTGATGTACCAAAGGGTGACATCCATATTTTAATAGTGGTACACATGCCGGTACGTTAGAAGCATGACTCTTGATAACGTAGACCTGTTATTCATAGATATGGAATCTATAGCTCCTCTTCAGGAGTAGTTGATATTCTCTTATATGCGTTATCCTGTAATTGAAATACTGAAGCGCTCAACCATTTGGATACATATGTGTAACTGAAAGGTATACCGTCTGTAGATGGTAAGTTTTATGATGGTGAAATAATGGAACGTAAGAAAAAAATAATAAGGAAGGTAAGACAGAACTTCTCCTTAAGCTGATTATGGATAATCCTATGGGGATACGATACATTATGATATGTCACAGAGACTTAGCTATATGGGCTTTGTAATTTTATATGGTTTGAAAGTGCAGCTCTAAGCTTTTAGTGGAGTAGCGTTAGAGTTGATAATTATGAAATGTATATCTAGGATATTGGGCTTCGTAATTATTGAGAGCTTGAACTATATAGGTCCATCAGGTTCCCTTTGCTAGCTCATAAAAACCCTGTAACGAAATGGCATGCTTTTCCAATAATTGGTGACTTGTGTCAAATTATCAGATTGGCTAAAAATTCGATAGGATCAAATAATTCATGTCTGTTTGTTAGTTGAATTAATTTTGTAAATAAATTAATTCAAGATAAACTTGTTGAATTATTGGGATAGGATAATTGATGTTTGTGTATCAGTTGAATTAATTTGAATAAATTAATTCAAGATAAACTTGTTGGATTATCAAGAATATTTATTTTCCTAGAGATTATCTAGATATGACTGTTTTAATTAAATAACTTCTCTATCCCAAGAATCTCGGGTGGCAAATAAAGATTCGCATAGATCATTTATCGTAAGTTCTATAGGCCAATCTTTAAGTTCGGCTTGCCGATGGAGCAAGTTCGGCAGGCCGATCTGCCAATTCGACTTGCCGACCGAACGATAAATAAATTACCCGTTCTCACGTGGATTTTATCAGATTTGTTCCTGATTTGATTCTAATTCGAATTTTTGAGGCCTTATCGGACAAGAGCTGACTCTTGGGCCCAACCTCTATAAAAAGAGGAGTGAGACTCATTGTCGTTTAGATCAATTGAGAGATTAAGAGTGAGACTCTGTAACTCCCTAAGAGCTATTGTTCATAAATCACGAACACTAGTTTTCAGTTTTCTCAATTGGTTGGAAGAAGAGTCACCAGGGAAAGGATGAACAATGTGCACCCACACGCATTCTGGTCGTGGATAGAGAATAGCAAAAAAGGCTAGTTGGTTGAGGTCCTTCTAGAACGCACATCTCTTCACAGATTGCAGGAGCTTTCAGCATTCACAAGGTTAGTAAAATTTGGTTAATTTATGCATATAGTGTGTCAAACTTGTGTTTTGAAAAATACTTTGGTATAAAAAATTTTAAAATTCTACTATGTACTATTTTTTCAGCAATTGGTATCAGAGCCATGGTTTTTACATAAATTTACGAGTTTATGATCATGCTATATGAATAAATTATGTGATCTTGATCTCTCATATGCTTGCATTTTATTTTTTAGAGAGTTGACACTCTAAGGTTTCTATATATTTATATGTTGTCACGGATTATATAGTGAATGCTTATTAATTAATTATGATTGATTAAATTATTATTTATTTAATTAATTATTAATTAATTTATACCGGTTATGGTTTCTTAGAGGTTAGAATGTATATATAGGTTTTTTATGTAATTAGATGGTGGACTATCATCTCCGTCTAGGAATTATTATTTAATTTTAAATTTGTAAGAATTTTGTAATTAAATAATCATTCAGAGAAGACGGATCTAGAAAATGGATGATAGCATTTCCAAGTATTTCTTGAGTCTCTAATTTTATGTTTTTGAATTGTTGAAAATAAAATTAAAAAATTGCATTAAAAACTATATTTTTTGGAAAAAGGTGATCTCTACTCGGTTGGCATGCCAAACCCATAGGATTCGGCAGGCCGATGGTCGCAGACTGACAAGCCAAACCTTTGGGATCTATAGACTGTCAGCAGGGTAGAAAGCTGGTGGCTCTAGTGGCAGGCCAAACTTTTTAGTTTGACAGGCCAAACTGTCATGATTGACAGGCTGACCTGAAAAGATTGGTAGGCCAATAGATCATGACCGGCAGGCCGATCACATAGATTGGTATGTTGGTAGAGAGCTGCGATTTTTCAAAAAAAGTGTGTTTTTTCATGCAGTTTTGATTTTATTTTTAGAACAATTCTGAAAAACATTAAATTTGGATATGACATGAAATATGGAGTATTCGATCTATGTGAGATTGAAGACTTTAGGATGAAAGTTACATGAGAAACGGATACAATTTGAAGATTCAAGGATGAAGAATCGATAATATGTTTTGATTATTCTCTTATAATGTTTGTATTCTTTTCTCTAGAGTGGAATCATAATGTTATAGTTATTTATTATTATTTTGCTTGTAGCTTTGCTTGTCACATTATAATATGATTTGTCATGTATATTGATAACATGTCATATAGAATAAGGAGTGCCGCTCATTTAAAATTGTTCATGCATGTTTATAAATAAAAACTTAATTTCGACAGATTGAGTGGGAGAAGGTTTTCAAAGAGAGGACTTACAGTCTCCATCATTGGTCTATAGGTAGCACATCGTAGTTTTGACTTCTAGAAAGAGACTTCATCTTGTACCGGGTTAGACTTTCGATAGGATAAGGTATTTTAGCATAATTTATGATTACACACCCTTAGGTGGTTATTATAAATCATGGATAAAACATTAAAACGATGGTTATATACTCATGTTAATTTTATTATTTTTTAGAAAAATAGTACGCAACAAAATTTTAAAAATTTCATATCAGAGTATTTTTCAAAACACAAGTATGACACGCTATATGCATAATTAACCAGATCTTACTAACCTTGTATATGCCGAAAAGCTTCCTCAATCAGTGAAGAGAAGTAACGCTCTAGAAGGATGTCAACCAATTTGCCTTTTTTGCTATTCTCTATCCATGATCGGAGTGAGTGTGGGCTCACACGTACAGTTCTTCCATCAAGGCGACTCTCTTTCCAACCAATTGAGAGAACCCAAAGCTAATGTTCGTGATTTGTGAACAAGAGCTCTCAAGGAGTTTTCAGAATCTTACTAGCAGAGTTTCACTCTTAATCTCTCAATTGATCTAAATGATAAAGAGACTCATTCTGCTTTTATAGAGGTTGGGTCTAGGAGTCAGTCTTTATCAGATAAGGCCTCAAAAATTCAAATCAAAACCAAATAAGAAACAATATCTAATAAAATCTGCGTCTAAAATACGTAATAAAAATCCTACAGTCGGCGGGCCGAACTAACAGATCGACAGGTCGAAGTTGTCCCATCGACAGGCCGAAGTTTAAGATCGACCTGTCGAGCTTACAATTTTTTATCCCTGCAAATCTTTATCTTCCACCTGAGATTCTTAGGATAGAACCTCAGTTTTAATTCAAATAACAAGATAGAAAAGTTACTTGTTTAAAACAGTCATATATAGACAATCTCTAGAAAAATAACTATTCCTGATAATTCAATAAGTTTATCTTGAATTAATTCAAAATTAATCCAACCGAAAAATAGACATGAATTATCCGTTCCTGATAATTCAACAAGTTTATCTTGAATTAATTTATTTACAAAATTAATTCAACCCATAAACAGACATAAATTATCTGATTTTATTAAATTTCAGCCAATCTGATATATCTGACATTAGTCACTAATTATTGAAAAAGCACCCCGTATCATTATAGGATTTTTGTGAGCTAGCAAAGGGGACCAAATGGACCTATATAGTTCAAGCTCCCAATAATTATGAAACCTAATATCCCATATATACATTTCAAAATTATCAACTCCAACGCTATTCCACTAAAAGCTTGGAGCTGCACTCTTGAACTATATAGAATTACGAAGCCCATGTAGCTAAATCTTCATGACATATCATAGTGTATCATATCCCTATAGGATTATCCATAATCGGCTTAAGGACAAGTTCTGTCTTACCTTGCCGATTATTTTTATCTTACGTTCCATTATCTCACCATCGAAAAACTTACCATCTAAAGACGGTATACCATTCGGTTATACCTATGTATCCAAATGGTTGAACGCTCTAGTTTTTTAATTATAAGATAACACATATAAGAGGATATCACTACTCCTAAAGAGGAGCTATGGATTCCGTATCTATGAATAACAGGTCTACGCTATCAAGAGTCATGCATCCAACGTACCGGCATGCATACCACTATTAAAATGTGGGTGTTTCCCTTTGGTACATCAGAAGACATAAGTCAAGACAACGGGCCTACTATTCATCTCAGGATTAAGATATAATACAAATGATTGTCTAAAGTGAATCAATTTACCTAGACAGAATTATTAATCTAAATTAATTCACTTTATGTCTCGATCCAACACATTGTCACCTAGGTGACAATGTGCCAATGTTTCTATTCGCGGAGTCCACCTCCGATGGCTAAGACAAACCATCTTCTAATAGGGATGTAGACAACATAACAATCTTTACATAAATAAAGCGTCCAACTTTATTCCCTCGATTGTGGATCTTATGATTTAGACTGTCGCTTTAAGAATCGTGTCTTCCGCATATTCTGTCCATCATATGCCCAATTCTTAAAGGTTTAGACCGATAGTTTCAGACTTTTGTTTGCTTAACATACATTTAACAAATATGAACGTAAAGAGGACAAGTTTTAGTATGTATAATAAATAAATTTTTTATTGATAAAAATGTCTCCAAAAACATATTATATTTTTACTCCTTAGGACATACACGTCTAACATATATTATAATATGTTTGCTTATGTTTGATATATGATTCTTTATTGTATGTTAAAAATATCTAAAAATGCTTTATCATTGATACTTGACAAAAACCAATTAACCGGTGAGAACTACAATAGTTGGAAACGAAACCTAAACATCATCCTATCCTTTGAGAAACTAAAATTTGTGCTAACGACACCTAGTCCTCTCGACCTACGGGAGATTCCACCAATAATCAAATACAAGCATCTGATCATTGAAAAGATACTAATGATCAAGCTCGCTGCTATGTTATGGCCAGCATGAATATTGTGTTACATGTTCAACATGAGGATTATGAGACTGCTAGGCAGATCTTGGATAATCTAGAAGACATGTTTAGAGGCCAAGCCTTAACAAAGCAGCAAGGAGCACTTTGGAAACTCTTGAACTATAAGCAAAGACCGGGGACGTCTGTAAAGGACATATGATGTTGGTCATGGGTTACCTCGTTGAGGCACAAACCAATAGAGCCAAAATTGATGTTGAAACTCAGATGACTATGGTATTTGAGACTCTATCTAAGGAATTTATTCCATTTATAGTTATATTTAATTTGAGCAATAGGCAGGATATGACCTTGACAGAGTTGATGAAATAGTTACAGGAATTCAAACTACTAATTAGGGAGTCTCCTGCTAGTGGTGAGGCCAACTTGGCAGCTACTTCTGGTTCCAATCCCAACCTTGGGAATGGAAAGAAGCAACGGGTTAAGAATGAGAAGTTTTCTATTCTTGCTAATGATAAGAACAAGAAGAAAACGAAGAAGAACCTCAAGAAGCTAAAGTGCTTCTTCTACGGGAAAGTCAGGCACATCAAGAAGAATTACAAGGACTTCCTTTCCCGAGGAAGTAGGTGTGATCTTCTGTATTTATAAACTTGTTTAGTTGTGGAATCCAATGACATTTACGTCATAGATTCCGAAGCAACTAATCATGTTTGTATTTCTCTGCAGGGGTTCAAAGAAACCAGAAGTCTGCTGCATGAAGACTTTACGCTTCAGATGGATGATAGATTCTTAGTCTTAGCTGAAGTAGTGGGAGACGTCCATCTATATTTTGATAATTATAGAAATTTAATTTTGCAAGATTGTTTTTATGTTCCTAAATTTAAAGGGAATTTAATTTCTGTAGCTTGTTTATTTAAAGACTCGTATTTTGTTTCTTTTAATAATAAAGTGGTAATTCGTAAAAACAAATCTTTTTCCTATTTTGGATGGATGCAAAATAATATATATTTTTATCAAACCTAAGATGGACTTACTTCTTAATGTTGAGATGAAGGATAATAACTCTAAGAGACTTAAACTTCTCACTCTAATAATACTTATCTTTGGCATTTGCGACTTGGCCATCTTAACCTGAATAGGATTCAAAGGTTGGTAAGGGATGGACCTTTAAGTCATTCAAATGTGGAATCTATACCACAATGTGAATCTTGTTTGGAGGGTAAAATGACCAAAAGACCATTCGAGTCTAAGGGCAATAGGGCCGAAGGGGCTCTAAAACTCGTGCATAGTGATGTTTGTGAATCGATGAACATTCAGGCACGAGGAGGGAGTGAGTACTTCATCACTTTTATTGACGATTACTCAAGGTATGGGTAAGTATACCTGATGCACCACAAAAGAGAAACTTATGACAAGTTTGAGGAGTTTCTGGCTGAAGTGGAAAAGCAATTGGGTAGACCCATAAAGACACTTCGATCTGATCGAGGTGGAGAATACCTTTCTGATAAGTTCTTGTGACATTTATTAGAGAATGAGATTTTATCGCATTTGACTGTGCTGGGCACTCTACATTAGAAATGGCTTAGTGGAGAGAAGAAATAGGACTTTGTTAGTCATGGTCAGGTCTATGATGAGTTATTCATCATTGCCTTTATCCTTTTGGGGATATGCACTACAAACCGCATGTTATCTTTTGAACAATGTGCCTTCAAAATTAGTTTCTAAAACTCCTCATGAGTTGTGGACAGGCAAGAAGACATCTTTAAACCATATTCGCATATGGGGATGTCCGGCTCATGTCCTAGTTAGGGATGCGAATAAGTTGGAAGCACGTTTGGAAGTTTACGTGTTTGTAGGATATCTAAAAGGGACTAAAGGGGGTTATTTTTATAACTTAAGGAAAAATAAAGTCGTGGTTTCAACTAATGCAACTTTCCTTGAGGAAAGTTACATGAACGACTTTAAGCCTCGAAGCAAAGTGGTGCTCGAGGAGTTGGCGAGTGATTCGATCACTCTGGGGGTTTCGACTAAAACTGTTCTGATTAGTGTAAAAGAACCAAACGAGCCTGAACAACAACTTAAGGGGCTTCGGCGTAGTAGGAGGATTGGGTGTCAACCCGAGAGATATATGTTCAATGGTGAGGCCTTTTTGGCTGAACTAGATGAACATGACAAGGATCTTTATACTTATGCAGAGGCTATGAAGGATATTGATTTAAAACTCTAGACAGAGGCTATGAACACAGAGATGAAGTCTATGGAGACTAATCGGGTATGGGAGCTAATGGATTTTCCTAAAAGGGTAAAACCTATTGGGTGTAGGTGGATCTACAAGAGGAAGAGAAGAGTGGATGGAAAGGTCGAAACCTTTAAGACTAGACTAGTAACTAAGGGATACACACAAAAGGAAGGAATCGATTACGAGGAAATCCTTTCACCTGTAGTCATTCTTAAGTCCATTCGGATTCTCTTGTCCATAGCTGTCGCACTCGACTACAAGATTCGACAGATGGATGTCAAGACAGCCTTTCTAAATGTCTATCTTGATGAGTCCATTTATATAGAACAACTAAACAGGTTCAAGGTCAAGGGTCAGGAGGATAAGGTTTGTAAGCTGCTAAAGTCAATATATGGACTTAAGCAGGTTTCTCATTATTGGAACATAGGATTTGATCAAGTGATCAAGACTATGGGTTCACACAAAACGTGGACAAACAATGTGTGTACGACACATTAAGGATGGGAAGGTGGTTTTTCTATTGCTCTATGTAGACAACATTTTGCTAATTGGCAATGACATTGGGGCGTTGTCATCGGTGAAATTATGGTTGACAAAGCAGTTTGACATGAAGGACTTAGGTGAGGCTAATTTTATTCTCGGTATCCAGATCTTTCAAGATAGGAAGAACAAAATGATAGCTTTGTCTTAGGCTGACTACATAGACAAGATTCTCAAGAGGTTCACAATGCAAGATTCCTAGAAAGGTGGGCAGCCATCTAGGTCTAAAATTACTCTTTTTAAGAAAGACTCTCCAAAGTATGAGGAAAAAAGAGAATCATGAACAAGGTGCCTTATGCTTCGATAGTGGATAATCTCATGTATGCCATGCTTTGCACATAACGGGATATTTGTTATATGGTTGGGATTGCAAGTCGATTTCAGGCAGGTCAGGGACTAAACCATTGGGTTACGGTCAAACATATTTTCAACTATCTAAGAAGGACTCGAGAGTATATGCTTATGTATTCGGGTGAGGATTTAACTCCTCTAGAATACATTGATTTAGATTTTCAATCTTATCTGGATTCTAGAAGATCGACTTTAGATTTTGTGTTTACTCTAGGTGGCGGTGCCATCACTTGGAGAAGTGTTAAGCAAGATTGCAATTTGGATTCAACGATGGAGGCCGAGTCTGTAGCAACTAGTGATGCTTCGAAAGAAGCAGTATGGCTCCGCAAGTTCCTTAGGGATCTTAAGGTAGTTCCTGGTATGGATAAGGCAGTATTGCTATACTGTGATAACAGTGCGGCGATAGCTAATGCTAAGGAACAAAGATTTCACAAGAAGAGTAAGCATATTGATTGGAAGTATCATGTGATAAAGGACTTCGTAGAAGGCGAGCATGCTGCTGTGTGCAAAATCGCGTCAGAGGACAATTTAGCTGATCCATTTACGAAAACACTTACTGTGAGAGTCTTCGAGAGGCATGTGGAGGCTATGGAGATGCGAGATTTGTCATATTTACTCACTTAGTGCAAGTGGGAGATTTTTGGACATGTATGCCCTAAAGAACAAAAATGTAATATATTTTATGAGACATTTTTATCAATAAAGAATTTATTTATTATTTATATACCAAATCTTATCCTCTTTACATTCATATTTGTTGAATGTATGTTAAGCAAATAAAAGTCTGAGACTGTCAGTCTAAACCTTTAAGAATTAGGCATATGATAGACAGATTATATGGAAGACACGATTCTTAACATGATGATCTAAATCATAAGATCCACAATCGAGGAAATAAAGTTGGGCGCTTTATTCATGCAAAGATTGTTATGTTGTCTATATTCCTAACGAGATATGGTTTATCTTGGCCATCGGAGGTAGACTCTACGAATAAGAACATTGGCACATTATCATAGGTGACGATGTGTTGGATCGGGACATAAAGTGAATTAATTTAGATTAATAATTTTGTCTCGGTAAATCGATTCACTTTAGACAATCATATGTATTGTATCTTAATCTTAAAATGAATAGTGGGCCTGTTGTCTTAACTTATGTCTTTTGATGTACCAAAAGGTGACATCCATATTTTAATAGTGGTACGCATGCTGGTACATTGGAGGCATGACTCTTGATAGCGTAGACCTGTTATTCATAGATATGGAATCCACAGCTCCTCTTCAGGAGTAGTTGATATCCTCTTATATGCGTTATCCTGTAATTGGAAAACTAGAGCGCTCAACCATTTGGATACAAAGGTGTAACCGAATAGTATGCCCTCTATGGATGGTAAGTTTTCTGATGGTGAGACAATGGAACGTAAGAGAAAAATAATTAGGAAGGTAAGACAGAACTTGTCCTTAAGCCGATTATGGATAATTCTATGGGGATACGATACATTATGATATCTCATGGAGACTTAGCTATACAAGCTTTGTAATTCTATATGGTTCGAGAGTGCAAGTCTAAGCTTTTAATGGAGTAGCGTTAAAGTTAATAATTACGAAATGTATATCTGGAATATTAGGTTTCATAAATATCAGGAGCTTGAACTATATAGGTCCATCAGGTCCACTTAGCTCATAAAAATCCTGTAACGAACGACGTGCTTTTTCAATAATTGGTGACTTGTGTCAAATTATCAGATTGGCTGAAAATTTGATAGGATTAGCCATGATTTGTTATATATATATATATATATATATATATAAGTTAAAAAAAACGTAAACAATCGTTTACTTAAATGATTTAAAAAAAAGGTAATATATATATATTAATATATTATAAAATCTTATATACACATATAAGATTTGGTTCAAAACCATATATATATATGTATATATATCTAAATCTAAATTCAAAAATAAATCACATTTATTTAAGAATAGATTTTAAAAATAATCAATCAATTAATTAACTAATGCTCAGTTAAATGTGACAACATTTATCACATTACATTATGTATCACAGAGAATATTTTTCTATGTCACATTATTAATTCATGTGTGAAAAAATTAATTCAAAATTTAATAATTTCAAACTAAATATGTATAATTCATTTTATACATAAATCCAATATAGTGTTACAGAGGTGGTATTTGAAACCAATGGACCTATAACCCAAGCTCCAATAAATTTGACAATTAATTAAACTCTTTGATTAATGTGCCAAATTTATTAGTTTCAGTGTTATTCCACTAAAACCTGAAACTGAACTCTTGAGATTATAGTAAAATTACTCAAAGAAAATTAGCGAGTAGTCCATTGATATAATCATTACATATAAGTCAGTCGTCCATAAATAGTTCATAATAAGAGCTAGGTTCAATATCCGTTCACCTCTCTTATTACATCTTTATTCTTGAGTTTCAATAATTCTCTAATGAACAGTTAATTTATAATCTTATTATGAACGAGCGCTCTATTGTTCAAACCTCGAATTATCACTCAAGAGAACTATTTTTCTAACTTCCATAGGGAAGGAATGGATTCCTTATCTGTATAATATTATTCCCAGCCATTTATTACATTATGTTTCTAAGATGCTAAGTTATAATTTGTGCTTAGATAAATCTTACCATACAAGTTAAAAAACATAATATCATAAATAGGAGTCTAATAAATACTCAGGATTAAGACTATCAAATATATGATCATTATAGTGATAAATTTGAATACTCTATTTGTAACAGATGATTATTAATGATTCATAATTTATCTAGTCCAGTCATATATAATCTCATTATATAAAGTACCTCCAATCCAATGTCTCTACATTAATAGCTCGGATAATGACTATTTCATTTTAAATGAGATTAAACCGTACTTGTAATATTTAATTAAAGATCCCAAACTTTAATTAATTATTACAGACTATTTAGATTATTATCTATAAATTTTATCCCTAAGCATACAACATTTATATGCTAAATTTATAGTCACATAAATAATCATGGAATTTTATCGATGTTTATAAATATATTCATAACACATATAAGCAACCAAAATAATTATAAATGTCACTTTATTTATTTATTAACAATATATATAATGTCACAGCTTTTAGGGTACTAAACCCAACAAGATATAGGTAAGGTGCTCACTCAATAGGGAAGGCCGATGAGTCTTTTAGTGAGAAGGTTAGTGAGCCTCGACAAAAGTAGAGCATCTATGAGCAAGAATTGTTTGTTATCGTGCAAGCTCTCTACCATTGGGAGCATTACTTGATTTTAGAGGAGTTTGTGCTTCATAGTGATCATCAAGCTTTGCGGTATGTCAACTCACAAAAGACCATTACTTGAATATATGCTAGGTGGTTCTTATACCTCCAAAGTTCGCTTTTGTGATCAAGCACAAATCGGGCAAGTTGAACAAAGTTGCGGACGCCTTGAGTCATAATGCTCGTGTACTTACCACTTTTGTGAGTTGAAGTTACTAGTCTCGAGAGTTTACAAGATCAGTATGAAGACGATGATGGTTTTGGTGATATATGGCAGCAGTGTACTAAAGAAGAGAGGGTGGCTGACTGCAACATACACCATGGCTTTTTTTTCAATGGGAACCAACAATGCATACCCCAGCCGTTGCTTCGGGAGCTTTTGATCTGAAAACTCCATACAGGGGGTTTAACGGCTCACCCAAAGAGGGACCGCACCATCGAGCTCTTGCGAGAGCGCTTCCTATAGCCTCGCATGAGAAAGAAAATCACTAGCATGTTCAGTGGCGTGCAATTTCCCAGCATGTTAAACGGCATGTTCAGAACATGGGGCTCTATATGCCTCTGTCCATTCTAGACAAATATTTGGGAAGATCTAAGCATTGATTTCATCGTGGGCTGGCTAAAGACACCTTGCCACATGGACTCTATGATGGTGGTTGTTGACTATTTTTCGAAAATGGTGCATTTTATAGCGTGCAAGAAAATAAGCAGATGCTATCCATATGGCCCGATCATTCTTCAAATAGATTGTCGACTCTATAGGGTTCCCAAAACTATTACTTCAGATCAGGACATTAAGTTTATGAGCCATTTTTGGTGGGAGTTGTGAAAGCGATTCTGACACTTCACTCCAATTTAGTAGCACAGCCCACCCCCAAATCGATACGGCAAAACAGAAGTGGTGAATCGGACATTAGGGAATATGGTTCAATGCCTTGCATCTAGTTGACCAAAACAATGGGAGTTAGCCCTTGCTCAAGCTGAATTTGTCTTCAACAATGGCAAGAATCGGTCCATTGATAAGAGTCCCTTTGCCACTATGCTATACAAAACTCTCTAATTACACCGTAGATCTACTGCAGCTTCCAAAATTCAAGTGCCGATCAACTGTCGACCATGCTGATTTTGTGGTCCACATGCATTAAGAGGTCAAGGAGAGCTTAGCTAGAGCCAACTCCAAATGCAAAGATGCTGCCGACCAACATCACCACTAGAAGTTGTTCACTAAGTGTGATCGTGCACGATTCATCTTCAAAGGAGTCGTTTGCTCACATGATTCAACCATAAGATTTGACACAAAAAGTTTGATCTGTACAAGGTACTTACGAAGATCAATGACAATGCATATGTGATTGACCTTCCACCAGACCTGCAAGTTTCTTTCACTTTCAATGTTGTAGAGTTGTTTGAATACTTCCCGCCGGCCGCTGCTCCTACCTTTGCTTTGGAAAATCCAAACTCGAATTCTCTCGCATAGGAGGGCAATAATGCAGAGGCTTTAAATATTGAATTAGCTCGAGTAGTCTTGTGCATTGTTTATTGTCGTTTATTAGCATGATGTGTTGAAGATGGTCGTTTTATACTTTATATGTCGTATGTTTTGTTTATGTTATTATTCTTTGAGTTTGTAAGTTGGAGTGTTTAATCGCTCTCATTGTGAGACTTGTATATCAGTTATTAGCTATAAATAGCTGAAGATGTCAGAAATTAAGAGCTAATGAATGAAGTTTATACCCACAGTTGAGCTATAGTGATTCCAAAGGATATTCCTTGTTTTTAGGGATGGGATCGTGAGTCCTTATCCTATGGTCTAAGCTAGAGAAAACACACCATATGCCTCTTAATTTTAATTATTTCTTTACTTGTTTGTTTTAAAAGCTACAAATGTATTATTTGAATTTGAAAATTTGTTTCAATATTAACCATTACTGACTTTTTGGCATAGAAAAACATAAAGATAAGACAAAAATACTCTTAATTAGATAGAATTTGTTTTTCAAATAAATTCTTAAAAAATATTTTAACATTTAAAAATCATAAAAATTAAGATCTTTTTTTAATAAAACTAATGTTTTGCCTTTATGATTTTTTTATGTTTTTAAATTTATAAAATATTTTTATAACTATTTAAGAGTAGTGATGTTATTTTTTTATTTTTTTATTTATAAAAATAAAATTGAAATAATTTTTTTAATTCAAAATATATTTTTCTAGTTAGTAGACAGATTAAAAAATAGATAAGATGAAAAAGTATAATTATATAATTAAGCCATAAGGGTGGAAAAATCCCAAGACAGAAAGGGTATTTGCGTAAATTCGGATAAGCCCAAGACACATGACCGGCTAAACCCAAGGCCCAAGATGTTATGTTCCTTTCAAGGGTCCAATAACAACGGACGGTGGAGATGAAGCATCAACGGCGAGATCATCACGGCGGGAAGGAGGGGAAATCGGAGAGCGAATTGGCGGGAACAAATCCATCGCATATAAAAACAGCCACTGAAAATCTCCAATTTTTATAAATCTCTTTTCTTTCTCTTTTTTCGTAGAGAGCTTTTTTCCTGAGTCGGAACTCGGAAGGTATTCGAAAATGGGGAAGAGGAAGAAATCTAGGGTTTCTGAGGAACGAGAGCCAGAAGAAGTAGATGTAGAAGAAGAAGAAGATCATAGAGAAGAGCAAGAAGATGACGATCGCACTCCACCTTCTTCCGCTGCGAAAAGCCTCTATGAGGTACGATCAGATTTTCTATTTTTTATTTTCAAATTTTTTGTTATCTGTTTGATCTGGGTTCTAATTTCTTTTGAGGTCGAAGATTTGGAGTTATTTGGATATTTATTTGAAACAAAATTGAGTAGGTGTAATGTGTTTTTAATTCAGATGAAAGTGGAGTTTAAAGTTCATGTTTTGAGATTCAAATCAAAGAAATTCCTTGTCAATAATGTCAGATTCATTTGATAAATGTGACGTTTAAGTGTGATTATAGGTTGCTTTTTACATTTTTTTGGGTGTATTTTCTTCTATCAACGAACAAGAGTTCTAGTCTAGTATTGTTATGATTTGACTCGAATGCTACTCCAGATTCCATCCAGTGTTTTCCTTTCCATTTGTCTGAATTTACTGCAAAAACATATTAGGGTTTATCTTGGGTCCTCCTTGAATGACATTTTTTTGGATGTAATAATGACTTAAAAAATGTGTAAGACTGGTCCATACTAAGTTCTTTTGAAGTCATTGTTATATATAGCTAACGCCATTGGACTTTAAACAATGGGTTTTCTTAGAGCTTGACTATTTGGTCGACCCACTTCTGTTAATCACTACTGTTGGAATTTTGGCTCTTATTTGTAGTGATAATTATGTGTCTCATGATCGGGGAGATTTGATATTTTTGGCTTGGATGAGATTTTTCCATACTTGCAATGGCAGGATCAGTTCCTAGTTCAAATTTGATACAAATCTATATTTTTTGGGAATTGGTTGCAATGTTTTCTTATCTATTACTAACTAAAGTATTTTTCAAACATTCTATTCTTGCCTCTTTGCTTGCGATGTTGTTCTTTTGTCGTGGTAAAACTAAGCAATTTGGTGGTTCACCCTTTTTTATCTATAGTAAGGCTGCATTTGCCTTTTACCTATGGGGAAATTTAATCTATTTTTGCATGATGGTTGCTTTTTCTTTCACTTTTTTATTTTTTGTCTTCTTCTACTCTGTTTTGATTACTAAACGTAATTACAAATTTGCAAGGTTGTAATATGTGAAATGTATGTTGTGTTTGGCTGAGCTTAATGATAATGACCAGTTGCTATGGGATGTGCTTGCCTCTTTCATCTCTCCTGACATTGTTACTCTTTTCTTTGCTGTTATTGAATATCGACATCCTAATTAAGTATTTATGTTTTAGATGAATCTCTCATTTCTTGTAGGTTCTGGGCGTGGAGAAATCAGCTACTCAACAAGAAATAAAGAAAGCATACTACAAGTTGGCTTTACGACTCCATCCTGATAAAAATCCTGGTGACGAGGTAAAAGTTCATTCTAGTTATGTAAGTTTTCTTTTGATGTTCGTATGTTTTTGTTGTTTCCTGATGTAATCTATGGCGTTATCTTCCTGTAGGAGGCCAAAGAAAAATTTCAGCAACTGCAAAAGGTGATAGCAATTCTTGGAGATGAGGAGAAACGCGCAGTCTATGACCAGACTGGTTGTGTAGATGATGCTGTAAGATTTATTTTAGATTTTCTGATTTTACAAGCTGTTATTCTGCTTAGAGCTTTTGGATAGTCCATGGTGATGGAAAGTTAGTCTTCTATAATTCACACATTGCTACTTCATCTCGAAAGTTGTTGCTATCACAAGCCTCTCGTCTTTTTTTTTTTTTTTTTTTTCAAATTGCTCCTGTCACCAAAACTTACCAGTTTTCCCTAATGGCCAGGATCTTGCTGGTGAAGTTGTTCAGAATCTACATGAATTTTTCCGAGCCATGTATAAAAAGGTTAATGCATCCTGCTCTATCTTATTTATTTTTTATTTTTTATTTTTTTGAGGGTTGCTCTATCAACTGGATATACATCTCTCTCTCTCTCTCTCTCTCTCTCTCTCTTTGATGCTTATTGTAAAACTGCATGTCAATTGCAGGTAACTGAAGCCGATATTGAAGAGTTTGAAGCAAACTACAGAGGATCTGATTCAGAAAAGAAAGATTTGATTGATTTGTACAAGCAGTGTAAGGGCAATATGTATAGGTATGTATGAATGAGCATTGCTTTTTTTTTTTTTTTGCCCCCTTCTCCCAAAGGCAGAGGAGTTCTATAATTAAAGGTTTTCTTTTCCCCTGTGTAGGCTCTTTTGTTCAATGCTCTGTTCAGATCCTAAGCTAGATTCGCACCGATTCAAGGACACTCTTGATCAGGCAATAGCCGCAGGTTTGAATCTCTACTGGTTTTGCATTTCACTTGGAATTTTTTGAGAGCTGGGGGTTGAGGAAGGAAAGGGAAATAATAACGACCATCTTATGCCATAAATCTCCATCTAACTACCTTAATTTTATCAAATACTCATGGTAGTCTTATTTTGATAAACTTTTCAAGAATGAAAACGTGCATTCGCTAATTAATTACATCTCAAGGGTTCCATGACATTAGAAAATAAACTTTGTACCTTTTAGCTCTGACAAGTCATATTTGATACAAATGCATTTTTGGCTATCTTCTATGTTTCTAACCTCTGTCCCTTACAGGTGAGCTAAAATCAACCAAAGCATACCAAAAATGGGCGAAAAAAATATCGGAAACAAAACCTCCGACCAGCCCCTTAAGGAGAAAGGTCAAGTGAGTACTTTTCTTTTCTTCTTCTTCTTCTTCTTCTTCTTTTTTAAACAATGCTTTAGTTATTCTTCCGAGCTGAATGTCAATACATACAATTGTTGATATTAAACTTTCCGTCAAAAATTGCTGATATTAAACCTATTACAGGTCAAGTAAACAGCCAGAATCAGATCTGTATGCAGTCATATCTCAGCGCCGAGAGCAAAGGAAAGACAGGTTTGATTCCTTGTTCTCATCTCTTGTTTCCAAGTATGGTGGGGGTGGTCCTCCTTCAGAGCCTAGTGAAGAAGAATTTGAGGCTGTGCAAAAGAAGCTCGAAAAACGCAGGCACTCTCAGAAGTCAAAGCAAAAGTCTTGATGGCCCAATGGGGTTCTGATCTTTAATTGGATTTATGTATAAATTTTTGCGTCCATGAATGAACTCATTTACATGCCTTGTTTAGGATTATGAAAACGTGATTGCAAACTCTATATATCACTCTATGCATCACTTGCCTTATTTATTCATGGTTTTAAATGCATTTCCCTCGTGCCTCTTTGTGTAGAAGCAAAAAAATAATTCTTTTTAAAAAATATAAAAACCAGAATATATGACTTGGAGGGTAGGGTAGGGGTTATGAAAAACCTCTCTTTAAGAATGTAAATGTTGGCAACCCGACAAGGAATATTGCTCCTTATTTTTCTAATTGACTAAATGTGAAGTTTGAGCATGGGGGTGTATTCAGATACCTTTATTTGTTGTAATGGCTATTTATAAGAATAACCGATAAATTTCATTTTCAATCAACCGTTAAAAACATTTTGATAAAAACCTTTTTCAAGGCCAAATCATTTGAAACTAGGTTATCAAAGAAAGGGGTAGAAGTCTTACATCGATACTCGTGTCGGTGTTTCACATCGTAATCTTGGTCGGCTATACGTTAGCTCTGCGGAACTACAAACGACCCTAAATAAAACTAGGTCTATCTATCTAATTTAAGATTTCCTACGTTGTTATTCCATTTCATGATGTCCTAGTGTGCCATTTGTATCTTTAAAATCATTTTATAAAGTTGGGGTTTCAATCGGGGTTTAAAACAATGAAAATGGGTGAAAATCATAAATTTTCTCCTTGTTCGGTCGGCCTGTCGGTCACCTTGGTTCGGCCGACCGAACTGCACTGGCCGAACTGTGCAGTTCGACCGGCCAGAGAACAGGTCCGGTCGGGCGAACATTCTCCAAGTTTGGCCTGTTGGACGGATGAATTCGGCCTGTCGATCCTTTGAATCCAGCCTGCCGAACACGATGTTCGGCCTGCCGAACTCAAAAAACTCAGAATTTTTAGCCATTGGTTTTGGGTTTTTCAAAACCTAAATCTTGATTTCAACCTATTTTTTTCAATTCTCAAGCATGGAAAAAAATCATAGATGATAGAAAAACATAATAAGACACTTTTAAACTCATTTAAACAAGATTTGAGCACAAAATCCAAGAAAATCCAAAAATAGAGAAAAATGAAAAATCTTGATTCGAATATGTTTTTCTTTAAACAAAGCGTATATCCTAGTTGTTTTAAGTTCTTTTAACTAAAATCAAGGGTTTTCTAAGCTCGAATAAACTTAGATTTCAAAAATGCATGAAAAATTAAAAATTTGAAAAAGTTTAGAAATTTCAAAACTAACCTCAAATCCATGCTTCAAATCACGTTTTTGGTTGGTCAATCATGCTCCCGAGCCTTCAATCCACCAAAACCCGAAGCTTGAGCTTGATTGGAATTAAAATTTTGAGAGAAAAATGAGAGAAAAGGAGAGAGAGACCGAGAGAGAGAAAGAGGCACTTGGGAGAGAAAGAGAGAGTGAGGGTGAGAGTGAAGGAGAGTGAAAGAGAGAGTGAGGGATTAAATAGAGAGAAATATGAGCGGTTTTACTGTGTGAAAACTGTGTGCCGCCCACTATTTTGTAAAATGGTTATTCTGACAAATCAATTTGTTTAAAACTTTAAAATAGCAAAATTTAGAATAATTTGAAGTAATTTAAATTACAGAAATAATCAAAATAACACTAATTGGGAAAATTCAATAAAAGATCAAATTAAGTTTAAAATATTCATTATGACACACTAATCCACCATTTTACATTCTAATACCATTAACTTAATTTCGGGGCGTTACAACTCTCCACCCCTAAAGAAATTTCGCCCTCGAAATTTACAAATCAATTTAGAAACAAAACAGATGCAGATACAACTCCTGCATGCTCGACTCTAACTCTCAAGTGGCTTCATCAACCCCGTGATGCTGCCACACGACCTTAACTAACGGTATATCTCGACGATGCAAACTGATCACTTTCTGATCGATAATCTGAATCGGCACTTCCTCGTATGTCGTGTCTTTCGGAACCTGCACATCACGAAATGAAACTATTTTACTCTGCTCAGGTGGACACTTCCTAAGCATCGACACGTGGAACACATCATGAACATGAGATAATTCAAGGGGAAGGTCAAGCCGATAAGCAACCACACTAACACGTTGAGTGATCTCAAACGGTCCAACATACCTCGGCGCAAGCTCCACTCACTCCGAAACGCATAATACCTTTACGAGGCGATACTTTCAAGAGAATAAAATCCCCTATCGTAAATTCCAAGGGTCAACGTCTTCTATCCACATAACTCTTCTGTCGACTCTGAGCTGCCCTCAATCGATCTCGAATTACGACGACTTTCTCGTTGCTATCACAAATCTCATCTGGCCCAAGAATAATCCTGTCTTCTGGTTCCGCTCAACACACCGATGACCTACACGGTTGTCCGTACAACGCCTCAAACGGTGCCATACCAATACTTGCTTAATGGCTATTATTGTACGCGAATTTTGCCAAATGCAAATATTTTTTTCAATTCCCGTCAACGTCTAACGCACAAGCACGCAACATGTCCTCAAGGATCTGAATAACCCTCTTAGACTACCCATCGGTCTGAGGATGAAACACCATACTGAAGTTCAAATCCATGCCTAAAGCCTCCTGAAAGCTCCTCTAGTACTTAGCATTAAACCTGGTGTCTCGATCAGATGTGATGGACAAAGAAACTCCATGCAATATCACTATGTTCTACAGATACAACTCCCCGAGAACTTTCCTCGAACATGTCGACCTAAACGGAATGAAATGCGTCCATTTTGTCAACTTGTCGACCACGACCCAAACTGCATCGTGCCACTGCTTCGTCCTTGGCAAACCGGTTAGAAAATCCATCGTCACATGCTCCAATTTCTACCCTAGAATAGGAAGCGGTTGAAACTGACCTGCAGGCTTCTGATGCTCGACTTTCACCTGGAGACACGTCGTACACTTGGCCACGTACTCTCGAACATCCTTCTTCATACCTCTCCACCAATATTGCCTCTTTAGATCACGATACATCTTCGTGCTTCCCAGATGAATGGCGAACTGAGACCTATAGGCTTCGTCCATAACGGCTTTCGTCACATCTGTGATTGTTGAAATTGCGAGACGCTCTCGGAAATACAACGATCCATCTGCATGTACTTTCTATTCTTCAAATTGCTCTCCGTTCTGAATCTGCATCCAAATCCCCTGCAGATGCTGGTCCTGCCACTGATTCTGTTTTACCATCTGAACAAGAGCTAGGGTTGCTTCCATATGGTACACCGAAACTCGATCATAGTCTTTATAATACTGTAGTCCATACTCGCTCACTGTCGCATCCCTGTTCCAATCCTCAAGAGCCAAACAAGCTAGAATCCCTGAAGACTTCTTGCTAAACGCATCCGCGACCACATTAGCTTTCCTAGGATGGTACTGCAACGCGAAATCATAATCCTCCATATATTCCATCCATCTTCGCTGCCTCAAGTTAAGATCCCTTTGAGTGAACAGATACCTCAAACTCTTGTGATCGGAGAAAACCTGGAATGTCGCCCTACACAAATAACATCTCTAAATTTTCAGCGTGTGAATCACCGCTGCGAGCTCCAAGTCATGAGTAGGATAATTCCGCTCGTGAAGTCGTAGCTGTCTCAATCCATACGCCACCACGCGTCCATGCTGCATCAACACACATCTAAGTCCGCGTCCTGAAGCATCTGTGTAAACCTCGTACGGCTCGTCACTGCTGGGAATGACCAATATTGGGGCTGAAGTCAACCAGTTCTTCAATTCCTGAAAAGCGAACTCACATTCTTCATCCCACTCAAACCTAACGTTTTTCCTGATCAATCTTGTCAACGACGCTGCGATCTTCGAGAAATCTGTTACAAATTTCCTGTAATAACCTACAAGACCTAAAAAGCTACGGATTTCTACTACATTCCTTGGTCGTTCCCATTCCACTATGGCTTCAATCTTGGATGGATCCACAGAAATGCCATGCTCGAAGATGACATGACCTAGAAACTTAACTTCTGTTAACCAAAACTTGCACTTTTTTTTTTGGCATACAACTGGTGCTCCCGTAGAGTCTAAAGCACGATCCTGAGATGCTGCTCATGCTCCTCCCAAGTCTTAGAATACACTAGAATATCATCAATGAACACGATCACAAACTGATCTAGGTAAGGCCTGAATATCCTGTTCATCAAATCCATGAAAGCTGCCGGAGTATTTGTTAATCCAAATGGCATCACCAAAAACTCAAAGTGTCCATATCAGGTCCTGAAAGCTGTCTTGGGAATATCTTCTTCCTTTATCCTAAGCTGATGGTACCCTGAGCGCAAATCAATCTTTGAGAAGTACTGCGAACCTCTCAATTGATCAAACAACTTATCGATCCTGGGCAAAGGATACTTATTCTTCACTGTGACACGATTCAGCTGTCGATAATCTATACACAATCTGAGAGTCCCATCATGTTTCTTAGCAAACAAAACCGGTGCTCCCCACGGTGACGTACTATTCTGAATATATCCTTTATCAGCAAGCTCCTAAAGTTACTTTCTCAATTCTTTCATTTCTGCCAACGCCATCCGATAAGGTGCTACTGAAATCGGTGCTGTACCTGGAAGCAGCTCAATACCAAACTCGATCTCCCGATGCGGTGGTAATCTTGGCAACTTGTCGGGGAAGACATCCTCGTACTCATCAACCACCAGTATCGCTACATTTCTTTTCGAAGCATAGGGCTCACCTTCCAGACTTGCAAGAAAAGCATGACAAACCAGATTCTTTTGCCCTCTAATACATGTCTTCATGAGACGCTCACTCATTAACCGATCACCACCACCTTAGTAAGTGATCATCGTCCCCCTATCAGACATTAAGGTCACTTTTCTAAGCTAGCAATTTACAACTGCATTATACCTAGACAACCAGTCCATCCCTAGGATTACATCATATGAGCTCATAGAGAGTACAATCAAATCACTTTTCAAGATCTCATCCCCAATCTTGATTTTACAAGCTTTACATATACAGTTTACACACACCCGTCCCAAGGGAGAAGCTATAACTAGGGGTTCTTTAAACTCTTCTATCTCTAGTCCCAAGGCATGTACAAAAGAGCTCGAAATGAGAGAATGAGTGGCACCTGTATCAAATAAAACGTGAGCTAGGGATTGGGAAACTAGGATCGTACCATCGACAACCGCATTACTAGTCTGGGCATTTGAGCCTCCTGTTGCCATTGCATGAACCTGAACTGATGCCTTTCCTTTTCCTCTACCAACATTGCTAGGTCCTGGATTATTCGGCCGATGCTCCTGTGACGGAGACGACTGCACACTAGCTGTACTCGGTGCTCGATACTGAGGGACGTTACGTTGGAAGTTCTATGGCTGCTGCCCTTGCGCTGAATATGATAGCTGCTGAGGAGAAAACTGAGGAAACTACAACTGCAGAAATTACTGAGGTGGAGGTAGGGTATGAGGCTGAGGCTGACAACTGACACCTTTTTTCCAGTCTGAGATCCTAGACGGGCACTCATGATCGGACAATTCCTCTTGATGTGTTATGGTTGCTGGCAATAATGACAATGAAAGCTGTAGGGATTACTACGCCCGCTGCTTGATGAACTGCTGCTATCACTATTCACGCCACCCTGCTTGTTCTTTCTTAGGAGTTGGACGACTATTGGTGTTCTTCCTACCGCTCCTCTATGGCCCTCCTAATGCTTTTGCTCGATCCTCACAACACAACGCATAATCATTTTCCACTGATATTGCTGATGACACAAGCTCTCTAAAACTCTTGAGTCGTAGAGCAACCACCTGTCATTGAATAGGAGCCTTGAGTCCTTCCTGAAACTTTATACATTTCTCATATTCCGATGCCACTGTTGATGGAGTAAACCTAGCCAACTCATTAAACCTTGCCTCATACTCTCAAACTGATAAATCACCCTGCTGCAACCTATAGAATTCAGCCGCCTTTTGGTCTATATACCCTTGCAAAAAATACCGGTCATAGAACAGCTCCTCGAACCTGTCCCAACTGATGTTACCATTACGTTCCAAACGCTTAGCTTGCTTCCACCAAGTATTAACGCCACCCTCGAACTTATATGCAACAAATTCCACACAATACTCATTTGGCACACCAAGGGTATCCAAGTGCTTCACGATCGAGTCTAGCCAATATTCTGCCAATTACGGGTCCCCATTTCCATCAAAAGTCGGTATAGATGCAGCCAAAATTCTTTAAAATATGAATGCCGACGACTAACATCAGAATCCTCCGGTCTGGCCCTAGCTGCCATCTGTCAGAATATAGCAAACATAGACCTCATCATACTCTCATGCTTTCCAAACTCGACGTCAGGTGTCGAACGACATCTAGGTGCCATTCTCTCACTTCTGAAAACAAAATTTAGACTATCAGTAGTATTTCATTGTCATACTTATGTGTGCACAATTCCCAAGGTTCATAACCTTGAGCTCTGATACCATTCTGTCAAGCCACAGAGTACGGGAGGTGACGTGACGGTTTATTTAGATTAATTAAATGAGAATTTAGTTAAAAACAAGAGTTTAAGGGTTTAAATTAAATATGAAAACGTGAAAAATCTAAAACCTTTTTAAACAGGCATTTTTGATAATTAAACAAGCATATTCATCAAACAAATAATAAGAAAATAGCAAAGTAATAAGACAAACGAGAATGGGTCCCACTAACCTACATATTGTGCACACACATAATATTGACAATATTACAATACATCCACAGTCCAAACAAAAAAAGAAAATTAAAATGTTACATGCCTTGATTTAATAAATAATAATAACCTACTAAAATTCCCCTACTGCTCCTGAGTTCTGTCTGAAGAATCCTCCCTGAACCTAAGCGAAAATCCATCTAGAGGGGGGAAAAGTTTGAAAACAAATAAAATGTGAGCGAAAGGCTCAGTAGGACTATATTTTAAGAAATAGTAATTTAAAAGGAAATATCCTTATTCAAGAAATTATTTAAGAGAAAACTTGAATAAACAAATTTAAATAAAACTATTCTTACCCAAAATAGTTTATTGGTCGACCAGAAAGATCATCAATTTCTTTTCCTAGGCAAACCATATGAATAACACCACCGTAGTGGCCCAGTTGGTTTTTGAGACCTGCTCCCAAGGTCGATCGCTACACGACCCGATCTCTGATATAGCATCATGCCTTTATATTCATTTTCATCATTATTCAAAACCCATTTACCAGGTGTTATCAATTACATTCATTATGAAGTTCATTATAAAGTTCATCTCAATTCGCGGATTATAAGAATAACCGATAAATTTCATTTTCAATCAACCGTTAAAAACATTTTGATAAAAACCCTTTTCAAGGCCAAATCATTTGAAACTGGGTTATCAAAGAAAGAGGGGTAGAAGTCCTACCTCGATACTCGTGCTGGTGCCCCACACTGTAATCCCGGTCCGCTATACGTTGCTTCGTAGAACCACGAACGACCCTGAATAAAACTAGGTCTATCAGTATTTAATTTAAGATTTCCTACGTTGCTATGCCATTTCATGATGTCCTAGTGTGCCATTTGTATCTTTAAAATCATTTTATAAAATTGGGGTTTCAATCGGGGTTCAAAACAGTGAAAATGGGTGAAAATCACAAATTTTCTCCTTGTTCGATCGGCCTACCGGTCACCCTGGTTCGGCTGGCCGAACTGTGCAGTTCGACCGGCTAGAGAACAGGTCTGGTTGGCCGAACATTCTCCAGGTTTGGCCCGTCAGACGGATGAATCTAGCCTGTCGATCCTTTGAATCCGGCCTGCCGAACACGAAGTTCGGCCTGCCAAACTAGAAAAACTCAGAATTTTCAGCCACGGTTTTGGGTCTCCCAAAAACCAAATCTTGATTCAACCTGTTTTTCTCAATTCTCAAGCATGGAAAACAATCATAGATGATAGAAAAACGTAATAGGACACTTTTAAACTCATTTAAGCAAGATTTGAGCACAAAATCCAAGAAAATCTAAAAATAGAGAAAAATAGAGAAAAATGAAAAATCTTGATTTGAATATGTTTTTCTTCAAACAAAGCGTAGATCCTAGTTGTTTTAAGTTCCTTTAACTAAAATCAAGGGTTTTCTAAGTTCGAATAAACTTAGATTTCAAAAATACATGAAAAATTAAAATTTGAAAAGTTTAGAAATTTCAAAACTAACCTCAAATCCAAGTTTCAAATCACGTTTTTGATTGGTCAATCACGCTCCCGAGCCTTCAATCCACCAAAACCCGAAGCTTGAGCTTGATTCGAATTAAAATTTTGAGAGAAAAATGAGAGAAAAGGAGAGAAAGACCGAGAGAGAGAAAGAGGCACTCGGGAGAGAGAGAGAGAGTGAGGGTGAGAGTGAAGGAGAGTAAAAGAGAGAGTGAGGGATTAAATAGAGAGAAATGTGAGCGATTTTACTGTGCGAAAACCGTGTGCTACCCACTGTTTTGTAAAATGGTTATTCTGACAAATCAATTTGTTTAAAACTTCAAAATAGCAAAATTTAGAATAATTTGAAGGAATTTAAATTACAGAAATAATCAAAATAACACTAATTGGGAAAATTCAATAAAAGATCAAATTAAGTTTAAAATATTCATTATGGCACACTAATCCACCATTTTACATTCTAATATCATTAAATTAATTTCGGGGCATTACAAAAATACAATTTTAAAGGAGTGAAAATCCAAATATTATGAACTTCATAAACTAAATTAAAAGAAAAGAAAAAAATATGGGTTGGCCGGCTATCTTTGTCTCTCTTGGTGGCTCTGTCCTTGCTCTTAAACAAAATTAAGGTTCCCTTGCAAAAAGTTTCATGTCTGCTGTTGAGGTGTTGAGATCCCCGACCGGAGCTTGGCGGGTATCTCGAACGTATTGCCGGGGAGGTTGCTCGGGGAGCCTCCACGCGGATTTACCTCTCGCAGGAGGAGTGCGTCCCTTGGGAGTCAAACCTATATCCACTTGAATAAGAGGGTCTTAGGGCCTATCCCAAGTACCAATCCACTCTTGGGCGTTTATATGTTGAGGTGTTGAGATCCCTGGCCAGAGCCTGGCGGGCACCTTGAACGTATTGCCGGGGAGGCTGCTCGGGGAACCTTCATGCGGATTTGCCTCCTGCGGGGGGAGCGCGTCCCCTGGGAGTCGAACCCGTATCCTCTTGAATAAGAGGGCCTTGAGGTGTCCCCTAGGTACCAATCCATCTTGCTCGGGGAGCCTCCACGCGGATTTGCCTCCTGCGGGGGGAGCACGTCCCCTAGGAATCGAACCCGTATCCTCTTGATTAAGAGGGTCTTAGGGTGTCCCCCGGTACCAATCCATCTTGCTCGGGGATCCTCCTACACGGATTTGCCTCCCGCGGGGGGAGCGCGTCCCCTGGGAGTCGAACTTGTATCCTCTTGAATAAAAAGGTCTTAGGGTGTCCCCTAGGTACCAATCCATCCCTCTTATTTAAGAGGATACGGGTTCGACTCCCAGGCGACGCGCTCCCCCCGCGGGAGGCAAATCCACGTGGAGGCTCCCCGAGCAGCCTACCCAACAATACGTTCAAGGTGCCTGCTAGGCTCCGACCGGGGATCTCAACACCTCAACATCTCCATGACTGGTTATGACAGCAAACTGCAACCAGAAACTGCATTACATGACCTATTTTTACATAGCAGCATCCCAATCCAGATGGCCCAATGGATTTTGTTGTCGATTTTAGTCTAATATTTTTATTTATTAAATTAGTCTTGTTGAGTAAGATTATAAGAGTTTGGTGTTTCATGTTGTTAGAAAGAAGGTTCCATGATGTTGGAGAATAGGTCATAATATTTAAATTGGGTATGTCAGAACACTAATTTCATTGATATATTTCTATTAAGCGCAAGACTTTGTTGCACGTGCATATAACAATAAAACCAAAACTTCTTTGCCCAAAACGGTCCTGTAGTCTGATTTGTATTAAGGGTTATGTCTTATATAATAACGTAAGTATATTTATATTTTACTTATGTTGGAATGGATTTTTTTTTTAAAAAATAAAAGTTCTCTAGGGTGCAAAATACGTCCATGTTTTTTCTCCTCCTTTTACATTGTCGTGTCCCTTACTTAAACTGGTTGGATCGGGGCCAAAAGAAAAAAACAAAGAAAAAAGTGAGGCTATGCTAGATTCAAAAAGGAAAAAAAAAAAAATCAATTTTACAAAAGATCTTCGAAAGTATTAGTGACAATATGGATCTTTAGCATTTACTTTTAAATAGTATGATATCGCAGTTTGTACTAGTTAATGGGTGAATTTGAGGGTTTTTTCCTTGCCATTTTCTAGGGGGAAAAAGGTTGTATTTTAAAATTATTGGTTAAGATAACCTTAAGAAAAATAAAAAGGGCATATTATTATATTATTATTATATACGGTCTGGGCATATGGTACTGACTTTATATTAAAAAAAAAATGAAACTATCACAATTTAAACTCTAATGCTCATACATATACTCACACACCCAACCATCTAATCCAGCCTCAATTAGTGGTGGCGCATAAAACTTGTATTCCAAGTAACACAAGTGTGGGCAATGGGACCTTAACGAACGAACAAAAACAAAAAAGTGTGGGCAAATTTGACCAATTCAAAAAGCACATTATGCACTGGCCGATCCCTGCTGCAAACTCCCTTGCTTGTACAAGGAAAAAAAAAAGGTTAATCAAAAAGTTTGAAAAGAAATGGACCATGTCTCATTTGGCTTTTGAGTTCTTTCTTGCCCCACCTCTTTGCAGGGAGGTATCGTCATGAGCATGAGATCCATCCACTTGTCGACAGCTTATAAGGTTGTTCAACATTCAAACCGTCGACCTTTTTCTTTTTCTTGTTTTTTTTTTTGTCCATTTAGGCATTTCTTTTAGTGCCAAATCCTCATCCTTGCTGAAAAACATTGATATTTTGTCTTATGAGAAGTTCAGATTTTCTCCTCTAATAGCAGCCACCCACGTATTGTAACTCATGTCTTTGTCTGAAAAGAGGGCATGTCTTTTTCTCCAAAGAAACGTGTTTGCTATTATTTTGGTCCTTTGCCTTAAGTTATGTCATTACTTACTCAAATTACACGTCTAGAACCAAAGTCATTAACTACAATAGTCACATTATACCTCTTCTTTTTTGACGTTATTATTAAGTTGTCATTGTTGACTATTTGGATGTTTTATATGTTTTTTATATTCCTTTTTTCTTAATTTAAAAGTTCTTACACATATATATATGCATATATGTATGTATAATTATTTTCAAGCTCATACATACTTGTTCAAGATAAATTGTGCTATGTATCTAGCAATTCAATTAACATAATATACACGGGATTGTAGTAATTGATCTCTAAAATTAATGGAACCACATCCAGTTTTTAATTTTTTCGATGTTTAGATTCAGAGTTCGAATTTTCCACGTTAAAACGTTCCAACTAAAAGTAGTAGTATTTACTTTGAAAAAAAATTGTACAGTTGAGTATAAAGAACAATGTTACAAATAGAGAATGCTATTTTGTATACAATATAAATTTATTGTTTTTCTTCATCAAGAACTTGATCTCTAAAATTATTCTTTAGTATTGACTTTATAATTATGAATTTCTCCTGAATAAAACCCCCAAATAATTCTAGCTGTAGGTCATGCAGAGAAAAGAAGCTATCACAGAAAGTCACAAAACGTGTTGAAACTTTGAAACACTCTTAGGAAATGAAAAGCCTCCACTTATATTAATGGATGAACAATCGCAAAGTCTGACCCATCATAAATGGAAAATTAAGAGAAAAATCATCTCTAGGCCCTCCTTGCCCCCCACCATCCAAAAAAGCAACAAACGAATAAATTAAAAAAAAACATATATACAAAAAGATCATATTTTTTTTCTTTTTGTTTAATATTTTTAATATAAAAAAATAAATTGAAAGGACAATGACATCACAACTACGTGCTGGAAAACATTCCCTGGTGAGAGTTGATCTCGCCCATGAATCTGAAAATGCAAGCAAAGCTCTTCCTTACCCTTTAGTCATCTAGACCTGTCACTTTTACTTTTGGCCCCCCTTCTAACCTCTTTTCCTTTTCTGGGTCACATATTTATCATGTATTTTTTTTAATGAAATAAAAAATTTATAATAGACAGGCATTGTATGAGATTCTAGTGACAAAATATAACAGTTTCCATAGCTTAATTCAAACATTAAGGTCAAACATTATGTCCCAACATTTCAAAATTTACCTGTCGAACCCTTCACCTTGTAGTACGTTATAGAAGTATCTCTAATGCGTACAACAATATTTATCTGTAATTTTCTTTTTAAGAGTATGATAATTCAACAGAGCTTAATAAAAATGGTTAAAAACTCCATTTATTTAACACCGCTCTAACATTCCATGCTTTTTTTTTTTTTTTTTTTCAAAACTACAATATATGTATGCTTTGATTTGTCCTCTCACACCTCTCTCTCTGGTCTCTAACGGACTCCTTTCTCTTTTTAATTTTTGTTATTTTGGGTAAGCAGGTCATCAAGCTTTTCTATTACCATATTTTGTGCAATGTTTGCTTCACTTGAGATTGTCCTTCCACCTTTTTTAATTTCCCTTCTCTCTTCTCTCTCTCACAAGTTGCAGTGTGTTGACATAATTGTGGAGTGTAGCTTTTACTCAATTTCTTAGTCCTCTTACTTATAAGATCCCTCTTGTTTTCGTAGCTTCATCTCTCTCTCACAAAGATTCAACCTTTTCTTATCTAAAAATTGTTCCTGTAAAAGTTGGTGGTCTCCAAAACTGGGTATTTACCCACTAATTTTCTCTCCTATTTTTCCTTGGAAAGGATTTCTCTTTGGTCAAAATTGAGCTTCGGTGGACTTATTTTGCACTGAATAAAATCTGGGTTTTGAAGGTCTTGGCTCCTTATGGAGACTGATAATGGTGATATGGTGTCAAAGATGGAGGATTATGAGGTTATTGAGCAGATTGGAAGAGGGGCTTTCGGAGCAGCTTTTCTTGTTCTCCACAAGGTGGAAAAAAGGAAGTAAGGGAAAAAAAATCAATAAAAATCTCACATCCACTTTATAGGTTTTTGCAATTTTGTGTTTTTCGTTCTTAATTATGCAGTTTTTTAGCATCCCAAGTAAATATCAGGACTAAAGTGGTTTAATTTCTTAATTTACAGCATTTGAGGCATTTTTCAATGTAAATATGAAATGCCCAGATGATTTTTGGAACCCGTGAACAATATTAAAGATGAATTTTTTTGTTGGTAATAATATCTTGTTGTGGAAATTCACATGTTGGGGTATAAAGTTCACGAGAAAGAACTGAGGGAGAGAAATTTCCTTTTTCTTTTCTCACTTTATTTCATTGTGTGATTTGGCATGTTTTGTAGGTATGTGTTGAAGAAGATTCGGTTGGCTAAGCAAACTGAGAAGTTCAAACGTACGGCACACCAAGAGGTCACCTTGCTGAAACTTCCCCTTTAGATTTGCTATTGCAGATTTTAGAGTAACCTGCCAAAACAAAAATAATAATAAATAAAGGGCCAGCCTAGAGGTGTGAATTGGGTAATTGGAAAATAAGGTTTATTGTGGGGTATTAAATTTTATCACTTTTTTCTCCCTTTTAATTTAAGTGTTACCCCAACAACCAAATTTAGCATAAAAGATCTAGTTTTTCCTGTCAATTCAAAATGTCACCAATAGCATTGATCTTGATGATACATCGATTACGCGAAACCAAAAGCTCTTGCCTTGAAGAAATTGCCTCATTCTTGAATTATACACTGACAATTCGTCGAAATCTGCTGCAGATGGAGTTAATTGCAAAGTTGGATAACCCTTATATTGTGGATTACAAAGATGCTTGGGTGGACAAGGTAAAAAAAAAAAAAGAAGTGTATAGAGTTGGACATGATTTGAAGTGTCTTGAAGGTTTATGATCTTTCTTTCACAATTCTGAAGCTGCATAACCACTTTTTGACCTCATAGATGCATGTTTTTATGTTGGAAAATGATACAAATCACAGAAATACACAGCCATGGCACACCACGAAACTAAAATATAACGTGTTAGTGGTCTAAAAGTTTGGACAAACAGTTATTTCAGTTTATGAGAATCATCAGAATTTTGACACATGTGCATTCCTGATGTTCATGATAAAATTTTCATACTGTGGATTGTTGCTGTTCTGTGTTTTGTAGGGGGATTGTGTTTGCATTGTAACAGGCTATTGTGAAGGAGGAGACATGTAAGTATCAAAACAAACGATATTTGGATCAATCTCTCTTGTGGCATCTGAACTTTAGGCTCATTCCTGCTTTTCCCCTAAACCCCTTCTCTGCCCCTTGAATCTTGGATTACTCTCACTTAACCCCATCTATCACAATCCATTAAAAACAACGGAAAAAGAGGGAAATTAGTCTCACTTAACTTGTTATGTTAGAATTCATATCGAAACAAACGGAAAGAGACCATATGATGTCACTTAACGCCCTCCTTTTCTGTTTGTTTTTATTAGAACTTCTAACAGAGGGGTTCAGTGTGACTAATTCAAACTGTAGGGGTCAAAGCGAGAGTTTTTAAAGTTTAGGGGGCATGGTAAGAATGACCCTAAAACTGCGGGGGGCATATGTGAGAATAATCCAGATATTGAGAGTAATAACAACACTGTCCTTGAATAATAAATCAACTATTTGGGGGAAAAACTATTTTTGTCTTACAGGGCTGAAATGATAAAGAAGGCCAGAGGAACCTTTTTCTCAGAGGAGGTAATTAGTAAGATTTCATGACTTAATTTGAAGTCCTTGCTTGTCTGATGCAAATACGGTTACTAAACGTCCAATGTTATTCTGTTCTTTGCATTCAGAAACTCTGCAAATGGCTGGCTCAATTGTTGCTGGCTGTGGACTACTTGCATTCTAACCGAGTTCTTCACCGAGATCTCAAGGTATTTAAAAATTTACAGTTATTTCTGATTAATGAAACCTGTCAATGCTTATGCTTTGTACTAAGATAAGATTCGTTTTGTTTGCAGTGCTCCAATATATTCCTTACAAAGGACAACGACATCCGTCTTGGTATTGAGACAGCTTAGTTTTTATAGGGGATTTTTATTTTTATTTTCTTAGTTTTACGACAGGTTTGGCCCCAAAGTTGCAATTATTTAACCACTGTTTTATGTTGCATGGAATTTGCAGGTGACTTTGGACTTGCAAAACTACTCAACACAGAAGACCTTGCTTCTTCGGTACGAGCTCGTACACGTTCCTTATTTTTTTTATTTGGTTGTCTTGTCTATCTTCCAACCTACAGAACTGATCAAAAACTTTATCATAGCAAACAAGCTTTTGTTCAATAATTTTTTCCAGAAGGGTGATGGCTTTTTGTGTTTAATGCAGGTTGTTGGAACTCCTAACTACATGTGTCCTGAGCTCCTTGCCGACATACCATATGGCTATAAGTCTGATATATGGTCTCTTGGTGAGGATTTTAGAATTTCATGGAGTCTGATTTCTTATCACAAATTAATGGTCTTATGCTGATTGGTAATAACCTTTTTTTCCCCTCCTCCCGGTATGCAGGTTGCTGTATGTTCGAAATTGCCGCACATCAGCCTGCATTTAGAGCTCCTGTAAGTTCAACCAAGATCTGTTTGTATCGCTTTTTTTTGGGTAATAAAGTTTGTATTGCATTAATACTAAATGCTTATGAACCTGCTTAATGATTAAGAAATTTTGTAAATTGGTTGACAGGATATGGCTGGACTTATTAATAAGATCAACAGATCCTCTATATCGCCCCTTCCGATTGTGTATTCCTCCACACTGTGAGTATAAATTATTTTATGCTTTTCACTTGTTGACTATGCATTTCATCATCCTGGAAAAATATAATGGGTGATGATTGCTGGGATGGCTTTGAATTCACAGGAAACAAATTATCAAGAGCATGCTCAGGAAGAGTCCAGAACATAGACCAACAGTGAGTTCAAGTGACCATGCACTTATTAGTGGCCTGTTTGGTTCATAGGTTTAAACAGAAAGTTTCAATCAGAAATTCAATTTTTTGTAAGAGAGAACTTTTAAGCAAAAATATTTGAATTGTGGTTCAAACTGAAAACAAATAGGAGGTAGATTAGTTTCCCCATTTTATTGTTCTTATTCCTAATTCATTTGATAAATGCAGGCTGCTGAGCTATTGAGGCATCCGCATTTACAACCCTACCTCCTTCAATGCCGCAATGCGTCGTCCATTTTTCTTCCAGTTTACCAGCTAAACAACTCAAAGGATAAAACAAGAAAAACGCCGCCTAGGAAAGCCAGCAGTGGTAAACACAGCAGAGACACAGAGGTTGTGGCAGTTAACCCGGTGGAAAAGGTTCATCCGTTGGAGGGAAATACTGATGTGATGCCTAGAAACAGGCCAAACGATGGCAAACCCGTATCCACAGCTGGAGCTGAAGACAAGCTAGAAACCAAGAGGGTTGATCCTACAAGTTGTACAATTGAATTGTCTAGTGCCACTGATGGCTCTAAAGATGGACCAGCTGATTCCAAAGAATCTGTTTCCAACGGATGTAAGCAAGCCGACATTCTTAGTATGTCTCATAAGGGAAGCACCGAGTCTGACATCGAGGTCACATCGGAAAGCACGCCATACTCTTCTCACAAAGAGCAGGAAGAGCCTGCAGTGACGGCTGCTAAATATCTTCAGCAGCTGCGGGAGGTTGATATCAAAACAGTGAATGTAGAAGACGAGAAGATGTATTTCGACCAACAGGGTCAGGAAGAAGCTGGAACAAAAGTAAAGCAGGGTGGTGAAGAGGGGAACTGCAAAGAATCGGCAAAATTAAGCTTGGAAAGTACAGATAAAGTTGTACCACCTGATGATAAGTGTTCGTCATCAGCTAAATCTGATGTTGAACCTCAATGTTGTGCTGAGAAGGAATGTTCCATTGAATGCACAGAAGGTGCTCACATCGAGTATACGTCATCCGAAAGCAATAATGTCGGTGTTCCTTATAAAGATGACTCGAGCGGAAAGGTAGAGACAACGGATAGTTCTGCGCAAACAGAGAAAAATGACGGTCAAGCAATTAACCAGTCACGCAGCGAAATGTTGTTGCGAAGCACACTAACTGCTCTAGGCATTGATGAAGCCAAGGGCCTGTGGGAGAACCCGGGTCAGCAAAGAGCCGATGCATTAGAGTCTCTGCTCGAGCTATGTGCTCGGCTTCTTAAGCAGGACAAGCTTGATGAGCTTGCTGGCGTACTAAAACCATTCGGGGAAGAAGCGGTTTCGTCTAGAGAGACGGCTATTTGGTTGACAAAGAGCCTAATGTCTGCACAGAAGTTCAATGGAGGATCCTGATTTTTCAAGCAAGGAAAGTTGGCAATAATTTATGCGCAAGAGTTGTTGAGGGGGTGGGTGAACAAATGTTTTTTCTTATTTTTTTAGTCTTTATAACATAAACTGTGTGTCACATGGAGTGTTGTTTGATTGAATATTAGAGACCCGGAAATAACGTATTGAAGCTTGTAATTGAAAGTTGGCTCTAGTGGAAATTGAATCATACTTTTTTTCCTTACTATTGCATGTCTTTACCGAAATGAATAGGAGTTTATTTTCCAGAACAGAACAAATAGGAACATTCCAGAATTTACATTAGTGATGGACTTGGAAGGATTGTAATCTAAAATGCTTGAAATATGCTCGTAGGAATCTATAACTTACAGGGAAAATATAGTTAACACTTGATGCTTTGAATCATCATGATAAATAAACAGACAGTTTGAATTCTAGCTCACGGTAGACCCTTCCGTAGTCATATTAGAAGAAAATTCAAACGAATATACATTAGATCCAATTAACCGAGAGAAAATTTAGAAGGGTTAGATTCTGTGGGGGAAGAATCAAGATCAGTGGGAAGAATTGTGTCAGTACAACCTCCTTAAATCCATTCTAGTACATAATCCTTAAACCTGTAAATACTCGAATTCTTTATAACTTGGAGCTTGACCTATATATGTTTCCTATTTTGTACTCTTCTATTTTTTTCCTTCCATCTTACTATTTCAAAAACCCCTTGAACTACTACTAAGGTTGGTCAGTGGACTAATCTAACTCAACTAAGTTTTGATATTGCTTGCTTTGGATTTAAGACTCGTTGGATATGATAGGATTGTTCCAAACTCCTTAAGCGTCATGTTGACCTTTTAGGTATATTTTTCATAATCCTTTTAAAAACGTGTCTATTTCCCAATTAAGAAAAAGGTGTAACATTTTGAGTTGAGCAGTGTAGATGGTAATAGGGTGACAGCGCGTTGAGGAAAGAACAATTGCACAAGATGATGACAGGCTGTGGCGGTTAGGGTTTTGTAGAGAACTTTTTTTTCAATGACAAGTTTTATGTAGGTCAAAAGAAACAATTTTTGCTCTATTACCAATTGATGAAGGGCAACATAATTTTAACGGTACACCTTGCAGACAAAGAAGGTGAGTTGAATTGGATCCAAGAAGCCTTGGATACTCTTCAACATTGTTACATAGATTCCCTTTTAATGGTTGCTCAAGTTCCCAAGTTTTATTGGTAAGCACGTCCAATGATTATTTGTTTTTGTTTAAACACACAACACACTCAGTAATGTTGACATTTTCCATTTCGTTGGCAATAAGTTTTTACCCAATATTGGATAATTCTGTTATGTTTATAAAAGATCATTAGGTGAATATATTCTGTTGTTTATAAGTTGTTGTATATGCACTCCATTGAAGGGCTTATGGTGCATTTGCTCTCTCCATTTTAAATAAGGAGCTCTTTTGCTTTCTGATTTAATTTTACGTGCAAAAATTTCCCTAAATTAGTTTTTTAATGGCAATTGTTGGTTTAGTCATTGACATATTTGACTGAGAAACAAATATAAAAAATACCCACGTGAGACCCAAATGGTAGAAAATCAAAAGGATAAAATTAATTTTATTTTAGTTTAAGAAGTCACTAAAAATCACTTAGCTCAAAGACGTGCAGTGTCATTACACTTTTTTTTTCTTTAAAAAAAATTTAAGTGCATTTTTAATCATCTACTTTGTCCCATAAAACTTTCCTAGTTAAAAAATCTTATCCAAGAGAAAGAGAAAGGAAGAAAGATAATGGGTAATAATAGCACAGCTTGAAAAAGTCTACCTTTATATTAAACTAATTTTATGAATAATAATGTTACATAAGTGTATGGATCCACAAAAATCATAACATTGCACTTTCTTCTTTATGATATAATATCATATTGCTGTCCACTCTCCTCTCATTACCCCCTAGTTAACAACCCAAAAATAGAACAAAAAAGTAGCAATAATTCCAACAACATGTACAATAATTCAAGGCATAACCATAAGTAGTAAATCCACTTCTTCACTCACCAAATTAGGACTAAAGAAATGCAATTATAATTCTTCACTTTTCAGTTCCCTCTTTTTTTTTTTCCCTTCAACTTTTGATAGTAATGCAAGTAGGAGGCAAAGAAGGACATAATGGAAGGGTGGTTTAGGAGAATATCACTTCTCCGAAGTTGAATTTCAAAAATACCTCTTTTCTTAAAAAATTAAAATTAAATTTTAGCTCAAAGTGATTTATACAAATAACCAATGTTTAAAGCGGTATGGAGCCTGATTAGCACATAACACATAATGGAGCTAAGGATCCGATGACAAGCAAAGTAGCCAAGGCACCACTTGAAGGGCCGGTGGCCAGAGCCTGGACCTCGTTGGCCGGCAAGGCCGAGCTCAAAGAAGTAGCAGCAAAGCATAATATATATATATATATATATATATATATATCATGTTAACTAACTTGCCTTGGAGATGAAGGAATATAATTGTTTTTACTACTTATCTTAATTGTTTTCTAGAGCAGACGCAAGGGTATTTTTACTAGGAAATAATTTATTTTTAGTTGGGAGTATATTTTATACATATGAGTTTGCATGGTTTGAGGAATTTAAAATCCTTTGTGGACACAAATTATGGGGACAAAATCCACCAAATATTTTTGTTTTGGTTCCTTTTTCGTTTTATAATTTCCCTTTGGCCAATGTTTCACACAATTCTTTGTACTTTTTCTAGTTGATATATGTACTTTGATATGGTGTGATTGCAAATTGTGATGATATATAATAAACATATAAGAGGTATATATTGAACCCAATTTTTATGATATATGACAAACATACAAGAGGTATATATTGGACCCAATTTACAAATATGTTGTTAGGTTTAGTTGTTGTGAGATTTTTGCCAAAAGATTTGTACTCATAAAAACAGCCACAATAATGACATGTTTAATTTGCTGAGGGATTGACAACAACAATAAGAAGAAGAATAGTAACCATAATAATGAAGTTAGTTAGATAACATCAATATTCTACTTGGTTTCCCATGAATGATAGGTTGAAATGTCTTAAATCAGCAGGCATAGCCAATAAATGTGAAATCAATTTTGATGCCAATCAAGATTAATTTTTTTCCCCTTTCAAAAAGTTAATACGCTCATCAAGGTTTAATCCCTTTTAGAGCATACAAATAATCAATATGAAAAGAAAGCCATTTAAAATGATTAATGGAGTGTGAGAAATTTATTATAAACTGCAATGTACAAGCATAAAATTCTCAAACAAATCTAGTTCTTAATCGTTCAAGTTTTACACAAAACAATCTCATATTTTCAAGTCATGTTCAAAGACATTAATTGTCAAAAAAGGAAACTATTCTTTTTCTTCATATATAACAAATAGATTGAAAAGGAAGGAAAGAACAATCCCAAGTTATAATGTGAACCTTTCTTTCCTTCTTTTCGTTTATTTTTTGGGTATATCTCTTATAGGTATTGAAAAAGTAATTTACTAGTAGATATCTATTTTTCAAATATTCGATTTATAGAAATAGATGATTTTAACTACATTTAATAGTTTGAAATTGTGTACTACTGGTAAGAATACCAATCGGAAAAGTACTTTCTTTTTTTTTGTTTCTCCTCTTTTGCTGAAAACTTATGATGGGAACTTGACAACTTGCTTTGTTCTATGCACAACTCTGCCCTCATTAATTAACCATTATTGGGTCTACACCAATAAGCAGCTTACCTTATTTCAACATTAACTCACATGAAAGAGCAAACCCACCACCTCACTTTCCTCACAAAATACTCAGCTCAATAGCCCACCATGGTTCTTGGTCACTAGTCAGTTGTGAAAAGACTTAATCCAATCAAATGCTTTGTATATCTTTCTTCTAAAGTCATCTTCTATTGAGAGGTCTTGTGTCCCTATTAGAAAATCTGGTAGAATATAGTTCTTGTTAGGCAACATGATCCAGCCATTTTCCTTTCCAACGTCCATTTTTATCATGAAAATTATAGCACATTCAAAAAATTTGGAATGTATTATAGAGTCCAAATCTCAATCACTAAATAATAGAAAAATTTATATTACCTATTTAAAAAAATTAATCAGCAAAAGTTGAAACAATGTGAACCATTTAAATCGGTTTTCTTTATTGTTCAACAACTAACATGATACATCCTAAAAAAGTGAGATATGCTATAGCTTCTTTCATATTTTGAACATTTACAACACAGATTCATGACCAGAGAGAATAATAGAGGATTATGTGTTGGAAACAATGGTTAATAACTATTTTAAGGAGCCTTTTTGAGGCATAATTTTTAGTAGAATTCACTTTGTAAAAGTGATGGATCTTGGCGGATTAACGTTCTTTGTCACGGGGAGATCAAAATCATATATTTATATGCTCAAAATGATACTCGGGTGAATGAGAAATTGGTGCTCAAAGTGTGCCCATTAACATTTGGATTTTATTAGAAACAAGCCTAAATGTGGAGTCTCACATTGGTTAAGCATTAATGTTTGATATGGTTTTTAAGTGGTTGTACTTTTGTGTTTGGGTAAGATGTTGTACCTAAAAGGCTCTCTTAACATTCGTGTACTTTTTGTCACATGCCTCAGACAGCCTTTTGTACTATTTGATATTAGATTTGAAGGTTGAATCTTCATTGTAATGTTTTATTTCTAATTTTGTTATAATTTATCTCCTATATTTTCTAACATTATGCACTTTTTAGCTAGATTCAATTACCACTCCTTCAAATCGATCGTTGTGTATGTAATCCTCACGTGCCTCGACGGCCTTGTGTACTATTTGATATTAGATTTGAAGGTTGAATCTTCATTGTAATGTTTTATTTCTAATTTTGTTATAATTTATCTCCTATATTTTCTAACATTATGCACTTTTTAGCTAGATTCAATTACCACTCCTTCAAATCGATCGTTGTGTATGTAATCATCACGTGCCTCGACGGCCTTGTGTACTATTTGATATTAGATTTGAAGGTTGAATCTTCATTGTAATGTTTTATTTCTAATTTTATTATATTTGTACTATTTGATATTAGATTTGAAGGTTGAATCTTCATTGTAATGTTTTATTTCTAATTTTGTTATAATTTATCTCTTATATTTTCTAACATTATGCACTTTTCAGCTAGATTCAATTACCACTCCTTCAAATCGATCGTTGTGTACGTAATCCTTACATGCCTCGACGGCCTTTTGTACTATTTGACATTAGATTTGAAGGTTGAATCTTCATTGTAATGTTTTATTTCTAATTTTGTTATAATATTCTTTCCTTTATATTACACTTGTTCATTGTTTATCTCCTATATTTTCTAACATTATGCACTTTTCAGCTAGATTCAATTACCACTCTCTAGAATGCTAACAAAAACAAGCCTGTACAAGTTGTTCTTTGTTTCTTCTCTAAGTAAGAGACACTTTACCTTGTTAGAATATAAGTTGCTCAGTCCCTTCAAAATTAGATATTAAGATATTTGTGTTGAACAACATTTGATTGAAGGAAACCAATAAACTCTTTATTTTTTCTTTAAACAAGGTTATTATCAAAAAATGATTTCCCACCTATACCATAAATTGGGAAATTTCAGTCATTTCATCCAATACTTTCCTTCTAAAATCCAAGTTGAAAATGCCACATCTCTATACGAGCAATCATGAGGCTTTGTGTGGTTCCCACTTTGACAACCCAAGCCCATCTGTTCCCTTTGTTCAATGGGTCCAACTAGCCGTGACCAAAAGGCAAGCTGGAAATTAAAGCAAAATATTTCACGTACTATTTCTAACCAATTAGAAACAAAACACCAAGCCAAAGACCCTTATAAATTCATTCACTAGTACAAAACAGAAAACACAAAAACAAACATTTTTCTTACATTGTTCTCATCTTCTTAAAGTTTCCGAATTCCACTAAAGAAACAAAAACAATGGCAAGTTTTGGTACATTAGCCACTAAGAAAATTTTTCTTCTCATGGTTATCACATTTTTGCTTTGCATGCCCAAGCTTATGGCTCAGGATCTCGCCACCCCACCAGCTCCGGGATTAGAAACCGGAGCCGGGATTTCTCCGTCGATTTCCGGGGTTTTGACATGTTCATCTCTTTTGATCTCTCTCGCCGCTCTTCTTAATTGAACGACATTTGATTCGAAGGCTTTTGTTTTTGTCATGAACATCATGCGTAACGAAGATTCATATGTATTGAGTTGTTGTGGTTTTCAATTCCTTGTTATGGGTACATTGAATGTGTTTTTTACGTACAAAGTTTTGGACTTTGTTGTAGCTGTATTTGTACAATATCTTCATTGTTTTGGCTTGGCTGAGATGTGGATATCACGTTTTTTACTTGATATTTCTACAACGACACCGTAAGTACTTGTTCTGCTACAGATTGATATACCGGTAATAAAATTCATACTCTTTGACTGTTTTATTTTTTTCCCTATTGTCATTTGGTTGATTTTTGTTGGAATATTTTTTATGACTTCCGGAGCTGAGTACATTTTCATGATTTGTAATAATACGAATACGATTACATGTCACTGAAGTAGTAATACTTTCTTTTCTTTTCAAAAAACGAAGTATAGATAAACTTAATACAATCATATTTGCGGGGCTAATACATACTGTAGAGTCCCAACTTTTATTTTCAAAAGAATTGTATTCTTATGAACATAATAATAAAAACACAATTCGAAAGTGTTTATTGGTCCCTTTTTTGAGCAAGAATTTCGTTTCTAACGTCATTATACGGTTTTATGCTAAAGCATAATGACATGTCGTTCATCCTAAAGGTTGTTCACATATCAGAAAAAGACATATGGCATTCTCTTTTTTTTAAAAAATAAAAATAAAAAATTACTGACAAAATATATTGAGAGTTTTACTATAGTAAACATGAAAAAAAAATATCTTTTAAACAATGTTAAGTTTTGTCAATTTTGTATAATGTTTTAATTTTAATATGAATACGACGATATTGAACGTTTAAAAACATGTTTGATATGTGCAACTTATATGTACAACACCATTGTTGCCCTTTAACATTGTATATTGTAGTCGTTGCAGCACCTCCTATAGCCCACAATATTGTCATTTTCTATCTAGCGGGGTCCCTGCACCGCTTCAAACCACCTTATAAATATAACACTTTCCTACTTTCTTACAAAAACTTCAATTTCCTTATTAATCTCTCAAGAATAATGTCGATATCTCTCTCAAAGTTTCTTCATCGAATTTTTCAAATGGCGCAAGTGAGCTCTACTTCCAAGGCTTTCTTCTTCTTTGTATTGGTGGTCATCTTTACCATCAAGGATAAGATGGTTTTAGCTCAGAACTTCATTTTCGCATCGATAGACCCACTCTCTATTAGCTAGTGTTTGATGTTGAATACTAGTAATGTCTTTTATCATTGTACATTGTAGTAGTTGCAATATCCCTAGCCTCATTGTCTGTTTCTCTTTGGTGGGGCCCTCGCACCACTTCAAATTCACTATAATAATAAAGTTTTTTTTAGCAACGAAACACTTTCATGTTGTAGCTAAAAGGCCTTCCAACTTTTCCAGTAGAAATTTCAATTTTTTGAGGGTGTGGCCCACTTTTAGCGATAACATATTGTTGTTAACAGTCTTCAAAATTTATGACGTATATTTTTAATGACGACATGTCGTTGCTAAAAGTTTGGCATGAAACACAAAATGTTTGCGCTAGAAATGTGTCATGAGGATACGGCTTTTAGCGACGACTAAAGTCTCTCAATCAACTATGACAGCTGAACTTTTTAGCAATGAAGTAACGATCCCAAAATTCAATTTTTATTAAATTTTTTGACAGTTTAATAGGGTTGTTTTCAGTTTTTTTGAGGACTTTTAGCTTCGACATATGTCGTGGCTAAAAGTTGTTGTCGTCGCTAATGATCTATTTTATTAGGGTTTATTAAACAATGTTGTTGAATGAGTTTTAGCGACAATTTCTTGACTTTTAGCAACGACATGTCGTACTGTTGTCACTAAAAAATATTAACGACGACTTTGGTACTTTTTGCGACGACATTTATCGTCGCTAAAAGCAAAATTTCTTCTAGTGAAACCACTTTGTAGGTACACTTTTCCTCTCTCTCTAACAATAATTTCAATTTATATATTTATCTCTCAAAAATAAGATTAATATCTCTCTCGAACTTTCTTCATTAGTTTGGTGCAAGTGAGCTCTTCTTCTAAGGCCTTTTTCTTCTCCATCTTGGTGGCCATCCGTGCAACCAAGCATACAATAGTTGCAACTTAAGGCTCTATGCTAGTGTCAATGGTTATCTTAAAAGTAGTTGTCGTTTTAGTGCAAGTAAGGCTCATTATTTTAGGAGGCTATATTGTCGTTGATTGTAGTTGTTTTAGTTTTGTTGTATGCTAGTTGTCTCTAAAGAGTCCGGTCGTTTCACTTCTTTAGTTTTGCTAAATACGCACCGTCATGTAACAGCTAATAGCTGAGCTTTGAGTCTTAAGCCTAGCGTTAGGAATTAAGAGGTGGATTATTATGTCCTGATTTTGTAAACCAGAGCTTGATGTCACAAGACGCACAATTTTTGCCCCATTTTAACCATTGGAGGCTCACGAAGACTCTAGGATTCTCTAGAGTCTTCTCTAAGTGTTGAAATCAATTAGAATATTCTAGAACATCTTAGAAAAATCAAGGCAGTGAGGTAGAGTCATGGAGGTTCTAGAATGTTCCGCAACATTCCAGAAGGTTCCATAATATTCTAGAAGATTTTACATGGGTCCAGAATACTCAAGAATCATCTAGAACTCTCTAGAAGATTCTAGAACTCTTTAGAAGACCCTAGAGAACTCTGAAACTTTCTAGAACACTTGAGATACATGTAACATACTAGGGTATTGTAGAATACTCTAGAATATTCTAAGTCATGTATGTAATAGGAAACATGCTAGAATGTTCTAGGATAACTTATGTTCCATAGAAACCTAGAACTTTACTTAGAAGGCCAATAGCCTATAAATAGGGGAAGACCACCTATTTGTAACCAATCTCCCAAAGTTTGCAAAGTTTCTATACTCTAATAGAAGCTTACTTTGTGCTTCATATCCAAAGTTTTCTCTTAATTGTTTTTACTTAACCATCTTCATTCTTGCCTTATCTTGTGAGTCTGGGAGAATTTAAGGCTTACTTAGCATCGGGATTGCTAAGACCGCAAAGTTGTGTTGTGGAAAAAGTAAGGCCATGACATTGAGCTCCCTTTATCAATCCAAAGCTTCAGTGTGCAACAATTAGCTCCACTGTTTGTTAAGTTAGTTAATCTTGGTTGTATTCTAAAGTGGTATTAGAGACAGGCCTTATTTGCTTGGTTTGAAGTCTGCTAAAGGTGGTGAACAACATCACTACTCTGATGACGACCGTGAGAATCTTGCAACCCAAGCTTCCATTCGAGAGTGATAGTGGTCCCAACTTATGTATTTTATTAGTTTTTGGGTGATTTAATAGCTTTTATTTTATTTTTTTATGTTTATTTTAGTTTTAATAAAATCTAGTTAATTGTGTCTTTTTGTCATATTTTATTTTACTCTTCTTTTCTTTTCTTTAGTTTATTTTATTTTTATTTGTTTAGTTTTGTTGTTGTTGTTATTATTATTAGTTTTATTTGTATTTTTATTTTATTTTAATTATTTTGGTAGGTTAAAGAGGCATTTTTGAGGTTTAAATCAATAGAAATTTGTGCCTTAGTGCCAAAAGACCTTGCAGTCATGCCATCACAGAATGCTGGCGCCACTGCACCAGCTAATCCTACGGCCGTGTGAGTTTGGCATTAGCTCTGTTGAAAATAGAAGCATGCTTCCTTGCCATTTGGTTCTCATGGCCATGCATGCCACTTTTGCCCTAACGTCAGAATTTTGAAGGCGCACGGCCATGCGACTTGCTCTTCTCCCCCACCTTGCATTTGGACCAAATGGGAGCTAATTTTGAGGCTAATTTAAAGAGAGTTTCCCTAAGGGTTGTGGAGGCGTATAAATACCCTTCTAGGGTTTTGTGCAATGACGCCTTGCTTTTTCGAACCTTCACTTAACTTACTTAAATATCATTTCTTAAACTTAATCTTACTTATTTAGTAAGAAAAATACTGGGTTAATTTTTTTCTCTACACATCTAAAAATTGTTGAGACTTTTGTCGCAATCAAAGTTGAGACATAGCTCAAAACTTGACTTTAAAATCATTCAAAATTTTTTCTAAAACTTATCAAAAACATATTACTTTCTTAAAAACTTTCTTGAAAGATTTCCTTAAAAATAGTAAAAACTTTTCCTTTCTACAGTGAAAAATGCCGTAGTGGTATCTACACCCAATTTTCGCATCTGTCCATCAAAACACCAAGCTCTCCAACCAATTACATTGGTCTCCCGTAGGACTACCTACAACATGAAGGAACTTTTAATGAGCTTATGCTCAGTATGTTCAAATATTATCTTACAAAACATTAAAATATTCTTTAAAAAACTTTTCTCTTAAAAACCTTTCTCATAAAACATTTCTTAATGTTTATCACAAAATGTTACTTCATAAAAACATTACTTAAAAGGAATGTAAACAATAACATAATGCATGATTCTATTTATGCTTAATTATGAACTTTCAATTACGAGCTTCTTATTATCATTCATAACTTATTTCACTTCTTATTATTGTTTTTATCTTTCCTTTATCTTGTGAACTTAAGTGTTCATAATAACATCATCAATCATGAGAACATAAGCATAATGCTTCCCCTATGGAAGACTTAAGACTATCGAACAACAAGGTCATAACTTTAATATAACTTGTAAACCTCATATCAAGGAAGTTGAATACACACTTATCATCTTTGCTTTACCTTCTTGTTAACTTTAGTGAGTATATCAAATGCTAACATATCATATACTATGCATAGCAAATACAAACATGTTGCAAAATACGACTTGATCTTTAAAACATTATGTATAACAAATGCAAACATACTTAAACAAAACAGTTGCAAATATATTGCAAGTCTTGGCTTGAACTTTATTACTTTATGCATAACAAATGCAAAAAAAATAATATATATATATATATATATATTCAAAGCATTTGAAATTCATTTTCTTTATGCCGTAGGTGAGGTTTGAAACTTACCTAGATAACGCTCTAGCATTCCAACTTTATCTTTTCCCTTCTATTAGTAGACTTTGTGTCCTATTCAAATGACACCCTACTATTACCTAACTTTCTAATTATCGACTAACTCGATCAATAACAGAACTTAAACATTAAACACTCATTCCTTTTTACTTAATTTTGTACCCTATCGGTTTATCTTTTCATTTGCTTAACTTGAACGTCTCTTAGTTAAATTTGTTGTCTTACTTGGCGGTTTTGTTACTTTACATATTACAAAACATTTTCTATCTAAGGGTGTTTCGTTAATTCAAGAGGCTCGGCTTTGTTTTAGCAGTTTCTTTAAAATTGACGATTTTACCCTTATAGGATTATTTCATGAATCTTGTAACTTTACTTAACTTGTCATTTTTACCTTACCATCCCATTACATATGAGTTACGAAAAAATTCCAACTAAGGGACATTTTCCTAAATTGGGCGTTTTGGGTCCGTTTTGGTCGTTTTATGAAACAAAATAACCATTTTTTCAATGACAGGTTTTAGAAAACTTTTGGATCCTATTTTAAGACAAAACTTATATTTCATTGATTCTCACAGCTTTATAAAAAATCAAACATCGGTTTCCTTTTTATAAAAATCCATTTTATTAAAACTTTATAGTTTTGACCCGTAATACGAAAATCCTAACGTTTTTGCCCGTAATGTACTTCTCATTCCTTATTTCAAAAAGCTTTAAATCATTTTAAGCTTAAAATCTATGGTTACTCACTACCCATTGCAGTGCAGAGAACTAACAATTCGTAATGGAAAAATACAGTTTCACACGATCTTACGGTTTTGGCCTGAAGTACAAAATCTTGATATTTTTGCCTCGGGGACCAAAAACAACTATCCTATGCCGAAACATTCAGTTTTTAACAAGGATTAAAATTTACAAAGTTTATTGGTCGAATTCAATACATTTCATAATTTTTTTTAACAAAATTTTGTACTTAAAATCTTGTAAAATTCATAACTTGAAATTGATATGAAATTTTCGCAAACCATTTGTGATTCCTAACTCTTTCAATGAGATCTACAACTTTTATGTTTTAACTTTCCTCAAAATAATTCATCTTAATGGCATTCTTGACAAGGCAGAAAAGAAATCAATGTGTTTTTGGTTGTTTTGGTCGAAATTCAAGTAGAATTTCTTCACAAATTATGGTCTGGCTCAATGTTTCCAATAAATTATGTGTTGACCTAGAAATTAGTTCGGCCTCTAAAGACCACAAACATGTAATTCTGTCAAAAATGCCCTTAGACACTCTTTTTGCACCTTAATTTATCTTAGCTTGATTTCCTAAGGCTTAATCTCATTTAAACCTTGTCAATCATTTAATCATGCACTTATTACATAAAAAAAACATACTACAACATTTTCTTTTCATTCCATTGTTAAAATCATTTCATCAAAAACTTAGTTTGCTTAAACTTAGTATTTATGACAAATATCACACTTTGTCTTTTTAATCTTAAACCATAATTTTTCATCTTTCTACCATCATCATATAGAGTCCCTTAGATATGCCATAGTCCAAAAAGATTATGAATCATAATTTTAGCTCATAAAAATATCATATTTGCAAGACTAGGCTTTAAGAATTTACCCAAGCTTATATCAAGCTTTTTGATCCACTTCTTAGATGCCATAAACCTTATTAATCCTCCTTGACAATAATCATTATATAATCTATCATAACCCATATCAGAACTTCAAGGAAAAACACTTAAAAACCAAAGAACAAAGCTTGGATTTTTTACCTTAAAAGTTTCTTTTCCTTCATCCACAATATTTGAATGTCTCTAAAGTGGACTTGGGGTTGTTTTCTTGAAAAATATTTGAGGAAAAAGGGAAGAACCTTGCCTGATTTTCATGGAGGAGGAAATAGGTTCCTTGTGCCTTTCATAGAGCAAAAGTGGTGGAGACAAAAGAAATATCTTTCAACTATTCTCTTAATCACATATAGTCTCATTTTTTGACCAAATTACAATTTAAAAATTGTTTTTAAAAGCATGGCCATAACCGGTTCCTCATAGGCGAAATGTCGCAAAATTTCATCCTTAAAGTTGTAACTTTGGTGCTTAGGTCCTTAATTGCAAAATTACTTAATGTAGGGACTAAATTGCAATTTCAAAAAGTTGCTCTCACAACTCATCACAACCGACCATCTTGGAAGAGATGTGGAGAAATTGCTATCTTTGGAGTGTCACCAAGTGGACTCCACATCATCCTTTAAACGGTCCAAATTTACACTAACAGTACTTTTTCTATGCTACCGTACACTTTTTTTACACTGTTATAAACTTACACAATATTCTTTACTCATCCATATCTTCCATACAGTATAATTTCTATACTGCTTAATATTAAACAGTCTAATTCCTACACTGTATTACTTTTACAGTTTAATTTTCAAACTGCATAACTTTATCAGTATAATTCCTTACACTGCATTATTTTAATATTGTATAATTTTTTATATTTTTATACAGTATTTTCTTTAAATTGTTTTTTTATCTTAACATTTATTACAACATAATTTGCAACAGTTAAGCTTTCCAACTTACTTTTATATTCTTCATTTCTTATATAAGACTATGGCATGATTTTAACCTAAAAAATCCCATTTTCTTTGGAGTTTGTCATAAAAATTTGATTAAAATATTAATCTTAGTGACACTCTTTATGCTCTTAATATTTTTAACAAATTTTTGAGCATAAACTTAAGCTCACAAAACTTGTACTTAAATTACTTAACATAATCCTTTAATTATCGCATTTTAAATGCACTAACAATGCTTGGTGTCACATGTGCAAAGGACTTTTGGACCAATTTTGGAGAGGAAGTGGCAGCCTCATTGAAGCTCAAAGGAGGAGGAGAAGAGGAGCTTGAGAATCATCTTTGAGCTCTACATTAGTTTAGTTCTTAACTCTCTCTTTCTTCGAATTTCTTGTAAATTGCTATGGATTTTTTCTTCATATTTTGGTTTGTGTTTTTAGTTTTATTTTGTCATTATGTGTAACTAAATTTCTTAGTGTGAAGGGCTATGGACCTAAGTTGATATTGTGTTGGTTTATTGCCATGAATTAGTGCAAGTTAATTTTCTTTTCTGTTTATTTATGTTTTCTTGAATTTAATGCCTTTAATTGACTGGCCACCAATTAGTTGATTTTGCATTTAGGATTAATGCTTAAAAAATGAGGTTCTAAATGTGGGTTTTGGAAATACAATCTAGAAAATTATAGAGTTGGGAGACTTGTAATTTTCTTTGTGGCTAAGTAATAGAACATGCTTAATGAACCCTTAATAATTGATTTTAAAAAGGGACATTGAAATTAATTATTTTAAGTATTCTTCAATTGAGTACTTGGCAGAGGAAAAAAATGGGATAAATGAATATTTTATGCCGATAATTTGGAGAAATTAGTTTGTCATTAGTATAGGCAATTACCAATCGTAATTAAGACTTGGTGAAATAGTTCCTCTGGACTCATTCCATCATTGTTTAATTTCGTTTACTTTCTTCGTTGATTTTAATTTCCTCAATTTAATTTAATTTTTATTTTAATTTCATATTTTTAATTAAGATTGCCATTAAATTCAAAGTTAAGAGTGCTTAAACCACATAAATAGTTAAATTTTAGTAATTCAATCCTTGAGGAAAACCATATTCTACTCTCACTATATTCCGATTCAGGAGTAGAAAACGTTCTTCCTCGTCATCGTTACTACGATGAGCTTCAACACATCCCTTATCGTCAAGGGAAGAGGTCGATTAAGACTTGGGAGAAGATGAGGAAGCCTAGGAAGGAGCGGTTCTTGCTAGCCAATTATTGTTTGTGGTTATGATACAGCAGCTGTGTGGTGGGTTGTCGTTTATTTTTTTAAAAGCTTAAAAGCAGTTGTTGTTTTAGTGCAAATAAGGCTCAACATTTTAGGAGGCTATGTTGTCGTTGATTGTAGTTGTTTTAGTTTTGTAGTATGCTAATTGTCTCTAAAGAGCCTAGTCGTTTTACTCCATTAGTTTTGATTAATGCGCGTTGTCTTGTACCAGCTAAGAGCTGAGTTTTGAGTCTTAAGCCTACAGTTAGGAATTAGGAGGCAGATTATTGTGTCTTGTTTTATTAAACCCGAGCTTGAGTTCCTTTTATTAATCCAAAGTTTCAATGTGCAGTTATTAGCTCCAATACTTGTTAAGTTAACTAATCTTGGTTCTACACCAGGTTACTTCTGATTGAGTTAATATCTTTATTTTCTTCTTCTTTCTTTCTTTCTTTCTTCTTTTTTTATGGAGTTACATAAAAGATAAAATAACCTACATTCTACATTATTTAAGTGTAAAAATTTAATACAAACTTAAAAGGAAGCTCTTAAGTTTCGTAATGGTATAAAATCCCAACAAGCTTAAAACGACAACTTGATCTATCTAATATAATATTAGTGACTCAAAAGAGAACACTCTTTTACAAGGGCATGTAAAGATTAAAATAAGCCCGAGTCATATATTATTAAAATAAAACAATAAACATATATTTATAAAAATATTGAGTTACTATACCAAACAAGTTAATTTTTTAAGTTCAAGCCTCAAGCCTTTATAATTTTAAATTCTTTTATAGTACAGAGATCTTTCTTATGGTTTTTCCTTTCTCTCCATCTCTCTCTTTTTGTTTTTGTTTACAGATGGATGTTTAATTGGATATGAATAATATAGCAAAGATAAAACACATATCTTTCAACTAAAATGACATGTCATTTCACCCCTAAAATTGCACATCGTTAAATACAAAGTCAACCAGGTCGTTTTCATGAAATCAACCAAATAGCCTATTTATTAAAAAAGGGTAAATTGCTCCAGCAGTCTCAACCTTTCACAAAGGTAAATATTTAGTCATCAACCTTTTATTTTTGATTTATCAATCTATAACCTTTGATTTTAGTTACAGAGAGACCAATTTAACTATCAAACAGTTAATTTTGGACTAAAAAGGGGACAAACTGGTCCCTAAAGTTATCAAAAGGTAACAAAATGGTCCCAAAAATTAACCATTGAATTAGTCTTTCAGCAAGTAAAATGAAAGATTGTGGACTGATAAATCAAAATAAAAAGTTGGGGACTAAAATGTTATTTTTGTATAAGGTTGGGAACTAACAACAATTTTACCCAAAAAAAATAAATTGTCTTTCTCTGAAATGTCGTTTATTTCGCAGATTCACACGACATGTCAGTATTCCCTCAAAAGACTTCTGACTTAATTATGAAAGCAAAGTCAAAGCATATCTGTTGACAACATGTCAAAATATTACACGGTGCCTTCAGTGTCGACCGACCACAAACTTTTCATACTTCCTTTAACCAAAAAAAGAAATGAGACCACCCTTTTCTTCCCCGAAATGAATGAGACCACCATGGTTACAACCACAAAAACTTATATGTTAGGATGTTATTGTACGGGACACCCAATTATAATTGAAGTAGAAACTATAAAAATGAGAGTTTTGTGCATAAAAATTCCCCAAATAAATTGAGACAAAATGATAGGCAAACTGTTGAAGGATTTCACTATAGCAAAAGGATACAAAAATTTCTCTCTAAAATAAGGAGAGCACAAATGACAATACCCTCTCTCTTACAATAGGAGAAAGCACTTTTTCTAACAAAGGAAAGACACAAGTATTTAGGAGAAATCCCTCAAAAGTTTTTTTCTCTAAATCTCTCACACTTTCTCTCTACTATTATGCATTCAAATGTTCAGAATGGGACCACACCTTATATCATGAAGTCCATCATATTTATAGGACTTCATAGGCGGTGGTTCTTAGGTAGTAAAAGAAAGAAATACAGCTATACATGAATTGTAGAGAATTCTAACCGTCTATGACCCATTCAATGGCCTAATTAAGAAGCAAAATTGCTTCTTATCTCATTGTTTACTAGGCTTTGGTCCAAAAGTGGCTTTACCACCACATTTCTCCCACTTAAAGTCACTTTTGCAATCCTTCTATCCTTTCTACTTGCCATTTCCATGCCATTTATGTTTCTACTAGGCCAATAAAGGATTGACACCATATAAACTTGCCATTGTTTACCGGCTTTGTTAACATATTTGCTAGGTTTTCTTTAGTGTGGATTTTCTATACATTCACACTTCCTTTTTCCATCTTCTCACAAATGAAGTGATATTAAACTCTTATGTGCTTTGTATTTGAGTGAAATGCTAGATTCTTTGCTAAGTGCAAAGGGCTTTGACTATCACAAAATAGGGCAATCTTCTCTTGTTTTTGTCCACGCTCCTCCAATAGCGTTTGCAACCAGATTGCCTCTTTCCTAGCTTCTGTAGCTGCAATGTATTCTACCTCTGTCATTGAAGTTGCCACGATAGACTACAGTTTCAAAATCTAGCTTATAGCTCCTCCAACAAGAGTAAACACATAACCTGTGGTGGACTTGCTCTTGTCAAGATCACCTGTATAATCTGAATCAACATAGCCTCTGATAGTAAAGTTTGATCCTCCATAACATAACACAGAATTTGAGGTACCCTTGACATATCTCAAGATCCTCTTCACAGTACTCCAATGCTCTTTTCCAAGGTTCGCCGTGTATCGACTAACCACTTCCACTACTTGCGCAATGTCTGGTCTTGTGCATACCATAGCGAACATTAAGCTACCCATAACTGATCTATACGGTACTTGAGACATTTCCATCATCTCTGCTTCGTTGCTAGGACTCATACTTGAGGATAACTTGAAATTAATAGGAAGAGGGGTAGAAATTGGCTTGCAATCTTGCATGTTGAAACGTCGCAAGATTTTATTCAAGTAGTTCTTTTGATAAAGCCAAATCTTCCTATTGTTTCTGTCTCAGTAAATTTGCATCCTTAGAATCTTGTTTGCTGGTCTCAAGTCCTTCATTTCAAACTCCCTAGCCAACTATGCCTTCAAGTATGTAATACGATCTTTGTTAGGGTCTGCTACCAACATGTCGTCAACATACAACAGCAGAATAATGAAATCACCATCACTAAATCTCTTGTAGTAAGCACAAGGATCTGAACTAAGTCTGCTGTATCCAAGGCTCATGATGAAGGAATCAAATCTTTCATACCAACATCTCGACACCTGTTTGGGACTATATAGAGATTTGTTCAACTTGCAAATCAAGTTCTCTTTTCTTTTTTCTTCAAAACCTCCTGGTTGGAGTATGTAAATCTCTTCTTCAAGTTCACCATGAAGAAATGTAGTTTTCATGTCTAACTGCTCTAAGTACAAGTCAAATGTAGCACACATCATTAGGACTACTCAAACGGTTGTAATTCGAAATAAGAGGAGAGAATATCTTGTTGAAGTCAATGCCTTCTTTCTAAGCGAATCCTTTCACCAACAATCTAGCACAATACCGCTCTAGGTGGTCATTGCCATCTTGTTTGATCTTGTAGACCTATTTGTTCCCGATGGCTTTCCTTCCTTATGATAGTGGAACAAGATCCCATGTCTTGTTTTTATGGAAAGTTTCAATTTCTTCTTGCATTGCTGCCATCCCAAGAGAAGCTTCTTGGCTTTTTGTAGCCTCATGGAAAGTTGATGGCTCTCTATCCTCTGTTAGTAGACAGTATGCAACATTTCCCTCCATAATGTATTTTGAGTGCCAAGCTGGTTTTCTCTTCTTCCGAGTTGACCGTTGAACTTGTGAAGTTGCAAACTCAACTTGCTCTTGTTCTTCGTGCTCTGGTGTTGCTTCAAAAGAATCTGGAACCTCTTGTTCTTGTCCATCTTCAACTTGAACTGTAGTAGCCTTTGGTTTCTCTTTTGAATTGCTATCCATTTCTTTTTCTTGTATCTTGTCTTCTGAAAATATTACATCTCTGCTGATTATCACTTTGTGGGCAGTGGGATCCCATAGGCGGTACCCCTTAACTCCATCAGCATACCCTAAGAAAATACATCTTCTGGATTTTGGATCCAGCTTTGATGTTTCTTGGGTGTTGTACATAACGTACATAGGACTTCCAAATGTATGTAAGCGAGAATGATAGGCTGGCTTACTAGTCTACATCTCTATCGGTGTCTTCAGATCAATTGCGGTTAATGGTGATTGATTGATCACATAACAGGTGGTCTTGACTGCTTCTGCCCAAAATGACTTGGCCATCCCTGTTGTTCTCAACATCGCTCTTGTTCATTCCAACAAGGATTTGTTCATCCACTCTGCTACTCTATTTTGTTGTTGAGTGTATGCCACGGTTTAATGTCTCTTTATACCTTCTTGTTGACAGAAGTTATCAAATTCGTCACTAGTATATTCTCCTCCATTATCTGTCCTTAAACACTTGATCTTCTTTTTAGATTCAAGTTCCACCCACGCTTTGAATATTTTAAAAACTGTAAATATACCTACCTTCCTCTTGATTGGATACACCCAACATCTTCTGGAGTAATCATCAATAAAAAATACAAAGTATCTTACACTAGGGACTGAATTGGTGCTTGCCAAACATCAGAGTGGATTAGTTCTAAGATAGCTTTCCTTCTAGCATTAGAACTGCTGAACTTTAATCTGTGCTGCTTACTAGTAACACAGTGCTCACAAAAGGGTAATGAAGCCTTTTTGAGCCTTGGAAGAAGCTTTTGTTCAGCAAGAATTTTCAAACCTCGTTCCAACATGTGGCCAAGTCTATGATGCCACGTCATCATTAATTCTTCTGCAGAACTTGCCAACGCAATAGACGCTTCTCCTTCTTGCTATGTTTCTCCTTTTAGCATGTACAAATTTGCAACTATCTTTTCTACTTTCATCACCACAAGCGCGCCTTTAACTATTTTCATGATCCCATCTTGAACATGGGTTTTGCACCCACTCCTATCTAATTGTCCCAAAGACAATAGATTTTTCTTCAATCCTTTCACATGTTGTACTTCTTGGATGTTGCAAACCGTACCATCATACATCTTCAATTTGATGGTACCAATACCAACAATCTCCAAGGCATGATCTTCTCCCATGAACACAGATCCTCCTGAGATAGGTTCATATTGGTGGAACCATTCTCTCTAGGGGGTCATATGCCATGTAGCTCCTGAGTCCAAAAGCCAGACATTAGCAAATCTTCTTCTGCCTTCAGCAACTATTGTTGCCTCACTGTATAAAATTTCACCATCATCTGAGATACTTGCCACATAACCTTGAGTTTTTGGCAACTTAAGACCTTTTTCTTTGGCTTCTTCATTCTTCTGGAGATGCCAACACTCCCTTTTGTAGTGCCCTTTCTTGCCACAATTATGACACTTGACATTTGTCTTACTTCTGGATTTTGATCTTCTCTGATTTTGACTCCCATTAAGGCCACATTCCATTGATCTCCCTCACATTGCCGTCAAAGCTTCAGCTTGCTGTGAGCTTCCCAGTCTATCTTCTTTGTTTTTTCGCCTATTTTCTTCTTCAAGAACAGCAACAGTAAGTTCATCAAAGACTAAATAGTCTGTAAGTATGTTGTTTGTCAAGTTGATGACGAGTTGATCATTCCATTTAGGAAAGCTTTGAAGTAGAGGCTTAGCACGTTCATTTGGTTCTATTTTATAGCCCAACGATGTAAGTTGAGCAAATAAAGTGTTTAAGGTGTTGATGTGGTCGGTCATTGATGTGGATTCTACTATTCGAAGAGTGTAAAGCCTTCTTTTTAAGAAGATTTTGTTGTGAAGTGACTTTACCTCGTACAATTATGTCAGAGTATCCCATATCTCCTTTGCCGTCTTTTTCTCCTCCACACTAGATAACACTCCATCAGCAAGTGCTAGATGTAGATTAGCAATTGCATTGCCATCCATCTCATCCCACTTGTTATTAGTGATTACTAAAGGCCTATCACCAATTGCTGCCAAGCAATTTTCCTTTCTTAATATTGCTTTTATCTTCATTTTCCACAACGAGAAATTATTCCCATTAAACTTTCCTATTTCAAACTTCATTGCCATTATTGAAGATGCTTCTTTTCCACTAACTGGACTAACTGTTGCACCAAAAACCGACAATAAACCTGGGCTCTGATACCACTGTTAGGACGTTATGGTACTGGACACCTAATTATAACTGAAGTAGAAACTATAAAAATGAGAGTATTGTACGGAAAAATTTCCCAAATAAATTGAGACAAAATGATAGGCAAATTGTAGAAGGATTTCACTATAGCAAAAGGATATAACAATTTCTCTCCAAAATAAAGAAAGCACAAGTGACAATACCCTCTCTCTTACAATAGGAGAAAGCATTCTTTTTAACAAAGGAAAGACACAAGTATTTAGTAGGAATCCCTCAAAATTTTTTTCTCTAATTCTCTCACACTTTCTCTCTATTGTTATACACTTAAATGTTCAAAATAGGACCACACCTCATATCATGAAGTCTATCATATTTATAGGACTTCATAGGCCGTGGTTCTTAGGTGGTAAAAGAAAGAAATACAGCTATACATGAGCTGTGGAGAATTCTAACCGCCTATGACCTATTCAATGGCTTAATTAAGAAGCAAAATAGCTTCTTATCTCATTGGACTTTGGCCCAAAAGTGGCTTTACCACTACACTATGGCCCCGTTTGTTTTCGTTCACAGAAATTTTAGAAATGTTTTTACACGTTTTTTGCGGTAAAAATTTTAAAAACACTCTTAGAACAATTCTCAAAAAATTTTTATTTTTCAAAACAAAAATATTTTCACCCATTTTAAAAATAATACCAAACGGTCCTTATATTGCCGCAATATGTGTTTGCATGTTAGCCGTTGACCATCGTCGTTTTCTCTCCGGTGGCCCCACCCGCTGCTTCGAACTTTTTTTTTCGAGTTTCAAACTAAACGACATTATAAATACCTCTGTGCTTATCACAATCCTCAAAAACACAATTTTATCACCTCAAATTCCATACACGAAAACTCTCATTCTCACTCTCAAGCTCAATCTCCCTCTCTCTCTCTCTCTAAGTTTGTTCATCAGTTTTCCAATGGCGCAAGTTATTAGCTCTTCTTCCAAGCCCTTCTTCTTCTTCTTCTCCGCGTTGATTACCGTCCTCGTTGCTGCTTCTACCATGGTCTCGGCGCAGGACTTCGCGCCGGCGCCGAAGCCGATGGCCGCCGGATCTGGCTACTCTTTGCCGGTTTCAGGTGCCGTCGTCGGAGCTTCTCTGCGTCTCTCGCTCCTCGCATTGTTGAAGCATTAGAGAGTAGAGACTATCCCTGTGGCTACCCATTTTTGTTTGGAGAGTCTTTTAATTTGTTTCTTATTGGATGAAGTGGAATATTGTTTTGGGTTTTTTTTTTTTAATTGGATCTTTTAATCGAGTTAATATTTTTGTGAGGCATTATTGGATTTTTTTTACAATTCTAAAAAAAGTTTTACACATATGACATAATCATAATAGTTACTCAAAATATAACAAATTATTATGAATAGTAAAAATTTAAATTGTAATTTTTCTCCATTTCTATATAACTTTGTAGCATAAAATGTGAAAATTATTATAATCTTACCACGTAATTATGCTATTCCTTAACTATTTTAAAAACTATTTTAATATAACACTTAAAAATATACAATATAGTGCAATTTTACATTTTTTTAGAATAAACGAACGTCTACATTACAAAACAGGCAAGGGTACTCGATTAGTAGTTCAACTAAAAACTGCATACGACATTTATTCATGCTATAAACAAAACGTGCATTTTTTTGCCCAAGAAAACGACAATGTAATTTAAGTTTGGTATCGTTTGTCATCAACTAGAATTGATAATATGTTTTTCTGCTTATGCCAAAGAAAAACGACAACGTAATTTAAGTTCAAGATCGTTTTTAATTCAGTACAATTGACATTCTGTTTTCTAGAAAGAGAGATGGCTTTTTTTCCCCGCTCGAGTGACGGACATGCTATCTAATTGAAACGGTGTTTGTTACTTATTCAAAGTAACGACATTGTCGTTTTTATCAAAAAAACGACGTGTTGTTTTAACGAAAACAAATGTTGTATTTTTACTTCCTGTCGTCTCTAGGTCAAATAAATGCAAAACTCTTCTCCATACAACAAAGAAGCATACTTTTTTTTTTAAATGTTGTTTGATGATTTGCAATATCGGGAGGAAAATATCTCTTGTTTTATTGTAAAAGGTGTCGTCTGTTCTTTCAGCAATAAACGAGATTCATTTCTACCAACACAAATGAAATGTTGCTTATTTTAGATGCGTTTTTTTTTTCTTATAAAGAAATATATATTATTATAATGTTTGTAGACATATTAAATAAACAATTAGAATTAATTAGCAAAAATTAGATTTACCTTAGATTAATAAGATCTTTGGTCATCATTGTTCAATCCTTGCAACATGTTGAATTAACCACAAAATGTGAACAAAAATAATTCAAACCAATGTAATAAATAAACAAAATTGTAAAAAAGTAAATATTCATACAAAAGATTAATTAAAGCCTAGAAGCGTTCTTCATTATTATGAGGAAAGTGTTACAAAAATATAAGAAAATTTCTACAACAGAAAATAAAATTTCTGTGTGTAATTTGTGTGCATATATAACCCCTTTTTGAGAGGGGTCTCCCTCTATTTATAGCAGTTGTTCCAGACTATCTGTGCCTACTTTCTTGTAATAAAAATTGGAATTGATCGTGGTCTTCATGGGACTAACTTTTTTTTTTTGCTTGACCTAGGGTTAATGGGGTCTATTCCTTAAATAACGAATCAATAATTTCCCAATTGTGGGTGCGTATTGTAACGCCCCTTAATTCAACGTCACAGATATCGTTACATACTTATATTCATTTATGCTTAAACAATAAAACTTATAGATAATATCAACTCAATCGTTACTATAGATTTTAAAAGTACTTAAACTTACATTACCAGGATCCATTCATACAATTTTTTTTTTATTTTTTTTTAACTTACGTTGTTTCGAAGAACATAGTTTAATTTTATTCCATAACATAATTTATTCGTTTATACTTAAATTATTCATGAACTTATTTAATAATAATTGATAATCAAATAGTAAAATCAAGACTTATTAAAATCTCACATTAAATCACTTTGATCATCACATCTTTGAAATCCACTTATTCCCACAGTTCGGCAGGCCGAAAAATAGATCGGTCGGCCGATCTTCTGGTCTTCGGCAGGCCGGACAAGGAGTTCAGCAGGCCGTCCGAGACCAAATTTACTTTAAAAAAAATTAAAACGTTTTAACTTTACGTAAAATATAGCGGAAGTTCATATTTCATAAAAAAATGATAAAATAACTTATAAAACCATAATATAAGTATTCTTAAAAAAACTCAACATATAATATGTTCAAAATATATAATTTCATTAAATCATAAATTCATTTCTACTTGGCGTGCTTCCGGTTACAATTCATCGTTCATGTTGCTCACACGCCGTTCCATGTCCTCCACCTATTCCATGACTCTCTTACCCTTATCTGCAACATGACATATAAAACATGAATAAGCTAATGCTTAGTAAGTACATAAAATTCTCACAATTTAAAACATTTCATAAACATCATCATCATCATCATCATCATCGTATCATAAAAGTGCCTTAAGCACAATTTCATAGAAACATATCTTTCATAATATTGACCATTTTAAAATTTATCCCATATATATATATATATATTTTTTATTCTTAAGGGCCCAAGTGTTGCACCATAAACATCATCATTGGCGCGCCGTCATGAGAGGAGAAGGGTAGCTAATCCCAAACCAAACATGACATCATAACATATCATTTTATAACATTGGGTGTGCAACACTTATTAGGTGATACATATATACATAATTTTCATACTTTGAAACATACCATAATCATCATACATGCATAACTTTAAATCATGAAAAACTTTTCATAAGAAATCCTTTAAGAAAAATCATCATAAAATCATCATGAAAATCCTTGAAAAAGTGTCATGTTGCAGGTGAGAATGTACTTACTTTATCGATAGCTTACTTAACCTTAATATTGCACTTGGTGACGACACCGCGGTCTCGTTGTGCTCGCTTCCTTAAGTGTCCATGCCATATATCCATTTTAAGATGCAATAAAAAAATCAATACTTATCATAAAATACCCATACACTCATCTCATATTTTAAATATTATTCAAAACCCTACATCTAAACATAATTATCTTTTAAATAAAACATTTTCGAACAATTAATATATTTATATTGTAATTCAAAACTTCATACAAGCATCATATTATCATGCATGAAATTATTTTTATTATCATAAAATCTTTTAAACATACATAACATTTTATAATCAAAAATCCAGAAATAACATTTATTAAAACATTTCATAATCATAAAATACATTCATCTTACATACTCATACATAAGCATAATTAACAACTTTTCACGAAAACATCATTCTTTACCTATTGAATAATCATTACATTTTTCATACCTTCAAAATTAAACAGTAACATTTTACTGTGAGGGGTAGAAGACAGAAATATTCATTTTTCATAAAACGTTAAAATGACATAAAACGTGAAGAGACATCACACATAACAAAATACAATACCTAAAGAAGACATTGTAGACGAAATTTGAAGAGGAGAACATCTTTTTACATTTACCAAAAAAAAAAACTGAATTCATACCTTGAAGTTTCTTCTCGAAATTCTTGAATTCGATCAACGAAACAAGACTTCTCTCTTTTTTTTTTTTTTTTTTTTTTACAATATGCTCAGAAAATTTCCGTGGAAGAGAGAAAGAAATTTCGTGAGGAAGGGAAGAGGAAGAGAAGTGAAAGAATGTCTCAGAAATTTTTTTTTTTTTTGAGAGGCAAAACGTGTGAAGGAGAGAAAATAATGAAAAAGGAAACGTTAAAATTTTTAACGCAATAAACACCATTGATGGGAATTCAATTCCCTTCATTAAGTCAGAAAAATTCTGACTGTTGGGGGCGTGACGTGAGGCGTGAGAGGAGGAAAAGAAAATAATGAGAGAACGTCTCAGAACCGAGAAAAATTATTTGAGGAAAGAGCGTAAAATTTTTTTTAACATAATGTGTATAATAAAGAGTCATTACTCTTCATTAAGTCAGAAATTTCTGACTATGAAGAAGGTGATTGGCGTGGGAAAGGAGGAGAATAGAAAAGGAAGGTCAAACATCATCAATCTTACCTTAACTTACCTTCTAAAAATAGGAAACCTCTTAATATAATACAAATCTAATCCTTTAATTTCCTTAACTGATAAAAACATTCCATTTATTATGCCAATTAATCACATTAATTCACCCAATTAACGTAATTAACTCAGTCATAACTCTGGAGAGATTTCTGCTGACTGTTTGTCAGCCTTGTTCGGCCTGCCGATTTTCCCTCTTCGGCCTGCCGATCTGTCATTAAATGCCATAACATAAAACATTCACACATCATTGCATCATAAATAATCATATATTTATAATTTCACATGAACACTAGAGCACAACGAGTCCATGCGGTCGTCACTTGTCACAAATCTTGACATAAAAAGTTAGTAATATGCACATCACATATCATATCATATAACGTTATTTATTAATAACATTCCTTAATAGCGTTACTAACTTAACGTGGTCCGTTATATAAAATAGGCGGGTGTTACAATTCTCCCCACCTTATAAAAGTTTCGTCCTCGAAACTTAGAACAAATGTGGATACAAAACTTTCATGTCATCTTCACGTTCCCATGTAGCTTCTTCAACTTGCTGATTTCGCCATAACACCTTGACCAATGGAATTTCTTTATTCCTCAAAGTCCTAGTTTTTCAATCGAGTATCTTCATTGGCTTTTCTTCATAACTTAGGTCTTCTCGTATCTCGATCACTTGTGGCTCAATCACATGCGTAGGGTCCGGAACATACTTCTTTAGCATGGAGACATGAAATACATCGTGTATTGCGGACATTTCAGATGGCAACTTCAGCTGATAAGCTACTTTGCCTATTTGTTTAACAATTTCATAAGGACCGATGAATCTTGGGCTTAACTTGCTTTTCTTCCCAAACCTCATAACCCCTTTCATTGGTGCAACTTTTAAGAACACATATTCGCCTACAGCGAACTCTAAAGGTCTTCTTCTTTTGTCAGCATAACTCTTTTGACGGCTTTGAGCAGTCTCTATTCTTCTTCTTATCAACTTTATCATCTCAGAAGTTTCATTTACAAAGTCGGTTCTTTCAGCATCAACACTTTCCATCAACTTCTTTTCACCAGCTTCGTGCCAACATATAGGTGACCTGCATTTCCGTCCATACAGTGCTTCATATGGTGCCATTCCAATTGTCGCCTGAAAGCTGTTGTTGTAAGCAAACTCTGCTAATTGTAACATTTTACACCAGCTGGTCTTAAAATCGAGAGAACATGCCCGTAGCATATCTTCTAAAATCAAGTTCGTCCTCTCTGTTTGGCCGTCAGTCTGAGGATGAAAAGCTGTACTGAAATGAAGCCTGGTTCCCATTGCATTCTGGACACTTTTCCAAAATTTAGATGTGAACCTACCATCACGATCTGAGATAATTGACTTGGGAATCCCATGTAGTCGTACAATCTCCTTAACATAGAGTTCCGCTAATCGTTCCATGGAATAAGTGATCTTGATAGCAATGAAATGCGCCGTCTTCGTCAGCCGATCCACAATTACCCAAATTGCATCATAGCCGTTCGTAGTTCTGGGTAAGCCGGTAATGAAATCCATTGCTATTTCCTCCCACTTCCATTCCGGTATTTGAATAGACTGTAGTTCACCACCAGGTTTCTGGTGTTCAGCTTTTACTTGCTGACATGTCATACATTTCTTCACATACTTTGCAACATCACGTTTCATTCCAAACCACCAAAAGTTACCCTTTAGATCATTATACATCTTCGTTGCACCTGGATGAATAGAGTAAGGAGTCTCATGAATTTCTGCCAAGATCCTCTCCCTTAAATTATCAACATTAGGAACACATAAACGATCCTTAAGGTACAGAGTTTCGTCATCAGTAATACGAAACTCTTGACATTTTCCCTCTTTTATTTCATGCTTAATCCTTACAAGGCTCACGTCGTCATCTTGCTTACTCCGAATTTCATCATACATTGTCGGAGCAAGAGAGAGTGCTGATAGTTGACCTGCTATAAGTTCTAAACCGAAGTCTAAAATTTCCTTCCTTAAAGGTGGAGACATTGCTTGCATAGACATCAATGTGGCAACTGACTTCCTACTTAAAGCATCAGCTACTCGGTTAGCTTTACCAGGATGATAAAGGATTTCACAGTCATAATCCTTCACCAACTCTAGCCATCTTCGTTGTCTCATGTTCAGGTCTTTTTGCGTGAAGAAATACTTCAGACTTTGATGATAAGTGAGTATCTTGCATTGGACCCCATATAAATAGTGTCTCCATATCTTTAATGCAAAGACGACTGCTGCTAACTCGAGGTCATGAGTAGGATAGTTCTTTTCATAATCCTTTAGTTGCCTTGAAGCATAAGCAATCACCTTTTCATTTTGCATCAATACAGCTCCTAGGCCCATCTTGGATGCATCACTATAGATTACGAACCCATCATTTCCCTCAGGAATTGCCAACACTGGAGCCGTCGTTAATCTTTTCTTCAACTCTTGAAAACTCTTTTCACATGCATCCGTCCATTCATACTTCCTTCCTTTGCGAGTTAAGTTCGTGAGTGGAGCTGCTATCTTGGAGAAATCTTCTACGAATCTCCGATAGTAACCTGCTAGACCCAAGAAACTCCTTATTTCACTTTGCATTCATCGGTTGCTTCCAATTGAGTACAGCTTCTACTTTAGTAGGGTCTACCATTATCCCATCCTTTGAAATGACATGCCCTAGGAATGACACTTTATCAAGCCAAAACTCGCATTTAGAGAACTTAGCATAAAGCTGGTGTCTTCTTAAAGTCTCCAGCACGATCCTTAAATGCTCCTCATGCTCTTCCTGACTCTTCGAGTAGACAAGAATATCGTCGATAAATACAACAACAAATTTATCGAGAAAATCCTTGAATACCCTGTTCATTAAATCCATAAAGGCAGCAGGTGCATTCGTCAAACCGAAAGGCATAACCATAAATTCATGGTGACCATACCTCGACCTGAACGCAGTCTTGGGGATATCTCCTTCTTTAATCTTCAACTGGTGATATCCTGATCGTAGATCAATTTTTGAGAACACCGATGCACCATTGAGCTGATCAAACAAATCATCAATTCGAGGCAATGGATACTTGTTCTTGATTGTCACCTTGTTCAGTTCTATGTAGTCGATGCAGAGTCTCATAGTGCCATCCTTCTTTTTCACAAATAAGACTGGTGCACTCCACGGTGAGTGACTTGGCCTGATAAATCCTTTGTCAAGCAGCTCCTTTAATTGCGTGTGAAGCTCCTTTAATTCTGCCGGGGCCATTCTGTAAGGAGCTTTAGAGATTGGTTCGGTGCCTGGAGCGAGCTCAATCTCGAATTCAACTTCTCTTTCTGGCGGTAGACTCTTTAGATCATCAGGAAACACATCTTCATATTTATGAACAACATTCACATCTTTAATTCTTGTCTTTCCTTCTTGGCTTTTGTCTACAACATTTGCCAGATAGCCCATACAGCCACTTGCTAACAGCTTCCTTGCTTTCATTGCCGATAAAAACATGTGGGGTTTCTTCCTGGTCTCGCCAACATAAACAAATTTCTGATCACCTTCAGGATGGAAGATCACCTTTCGTTTCCGGCATTCGATCGCGGCATTATACTTGCTTAGGAAATCCATCCCAAGAATCATGTCATAGTCATGCATGTCGATCACAATGAGGTCGACGAAAAGTTCCCTATCAGAAATCCATAGGGGTACTGCACGCAAACAATGCGTGGATAATATCACTTCCCCGGAGGGTAGTGTCGTAGTGAATCCCTGTCTCATTGGCTCTAAACGAACCCCTAACTTCCTAGCATGTGACATAGACACAAAAGAATGCGTGGCACCCGTATCAAAAAGAACATAAACATCATTACATAAGCTTGTTATCTGACCTGTGACCACATTGGAGGTTTCTGCAGCCACTTGTTCCTTTGTCATGGTATAGATTCGGGCATTCGTTGGTGGGGCTTCAAGTCTCCCTTGACTGATTAGTGGCCCATCAAGGGAGGCTTGCATCTGATGTAGCTGGGCCTGAGGAGTAGGTCTCTGTGGGGCATTGGCATTTATCAATTTGGGGCAATTCTTTACGAAATGATCTTCACGCCCACATATGAAACATTGGTTCGTTCCCAGTCGACATTCCCCCGGATGCTTCTTTCCACATTTGGCACATGGTTGGAATCGCCTGTCATTGTTGTTGCGCTGACCATCATTGTGCCTTTTGTTGTCTTGGCCCTGCTGTTGTTGAGGATTGCCCTTCCTCTTATTGTTTCTCCAGTTTTGACTGTTGTTGTTGCTCCTGTGGGAAGGACGGTTCTGGCTATTAGCATTGTTGGCTTGCTGGTTGGGCTGAGGCTGATTCCTTCTTAACTTTGACAAATGGAACTCAGCACGTTGGGCCCTCATAACAACCTACTCTTGGGTCCTTGGCGGACTTGCCCCATCAACAATTGCAGCAATGTCTGGTCTAAGGGCTCTTATCAACCTTCTGACCCTTTCATCTTCATTCATAACCATCCCTGGACACAGACGAGCAAGTTGATCAAACTTTGTCACCACATCAGTGACTGTCATATCCCCCTGACGTAAGCTTTCGAACTCCTCATAATGTTTCCTCGTAACATTCATGTGGAAGAACTTCGTGTTGAACTCGTGAACAAAGTCAGCCCATGACATTTCTTCAACACTTCTGCTCTGTTCGATGCCATCCCACCATATCCTGGCCTCCATAGTAAGGTAGTACGAGGCACAGAGGACCTTTTCATTATCCGTGAAATCCATGAGTCGTAAGGTAGCCACAATTGTCTTTAACCATCCTTGAGCGACTAGCGGGTCCTTAGAACCCTCAAAGTCAGCTGGCTTAACTCTCTTCCATCTGACCAAAAGAGGTTCCTGATAGGCTGCTCTTGGTTCAGCAGCAGGAGCTGGGACTTCATTTACTTGTACTTGTGGCTGCGGAGGAGGAGGAGGCACATCATTGCCTGGTTGTTCACCATTCTGGCTGTTGGCCCTTAATGCAGCTATTTCCCGTCGTTGATCCTCCAACTGCCTTTGTAGTTCAGCGATCATCGTCATAAGTCTCTCGTTAGACTGGGTGCGGGTCTGCATTCTTCTATAGCCGTCCATCGTAAATTTCCTAAAATAATAAGGACTTAAAATTCATCTTCTATTTATGAGACAGGTTTTCATTACTATGTCTTTAATCATTAAACATTCAAACCTTAATCTTATTATCATACTTGCATCAGTACATCTAACAAACTTACTTGGAGGACTTGGATTGACGTGTGGCGATATGAATTGTAATCGAAAGATTCTCTCTGATACCAAAGCCTGTAACGCCCCTTAATTCAACGTCACAGATATCGTTACATACTTATATTCATTTATGCTTAAACAATAAAACTTATAGATAATAACAACTCAATCGTTACTATAGATTTTAAAAGTATTTAAACTTACATTACCAGGATCCATTCATACAATTTTTTTTTTTTTTTTTTTTAACTTACGTTGTTTCGAAGAACATAGTTTAATTTTATTCCATAACATAATTTATTCGTTTATACTTAAATTATTCATGAACTTATTTAATAATAATTGATAATCAAATAGTAAAATCAAGACTTATTAAAATCTCACATTAAATCACTTTGATCATCACATCTTTGAAATCCACTTATTCCCACAGTTCGGTAGGCCGAAAAATAGATCGGTCGGCCGATCTTCTGGTCTTCGGCAGGCCGGACACGGAGTTCGGTAGGCCGTCCGAGACCAAATTTACTTTAAAAAAAATTAAAACGTTCTAACTTTACGTAAAATATAGCGGAAGTTCATATTTCATAAAAAAATGATAAAATAACTTATAAAACCATAATATAAGTATTCTTAAAAAAACTCAACATATAATATGTTCAAAATATATAATTTCATTAAATCATAAATTCATTTCTTCTTGGCGTGCTTCCGGTTACAATTCATCGTTCATGTTGCTCACACGCCGTTCCATGTCCTCCACCTATTCCATGACTCTCTTACCCTTATCTGCAACATGACATATAAAACATGAATAAGCTAATGCTTAGTAAGTACATAAAATTCTCACAATTTAAAACATTTCATAAACATCATCATCATCATCATCATCATCGTATCATAAAAGTGCCTTAAGCACAATTTCATAGAAACATATCTTTCATAATATTGACCATTTTAAAATTTATCCCATATATATATATATATATTTTTTATTCTTAAGGGCCCAAGTGTTGCACCATAAACATCATCATTGGCGCGCCGTCATGAGAGGAGAAGGGTAGCTAATCCTAAACCAAACATGACATCATAACATATCATTTTATAACATTGGGTGTGCAACACTTATTAGGTGATACATATATACATAATTTTCATACTTTGAAACATACCATAATCATCATACATGCATAACTTTAAATCATGAAAAACTTTTCATAAGAAATCCTTTAAGAAAAATCATCATAAAATCATCATGAAAATCCTTGTAAACATATCATTAAACCTTGAAAAAGTGTCATGTTGCAGGTGAGAATGTACTTACTTTATCGATAGCTTACTTAACCTTAATATTGCACTTGGTGACGACACCGCGGTCTCGTTGTGCTCGCTTCCTTAAGTGTCCATGCCATATATCCATTTTAAGATGCAATAAAAAAATCAATACTTATCATAAAATACCCATACACTCATCTCATATTTTAAATATTATTCAAAACCCTACATCTAAACATAATTATCTTTTAAATAAAACATTTTCGAACAATTAATATATTTATATTGTAATTCAAAACTTCATACAAGCATCATATTATCATGCATGAAATTATTTTTATTATTATAAAATCTTTTAAACATACATAACATTTTATAATCAAAAATCCAGAAATAACATTTATTAAAACATTTCATAATCATAAAATACATTCATCTTACATACTCATACATAAGCATAATTAACAACTTTTCACGAAAACATCATTCTTTACCTATTGAATAATCATTACATTTTTCATACCTTCAAAATTAAACAGTAACATTTTACTGTGAGGGGTAGAAGACAGAAATATTCATTTTTCATAAAACGTTAAAATGACATAAAACGTGAATAGACATCACACATAACAAAATACAATACCTAAAGAAGACATTGTAGACGAAATTTGAAGAGGAGAACATCTTTTTACATTTACCAAAAAAAAAAAAACTGAATTCATACCTTGAAGTTTCTTCTCGAAATTCTTGAATTCGATCAACGAAACAAGACTTCTCTCTTTTTTTTTTTTTTTTTTTTTTACAATATGCTCAGAAAATTTCCGTGGAAGAGAGAAAGAAATTTCGTGAGGAAGGGAAGAGGAAGAGAAGTGAAAGAATGTCTCAGAAATTTTTTTTTTTGAGAGGCAAAACGTGTGAAGGAGAGAAAATAATGAAAAAGGAAACGTTAAAATTTTTAACGCAATAAACACCATTGATGGGAATTCAATTCCCTTCATTAAGTCAGAAAAATTCTGACTGTTGGGGGCGTGACGTGAGGCGTGAGAGGAGGAAAAGAAAATAATGAGAGAACGTCTCAGAACCGAGAAAAATTATTTGAGGAAAGAGCGTAAAATTTTTTTTAACATAATGTGTATAATAAAGAGTCATTACTCTTCATTAAGTCAGAAATTTCTGACTATGAAGAAGGTGATTGGCGTGGGAAAGGAGGAGAATAGAAAAGGAAGGTCAAACATCATCAATCTTACCTTAACTTACCTTCTAAAAATAGGAAACCTCTTAATATAATACAAATCTAATCCTTTAATTTCCTTAACTAATAAAAACATTCCATTTATTATGCCAATTAATCACATTAATTCACCCAATTAACGTAATTAACTCAGTCATAACTCTGGAGAGATTTCTGCTGACTGTTTGTCAGCTTTGTTCGGCCTGCCGATCTGTCATTAAATGCCATAACATAAAACATTCACACATCATTGCATCATAAATGATCATATATTTATAATTTCACATGAACACTAGAGCACAACGATTCCATGCGGTCGTCACCTGTCACAAATCTTGACATAAAAAGTTAGTAACATGCACATCACATATCATATCATATAACGTTATTTATTAATAACATTCCTTAATAGCGTTACTAACTTAACGTGGTCCGTTATATAAAATAGGCGGGTGTTACACGTATAGTCGATATCGACTACGTTCGACTCAACTTGTCGACTGCTCTGGGGAATCACGAGCGAAGCTCTCTCTTGGCATGACTTGGGTTTGTCATTGGTCAATTACTTAGGTTCGTATGTTTCGCTTGACAAACTCGAAGGCTTCTTACATTAGCGAGCTCAAATGGACTTGTCCGTCTATCTAGGCTTTAAAATTAGACCCCAACATATGTTTCTTTAAAGAGAAAATTATATATTATGTTTAAAAACTTTGTTTATTTATGTCACATCGGATAAAGTTACGTTACTACTGCTTATAATATATGTTTAAGTTGTATCATACTAAAATATTTATGGTATTTATAAAAAATAAGTTTTAAAAAATAGCATTCATGAAAATTCCCTTTCTTTTAAAATATTGAGTGAGTGCGTTTGGTAAACTTGATGTTAGAACCTATGTACTGTAGCATATAAAAGCTTTATACAATAGCATACTTTCGATTTATATTATGGCATATAAAAGCTTTAAGACGTAGACATTTGAAACTTTTAGTTTTAACTTAACTCCAAATCACACCCATTAAATGACTTGCAGTTAGAGTTTTTAGCTAAGTTCATTTGTCATTTAACTATTCATGTCATTTTAAGTTTTTTTTTTAAAAAAGACAGACTTTTCTACAACTGTTGTTGTTGTTCCCTCTCTCTCTTTTTCTTGGCTTTCTCCCTAAATTTTCTGAAAATTATCTGTGGAAATGTTCAGTAAAATAATAAAAAATATGTCACCTTGTCATCTCTCTAAATAACGTAGATATTATTTATTTGGAACAGTAAACGATTTAGATCATGGTGATTTAATCATTGGTTTACTCATTCTCGAATGTCGTTTCTTCTGTCATTTATTCTTGAAACAATTAGCAGTCTAGATGTTGTCTTGTGAGCTGTAGTTGCAGTTTATTTAAGCGGCATTTATCTTTTTACTATTAGCGATGAGCAGTTTGAGCAAAAATGACCCTTTTTCTCAACTTTGACAGCTTTTTTTTTACTTGTCTGCTCTATTTTTTTTTTTTTGAAAATAAATTCTGAAACGTTCTATAACAAAATAATTAGAATAAAACTTGTTATTACAAGTGTTCAAAAAACCCACTAATTCATCTTAAAATGTTCAATATAAACCAAAATCAAACTAATGGTTTTTGTGTTAATTTTGGATAGTTTTGGTGATTGTTTTATATAAATATTTTAGGTGGTTTGAGTTCACTTGAATTCTTAAACAATTCACCTGAACTTCTTAAACCGTAACTACCTATTAAACCGCACATTAAACCTACAAATTATATCAATTTTATTTTAAAAATTTTTATATAAGAATTTTTATTATGTCTTATATAGATTATTTTTCATTGGTCATTAAAAGAAGTTCTACACATATAAGATACACCTTTTTGTACTCTATAATTACACTCATCATCATTTAAAGACTAGCTCATAGAATGGAACCTAACTCCTCCCCCCAATCCAACGACCAACATCTTCTTTCTGCACTGCCGTTGTCCTACTTGTCACGTCATCATTGTCATGTCGTCTCTCTTTGCCGCTAAACTAACTTATCATGGTATTGATAAATGATATTAGTAGGAGGAGAGGTTTATCAATTCAATTGAAGTTTAAAATTTATCTATACTGTCTTATGTTATTTAATTGTTTTTTTGACTTTTTAATTAGATTATTAATGAACTTTAATTTGTGTTATTTTGCCTTTCTAGTTTGGTTTTTATTTTGTATTAAAACTTTAAAGGATAAACTTTTAGACATTTTAAAATTTGTTAAATATTTTTTCATCTTAAACACAAACGACTAAAACCAAACTACCTAAACTGTTTAAAAGTTAGATTTATTTTTAGTTTAGTTAATGGTTTAGATAAAAATACTGCTCATACTGCCCACTAACACCCCTACTTGTTATTCACTTCATACCCACGAATGGTACAATGAACAATCCACATGTCGTTGTATCCTCCTAAACTGCATGTCGTTTCACTCGTATCCAATAACATCGACCTGTCTCGTTCTCAAATGTCGTTTGTTCCGTCACAATTTAAACGACATGTCGTATTCATTATTTTTCTTAAAAAAAGTCGGCGCTTTGCCGACATATATATGTTTGACAGAGCAGATTGGGCGACGTGTCAAAATCTTCTGCGGCGCCGTTAAACCGACCAACTTTCCTTCCCCATTTGCCGTTGCCACCCTGTAACCTCAATAATTGAAGCTGCTTTTATTATTTTTTTTATAAGTTTTCATTCACCTTTATTTCATTTTTTCTTGCTGGAAATAAATTAAATAATTTAAAGAAGCTGTTAAATTTGTATGTGGCCGTTGGCCAACTCTGCCGTTTCCTTGCCATTGTCGCTTTTCTCCCAAGTGGGATCCACACTCCGCTTCAAATCTCCCCATAAATACGCTCTTTCTCTTCCTCTTCCCCAATCCCTAAACCATCTCTCTTTCTCTCTCTCAATTTCGATTCGATTCTTTCTCGAAGCTTCTTCTCTCTTCTTCTTCTTCTTCTTCATCAGCTTTCCAATGGCGGCCCAAGTTAGCACCTCTTCCAGGAACACCTTCTTCTCCTCCGTCTTGCTGATCGTCTTCGCCGCTGCGGCTTCGATGGTCTCTGCTCAGGACTTTGCGGCGGCTCCGGCGCCGACGCCGATTCCGACCGCGTCGGGCTACTCTTTGCCGATCTCCGGTGCCGTCGTAGGAGCTTCTCTGGTCCTCTCTCTCCTCGCCCTCTTGAAGCACTAGAGAGCTATTCTTCTCGATGGATTGTGTTATTCTATCGTCGTTCATTGAATTTGTTTATTGGATTTGTGTCGTGTTTGAGTAGTATATTATTATATTTCGGCCATTTTTTATTTGTTGGAGCTTTGATTGAGGGATTATTGGGTTATGTTTTGTGAATAAATATAAATAAACTTTCTGTAGTATATATATATTTTTTATGGTTCTTGCGTTTTGATGTTGCTAAATTGTTGTTAATTTGGGCAAGACATCATTGGTCAAATGGCATTTATAGCTCGTGTTAAGCGAGTTTAAATCTGCGGCCTTATTTTTTTAAATTTTTTTTCCTAGCTATTTGTATATAAATAAAATCTAAATATAAAAAATAATTAAGTAATTTACTTAGATGTTAAAAATTAATTAAAAGGACAACTAAAAGAACATAAAACTGAGATAGCATATTTAGATTTGTGTTAACTAAAATGTTGGGGTGAGTGGAAAATTTCAGATCCAAAAGGGAGTAGTCCGGTAGAACAACTTAAACGATGAATTCGGTAGCTATTTAAATTTAATGAGGAAAAATATACTAAAAAAATTGATTGAAATTGAGGCTTTTCTTATTTGAATCGGTTAACCAACATACTAGAAATTTTTCCTTTTCGAGATCACTAAACAAAAACGCCAAAATCTAGCATTTTTACCGCTTTAGGGGTGGGATAATAGTGATTAGTGAACATGGGAAGTAATATTGTGATTTTATCAATTGATTTTAAAAATATATATTAATATGATTCTTATCACAGAATTACCACTCATAATTTCCGAGGTAAATTTTACAATTGTAAAATGAAACTATTCATTGGAGAATTACCAGGTACATTTCGAGTTTATATTTTTTCAAATAGCACTACTCAATGCAAAGAACGTAACTATACATCCAACCAGGCTAGTTTCAGAGGAACACAACAGATAGAAAATAAGGAAAAAAAAAAGGTACATAACTTAAGAACTTTAACATTCAAAAAAAGAAATAAAAACCTAAAAACTTTAATCCTTTTGTCAACCTCGTCTATCTTTGTTCGTTGTCCAGCGGATCATTAATTGGCATATCAATCCACTCAGCGAAAGCTTTAAAAAATTAAAAAAAAGAAAACTATGCTCCTCCATTGGACCAAAAAGTGCACAAAATAGATTCATATTGAAAATTTTTTATAACTTGGCTGGAAGATCAGAGCTCATAATCTTTCTGGTAAAACAAAAATGAAATGAGATGACCTTGCTCTTCTTTTATGTTTGGCAAGAGATAAGATGGAAATAGGAAAGAAGGATAAAGAAAATAAAAGAGAAATAAGTTTTTTTTTTTTTTTTTTTAAAGAAGAGAGAGAAATTTTCTATACAAATTTATTCTTCCATTATGCCCTTATACAAAATGATTGAATGAGATATAATTAAGAGAAAAATAGTTATTTTATTATTGTCTTTTTTTTTTGGGTCACATTTTCTCATCTATTTCTTTCCAGAATTGGAATAATACAAAAATGGTGGACCCAATTTTCTTCTTCCTTCCTTCTCAATTTTCTTTTTAACTCTAAATTTTTTGTTTTTCCTTCACTGCTATAAATTTCTTTCTCTAATACTTTCATAGTGCGGAGATCGAAATTAGAGATTTGCAAAGACTTATTTCTCACCTTTTTTTTTTTTCTTTTTTTCCTCCTATCAAACAAATATACTCTAAAATTTTTTAATTAATCCCTTTCATTCTTCGCCTCATTTCTACTTTTCTCTCCTATCAAACAAGCGTTTTCTGTTTATGACTTTAATTGAGTGGCTTTGCCAAACGAGTTTTCGGGCAATTTTCTTTCTCTGTAATGATTTATCCTTTTCGTTGATCTTAAAGATTGCATGAATTTTTTCAAATAATGTTTTGAACTCAGATACGCATAAAATGTCAGCCTATATTTTAATGTTATGGTCCATGTGCATATAATTGAGCTAATTATTAAGTGGACTATTATTAAAACTTTACATTTCTAAATAGTAACTCTAGACGCATATAATGTCAGCATATTTTTAAATAATGTGGTCCACTCCTATAATGGACCTCACTAAAAGTTGGAAGAAAGATTTTTTTTTTCCCCCTCAGTAAAAAAAAGTGTCTCTACCTAGGGCCTCATATTGGTACATAACAATTAAACAGTTTTTCCTACAGATTTGAAAACTGATAAAAAAATAAAATAAAGATCTACTGATAGTACAATTTTTTCAAATTCTACAATAAAAATCTCCTACAAAATTTCAGCACATCTTTTATTAGATTCTAACATACACACACACACACACAAAATATTGATATATGGATAGATAGAAACACATCTTTAAAAATTGTTTTTTTTTTTCTTTTTAATTGTTACATCTTTAAAATAGTGTTGCAACTTGATTGATTATGCCCTTCTAAGAGAAAGTTGATAGATTATGCAAGATATTAGCTAATTGAAAGCATTATATCTTGTTCAATTTGCTCTGGTATGATAATTATCATGTCTGTATTCGTTTTAAAAAAAGGCCCATGCAATGATTTGCATTCACACGGTAGTGGAATTATTTAACTTAAAACATGTAGAGCCATTTAATGAAAACATACTATCATCATTATACAAGCTAACCTAATTAACGAAAATTGAGGTAAAATCATATATAATAACAGATAAAATTAATTCCCATCGAAGACGATAATAGAATAAGGGTTATTAAAAGGCCCCTAAAAGGTCTTTTCTCATTTATCTCATAAACTTTAAAAATCATCAATTTATTTTTTTAACTTTTAGAACTCCATACTTTAACCCCTAAACTCACCACTTTGTCCCCTAAACTTTCATAACTCCTGACTTTGTCCCATGAACTTTTGATTTTTGTTTAAATAGACAGAATTAAATTACATGGTTCGCACATCGGTTGCATGTAAGAGCAAAAATGAGATTTTATCTCCCAAAAAGCTTAATTATGTCTATCTGAACAAAAAATCAAAAGTTCAAGAAGTAAAGTGAGGAGCATTGAAAGTTCATGGGGTAAAGTGGTAATTTTTGAAATTAATGGGGGCAAATTAAGTGAGGAGTTTTGAAGTTTAAGAGACAAAGTGCTGATTTTTAAAATACAGGGAGGTAAAATAAAAGAGATCTTAAAGTTTAGAGACCATTGGTGTTAACAACGCATAAAATAATTCTTAACAAAAAAATATACATGAAATTCATGATAATATTAGTTAGACATGAAAGAAGACATAAAGAAGGAGACATATAGGTCAGATCTCATTATAAATATGAATCTCATTTTATGCATCAATTAGACGTGGGAAAAACAATAATTTTTGGTGTCAAAGTAAAAAGAGGATAGCTAATCTCAAAGTTGAAAATATATTCCCATTCATATGGCATTAACTATTTAATGACGAAAGAGGTAAGGCAAGTAATTCCCATAATAATATTTAATTTTTTTAATTATTTTAAAAATAATTAAAAGCATATTTGAAATCTTTGAATATACGAAATTAATTTTCTTAAAATTTTTTAATGAACATATGTACCTGCAGGTGGAGTCATGGACCACAAATTTTATGATTTAAGTGTTGTACCAGATATGACATGGGTTGGATATTTAATCATGTGTTTTGAACAATTATATCACACAATTTATAAATGACATCATAAAACCCTTACATTTCAAAAAAAAAAAAAAACATAAATGAGGTTTGATTTAAATCGTATAGTTGCAATCAATAGCTCTACCAATAATTGGGTGGAATATCTAATAATAAAATTCTCATTTTATATTATGTTTAATATTTTTTACGTTATTTATAATATATGCACACACACTGAATATAAGATAGTATCATTATTTGGATCCGTTTTTTTTTTCTCAAAATTTTTGGAAATGTTTTTGCACTTTTTTTAAGGCAAAAATTTTAATAACACTCCCAGTACAATTCCTAAAGAATTTTCATTTTTCAAAGCAAAAATATTTTCACCTATTTTAAAAACAATACATTCTTTATCCTTAGTTTGGAAAATAAGTTAGAATTTAGATACTGTAGCATGTGAGAGCTTTATACTGTAGTAAATTACTATAACATAAAGAGCTTTATACATAATTTTGCGAGCATCAAAATTCAAATGCAGCCTAGCCTATAATAACATTATCGACGGTCCATCCTAATAACTCTTTAGGTATGTATATCTTATAGGGTGTTTGGCTAGTGGTAGGAACCATTTTTACTATAGCATGTGAAAGCTTTATACTGTTTTTCTTTTTACTGTAACATGTGAGAGCTTTATACTATTTATAATTAAGTTAGTGGTGTGAACCATCCTTAGTCAAACACCCTTATATTATATTGGACCCTACTTTTCAATCTAAGAAACATTTTGGCAACTGTTTCTTCCCCTTGTTTCCTTGTCTTGAAAGGTAAACATCAAAAACCACAAAAAGGCATGACCAAACCTAGTGTTTGGTGAGCTAATTTCCGTGTCTGTCACCGCTCACCAGCCACGAGCCAACTTAACACCTCTAACGTGTCAATCTCCTATTTGGCACCGTCCACTTCCTTGGACCAATTACGATCCACCCCCATTCCACACTTCTCTGAGCTGTCTATTAACTCCTCATCACCTGCGGCCAATTGAATCTCTCATTGTCACAGCCTTGCATGGGCCGCAAACAACACCTATAAATACAGATACACACATTCCTCTCCACACTCCCACTTTAATAATCCTTGTTCTTTTCCATAATATTTGCTTTGCCTTTTTTTTTAAGGAATCAAATCTTCATTCAATTAAACAATACTACAAATGAAGACTCAAGACGACTGCCTTTTAGGCATAAAAGATCTCGGACATAGACTGGACTCGCCAATATACCAATGAACCCAAAGGGAAAAACCCGATTGACTCCAAACGCAGAGCTCTTTAACTCAAAAGATTCTATAACTGTCGATGGACGAAGCCAATCGACTAGAATCAGACATACCCGTCTGAGGCACTTATGATCTGGCCTAGACATAATTCTAGCCAATAAAATTCACACATACCACTATTAAATAGTGGGTGTATAAACCAAACCAAGTATGGAGGTGGGGAGGCCACCTTCGTTATTCCACACACAACTAAACAAAAACAAAAACAAAATATAAAAAAGATACAAACATATAGGAAAGACCCCAGGTGGGAAAGATCCATCGCCGCTGCCGTCACTTCCCATTTTGGCTATTTGTGGGTTGCCTTGGCTGCCGACGTTCCTCGGCTCCGACCACCTGCCTCCACCCTTGGACCTTACAAGATGGCCTTCCTTCCAGTTCTTGTCGCTGCCATAGTCTAGCCTTAAGATCTTCCATGAAGTCCTTGAGCACTGTTGCCGTCTGCCACAAAAGCCACCTCTTGTTCTCGCCGACATAGAAATCTACAAGCTTCCTCTTCTGCTTACCCCTTGTCACGCTCCCCGATCTGGGTGGTGACATGACAGATTAATTAAGTTGATTAAACCAAATTTTAATTGAAATTGCCAATTAAATAATAGGTTTATTTATAAAATGTGGTGAGCTTTTAAAACTTTTAAATGATTGATTCTAAGCTAAGGCGGATAAAATTTAATATTGAAAACAAATAAATATGATTCGGGCCACCCTGGACCTACAATAGTGCACACACATAATAAGGACATAATAAATACAACCACAGTCCAAATCAAAAGTAAATGATTAAAATATTATATGCCTTAATCAGATAAGTAAACAAATAACCTAAGTGGAAGGTCCTACAGTTCGCAGGTTCGTCCAAGCTTCTTAGTCATCTCTATGCTGCGATCCACCTAGGGGGAGGTTTTTAAAACAAATAAAAATGTGAGCAGAAGGCTCAGCAGGACTTTAAGCTTTGAAAACATTTAATCTTTAAAATGAAAATCATTATTAATGAAAGAATTACAAAACATAGTAAATAAAATTCACTGATTTCATTCTCACCATTTAGTCCAAGGCTCATCTAGAAATAATCTCATAATCTAGTCTTAGGCAAAGCCATTATAATCACCACCGTAGTGGCCCAACTGGGTTTCGGGACCTGCCCCTAAGGTTGCACTCTATATGATCTGATTTCTGAGTATGGTATCATGCTCTAGTATATCATTCCAAACGGTACATACGGCACGCCTGGTATTATATATTATTTAGGTCTTATCTTATCGAGTATTCTCATTCATTATTTTGTTCATTATGATCATTCATTATTCAACAGTTAATAAAAATAACTAATAAATTCATCTCAATCATTTCATGAAAACATTTTGAAAGAATTCACTTTGTGGCCAAAACCCTTTTTAAAACATGGCTGCCAAAAAAAAAGGTCTAGAGTCCTACCTCGATATCCAGTACCGGAGCTCAAATACCGTAGTCCTGACCCACTATACGTTAGCTCCATAGAATCACAAACAACCTTAAATGTAACTATTCTACATTACTATGTTACCATATGGTGTCTTAGTGTGCCCTTATTATTCACAAAATTATGTTGCAAAGTCAAAGTCTCTATTTAAATTTGTAAATAGTGAAAACATGTGAAAATCAACAAAGTTTTATAAAGCTCGGTCGGCCTGCCGAACTTCCTGGTCCAGCCTACCGAACTTCCACCTTTGGCCTATCTGCTGAACTGCTCTAGGTTTAGCCTACCGAAAGGATGCCGGACTCATAAATTTGACATGTCGATGCTCATAATTGGCCTGCCGAACTGGCAAAATCTGAAAAATTCTAGATTTTGAGCCTTGGCCTCATCGAGCTCAAAATCTCATTTTAAACTTGTTTTCAGTTCCTAGAGTGTGCATAATGTTCAGAAATGATAGAAAAACACATTGGAACCCATTTAAGCACTTTTAAACAAGTTTTACATACAAATTTTAAAATTATCCTAAACACGAGAAAAAGAGAAAAAACTTGATTTAGCTTGATTTTGTCCAATCGAGCTTAGATTCATGAAGGTTTGGGTCCTACAAACCTAGATTGAAGGTTTCTTAAGCTCAAAGAAACTTGGATTTCAACATACAAAGAGAATTGAAAATTTTGGGGCAAAAGATTGAAAATTTGAAAAAAAAAAAATAAACTAACCTCGAATTTGAGCTTTGGATTGAGTTTGTGGAGGCTCAATCGTGTTTCTAGGCTTCCAACCCGCTGAGAATCGAAGGGTGTTGCTCAAATTTTTGGAATGAAGTTGAGAGGGAAGAGAGCAAGAGAGAGGCAACGAGAAAGAGGGAAAGGGAGAGAGCAGAGAGTAAAAGAGAGAGAGAGTAAGGGAAAATGAGAGGGGAGGAGAGTTTAAATAAAGGAAAATTGGGTGGTTTTGTAGAATACCATGTCCAGCACATGAAGGAAGGATGTGTTGGATATTTGACAAATTATTTTGTTTCAAAATTCAATACATAAATAATTAAAAGTAAGATTAATTAGAAAAAACCACAAAATAATAAAATTAAGTTCAAATTGAATTAAGGCATACTAATTCACCATTTTGCATACTAATCATACTTAATTAAATTTCTGGGTGTTACACCCCTATAGACCCGATCACTCTTGTAACACCCAAGATTTTTAATGCATTAAAAATGTTAGACATGTATGCTCTAAGGAGTAAAAATGTAATACGTTTTTGGAGACATTTTTATCAATAAAGAATTTATTCATTTATATATACCAAATATTGTCCTCTTTACGTTCATATTCGTTGAATGTATGATAAGCAAACAGTAGTCTGAGACTGTCAGTCTAAACCTTAAGAGTTGGGCATATGATGGGATGATTATGCGGTAGACACGACTCTTAAGGTGATGGTCTAAAATATATGATCCGCAATCGAGGGAATAAAGTTGGGCGCTTTATTCATGTAAAGATTGTTATGTTGTCTATATCCCTTTTGGGAGATGGTTTGTCTTGGCCATTGGAGTTGGACTCCGTGAATAGAAACATTGGCGCGTTGTCATAGGTGACGATGTGTTGGATCGGGACATAAAGTGAATTGATTTGGATTAATAATTCTGTCTTGTCAAATCGATTCACTTTAGACAATCATTTGTATTGTATCTTAATCCTGAGATGAATAATGGGCCCGTTGTCTCGACTTGTGTCTTTTGATGTACCAATGGGTGACTCCCACATCTCTATAGTGGCATGCATGCCGGTACGTTGGAGGCATGACTCTTGGTAGCGTAGACTTGTTATTCATAGATATGGAATCCATAGCTCCTCTTTAGGAGTAATGATATCCTCTTATATGCGTTGTCCTGTAATTGGAAAACTGGAGCGCTCAACCATTTGGATACATAGGTGTAACCGAATGGTATACTATCTTTGGATGGTAAGTTTTCTAATGGTGAGACAATGGAACGTAAGATAAAAATAATCGGGAAGGTAAGACAGAACTTGTCCTTAAGCCGATTATGGATGATCATATGGGGATGCGATACACTATGATATGTCATGGAAACTTAGCTACACGAGCTTCGTAATTCTATAAAGTTCGAGAGTGCAGCTCCAAGCTTTTAGTGGAGTAGCGTTGGAGTTGATAATTGTGAAATGTATATCTGGGATATTGGGTTTCATAATTATCATGAGCTTGAACTTTATAGGTCCATTTTGGTCCCCTTTGCTAGCTCACAAAATCCTGTAACGACACGGCGTGCTTTTCCAATAATTGGTGACTTATGTCGGATTTATCAGATTGGTTTAAAATTTATAAGAATCAAATAATTCATGTCTGTTTATCGGTTGAATTAATTATTAGTTCAAGATGAACTTGTTGAATTATGGCGTTCGGATAATTCTTGTCTATTTATCGGTTGTTTTAATTTTGGACAATTAGAACAAGATAAACTTGTAGAATTATTGTGAATTGATTTATTTTCTTAGAGATTATCTTGATAAAGTTTGTTTTGATCAGATATCTTTTCTATTGGGCTATTTGAATCAAAACTGAGACTTTATCCTTTAGAATCTCGGGTGGAAAATAAAAGATTCGCGGAGATTTTTTCTCGGCAGTTCGGCATGCCGGATGACGTGTTCGGCCTGCCGAACTGGCCAGTTCGGCCTGCCTATCTCACAGTTCGGCATGCCGACCGCGACAGCTAAGATTACGCGTTTTTCACGCGTATCTTATCAGATATTGATCCGAACTTGATTCTATTTCGATTTTTGAGACCTAATCTGATATGGACTGACCCCAAGGACCAATAGGTATAAAAAGGGAGTGAGTCTAATGATTTACTCAGATCAATTTGAGAGATTAAGAGTGATACTCTTCTAGTGAGCATCTGAAACTCCCTGAGAGCTTTTGTTCACAAATCACGAACACTAGCTTTGGGTTCTCTCTATTGGTTGGAAGGAGAGTCACCGGTGGAAGAGCTGTACGTGTGAGCCCACACTCACTCCGGTTGTGGATAGAGAATAGCAAAGAAGACCAGTTGGTTGAGGCTCTTCTGGAACGTTACTTCTCTACACAGGTCGCGGAGGTTCTTCGGCATACTGAGGTTAGTAAGATCTGTTTAATTTATACATATAACATGTCAAACTTGTGTTTTGGAAAATACTCTGATGAAAAATTTTTAAAATTCCGCTGCGCACTTTGTTTCCAACAATTGGTATCAGAGCCGAGGTTTTTTACATAAATTTGCAAGTTTGTGATCATGTTATATGCATAAATTTTGTGATCTTAATCTCTCCAATGCTTGAATTAAATTTTATAGAGAGATGGCACTCTAGGTTTCTATATAATATATATGTTGTCATGGATTATATGGTGAATGTTTATTAATTAATTATGGTTGATTAAATTGTTGTTTAATTATTTATTAATTAATTAATACCGGTTATGGTTCCTTAGAGGTTAGAATGTGTATCTAGGTTTTTCATGTAATTAGATGGCGGACTATCATCTCCGTCTAGGAATTATTATTTAATTTGTAAGAATTTTGTAATTAAATAATTATTCGGAGAAGACGGAACGAGAAGTCGGATCTTGAAGATACATGATGGCGCCTCCAGGTATTTCCTGAGTCTCTAATTTTATGTTTTTGAATTGTTGAAAATAAAATTGATGAATTGCATTAAAATTGTATTTTCTGGATTGAGGGTTTTCTGCTCGGTCGGCATGCCGGACTTCACAGTTCGGCAGGCCGAAGGTCACAGATCGGCAGGCCGGACGTACGGTCCGACAGGCCGACAGTGGGGCAGAAATTTTGGTGCTCTGCCGGCAGGCCGAACCTTCATGTTCGGCAGGCCGAACCACCATGATCGGCAGACCGATCACCCAGATCGGCCTGCCGACCGAGAGCTGCCAGGTGTCCAGAAAAGGTGCGATTTTTTCAGTGCAGTTTTAATTCTATTTTTGGGACGATTCTGAGAAACATTAAATTTGGATATGACCGGAAATATGAAGTGTTCGATTCATACGGGATTGAGGACTTGAAGATGGATATTACATGAAGAAGGATACAGCTTAAGGATTCAAGGATGAAGAATCGATAAATGTCTCGATTATTCTCTTGTAATCTTATTTTTTCTATTCTCTAGGGTGGAACCATAATATTACGGTTATTATTATGCTTGTAGCTTTGCTTGATTGCTTTGCTTGTCTGCATTATAATATGATTTACCATGTATATTGATAACATGTCATATAGAATAGGGAGTGCCGCTCATATTAAAATTGTTCATGCATAATTTTTAAAATAAAACCTTGACTTCAAAAGATTGAGTGGGAGAAGGTTTTCGAAGAGAGAACCTAAGGCCTCCATCGTTGGTCCATAGGAAGAACATGATGGTCCCAACCCATAGGAAGGGATTTCTATCATGTACCAGATTGGATCTCTAAAAGGATAAGGTATTTTAGTATGATTTATGGTTGCACACCCCTAGGTGGTGATTATAAATCATGGATAAAATATTGAAACGGTGGTTATACACTCACGTTAACTTTATTATTAACCTCCCCTAGGAGCTCTGTTAATAAAATTAATGGCCAAAGAAACGATTATTAGTATATGCTGGATCATACGGGTCCTGGATGGCATATATTAATCAGGAGGGGATCCGTGTTCCTGATTGAATTTGGCATGACTCCCCTAGGAGCTTGTTGAATTCTGAGTTGGGAATTATCGTTGTAAGGTTGTGATATTTTCAAGGTTTTGACACATAAACACATTTGTATAATTTACATGATTGTGTTATCTTACTAAATTATTATATATGTTTGCTTATGTTTGGTATATGATTCTTTATTGTAGATTGAAAATGTCTAAAAACGCTTTATCATCGATACTTGACAAAAACCAATTAACCGATGAGAATTATAACGATTGGAAACGGAACCTGGACATCGACCTATCCTTTGAGAAACTGAAATATGTACTGACAACACCATGTCCTCCCGAGCCTACGGGAGACTCAAGTAATGAGCAATTCCAAGCGTACGACCGCTGGAAAGATGCTAATGATCAGGCCCGCTGCTATGTTATGGCTAGCATGAACAACGTGCTGCAGGCTCAACATCAGGATTATGAGACTGCGAAGCAGATCTTGGATAATCTTGAGGATATGTTTGGAGGCCAGGCCATAACAAAGCGGCAAGGGGCGCTTCGGAAACTCTTAAACTGTAGACAGAGACCGGGGACATCTGTAAAGGAGCACATGATGTTGGTCATGGGTTACCTGGCTGAGGCTCAAACCAATGGAGCCGACATCGATGCTGAAACTCAGATGACTATGGTCTTTGAGACTCTGTCTAAGGAATTTATTCCGTTTAGAGCTACTTTTAATCTAAGCAATAGACGGGATATGACCTTGACAGAACTGATGAAACAGTTACAAGAGTTTGAACTGCTGATCAGGGAGTCTCCTGCTGGTGGAGAGGCCAATATGGTAGCTGCTTCTGGTTCCAATCCTAACTCTGGGAATGGAAAGAAACAACGGGCCAAGAGTGGGAAGTCTTCTATTCCTATTGCTACCAAGAGCAAGAAGAAGAAGAAGAAGAACCCAAAGAAGCTTAAGTGCTTCTTTTGTGGTAATGTCGGGCATATAAAGAAGCATTGCAAGGACTTCCTTTCCAAGGGAGGTAGGTGTGATCTTCTATATCTAGAAACTTGTTTGGTTGAGGAATCCAGTGACATTTGGGTCATAGATTCCGGTGCAACTAATCATGTTTGTGTTTCTCTGCAGGGATTCAAAGAAACGAGAAGTCTACTTCGTGAAGACTTAACGCTTCGGATGGGCGATGGATCCTTGGTCTCAGCGGAAGCAGTGGGAGATGTCCATCTTTATTTTGATAATTATAGGAGTTTAATTTTGCGAGATTGTTTTTATGTTCCTAAATTTAAAAGGAATTTAATTTCTGTATCTTCTTTATTTAAAGACTCCTACGTGGTATCTTTTAATGAAAAAGTGGTGATTCGTAAAAACAAATCTTTTATCTGTTCTGGATGGATGCAAAATAATCTATATTTTATCAAACCTAAGATGGACTTGTTGCTTAATGCTGAGATAAATGATAATAACTCAAAAAGACTTAAAACTTCTCACTCTAATAAGACTTATCTTTGGCATTTGCGCCTTGGCCATATTAACCTAAATAGGATTCAAAGGTTGGTAAGGGATGGACCTTTAAGTCACTTAAAGGTGGAATCTATACCTCAATGTGAGTCTTGTTTGGAGGGTAAAATGACCAAAAGACCATTCGGGTCTAAGGGCAATAGGGCCGAAGGGGTTCTAGAACTTGTGCATAGTGATGTTTGCGGACCGATGAACATCCGGGCACGAGGAGGGTATGAGTACTTCGTTACTTTTATTGACGATTACTCAAGATATGGGTATGTGTACCTAATGCACCACAAAAGCGAAACTTATGATAAGTTCAGGGAGTTTCGGGCTGAAGTGGAAAAGCAATTGGGTAGACCCATAAAGGCACTTCGATCTGATCGAGGTGGGGAATACCTTTCTGATGAGTTCTTGGGACACTTGTTAGAGAATGGGATTTTATCCCATTTGACTGCGCCGGGCACTCCGCAGCAGAATGGCGTAGCAGAGAGAAGGAATAGGACTTTGTTGGACATGATTCGGTCCATGATGAGTTATTCATCATTGCCTTTATCCTTTTGGGGATATGCACTACAAACCGCATGTTATCTTTTGAACAATGTGCCTTCAAAATCGGTCCCTAAAACTCCTCACGAGTTGTGGACAAGACGGAAGACATCCTTAAACCATATTCGCATATGGGGATGTCCAGCTCATGTCCTGTTTAAGGATCCGAATAAGTTGGAAGCACGTTCAGAAGTTTGCGTGTTTGTAGGATATCCAAAAGGGACTAAAGGGGGTTATTTTTATAACCCAAAGGAAAATAAAGTCGTGGTTTCAACTAATGCAACTTTCCTTGAGGAGAGTTACATGAACGACTTTAAACCTCAAAGCAAAGTGGTGCTTGAGGAGTTGAGGGGTAATCCGTTTACTCCAGAGGTTTCGAACGAAACCATTCCAATCGGTGTAGAAAAACCAAACAAACCTGAACAACAACCTCAGGGGCTTCGGCGTAGTGGGAGGATCGGGCGTCAACCTGAGAGGTATATGTTCAATGGGGAGGTCTTTTTGGCTGAACCGGATGAACATGACAGGGATCCTTATACTTACGCAGAAGCTATGGAGGATGTTGATTCAAGACTCTGGACAGAGGCCATGAACATTGAGATGAAGTCTATGGAGACTAATCGGGTCTGGGAGCTTGTGGATCTTCCCGAAGGGGTAAAACCCATAGGGTGTAAGTGGATCTACAAGAGGAAAAGAGGAGTGGATGGAAAGGTCGAAACCTTTAAGGCTAGACTGGTAGCTAAGGGTTATACGCAAAAGGAAGGAATCGATTATGAGGAAACCTTTTCGCCTGTAGCCATGCTTAAGTCCATCCGGATTCTCTTGTCCATAGCTGCCGCTCTCGACTACGAGATTTGGCAGATGGATGTCAAGACGGCTTTTCTGAATGGCTATCTTGATGAGTCCATTTATATGGAACAACCAGACGGGTTCAAGGTCACGGGTCAAGAGGGTAAGGTTTGTAAGTTGCTAAAGTCTATTTATGGACTTAAGCAGGCTTCTCGTTCTTGGAACATAAGATTTGATCAAGTGATCAAGACTTATGGGTTCTCACAAAATGTGGATGAACCATGTGTTTACAAACACATTAAGAATGGGAAGGTGGTTTTTCTACTACTCTATGTAGATGACATTCTGCTAATTGGCAATGACGTTGGGGCGTTGTCATCGGTCAAATTATGGTTGACCAAGCAGTTTGACATGAAGGACTTGGGTGAGGCTAATTTTGTTCTCGGTATCCAGATCTTGCGGGATAGGAAGAACAAAATGATAGCTTTGTCACAGGCCGGGTACATAGATAAAATTCTCAGGAGGTTTGCAATGCAGGATTCCAAGAAAGGTGGGCAACCATCTAGGTCTGGAATTACTCTTTCTAAGAAAGACTCTCCAAAGTCTTATGAAGAAAGAGAATACATGAAGAAGGTGCCTTATGCTTCGGCAGTGGGTAGTCTCATGTATGCCATGCTTTGCACTCGACCGGATATTAGCTATGCGGTCGGGATTGTGAGTCGATTTCAGGCGGATCCAGGACCGAACCATTGGGTTGCGGTAAAGCATATTTTCAAGTACCTGAGAAGGACTCGAGGGTATATGCTTGTGTATTCGGGTGAGGATTTAACTCCTCTAGGATACACTGATTCGGATTTTCAATCCTGCCTGGATTCTAGGAAATCGACTTCAGGGTTTGTGTTTACTCTGGGTGGCGGTGCCATCAGTTGGAGAAGTGCGAAGCAAGATTGCACTTCGGATTCAACGATGGAGGCCGAGTATGTGGCGGCTAGTGATGCTTCGAAAGAAGCAGTGTGGCTCCGCAAGTTCCTTGGGGATCTTGAGGTAGTTCCTGGTATGGATAAAGCGGTATCACTGTACTGTGATAACAGTGCGGCGGTAGCTAATGCTAAGGAACCAAGATTTCACAAGAAGAGTAAGCATATTGATCGGAAGTATCATGTGATAAAGGACTTCGTTGAGAGCGGGCATGTCACGGTGTGCAAGATCGCGTCAGAGGACAATTTAGCTGATCCATTTACGAAGACACTTTCTGGGAGAGTCTTCGAAAGGCATGTGGAAGCTATGGGGATGCGAAATTTGCAGTATTTACTCACTTAGTGCAAGTGGGAGATTGTTAGACATGTATGCTCTAAGGAGTAAAAATGTAATACGTTTTTGGAGACATTTTTATCAATAAAGAATTTATTCATTTATATATACCAAATATTGTCCTCTTTATGTTCATATTCGTTGAATGTATGATAAGCAAACAGTAGTCTGAGACTGTCAGTCTAAACCTTAAGAGTTGGGCATATGATGGGATGATTATGCGGTAGACACGACTCTTAAGGTGATGGTCTAAAATATATGATCCGCAATCGAGGGAATAAAGTTGGGCGCTTTATTCATGTAAAGATTGTTATGTTGTCTATATCCCTTTTGGGAGATGGTTTGTCTTGGCCATTGGAGTTGGACTCCGTGAATAGAAACATTGGCGCGTTGTCATAGGTGACGATGTGTTGGATCGGGACATAAAGTGAATTGATTTGGATTAATAATTCTGTCTTGTCAAATCGATTCACTTTAGACAATCATTTGTATTGTATCTTAATCCTGAGATGAATAATGGGCCCGTTGTCTCGACTTGTGTCTTTTGATGTACCAATGGGTGACTCCCACATCTCTATAGTGGCATGCATGCCGGTACGTTGGAGGCATGACTCTTGGTAGCGTAGACTTGTTATTCATAGATATGGAATCCATAGCTCCTCTTTAGGAGTAATGATATCCTCTTATATGCGTTGTCCTGTAATTGGAAAACTGGAGCGCTCAACCATTTGGATACATAGGTGTAACCGAATGGTATACTATCTTTGGATGGTAAGTTTTCTAATGGTGAGACAATGGAACGTAAGATAAAAATAATCGGGAAGGTAAGACAGAACTTGTCCTTAAGCCGATTATGGATGATCATATGGGGATGCGATACACTATGATATGTCATGGAGACTTAGCTACACGAGCTTCGTAATTCTATAAAGTTCGAGAGTGCAGCTCCAAGCTTTTAGTGGAGTAGCGTTGGAGTTGATAATTGTGAAATGTATATCTGGGATATTGGGTTTCATAATTATCATGAGCTTGAACTTTATAGGTCCATTTTGGTCCCCTTTGCTAGCTCACAAAATCCTGTAACGACACGGCGTGCTTTTCCAATAATTGGTGACTTATGTCGGATTTATCAGATTGGTTTAAAATTTATAAGAATCAAATAATTCATGTCTGTTTATCGGTTGAATTAATTATAAATTAGTTCAAGATGAACTTGTTGAATTATGGCGTTCGGATAATTCTTGTCTGTTTATCGGTTGTTTTAATTTTGGACAATTAGAACAAGATAAACTTGTAGAATTATTGTGAATTGATTTATTTTCTTAGAGATTATCTTGATAAAGTTTGTTTTGATCAGATATCTTTTCTATTGGGCTATTTGAATCAAAACTGAGACTTTATCCTTTAGAATCTCGGGTGGAAAATAAAAGATTCGCGGAGATTTTTTCTCGGCAGTTCGGCATGCCGGATGACGTGTTCGGCCTGCCGAACTGGCCAGTTCGGCCTGCCTATCTCACAGTTCGGCATGCCGACCGCGACAGCTAAGATTACGCGTTTTTCACGCGTATCTTATCAGATATTGATCCGAACTTGATTCTATTTCGATTTTTGAGACCTAATCTGATATGGACTGACCCCAAGGACCAATAGGTATAAAAAGGGAGTGAGTCTAATGATTTACTCAGATCAATTTGAGAGATTAAGAGTGATACTCTTCTAGTGAGCATCTGAAACTCCCTGAGAGCTTTTGTTCACAAATCACGAACACTAGCTTTGGGTTCTCTCTATTGGTTGGAAGGAGAGTCACCGGTGGAAGAGCTGTACGTGTGAGCCCACACTCACTCCGGTTGTGGATAGAGAATAGCAAAGAAGACCAGTTGGTTGAGGCTCTTCTGGAACGTTACTTCTCTACACAGGTCGCGGAGGTTCTTCGGCATACTGAGGTTAGTAAGATCTGTTTAATTTATACATATAACATGTCAAACTTGTGTTTTGGAAAATACTCTGATGAAAAATTTTTAAAATTCCGCTGCGCACTTTGTTTCCAACAAAAAATGCATTAAGTTAAGGATTATATTAAGATAAAAAGTACAGTTTAAAGAAAAATTACTGATAATAACATGAAAAATTATACAGTATTAGAGTAATGCAGTATAAGAATTAGATTGTGTGGACCACAATTTTTTATATATAAAAGTGCAGAAAAGAAAAGAAAAGAAAAAAAAGAGAAAAATCAGAAAAAAAAAATTCAGCTCTCTCTCTACTTTCTCTCTCTAGATTTTCTCTCTCTCCCCTCAAATCTCGTTCAAGATTTCGGCGTCCATTTTTGACACCTCTCATGCTAATAGAAAGCTCTCGATGAGCTGAGTCCAACGAGGTGCCGTGCTGCCCAAAAAGCCATCGGAGGAAGCCACACGCGCCGTCCAAAGTGGCAGAGGAACCCAAGCTTTCCGACAAGATATCTTCACCATCCAACGTCCGATCGACATGATTCTTGTTCCTACACGACCACCGTGATGAGAAGAACAAAACCCACCCTTGGTGGCAGCTCAACAACGGCCGGATTGCTCCGACCGCCTACCACCGTCGTGCGCCACCACCCCACGGTGGAACTCCGCCTTGTCGGAGGAGGTGGCAGACACCACCCCTCCCAATGGATTAAAAGGATCAAGGGGAATAAAACCCCTCGATCAATTGCGCCGAAGGAGCTCATTTCACGGAGAACGGCCAATGCTGTCGTCAACAGCCGTGGGAGCCTCCGTCCTTGCCCTTCCCAGCCACGTTTCTTCAAATTGAGTGAGGGGGAATGCTCATAGGAGGATGGATAGCAAAAGTCCTCAGCCAATTTCAGGTTTCAATCGTCGGAAAGCCATCATCGGAGCCTCCATTTTTGCCATCAATGTCAAGCTCTGACCTGCTATGTTAGAAGTAGAATTAGGTAAAATTGACACCGCCATTGGACTCAGAAGGGTTGATTTAGGGGGGGTAGGCCCGAGCCCAGCTGCCAACAGACCCTAATTGACACCGGTCAATGCTCGTCAACGTTGGTCAACGGCCAGTCAACAACGACTTTGGATTTTTGTGATTTGGACCTCTAATCGACGATCTGAGACTGCCTCCCGACTCATTTTGGATGCTCTGAACGCAATGGTGACCTCCGTTCGAGCTCATTCCACTCCAGTGAAAATCATCTGGTATCGACTGTATGCGGATCGAGGCGATTCAAACAGCAATGACGGAGTCTAGAATGATAGTTCCAGTAATGTATGATCTCCAAGAAGCATTCTTAGCTATTTATGGTCACTCGAGGAGCACTACAGAGGATGCTTCACATACTGTAGATGCAGCAAGATACAACTAGATCCGTTTAGCTTAGAGTTTAAGTAAGTAGGAATCTCACCTACAGTATGAACCGTTTTAAAATAAATTATTTTAGATGCTTTCATAAAAATTTATGAAATGCATGATCAGTGATTGTTACACTGTTTTATGTGAAAATGGGTTTTGTAACGTTACAAGGTTGACGAAAAACCAGTTAAGATTAAAATTGTCATTATCAAGGAAACGGCTAGAAAGGAGTTGAACACTCCGATTTAGCATAATGTTATTAGACGAAAAATGTTTCGTAATACGTTAAGTAACGTAACCATCATGTGAGACCATATATTTAATAACAGATGTTTAACTAAACGAGAGGTAAACCGATGGGTTACGATGTTAAAAGGAAAAGTAACCCCGGTAGGTTACAAAGCTAAGTGAAGAAAAGGTAAACCGATGGTTTATAAGGTTAAGTAAATACAACGGTAAACGAAAATATACTAGTCAAGCTAAAAGGAAAGAATGGTTAATGTTTACGTTTTATTATCAATCGAGTAGATTGATAATAAAGAAATTTAATTAATAAGTTGGATGTCGTTTGATCAGGACACAGAGGCCGACTAATGGAAGGAAAAGGAACGAAATAGATAACGCTAGAGTATAGTTTGGGTAAGTTTCAAATCTCACCTACAACATGAAATAAATGATTTTTAAATGCTTATTTATATAATTTGCAAATGAGTTTGCAATTATTAAGCAATTTTTTTTTTTAAAGTATGTTTGCATTTATTATGCAAAAAGTTTTAAAGTTCAAGAAAAAGATTTGCAATGAATTTGCAATTGTTATGTTTAAAGTCTAATTGCATATTGATATGCATAATGTTTTTTAAAAGTTTAAGTTATGATTTTCAAAGTATTTAAAGTATGTTTTGCATTATGACAATGCATAATGTTTCATAGTTTAAGTTATAAGTTTCATGATGTATTTGTTACACAATAAGTTGCATTTGTTGTGCAATCAGTTTTAGAATAAAAGTTATAATTTACAAAATGTGATTTTATTATATGTTGTATTTTTATGCAATAAGTGTTAGAATGCAAGTTATGATTTGCAAAATGTGTTTGCGTTTTATGATGTATTTATTAAGCAATATGTTGCATTTGTTATGCAATAGGTTTTATAGTGCAAGCTATGAATTGCAAGTGTGTTTGCATATGATGTGATTGCATTTGGAATGCTCACTAAAGTTAATAAGAAGGTAACGTAAAGATAAAAGGAAAGTATCGTACCAGCCTCTTTGTTATGAGGTAATGAAAGTAAAATTAAAGTTTGACCTCCTAGATGTGAGGTACAAGACCTCAATGTTTGATGGTCTCAAGTCTTCCACAAGGGAAGCATCATGTTTATGATCTCATGATTAATGAGTTGGTATGAACACTAAAGTAAAGTAAGGAAAATGAAGGTAAGATAAGGAATAAGGAGAAAAAGTTAAAGTAAGATAAGAAAAGTTAAAGAACGAAGATAGAAAGTTAAAGTAAAAAAAGAATATTCATAAATGCTCATAATTGAAGTTAATAATTGAGCATAAACAGAGTCATGCATTCTGATGTTGCTTGAATGTCTTTTTATGAAATATTTATATGTTATATTATGGAAAACATTCAGAGAAATGTTTTATGATAAATATTTATGAAAAACATTTTCATGTTTTCAAGAAAAGGTTTATGAACGATGTTTTAAGAAAAACGTTCAAGAAATGTTTTACAAAAAAACGTTTATGCAAAACGTTTTAGAAATGTTTTATGAAAAACGTTTATGAAAAACGTTTTCAGAAATGTTTATGGAAAACGTTTATGAAAAATGTTTAAAGAGAAAGGTTTTTATGAGAAAAGTTTTAAAGCATGATTAAATGAATTGTGAGTTTATGTTTGAACTTACTGAGCGAAACCTCGTTAAAAGTTGTTCATGTTGTAGGTAATTTATTGGTGACCAATAGGACCCATTAGAAGAGCTAGGTGCTGCGGAGGACAGATGCGAAGATTTGGGTATGGATACCATCACTATTTACTTCCGCTATGCAAAGAAAAGGCTTTCTATTGTTTAATGTAGTGTTTGTGAAGTTTTAAGAAAATCAGAGTTCTAAGAATTGTATTCAAAGTTTTAAGATACAGTTTACGAACTGTTTTATGTAATTATAAAGTAAAGTTTTAGGCTATGATATAATAAATATTTCTTATTAAGTCTTAAGAAACGATTTGAAATGATTTTAAGGGCAAGTGTTGAGCGAGGTCTCAACTTGAAATGTGACAGAGGTCGCATCAGTTTTAAAGAACTTTTAAAGAACATTTTAATTTTTTTTTATTTCAATATTTTCTTACTAAGTAAGATTACTATTTATGAAATGATGTTTAAGAAAATAAAGTGACTACCTGAAAAGACGGGTCGTCACAACCCCTCTGTCCTAGTACCTCTCCTCAACGAACTCCAACGCGCCCCCCTCTCGCGAGCTCGGGTCCCGGAGGCCAGCTTGGAGGTGGCTCCAGGTTTGGGCCTAAAGGGAGAGGGGGCAGTGCCACCCCTCCCTCATGGAAGACTTTGAACAATACCTTTGAAAAAACCCTAGCAGAGCTTCAAAAACTCATTTTTTTTTTTACATAATATTTACTTTTATCTTCTTTATTTTGTGTCTCCAATGGCGCACATTAGCTTCTCCAAGGCCTTTTTGGTGGTCGTTGTAGTTGTCTTCGCCTGTGTTGTTGTCGGCCAGTGACGTCTCGGCGCAAGATAGCACATTGGCTCCGTCGTCTTCACCGTCGATGGACACCGGTCCTGGTTCTCTCTACCGGTTTCCATTGGTGTTTTTGTCTCCTCTCTCGTCTTTTCTTTTGTTGCACTCTCTTGAGTTTGGAGAATTCTTTGCATTGAATTCGCTATTTTGGATATTTATTTGTTGGTTTCATTCTTATGAAATGATTGGATGAATAAATAAATACATAAATAAAATAATTATCTTTTTTAAATTGGTTTTGGCTTGTTGATCGTTAATCTTGCCAATGCACACTATTCATCACCATGATCCATGAATCACTGGCTGGTCGCTGTAATAGCCCTAGCTTCTGCTTACATGCAGACAGTTTCGGAGTCTGGCCGTAATTATTATTATTTGTTTAGAAATTAATAACATAAAAATGATGTCACAATATTTTTTAAAAGCTATCAAATATATATATAAAAAACTAATAATGGAAATGGGCATACATAGAAAAACATTATTTACGTTAAGGTGGGAGTATAAGAATACAAGATATTTAGAGTTAATTTTAGAAGGAAAAAAAAAAAAAAAAAGCTCATTAGGGGCGTCATGTAAATTCCCCGCTGCATACTGTTGTTGATCCTGCAAGTGGGGTCCATATCCACGCATTTTTTATCAGTGTGTCGCATTTTTATTAGTGTATGATGCAAGATGCAACGAGTGCCCCTAGTATTCTGTTTTTTTTTTTTTTCGTTTTTGTTTTATTCTATTGCCTCTTGTACAAATTCACATAAATAAATCTATCACATAAAAAAAGTGGAACTTAAAAAAAAAAATTAGTTCCATCAGACAATAATAATACGTGATATAGGTGATTACTTTATATCATATATGCATATGAAGAGCATTATTTGTTATTGTCGCATAGTAAAATGTGATATCAAATGTCCAAGACTGAATGATCCACTCAAGTACCATGTAGCTGTTATACCTAGACACTGTTACCTAAATCACATAGAGTGATTAAGGCACACAGATTGAAGATCATTTTATCTATATTATGTGTACAAAGTATATTCTTGTCCAATTAATTTCATCTACAATGTAAGAAGAATCTCTACACCTTTAAATTCTATGGTACAAAGTCCAGTGACTGCACCCAGCCTGTCAGTTCAAGAAGCAGTTCCTTTGGACTCTTGGATGTCCAATTCATGTTCCGCCACCATAATACACGAATCTGTTTCCAACGATGAGGCCGAGCTTTTGTTCTTTAAGATTGATTCCTTAGAAGAAGTGAGCATTTCTGTAGTGCACTGCACGTCAGGTGTAATGCCGACCTTGTCTATGTCAGTGAAGCGCCGGCGACAGGTACTTTGCCACCGTGACGAACAATGCTGACCCATCATGCAGCTCGGTGACAGTCTGCAGAGTCCAGAGGATGGAAACCAAGAAAATTTTAGTTAGTTTAATTCAAAATTGTTCGTCTTGAAGTAACCAAAAAAATCCAAGATTTTGTGGCTGCTGGTGAATGCCTGAATTCTTCCTTTCCCAAAGGTTTTGTGCCCCACAAGAATAGCTCTGCCATTGTCATGAAGTGCCCCGGCCAAGATCTCGCTTGCACTTGCACTTCCCTCGTTAACCTGTTTCGCATAACGACAATATGGGGAGAAAAAAAAACATTTACCAAGCAATAAATGGAGGTAAAATACAACTAATTTTCATAAGGCAATTAGATGGGGTGTTAAGATATCAGTTTGTTGTAACTAATCTTCATCCACGTTTGTAATCAGGTGGAAAAACATTCTTCCATTACCACGAAGAGTAAAATCTATCCCCATACATTGCAAAAGTCAAAACCTGTTACTGATGCACTTACAAGCACAACAAGTGGATCGTGTGTTATAGCATGCCCGTCGACGATATTAATTGGTTGCATATTCCCTTCTCGATCAACCGTGTTGACCAGGGTTTCATCCCCGTCTAACCATATTTGGGCAACCTCTAGTCCTGCTTTTACCAGCCCTCCCTGAGACACAGTTTACAAGCAATGTAAGTAAGAGTAACCAATGTTCAAAAGCCAAAAATATAAATTGTTTTAGGACTTTTCTTTCAATAAGAACAAAAAAGTGGTTAACAAAACATTACTGGGTTATTCCGCAAATCCAATATGTAAGAGTTCACACCCTGGCTTTCCAATTCACGAACAGCGTTTTCCATATCAGGGGCAGCAGTCTGTCAAAAATGGGATCGGAAGTTAAGCCTTTTGAACAGAACAAGTGTTTCGATACCTAGTTAGGCACCATCTTTCTTTCCAATATGACATAGAAAACAAAAAAGGGAAGATGAACATGCATGGTTTAGAAAAAGTAAATCAAGTGTACATAGTAGCTACCTGAGAAAACTCTCTCAGCTTCACGTAGCCGGTCTTTGTTAGGTGTCCATCTGGGGTTGTGTGAGTGATAACAGCACTGGATATCGGAGAGAATTTAATGTTCTCACGCGATAGTTTGACCTTCAATTGGACGAGTCATATTTCAGTATCAGTTCAAACAGGAAGGTACTATTAAGTTATATGCATGCTTTAGCTAGATTCTGTAGTAAGATACACGAATTTTTAAGCTGCTCATAGTCATTTAACACCCATTTTATGTCCTTTTTTTTTAAATACTATGAACGTTCTTTTACCTCTCTTACGATAGATTCACTACTGGAGGAATTTGTTCCCTGTAAAATATAACACAGTATCAGCTAAACCAAAAAATCCTAATCTCGAAATGTCATTTATCCCAGGGCACAAACATATGTATTGTCACGTTAAAATGGCCACGCAAGCGTATGAGTCGTAAATAATACTAATTTCCATGGAAAACTTTTGAACCAGGGAGTCAAATATTACACTCTGAACTTTTACAGTAACAGTAGTTCCGGCATGACCTCTAAGCTTTTGTGCAGCTGCTTCACTGTCAACACCATCAAGCCTCTCTCCTGAAGTCAGAGATATATGATATTATTTGACTACTGATTAGGACCTAAATGCTGAAACAGAATGTCAGATGTTAAATATATAATATACCGTTTATTTCCACCAACTCATCTCCATCTTGTATACCAGCACGAGCAGCCGGGCTACCCTCTACCCTCGACAAAACCACCTGCATTTAAAATCAGCAGCAAGCAGTTATGTTAGTATCTATTAGTAGTACTATGTAATAGTTGTATTTAATTGTTTGAAATGTTTGTAGGTATGTAACAGTTTAGAAAATTTAAATAAGCATTTACTTGAAAAAAGGAATTATTAAGCAAGAACTGCATGGAAAATTAGTTACCACCATGTGTTTATAAGGCTTGAACATTAAAGAAGATTGAAAAAAAAAATAATTATAATAATAATTGGATGTTACTACCAAATGGCCCGTGTTTGGTTCAACGGATATAAAAAGGCCGACTCCCTGCAGATTTCCGTCACTTGCAATAGTGAAACTTTGATATTCCTGCAAGTACAAGAAACTATCAATTCCTTTCCAACATCAATTCCCACAATTCATGAGCTATAAAGTTTCTGCCACCGCCCTCAAAGAATTTAAAAGTTAAAATCTAGAGGGCAAGAATCAAGAGAAAGGAAATGACATCAGTAATCTGCGGTGATAATCAATCAACTAGCTTGTATAACTACAAGTGTATGGAGTTTTCAGCTCAAAACTTAACATAGCATTGACACAAGAGTCAGAGGGGACTAGAAATTAAGAACCTTCGGACTGATAATCCGAGTAAAGGGGTCTCCAAGAGTGGAAAGCATTGCGCTGATTTTGTTATATGCTGCATCGGCCGTGTTAAGGGGAAAGATTTCCACCATTGTCTGCTGCAACTTTAGATCCCAATCTGCAAAAAAGGAACTTGCTCAAAACGAGTTCATCAGTACAAACGCTAGCTTCAACGCCACAGAAAACCACCTTAAACTAGGTTGGTCATTAAAGAACCAAATTACCAAGAAGTAGAACACAAACATTTGTAAACCAATATTACCTGAACTTTTTTTTTTCTTCTTCTCTAAAGGTTAAACCCAACATTACTTGGTTTGAGCTTTCCTTACTTGTCTGTAACAAGTGTATACACCCTCATACGGCGGATGCGTACGAGGGCCACCGGCGGAGGGGCTTTTAAATTGAATAAGTGCATGTGCCTTCACTTAATTTTAAAATTTGGAATTTAATAAATACGACCTTATTTACTAAATAATTGAAAGATATTGTACCCTCAATTTTTATAAAAATTATAATTATACCCTCACTTAGTAACCAAAATATCCTTTCAATAAAATGCAACATCTTTAATTTTTTTTTTTTAATCTTCCATAAGGGCAAATTTCTCGCTCCGCCACTAACGGGCGATTGAGCGCCTTTAAAGGCGTACCTTGCACTACACACTTTTAGGTGCAATCTAACGGTCATATTTAAATGTTCATTTGTTCAAATGAATATATTGATGAATTTTTCATTCTGCACAGAGGAATTTTATAAACCTATTAATTATAAAATTCGTTGTATTTTTCAAAGTAATTTGCTAGAAACCTACACTTGAGAAAGTTAAATATTTTAAGCCCCAAATCCACAATTTCTGTCTTCCCTATTTCTTCCAATTTTCTTCAACATTACCTTGATGATTAAATGTGGGATCAACAAATGTCTCTCTAATCAAACCCCATGCCTCCACAAGAGTCCGCTGAACTCTATTCACCTATTCAACAAAAAAAAAAAAAACTAAGAATTATATAAAAAAAAATTACAATACTCATGGCAAAAAAAAAAAAATCACCTCAGGAGCTCGAGAAACGGGAAAAGCAACGGTGAGAGACTCTGAGAGAGCCGGGGAATCGCAGAAAACCGAGAAGAGAGCTGCCGACGTGGCGGCGAATCCGAAGATTCCTTTTCCGACCGATCTCAGCCATTCTTTTCCACCAGAGAACCGAGCCTCATCATCGGACTTGTCGAAAGAGACGTCCCTTTGCAAACAAGAAACCCGGCTCCGTCTCAAGCTCAGACGCCGATTTGAGCACCAAGATCGCTGCGACCGCAACAGAGGCGAAATGGGTTTCGTCGATTTAAGCGAAACCGGCGAGAGGTGGAGAGGTTTGAGGTCGAGATTGGGGCAGAGAGGCTCCATTTTTTGTTGTTCTGGTTGAAGAACGAGAAAACAGAGGAGAGAGGTGGGGTTGGTAGACGACTAATAAACGGCGTTTGGATTCCGGTGGGGGCCCACACGAATCTCCCAGACTTGTGGCTGTGAAGGAATCCATGGCGTGTTTTGCTTTCCATGCAAGAGTACAAACAAGTCTCTCTCTCAATGGTCTCCCAAGTAGCGTATGAAAGTATATTTGTATCTTGCGTGTACAAGTACCTGACGATTCACGTTTTTGACAAAAACTAGTCGAAAAGCTCGTGTTTCGTGCGAGTATATTAAATATGTGAAAAAAAAATGAAAAAAATGTTTTTTTTTGGGAAAAAAACATATTGGGTAGTTAAAGGAAAAAAAAAAAACATTTTTAAAAACAAGGAAAAAAAATATTTCGGATGGAAAAGAAAAAACGTTTTCCAAAAAAAATAATAAAATATTTTAAGTTTTGAACATCTTAAAAATCCACACAAAACTTATTATCACTTTATATATGTTAAAAATCTAAGAAGATAATATAAACGACAAGTATTTGTAGTATTTGTATTTTGCACGGTTGATAGTCTACGCTTTAAGATAATTAAATTTGGTCAAAATAATAATTTTCTTGTATAGCCAACTGTTGAAATATAAATACCTATTAATGGTATATTTTTTGGTTCCCATGTGAAAAATTGTTATTTTTTTCTCTGAAAGAAAAGATTTGTAGTATTTGTCTTTTATTGTTATTAAGGAGAAAAAGATTGGTCAAGGTTCGTCTAGTTTGCTTATTTAAATAGTGATGATTTGGAATTTCTTTATTTTGAACTTTAAAATTAAACAATGCGGGTGTAAAGTGTAATTCAAAGTATGTTTAGATGTTTAGATATATAGTTGAGGTATAAAATCTAAATAAGAAATAAAGTTTAAATTTGTATTTGAATAGACATTGTAAACAAGAATATAGAATCAAAAATTCATATATTCATAGCAAATGGGTTTGGATTTAGTAAATTGAGGAAGAGGGAGCCTAAATTCTTAATTGCTTAATTGTCTTGTATCAAATAAATAATGTTGGTCTATTTTGTGATATTAAAGGCTAGCAAAGATGAACACCATACTAATATACACTATTTTTACTTGCTTAAAAAGGATTAATTTGATTTGTGTTTTTGGACTTCAGGATTATTTTCACTTTATCATTTATTTTGCTTTTGTACGAATTGTCCTTTACATTCTAAGAACTCTCATTTGACTTCTTAAATTTTACATTAATTCTCCCCAAACTATTAAGGAGGGAAAAAAGATCTCTCTTAACATCTTTATTGAAAATAATAAAAAGATCACTCGACCTTGCTCAATTCCTATTTTTTTTTATCTCTTTTTAATGAAAGTTATTACAATAAGGTTAAGTTAGACAAATTCAAAATTCAAGTAGCAAAGTAGCTAAGTTAGACTAATGAAAAAGTGTATACTATAGCACGTAAGATTTTAACACTATAGCATACTTTTGTTTTGTTTTGCTTTATACTATAGTATGTGAAAGTTCTACAATATTTACAGTTGGAACTGTAGAGTATAAACCACTCTCTCAAACACCGTAGAAAAAAGAAGAAGAAAGAACTCCAACAAAAAAAAGAACACTAATACATTTTTGAATATAAAAAGGTTAATTACATAACTATACCTCATTATTTTTTAATTATTTCTCAATTTTATTCTTTTGTTTTAAGAAACTACAAAGGTATCCTTTGATTTTTCAAACTCGTTTCAATCTTACCCTCACATATTTTTTAGACCAAAAAATATGGAAAAATAAAACAAACATACCCTTAATTAGGTAGAATTTGTTTCTAAAATATATTTTTCTTTTTTAGAATCTTTTTTTTTTAAATTAATATTAAAAAAGTCATAAAACTTAAGAGCTTTTTTTATTTGATGTTTTGTTTTAGGAATTTTTATGTTTTGTAATTCTATAAGATATATTTTATAACTATTTGAAAGTGATTATGTTGTTTTGCCAATTTAAACTATTTGTATGGATGAAATTGAAACAAGTTTTTTAAATTCAAATGATACCTTTGTATTTTTAAAAATAGAGTGACAAATTGAGAAATAGTTAAAAGTAAGAGGTATAATTATATAATTAAGGCATGTAAAAAGAGCAACTTACAAGAATGACCCCCAAATGTACCACCTTATTAAAAATGCCATCTAATAAAACACTTACTAAAGCTGCCCCTTTATTAGAAATTAGGGATTTATAAAAAGACCAAGTTATCCTTTCTCCCACTCACTCATGTAGGATTTTGAAATGCAACCTCTTAGGTCCTATTGTGGAACCCACTGGAACCCGCCTCTAGTCGTCGGCGCGGGGTACCAGATTGTAACCTACTAGGTTCCAACATAAAATCTACCAGATTCTAACATATATATATATATATATATATATATATATATATATATTTAACAAAGAAATGGCAACCACCTCCAGTTGCCGGTAGGGTTGTAGCTTGTTAGGTTTCAACTTAGAACATACCATATTTTAATATTTTTTTTGAAACAAAAAAGCACCATTTACCTCCGATCGTCGACATATGTGCTAGTCGGTAACCCATCAAGTTCCGTCTTGGAACTTGGCAGGTTCCATTGTGAAACTTGTCAAGTTCCAACCCAAAACCCACATATTCCATCCTGGAACCTGTCGGATTTCACATGGAAACCCACCAGATTTCGTCTTGGTAATTGTCGGGTTCCATCGTTGAACCCGCCAGGTTCTAAATTAAAAAATATATATATTTGTATATTGTTTTATATGCCCTAAACTCATCATGTGCCCGCAAAAAAACAATATTGAGTCCAATATACATTTATATCATCCAATAATTAGTCTAAAAACCAAAAAAAAAAAAAAACACAAAATCTTCAAACAATGAGTCCAAAGAGAGAGATATATGGCTAAGACGTTATTTAGCTAATGCGAGTTCCCAACCTCAGAAACTTGAGTTCTGTATAGTTATATTGAAAAAACAAAGGAAGGATGAATATCAAATGCCAGCTTATAACCGAAGAAACTGGAAATAGATGCTTAACTGCTTGCAGCTAATATCTGTGGCATTTATAGCGCTAGATCATCTCCCATCTCATTGAAAACAACAGAAAACACAAGTTTCAAATAATAGGAAATGAAATAAAGTTTTAACGCAAAAAACAGTTAATAACTAGCATTCAGATATCAAAAACAGTAAATTTCTATGAGATTAAAATAGACATCCATTTTAAGTAATACTATCTTTGGCCACCAATATATAATACAAATATAGTTCCACATTTGCTAAGCGCCTTTTTCTATAAGAAAAGATTGAAAAGAAGTACCACACATTACACATCAGGAACAAAAATTAGAAAGTGCTAAGTGCTAACACTTATAATATATCAAATGCAATATAAAAATAAAGAACCACCATAAGTTGTTATGCAAAAATAATGCTCTATTAGAGGTACTTTTAGAGCCCGTTTGTTTCGATACTTGAATCACGGTTTGAATCATTTTGCTACAGTATTTTCTCTCATAAAAAAATTTAAATCTTCATTCAAATACTCTATTTAAATACTCGAACCAAATGGGCCCTTAGTTTCCTCTTACTCTGGTGTCGAGGATTCAATCCCTGAGGACATTCGTTATCTTTCTTTGATGAGTTAGTGCTTAGTTATGTCTTGCGGTCTGGGTTTTGAGGCTTTTCGTCATCATCTTTGGCAAGCTTTTTTAAATGAAATCATTCTTCATTCAAAACGAAAAAAAAAAAAAAAGAAAAAGAAAAAACAAGCCAAATATATCAGACATACTGTTGAGTCCTACATTTTTCCATTGCAAATATATACCATGTCATAACCAAAGAAATAAGAAAAACGACATTGGTTTTCAAGGAGAACCCCACACACACATATTTGTCTTCAAGCAAAACAAAAAAGTATGCTCTATTTGTTAGTATACTATATACACAAGACAAGTCTATTAGTGTATCCCAGAAATTAAAACTTACATAATGTTGGGAGGATTGAACGTTACAAATGATTGTTCAGAATGTAATGCCAGGGTCCACAAAAAAAAAAAAAAAAAAAAGAAACACTGAAGTAGAGTAACATACACCTGTGATATAGCTGTAAAGCACTCGGGAAGAGGTCTTAGATATGTAGAGCGCGAAGAAATCTTCGTCTTTGAGAGAGGAGGACAGAGAAAGACAAGGTCAATCTTTGCCAGAGATTGAGACGCGGACGGCCTTCATCACAGATCCGAACGAGAAGGGCCGAACTTCGGCGGAGATGGGGACACCAACGGACTTACCGGGCTGAGCTTTGCTGGAGATCTCCACACTATCAAATCGGACGAATCATCGGTGTCGATTTGTTAAAACACCTTGTTATTTACAAATATTAAAAGATATCATGTATTTTTTTTAAATATTATTTTGGTACATTAAGCTTCTTTTTTTTAACTCCGAAGTGTCTAAATTTCAAACATCCTAAAAGACACATTGCAACACTCTACTGTTCCAATCAAATCATAACTACTCACTACAAAGCTCTTCACGTTCGAAATCTACGGAATTCATGCAATCGCCCAAGAAGCCATCACATTGCTCCACCGCACGTAAATGTCGATAATCTCTTCTGCACGAATCATAGTAATCCTTGTTCCTTCTAAAATTCTCGCCCTTGTCATTGATCACTCAGTAGTAGAATTGGAATCCACAATGCTACAGAGTAAGACGAGCAGCAGCGAGGTGAATGATGGAAGTTGACGTCACAACACCTAACGGCGACGTTGTCAAAGCTGCAGATGATGATACACAAAACCTAACATGGTTTTTTTTTCGTAAGAAGAAGACCTAACATTGTTTGGTTAGTGGCGTTGAGTGTCAAATGGGTATGAATCTCACGGAAGTCACCTTTCGTTGAGTTTGGAGTGCTTAGTGGCAACCATGAGGGGTTGGAGACTGAAGCCTTTTCTAAAATCTTGACCATGGTCTTGATTAGAGTTTTTTCCCTTCTTAAAGGTAGTCTTCGTTAGATTTGGGTCATTAGGTGTTTGAAATTATTGGTTCTTTTTAATAAATTGTATCAGTTTTCTTTCTTTTCTTTTTTTTCATTGAATGAGCGAGATTTGTTTGAAATATGGGTTTTCATACGTATTTTGTTTTTGATTTTTACTTTATTACGTCTATGTAATTAATTTAAAGATTGTTAATGGGTAAATTGGATGTTTAGTAGTTCGAAAAAGAAATCAGGGTACTAGAATAATATTTTTATAAACTATAAGACACTTGTTTAATATTTTAAAAAGGACAGGGTACTAATATGATGTTTTGGCAAGACATAGAGTCTCAAAATCATAAAAACCCTTTGAAAAACGTGAGAGTAGTAACTATTAGTTATATTTTAGTTAGTTAGTAAATATCATATTTAGAAAAAAAAAGTTTATTTGTTTTCTTCATTTTACTCTTTTTTAATTACAGTAGTTCCTTAAACCCTAATTTATTATCACTCTTTCTCCTTTCTCCCTTTCTTTTTGGTTGCTCCTCCATCTTATCCGGTATGACAACTCCGTCGACGACAAGTACCTCATGATAGAGCAACTTAGGTCTTCATGACGAAGCAACTCATTCAACGGCGAGCTCGTGAAGTTAATTGGCAACGAATGATGGAGCCTGCAGATTCAATTGGTGAACAACGAAGATCATGATAGTATCTACAAAGTCGAACTCAAGGAGTCGTTCATTGCAAAATATGAGGACCAAGATTCATGGTTGAAATTATGAAGATGATGAGGCTGAGATCCATGGCAACAGACTTTGCTAGAACTACGAAGGAGATTGTTGTGCCAGTTTGTTAATGTCTCCATGCAATTCTAGCTGTCTTGAAATGTCAACGAGAATCAGGATCTAAACTCGGATCAAGAAACTAGAGAGAGAGGAGAGAGAGAGGGAGGAGAAAGAATAAAATAGAAAAAATAAAAAAGAGGTGTATATTGTAGACCTTGTAGATTATCTTTTTTACTGCAGGGATAAATTTAATAAATAATATTATATACTTTTAATTAATCTATTTATAAGACACAGATCTAAAACTTCAATATCTACCAGTATAAATTAAAGGGTGAATGCAATAAATGTCATATTTTTCAAAACTATTTGTAGCAAATATCAGGTATAATTTAAGATTATAGTAAATGTCACTCATAATTTAGTTGTTCAAATTATATAATTAGGTAGACCAAAATACCCTTAATTTGATATGGGTTTTTTCTCCTCTTTCTCTCTTTCCTCCCTCCTTTTTTCTCCTCTCTCCCTAAATTTCTCTTATTTTTTCTTCTATTCCGTTGTTTCTTTCTCTCCTCTCTCTATTTCTTTTGCATTGTGAGCTTCGTTCTGACGGCCTTTGATGAGTGACAACTTTGGACGAGTGACGATAGGCGACAATATGGAGGGCAACGGTGGATCTTTACTTGCAGTAGCTTTAATCGTCTTCCTAGATCAGCCCGATTGTCATCGGTGACATGAAAGCAAGATGATAAGTCAACACTCTCTCTTTCTTTCTTCTTTTTCACTAGGACGTCATGCCCGTCATCAGAGGTTGCAAAAGAGCAAGTCACGCCTTCGTCAGAGTCGCATGAATTGTAAAAGAGCCCTGACCATCTCCCTAAGCAAGTGTCATCAGAGTCTGCCATGTGTGGGGTTTTGTAGATCATCAAAGTTTGAGCATGATTGATTAGGTGGTATTGGTGGATGTGCAAAAGCGGCGGTGGTTGATAGTGGTTGATGGTGATTGGAGTTTGTTGTACCATGAGGTTTAAAGAGCTAGGAAATAACTCCAACTTAAAGCATTTAATGCTCTTCACACTAAGATATTTGTTAAATTAAATAAGCCCCAACCTTGTTGAAGTGAAGAGCTAAGGAGCGAGCAAGGCCAAGGTAGGAGTTACTATAGCAAGGCCAAGATAGCAAGACCAAAGTAGGAGTTGGTGTGAGAGCAAGGCCAAGATAGGAGCAACTATACGAGTAAGGCCAAGATGGAAGCTACTGTATGAGCAAGGCTGAAGTAGGAGCTACTACGCGAGCAAGGCTGAGGTAAGAGAGAACGTGCAAACAAAACACTGTCTTCTTACTTTCCATTGATACAGTAAAACGTCATAATACCACATGCCTCTCACATACACTTCTAATCTAGAAGAAACCTGTAACGCCCCTATGTGGGGGTTAGCAGTATTGAATAAATAAAAATAAGCTTAAATTAAATATTATTTAAATCAATTAAACAATGCCCATGGGTTTTTAAACAAAAATAAAATAAACGTTTAAATACAAACCACAGTTTTTAGTGTAGCACTAAATATACAAAGTACAGTCATCATCACCATAGTATAATTCCCAAATAACTTAACACAGCCATCATAAAAAAAAATAATACAAATCTTACATGTTCTAGACAAGTTACAAATAAACAAGATCTTCTAACACGAAAATAGCAGGGTTGTTGTTGTTGCCTATTTCTCGTCAGATAAGTTGCACTGAGTTCCACCTAAGAGATAGAAATATGATAGGGATGAGCATCGACATACCCAGTAGGAAAAATCATTACTCACCTTATGGTTTAACCATTACCACATTAAAACTGCATGGTTAGTTAAGTTACATCATATTCCAGATTATGAGGTTTATTATGATCACATCTCGTGGATATCATAGTTAATCATTACCAAGTTTTATAATTATACATTTATACAAATATTACCATTCATCATTGTTCCTAGGTATCCATATTAAATAGAGTATCACTCAACTCATCGAAACCCAAATAGGCGCGCTTGGCTACCCTCTAAACATTCCAAGGGTGTTCCGATAAGGGGACATCAAGCCCCGAGTCCTCACCAAGTTGATTCCTGTACAGTGTGTTCTGGGACTTTTGACCCAAGAAAGCGTCATCACCTTCCCCCTATTTTACCTTTTAGGGTATTCATGCCCAAGGATGTAACCGCCGCCCTCTTTACATCTCACCATTCCTCTATATTCAATTTTTATTTATAGAGTCAATTTTCCTAACCATGCTTCTCAATTTATACCATATGTCAAATCATTATGTTTCTCACAGTACAATATACATCTTTTACAACATAAAACAACCAAATTTTTAATTTACCAAAGCCTCACAAAAGATGAGTAATAGAATCCCTACCTTCCAAGCTTATCAACAATCTTTTAATCTGAGAATTAATTAACGTTAGCTCCATACATCCTTGACCCTAAGGCGTGCATAAAGACAATTAAAACTAAAGTACAACATATAACCACATCCATAAATAAATTATGTGTAAACCCATCTCACTAGTGTGCCATTCAAGTTTTTATGCAACTCTCTTTTAAATACCAAAGTAAACAATTTTTGTCTTAAACACAATATAAAATTTATGCAAGTAATCTATATGTTTTAGTCTCTAATAAGATTCATAAATCACTTAGGATAGTGTTGGAAAGGTTGCAAGACATTAAGGAATTAGAAATTGAGCAAAGTTGGGTTCTTGGTTCAGGTTAGCAGTTGATATACCATAGCAAACTGGTGGTATACTTTTGCAAAAAGGCGGGTTTACTATCTACAATTAACACATGGGTTAACAGGTGGTTTACTTAAGGTAGACGGGTGGTTTACTGCCACTGGTAGGTTTACTAGTTTCCAATCTGAAAATTAAAAATTCATAGAAAATAAAATACAACTTCGATTTAGGCTCATGATAGCTTGTTGGAAAGCTTATGATGTCTACTTTTTAAATATGCAAACCAATTTACAAAATTCATTTTCATTTAACGCCAAAATTTTAAGAAAGAGCCACTACCCATAGAGGTATTACAAAGTTTATGGAATGTCAAGTTTTTCTTTAACCCAAAGCATATTATCCTTGTGCAAAATCTCAAAACCATTCCAAAATATGCAGCATGTATTATATAATCACAATAAACATATTCTCATGAGTTTTATACCAAAATCATCATCAAACCATATCTTTAGCTTTTCTTGCAATTAATGAGGAAAACATGCTTAAGTTTACTCTTCAAGCTCAAAACATTAGAACATCAATCTTAAAGTTATGGAAACTGGTTTTAAACATTCCAAGCATGTTTGTAATATTGTTATCAAACCAAAATAAAGGTTGGTTATCGGTTTCAACTTAAGACTTAAGTTTTTGTTCATAATTGCTCAAAGATGCATGTTAACATAACTAGAAATTTGCATGAATTTTGAACACAAAAATTATGCATTAAACATGGAGAAAACACATACTAAAAACCAAGTTTAGATTAAAGATAACCTACCTCAAAACTCCTTTGAAAAGCACCAAAGTTCGGGTTAAAAAAATCAAGCTTGAATTGACTCTTAAATGGCTTCAAACATGGCTAGGAATTATAGTTGTCTTGGCTGCAAAGAGAGCTTTGTGCTTTGTGTCTTTAGGTAGAAATTGAAGTGAGAAAGAGACAGGAAGAGAAATTAGAAATGAAGGTGGTGAAGGCTGAATAAAAACATACCAAAATAATTGAGAGGAAGGGGAAGTTTACAGGGAAAGTTGTAAGAAGAAACAAAGAGCATTAATAGAAAATATCATCATGTCTCCCACAGAGACTTTTAGCAAGCAATGCCAACATAATAGAGAGGACAAATGGAGTAAGTTATGGAAGAAAATGAAGGAAGCATTAAAAAGGTGGTTGAGAAAATATATCAATGTCTCCTAGCATTAATTCCATGTCTTCTATTAATTGAGGGAATTAATTCCATGTCTCCTTCGGAGACTTGTGAGGAATTGCCAAAGTTGCAATTTTTTTTTTTACAATTAAAACAATAAAGACAAACTTGGTAATTTTAAATGCTACAAAATTTTAAATTTTCACCTTTTATTCATTAAATTTTACAAAAATCACACCCGTTAAAATAACTGGTGTTACAAAACCACCTAAAGTAATCATATCACAACAAGTTGTCCAAAGTAACTACTGAAAAAACTGCCATTCAACACTTGTTAGAATTTAGAAAAGACAATAAAGAGGCAATGAAGTGGGAAAACAGTTACCTCCACGTGAAAAGAGGAGAGAAACCAACTAAGATGTGAATGTGGGGATAACAGTTACAAGAGGAGGAGTAGTTTTGAGAGTAATTTTGAGTACAAAGGCTTTTCTATAAACAAAAAAGTGTAAGACAAGAGGAAGGATTTGAATTTGGGGGAGGTGGAGGTTTCATTTCTAGAGATTTGTATTTGAGAACTATCTCTGAGTGTTTAAGTGAGAGATATTGAGTGTGTATCTTTTCAGAGAAACATAGTGAAGAACAAGTGGATGCAGGCCATTTTTTGCCCAACCACTATAAATTTTGGTGCTCATCTATCACAATCTTAGTGTTGGTGAATTCTGATCGTCAACAATTTGGCGCTAGAAGGAGGGTCCCCACCTTTCCAGCAAAAGTTTACTTGATTCTCGAAGGAGTGACCATGGTTTTGAGGTTGAAGACAAGGAAGTTGGTTTCCAATGACAATGTTGCCCCTACTTCGAGTGAAACTTGAGCAAGGTGTTCAACTCATATCTGCGCGGTTTCAGTTCCTAGATTAACACCACACTAACCTCTTAAACAAATTTACCAGAGGCAAGAAAACTTGGAAAAGATGGTAGGAGGAGTGAGGGCCATGGTGGAAAAATTCTTGGTGGTTTTCCAACGTATGAAAGAGCAATAGATGCACTTCTTACCATAAGGGGGCTTGAAGATCCTACCCTAGAGGGAACAAGCTCTTGAGAATGTCGCAAACCAAGGACAACAACAAGAACAACAAGACCACTCCTCGTAAGAGGTACCTCTTGTTAGAGGAGCAAATGAAAAGAATGCTAAGGTTGAAGTCGAGCAACCATGGAACCTCAACAAGGGATGGGCTCAGAAACAACCTCATTGGAAAAAAGGCAAAGTCTAGCTCTTCACTTTTGGAGGCCCAAAATCTTGAAAGGAAAGTAGAGAAGGAGCATCTCTTTCAAAGGTTAAGTTAGATTGCTAAGGAAGAAGGCCAAGAAGACTTCTTTAGTGATGAGGTAATACCTCCATTTTTACCTACCATTATGCGTGAGCCTTTACCAACTAACTTTCAAATCCACGAGTTTCTACCCTTGGAGGGCGAATAAGATCCTAAAGAGCACTTGGATACTTTCAATGATCAGATGGATCTGCTATGCATGTCTGGCTTTGTAAGGTGTCGACTTTTCCCCGTAACGCTCACCAAGAATGCAAAAAAGTGGCACCAAGGATTGAGGACCTATTCCATAAAATCTTGGAGCCAACTTACTTAGGCTTTTCTTACTTAATACCAAGGAGCTCACACCTACAAGACCTTACATGGAAAGTTAATTGTTGTTTGACAAAGGCATAATGAGAGTCTCAAAAGCTACCTTTAAAGGTTCAACGATGAGTTAGCCAACATGGTAGATATATCTAATAATGCAACCTTGCCTGCAGTAATGGGAGTATTATAAGTAGAGACTAGTTTTTTTAAATAAGATTCATGAAAGGAACCAACGACACTTGCTAAGTTTTTTTAAATAACATTATTTCGACTTGAAAAGAGAGATAGAAAACCTCATATGGTAAGGAAAACTTGAAAGGTTTAGAGCAAATTGAAACAACAACGAAAACAATAGAAGAAAAAAAGAGGGAAACATACTGCCGCCACCTAGCCAACCTTACAGTAAAATAAGGACAATCTTTAAGGGACCCCGTATCAGATGAGAGTGAAACAATGTATTGAAGAGGTATGTACTAGAGACAAGGAGTCCACCGCTCACCAATGTTATAAACTTAGAACAATAACCTGCCAAGAGATTTAGGTGAGAATACGAAGATAGTATCTTCACGGAGGAGGATGTTTGACATGTCAAATTTATGATCCACTCTTAGTGACAGTGATGGTGGGAAACATCAACATTCGTAAGATCCTCGCTGACAATGGAAGTGCTGTAGGCATCCTCCACTTTGATGTCTTCATAAAGATGGGGCTTGGAGTAGACAAGTTGAGGTTAGTGACCACACCTTTCTATGGCTTTACGAGACATAGCATTATGCCCGAAGAAGTTCTTGAACTTTTGGTAAGAGTGAGTAAGTATCCTCAACAAGCTACTGTTATAACTAACTTTATAGTGATCAGGTGTCCGTCGCCATTTTATGTTGTGATTGGAAGAAACACATTAAAAAGCCTTAAAGCTGTGACCTCAATCTATCACTTGCTTTGAAATTCCCAATAGTGTGCAGAGTTGGGATACAAATGGGAAACCAAGTAATGGCAAGAGAATATTACTTCAAGGGGAAGCAACACAAAGTGAGAGCCATGATGAATGAGATAGAGGATCCCGAGTTGGTGAGGAAGGGAAGGTGACCTGACCAATGGAAGAGCTCACTGACGTCCCAGTAAATAAAGATGGAAGCAAAGTCTTGAAGATAAGTGGAGGACTCTTAGAGCCTGTGTGAGAAGCAATTATCACTTTTATGAAGAACATCCTTGATGTATTCCCTTGGAATCATTTAACGTAGAAGGTATTGATCCTAACATAATTTGACATAAATTGAATATTGATCTAACTGTTAGACCTGTTAGGAAAAAGCGAAGGTCAACGGATGTGGAGAGGTATCGAACCCTTAAAGATGAAGTTGACAAGCTTCTCGACAACAACTCATCTAGGAGCCCTTCTATCCAAATTGGCTAGCAAATCCAATCTTAGTGAAAAAAACAAATGGAAAGTGGAGGACTTGTGTAGACTTTACCGACTTTAACAATGCATGCCAAAAGGATAGCTTCCCATTGCCTTGAATAGATGAGCTTGTGGACTCGATTGTTGAAGACAAGCTCTTGAGTTTCATGGATTCCTATTCAGGCTACAACCAAATACCTATGCACCTAGTAAATGAGGAACACACATCCTTCATCATGGACATAGGGCTATATTGTTACAACGTCCTGCCATTTGGCCTAAAATACGGGTGCAACCTACTAGAGCCTGGTTAATATGATGTTCAAGGAACAACTTTGGAAGACTATGGAGGTATATGTGGATGATATGCTGGTGAAGAGCAAAGCTACTGCGGATCATGTCAACTACCTTGTAGAGATGTGCTTTTGGTGTTTCCTCAAGAAAGTTCCTCATATTTATGGTGAATGAAAGGGGGATTAAAGCTAAGCCCTAGAAGATAAGAGCTCTCATCGAAATGAAATCCCTGGAGAAGCCCAAGGACATGCAAAGTTTGACGAAAAGGGTCACATCCTTATGTCATTTTATCTCGAGGTGACAAACAAGTGCCTTCCATCCTTATGTGAGGAAGCATTTTAATAGATAAAGAGGTACCTTAGGAAACTGCCTTTACTATCTAAAGCTATAAATAGAGAAACTTTTTTCCTTTACCTTGTAGTTTCTTAACATGCTATTTGTGCGGCTCTCATTTGAGGGGAAGACAAAAAGCAACCACTAGTGTATAACGTAAGTAAAAGGCTCATTGATGCCGAACTCTGTTACTTAAGGATGGAGAAGTTGGCCTTGACATTATTCATGGCGCCAAGGAAACTAAGGCCATACTTTCAGTCATACTCTATTGTGGTCCTTGCCGCATTCCCTCTCAGATAAGTCCTACAAAAGCCAGATGACTCAGGTCGATAATTGAAGTGGGCCATGGAATTAAGTGAATTTGACATCAACTTTAAGCCGAGCACAGCTACAAAGGGCCAAGCGCTAGTGGACTTCATGGTTGAGTTCACAAGGGTGTTCAAAGATGTCGCTAGTAACCTCCCAATTGAAGAATCTAGTGACCATTCGATGGCAGAACGTGAGGAGGGTCAAATCAATGACCTTTCCACTTGGGAGCTCTATGTAGCTGGCTCTTTGAATGAGAATGGAGCAAGAGTCGAGGCCGTGCTTGTTAGCCCAGAGGGATACAAGCTATATTATGTAATCAAATTCAGGTTCTACGCTTTCAATAACGAGGCTAAATATGAAGCTTTTTTAGCTGGGCTTCGACTCACCAAGGCAATGAAGGATAAAAGTATGAACATTTAAAGTGACACACAATTGGTAGTTTGCCAAGTGAATGAGAGTATAAAGCTCCAAGGGGAAGGATGGCGGCATACTTGTAAAGAGTAAGAGATTTGTTCAAGTCTTTTATTGAAGTCAGAATCAAACGAGTACCCCACTTTGAGAATAGTAATGTAGATGCACTTCTAAGACTCGCAACCTCAAAGGATGCTGAACTCCTACACATGGTCCTAGTCGAATTCTTTGAAGGCCCAAGCATTGATAGGATGGAGCACTTCGAACTTGAAAAACATCAGCTTAAAGCCTCACATCGATGAGTACTTGGTGACAGGAGCCCAACCTCAAGGGGCTTGGGTTGACAAGCTTCCTACGGTATGATGGTCCTGCTGAAACACGGTGAGGACGTCTACAGGTGAGACCCTTTTCTTTCTTGCTTTTTGTATTGAGGCCATGGTCTTAGAAGAAGTTGGTTTAGAGTGCTTTAAATGGGAAATTATGAAAGGGAGAGTAACATGGTTAACATGAGGAGCGAGCTGGACCTTACTGAAGAGAAGAGAGAACAAGTATAACTAAGAGTAGTAGCCTACCAATAGAGGGCCGCCCATTACAACTCAAGGGTCTGAGAGAGCAACTTTGCTCCGAGTGACCTTATCCTTTATCGCGTAATAATGAACACTAAAAATCTAGGAGGCGGAGTCATTGGTCCAAATTAGAGAAGCCATATAGAATTGGTCCTAATGGAGGTAGTTACCTCCATGTGGAAAAAGAAGAGACACCAGCCGAGATAGGAATGTAGGGATATCAGTTGCAAAGGAAGAGTGGTTTTGATGGCGGTTTTTGGTACGGAGGCTCCTCTATAAATGGAAAAGTGTGAGACAAAAGGAGGATTTCGAATTTGGGGGAGAGAGATGTTTCATTTTCTAAGATTTGTATTTGAGAACTATCTTTGAGTGTTTATGTGAGAGATCTTGAGTGTGTATCTTTTCAGAGAAACAAAGTGAAGAACAAGGACATAGGCTATGTTTAGCCCAACTACTATAAATTCCAATGCCAATTTACTTTTCTGCATTTACATTGTCATTTCAATTCAAGCATTAATTGTTGTCCTAGTCGCATTTACCATCCATCTCTCTCATCTATTACAATCTTGGTGCTTGCAAATTCTGATTGTCAGTAGAGTTGATAAAGGAGGTTTTTTTTTTTTTTTTTGTCGGATTTGAGAAAAAAATAGATAAAATTGAAATAAGTTTATAATTTTAAAATATGACATTTATTTTCAATTTTTGGAAGTTTGTTATTTGTTTTAAAATGTTAACAAATCTGCCATTTTGAACAATTTTGCGGTCCACTCTTTTGGAGCATTTCTGAAAATTCCCAAAATCAATCCCCACCAGAACTTCTTAGGCCTAAGCCCAACATTTAGGGTTAGGTCCATCTAAATATCAGGTACAATTACATTGGGCTAAAAGTGTGATTCCGTAGCCCAACATGAAACGTAAGAAGATCTCTTTCGCTGCTTCTTCTTCTTTCTTCTTCTTCTTCTTCTTCTTCTTTTCATGTAAAAATAATAATATACAAAGATTCTCCGGTAAGAGACTGTAAAATTTAATACCCTCTCTTAAATATCATAGAATTATTATTTTCACTATTTCTCCATTTAAGAAAGGGTACAAATTACTACAAAAGGAAATTAAGGGGACACATTCCCTAATTTTCTCTTTTTGTTTTTCATTTTTGTGAACTATAGATGGGCGATAGTCATGCCACAATTGTTTGAGAATACATTTTGTGTAAAACCTTTGCTTTCCATCCCCTTACGCAATCAAGTTTTGGAAAAGAGGTAGTCTCATTTTGTTTCAACAAAAATCTAAAGCAAAAAACTCTCACTCATTGCCTTAGTTTTTTTTTTTTCCTTTAAAAAGAGGAAAAAAATGATAAATTTCATTGTTTAATTTAGACAATCATGTCTACACATAGGATTCAAAAATATTGTTCAATTTTGATATCCTAAATAGTATCGTATCAAAATTTTTACCACATATTATTTAAAAAGTTTAAAATGGTATCTAATTGATTTTTATATATTTTTCATTAAATGATGTTCATAACATGATTAGTTGGACATGAACACTAAAAAATGGACAAAAAATTTGAGTCTATATACGTATATAGTTAAACTCACATGTTTACGCACACTCGCTTGAGTGTATATTTTACATAATCTAGTTGGTATTAAAGAATACTCAGAATTTAATTTGAATAAAACACCGACGAGTATGTTTGTCCTTAACATTAATGTCCCTGAGTCCTTGCACATGCCAATCAGCGCAAGTCATGAAACTTATACATACATACATATATATATATATATATATATAGTACATGTAGATATATACATATACTTTAAAATATTATATATTTGGACTATGCCCTTTGGCTGTTCATGCATGTCATCGTCCAAGACAGATGCAGTGCACCATTTTCTACACGTAGCACATATTTATTATCAATATAGGGATGAGAATATTGTCAATAAATTGCACGTGCGTAAATACCTTGTCCAAGAACAATATGAGACTTTCAGTGATTCATGAATGAGGACTGTGATTGATCAATTTAATTAATTAAGAGAGAGAGAGAGTTGTAGTTTCAGTACTGGTAATTATTGTAACTACATGATTTTTGCAATAAAGAAAGAATTGAGTAGAAAGAGAGAAATAGTGAGAAGAAAGTAGAAAGATATTGAGATGAATAGAAACTTCAAAATCAGAGATGATGAATAGTACATTTTCATTCACGTTTTCACCCGTTCAAGTACAGAGTATATGTAGAGAATATGCATGACTCAATACCCTAAAATCAAGCTTTACAGACAGCAACATAATCACCTATAACCAAGAGCAATCACCTAGAATTAGGAAGAATAATTACAAAGATTTGTACAACTAATATCTCAGTATCTCAATGCCTTCCCTCAACTTGGTGAATAGATATCACACACAACACGGATTTAGAATTTAATTCACTGGCACAAATAAATTAAAAGCATAATATATAATAATAAAAAAATACTTGGCAATAAAATTTTATCAATGTAAAAACAATATTACAATTGTACTATGTGAGTTTTCATACTTTGAAAGTGGTGCATGATAATCTTATTGTCAATTTCTTTTAATTTTTTTTTCGATATACACATTAGATTATCATTCATTCATTAATCTTTCATTTCATTCCGTAAGCAATTCTTCGTAATTTTCATAGTAGAAAATACTCTCTGAACCATATAGCAGTGACAATTGGAAGGATTAATGCAAGTTTAATGAGCAAATACATTAAAATGTAGACCTTATCTTTTCTTGTCTCAGCCAACTTCTTTGCAAGATCTCTAATGTCTTCTATTTCTTTAAACTTGTTGCTAGACTGTATATCACGAAAATAAATTTCAAGCTAATCATCAGGTATCTTTAGATCATCTATAGATAAATCTTCTGGAAAAAAATAAGCAAGACAAATCAATAAGAATGAATTATCAGGGCTTAGACATGCTACACAAAGAATCAACTCAGTATTTTTCTTAGTAAAATAATCATTTAATTCTTTGAGTTGCATATCAATGATATAGTAGAATAATTCGATATAAAAATGATACAAATGTTTAATTTCTTGAGTTTTTTACTTCGAGTTATAAACATATCATTCATGTTTGAAAAATCAATATTGTGTTTTCTACAAAATAAAAAAATTTGTTCAAGACCATCATAATCAAACTAATGTTTACGATTGCTTCAAGAAGATCAATTTGTAGGTGAGAACATCATAATCAAACTAATTAAAAATTCATTACGTGAGCTCCATTATGTATCAGCAAAACGTTTATGAGTAGTTTGTTGATTTAAGCCTTTCCTGCTCAAACACTCACCACTATAAAGTTTTTCAAAGATTATAGCTATTTTGATGAAGAATATCACATCGTTTAGCAACAGCTCTGACAAATGAATCACACTAGTGACTAAAAAGAAGAGTGTTCCGACTTTAACACCCCTTTTTTTTTTTTTTTTTTGGCTACAGCTATGAGAGCAAATTGAAGTTGATAGTGAATGTAAAATGCACAAGGTTGAAAATAAGAGTATTTAAACCGTTGAACTCTCCTTTTATATTGTTAGCTCCATTATAATCTTGCCTTTATAGTCTAGATATGCTTAATTTAAAACTAAAAAATAAATGATCAATTACAGTCTTAAGTAAGAAAGCTGTCATGCCAGTAACATGTTCAACACCCACGACACGTTCAATTACAAAATCATTCTTATCCACATAGTGCAACACAATAACTATTTGCTATTCATTGAAACATCTCAAGATTCATCAACTAAAATAGAAAATAATGCATCACTCATATCTTTTATGATATTATTGATAGTTGCAACAATAACAACATTTAGAATATCCTTGTAAATACTAGGTGCTATTCATTTGAGATTTTTAGGAGTATTCTTTAATGTGACAAATATTATATTATCATTGTGATCAACAAGAAACTTTAAAAGCTCAAAAAAGTTACCTTAATTTCTTGAATTATCTGTTTCATCATCACTATAAATACAAGCCCTTGTCATAATAGAAATAAAATACAATCAATTGATGCATTCAATCTTCTTCAATATTGGTTTCAAGCTTGATCTAATTGGTTAGAGAAAGAAGTTTTAATATATTGCTTTTGGTTTATCAAAACTTCACAATACTTCCAAGCTTGGTTGTGAACACTATTGTGGCCTTCAACATGAGTTTGAAGTCTTTTTCTTTTTCTTTCAATATGAGAATTATTCACCAACAAAAAAATCACCGCCTGCTTGTTCTTCCGTATTCGGTTTAAAAACTAACAAAAAAGACAAAAGGCAACACCTTTTGCTACACTATATACAAACCACGTAGCATATTCGTTGAACAAGCATGTTTAAACATTTTGCATTTTGTCCAAATTTTGTAGAAGGTAAATTATGATTTTTAGGTTGACAAGGGCCCTTTAACATGCATGCTCTTCGAACTTCTTCTCGAACATTTAGACGTTTTAACCCAGGATCTGTAGGGAGGTTTTTGGGGTTGATAGTTGTTGGAAAAATAGGACACAGTGAAATTTTAAAAATTTTACATCAGAGTATTTTTCAAAACACAAATTTGATATGTTATATGCATACATTAAACAGATTTTACTAACCTTTGATTGTTGAAGAACCCACGCAAAACGCGAAGAGAAGTAACATTCTAGAAGAGCTTCAACCAACTGGTCTTCTTTGCTATTCTCTATCTACGACCAGAGTGAGTGTGGGCTCACACGTACAGCTCTTCTACCAAGTGACTCTCCTTCCAACCAATCGAGAGAACCTAAAGCTAGTGTTCGTGATTTGTGAACAAAAGCTCTCAAAGAGTTTTCATATTCTCACTAGCAGAGTATCACTCTTAATCTCTTAATTGATCTAAATAACTTATGTAACTTGCTTCCTATTTATGGAGGTTGGGTCTCGGGTCAGTCTTACCAGATTAGGTCTCAAAAATTCAGATTAGAATCAAATTCAGATTAATATTTGATAAGATCCGCATAAAAATGCATGATCTTATCCTTCGCTCATTGGCAGGCCAAACACCATCGGCAGGCCAAACAGCCCCATCGGCAGGTCAAACACGTGGATTGGTAGGCCGAACTGTCGAATAAAGATCTCAGCGAATCTTTTATTTTCCACACGAGATTCTATAGGATAAAGTCTTAGTTTTAATTCAAATAACCTAATAGAGAAGCTATCTGATTAAAACAACTTTATCTAGATAATCTCTAAGAAAATAAATGAATTCCCAACAATTCTACAAGTTTATCTTGATCTAATTTATCCAAAATTAAAACAACCGATAAACAGACAAGAATTATCCAATCCCAATAATTCAACAAGTTTATCTTGAATCAATTTTATCACAAAATTAATTCAACCAATAAATAGACATGAATTATCTGATTTTTTCAAATTTTAACCAATCTGATAAATCTGACATAAGTTACCAATTAATGGAAAAGCACGCTGTATTGTTACAGGATGTTGTGAGCTAGCAAAGGGGACCAAATGAACCTATATAGTTCAAGCTCCTGATAACTGTAAAACCCAATATCCCAGATGTACATTTCATAATTATTAACTCCAACGCTACTCTACTAAAAGCTTGAAGCTGCACTCTCGAACTATGTAGAATTACGAAGCTCATGTAGCTAAGTCTCCATGACATATCATAGTGTATCGTATCCCCATATGATTATCTATAATCGGCTTAAGGACAAGTTCTGTCTTACTCTCCTGATTGTTTTTATCTTACGTTCTATTATCTCACCATTGGAAAGCTTACTATCTAAAGACAGTATACCATGCAGTTACACCTATGTATCTAAATGGTTGAGTGTTCCAGTTTTTCAATTACAGGATAACGCATATAAGAGGATATCATTACTTCTAAAGATGAGCTATAGATTCCATATCTATGAATAACAAGTCTACGCTATCAAGAGTCATGCCTCTAACATACCGGCATGCATATTACTATTAAAATGTGGGTGTCACCCTTTGGTACATCAAAAGATACAAGTCAAGACAACGGGCCCACTATTCATCTCAAGATTAAGATACAATACAAATGATTGTCTAAAGTGAATCGATTTGCCAAGACAAAATTATTAATCCAAATCTATTCCCTTTATGTCCCGATCCAACACATCGTCACCTATGACAACGTGTCAATATTTCTATTCACGGAGTCTACCTCCAATGGTCAAGACAAACTATCTCCCAAAAGAGATATAGATAATATAACAATCTTTACATGAATAAAGCCCCAACTTTATTCTCTTAATTGCGGATCTTATGATTTAGACCATCACCTTAAGAATCGTGTCTTCTGCATAATCTATCTATCATATGCCCAATTCTTTAAGGTTTAGACCGACAGTCTTAGACTATTGTTTGCTTAACATACATTCAACAAATATGAACATAAAGAGGATAAGATTTGGTATATTAATAATAAATAAATTCTTTATTGATAAAAATGTCTTCAAAAACTTATTTTATTTTTGCTCCTTAGGGCATACATATCTAACAAACTCTCACTTGCACTAAGTGAGTAAATACGACAAATCTCGTATCCCAATAGCTTCCACATGCTTCTCGAAGACTCTCCTAGTAAGTGTCTTCGTAAATGGATCAACTAAATTGTCCTCTGACGCGATCTTGCACACTATGACATACCTGCCCTCAACGAAGTCCTTAATCACATGATACTTCTAATCAATATGCTTACTCTTCTTATGAAATCTTGGTTCCTTAGCATTAGCTACCGCCGTACTGTTATCATAGTATAGTGATACCGCCTTATCCATACCAGGAACTACCTCAAAATCCCCAAGAAACTTGTGAAGCCACACTGCTTCTTTTGAAATATCACTAGATGCCACATGCTCAGCCTCCATCGTTGAATTCGAAGTGCAATCTTGCTTCACACTTCTCCAACTAATGGCACCGCCGCCTATAGTAAACATAAAACCCAAAGTTGATTTCTTAGAATCCAGATAGGATTGAAAATCTAAGTCAGTATATCCTAGAGGAGTTAATTCCTCACCCGAATACACAAGCATATACCCTCGAGTCCTTCTCAAGTACTTGAAAATATGCTTGACCGCAACCCAGTGGTTCGGTCTTGGATCCGCCTAAAATTGACTTACAATCCTGACCGCATAACTAGTATCCGGTCGTGTGCAAAGCATGGCATACATGAGACTACCCATTGCCGAAGCATAAGGCACCTTCTTCATGTATTCTCTTTCTTTATGAGACGTTGGAGAGTTTTTTTTAGAAAGAGTAATTCTAGACCTAGATAGTTGCCCACCTTTCTTGGAATTCTACATTGCAAACCTCCTGAGAATTTTATCTATGTAGCCGGCCTAGGAAAAAGCTATCATTTTGTTCTTCCTATCCCGAAAGATCTAGATACCGAGAACAAAATTAGCCTCACCCAAATCCTTCATGTCAAATTGCTTGGTCAACCATAATTTGACCAATGACAATGCCCCAATGTCATTACCAATTAGCAGAATGTCATCTACATAGAGCAATAGAAAAACCACATTCCCATCCTTTATATGTTTGTAAACACATGGTTCATCATATTTTGTGAGAACTCATAAGTCTTGATCACCTGATCAAATCTTATGTTCCAAGAACGGGAAGCCTGCTTAAGTCCATAAATTGACTTCAGCAGCTTACAAACCTTACCCTCTTGACCCGTGACCTTGAACCCATCTGGTTGTTCCGTATAAATGGACTCATCAAGATAGCCATTCAGAAAAGCCGTCTTGACATCCATCTGTCAAATCTCGTAGTCAAGAGTAACAGCTATGGACAATAGGATCCAGATGGACTTAAGCATGGCTACAGCGAAAAGGTTTCCTCATAATCGATTCCTTCCTTTTGCGTATAACCCTTAGCTACTAGTCTAGCCTTAAAGGTTTCGAACTTTCCATCCACTCCTCTTTTTCTCTTGTAGATCTACTTACACCCTATAGGTTTTATCCCTTCGAGAAGATCCATAAACTCCCAGACCTGATTAGTCTCCATAAACTTCATCTCTACATTCATGGCCTCTGTCCAGAGTTTTGAATCAACATCCTCCATAGCTTCTATGTAAGTATAAGGATCCTTGTCATGTTCATCCGGTTCAGCCAAGAAGACCTCTCCATTGAACATATACTAATCAGGTTGACGCCTGATCCTCCCATTACGCCGAAGCCCCTGGGGTTGTTGTTCAGGTTTGTTTGGTTTTTCTACACCGATCGGAATGGTTTCATTTAGAACCTCTAGAGTGATCGGATCACTCCTTAACTCCTTAAACACCACTTTGCTTTGACGTTTAAAGTCGTCCATGTAACTCTCCTTAAGGAAAGTTGTAGTAGTTGAAACTACGACTTTATTTTCCTTTGGGTTATAAAAATAACCCCATTTAGTCCCCTTTGGATATCCTATAAACACGCAAACTTCCGAACGTGCTTCCAACTTATTTGAATCCTTAAACAGGACATGAACCGGACATCCCCATAGGCGAATATGGTTTAAGGATGTCTTCCTACCCGTCCACAACTCTTGAGGAGTTTTAGGGATCGATTTTGAAGGCATATTCTTGAAAAGATAACATGCGGTTTATAGTGTATATCCGCAAAAGGATAAAGGCAATGATGAATAACTCATCATAGACCTGATCATGTCCAATAAAGTCCTATTTCTTCTTTCCGCTACGCCATTCTGCTGCAGAGTGCCCGGCGTAGTCAAATAGGATAAAATCTCATTCTCTAATAAGTGTTCTAAGAACTCATCAGAAAGGTATTGCCCACCTCGATCGAATCGAAGTGCCTTTATGGGTCAACCCAATTGCTTGTCCACTTTAGCCTGAAACTCCCTGGACTTGTCAAAAGTTTCGCTTTTGTGGTGCATCAGGTACACATACCCATATCTTGAGTAATCGTTAATAAAAGTGATGAAGTACTCACACCCTCCTTGTGCCCGGATGTTCATCGGTCCGCAAGCATTACTATGCACAAGTTCTAGAACTCCTTTGATCCTATTGTCCCTTTGACCCAAATGGTCTTTTGGTCATTTCACCCTCCAAACAAGATTCACATTGAGGTATAGATTCCACCTTTAAGTGACTTAAAGGTCCATCCCTTGCCATCCTTTGAATCTTGTTCAGGTTAATATGACCAAGGCACAAATGCCAAAGATAAGTCTTATTAGAGTGAGAAGTTTTAAGTCTTTTAGAGTTATTATCATTCGTCTCAGCATTAAGCAATAAGTCCATCTTAGGTTTGATAAAATATAGATTATGTTGCATCCATCCAGAATAAACAAAAGATTTATTTTTACGAATTACCACTTCATCATTACAAGAAACCAAATAGGAGTCTTTAAATAAACAAGCTACAGAAATTAAATTCCTTTTAAATTTAGGAACATAAAAACAATCTTGTAAAAATAAATTCCTACAATTATCAAAATAAAGATGAACATCTCCCACTGTTTCCACTGAGACCAAGGATCTATCATCCATCCAAAGCGTGAAGTCTTCATGCAGCAGACTTCTCGTTTCTTTTAACCCCTATAGAGAAACACAAACATGATTAGTTGCATCGGAATCTATGACCCAAATGTCACTGGATTCCTCAACCAAACAAGTTTCTAAATATAGAAGATCACACCTACCTCCTTTGGAAAGGAAGTCCTTGCAATGCTTCTTGATATGCTCGAACCTTTCCACAAAAGAAGCACTTAAGCTTCTTTAGGTTCTTCTTCTTCTTCTTCTTGCTCTTAGTGGTAGCAAGAATAGAAGACTTCCTGTTTTTGGCCCGTTGCTTCTTTCCATTCCAGAGTTAGGATTGGAACCAGAAGCAGCTACTATGTTGGCCTCTCCACCCGCAGGAGACTCCCTGATCAGTAGTTCAAACTCCTATAACTGTTTCATTAATTCCATCAAGGTCATATCCCGTCTATTGCTTAAATCAAATGCAGCTCTAAATGGAATAAATTCCTTCGACAGAATCTCAAAGGCCATAGTCATCTGAGTTTCAACATCGATGTAGGCTCCATTGGTTTGTGCCTCAGTGAGTTAACCCATGACCAACATCATGTGCTCCTTTACAGATGTCCCCGGTCTCTGCTTACAGTTTAAGAGTTTTTGAAGTGCCCCTTGCCGCTTTGTTATGGCCTGGCCTCCAAACATATCCTCAAGATTATCCAAGATCTACTTCGTAGTCTCATAATCCTGATGTTAAGCATGCAACACATTATTCATGCTAGCCATAATATAGGAGAGGGCTTAATCATTAGTATCTTTCTGGTGATCATATGCTTGGAATTGCTCATTAGTTGAGTCTCCCGTAGGCTCGGGAGGACAAGGGGTTGTTAGTACATATTTAAGTTTCTCAAAGGACATGACGATATCAAGGTTCCATTTCCAATCATTATAATTCTCTCCAATTAATTGGTTTTTGTCACGTATCGATGATAAAGCATTTTTAGACATTTTTTAATCTACAATAAATAATCATATATCAAACATAAGCAAACATATAATAATTTAGTAAGATAACACAATCATGTAAAAATATACAAATGTGTTTATGTGTCAAAACCTTGAAAATATCACAACCTTAAAACGATAATTCCCAACTCAGAATTCAACAAGCTCCTAGGGGAGTCATGCCAAATTCAATTAGGAACACGGATCCCCTCCTGATTAATATATGCTATCCAAGACCCGTATGATCCAACATATATTAATAATCGTTTCTTTAGCCATTAATTTTATTAACAGGGCTCCTAAGGGAGGTTAATAATAAAATTAACGTGAGTGTATAACCATTGTTTTAATATTTTATCCATGATTTATAATCACCACTTAGGGGTATGCAATCATAAATTGTGCTAAAATACCTTATCCTCTTAGAGATCTTATCTGGTATATGATAGAAATCCCTTCCTAGGGGTCAGGACCACCATGTTCTGCCTTTGGACTAACGATGGAGGCCTTAGGTCCTCTCTTTGAAAACCTTCTCCCATTCAATCTTTTGAAATTAAGGTTTTATTTTAAGAACATATATGAACAATTTTAATATAAGCGGCACTCCCTATTCTATATGACATGTTATCAATATACATGGCAAATCATATTATAATGTAGACAAGCAAAGCAATCAAGCAAAGCAATCAAGCAAAGCTACAAGCAAAATAATAAATAATCGTAATATTATGGCTCCACCCTAGAGAATAGAAAACTAAGATTACAAGAGAATAATCGAGACATATATTATCGATTCTTCATCCTTGAATCCTTAAGCTGTATCATTCTTCATGTAATGTCCATCTTTAAGTCTTCAATCCCGTATGAATCGAATACTTCATATTTTCGATCATATCCAAACTTAATGTTTCTCAAAATTGTCTCAAAAATAAAATTAAAACTGCACCTTTTTTGGAAATTTTCCAACTCTCGGTCGATAGTCCGATCAAGATGATCGGCCTACCGGTCATGCTCCATTGGCCTACCGATCAGGAAGATCAGCCTGCCGACTCATGAAAGTTTGGCCTGCCGCTAGAGCCACTTGATTTTTGCCCAACTGACAGCCTGCCGAACCACACGTCTGGCCTGCCAATCTGTCACCATCGGCCTGCCGAACTGGTGGGTTCGGCATGCCAACCGAGCAAAAATCCTATTCCAAAAAATACAATTTTTAGTGCAATTCATCAATTTTATTTTCAACAATTCAAAAACATAAAATTAAAGACTCAGGAAATACCTGGGAGCGCCATCATCAATCTTCTAGATCCGTCTTCTCCAAATAATTATTTAATTAAAAAATTCTTACAAATTTAAAATTAAATAATAATTCTTAGACAAGGATGATAGTCCGCCATCTAATTACATGAAAAACCTAGATACACATTCTAATCTCTAAGAAACCATAACCGATATAAATTAATTAATTAATAAATAATTAAATAACAATTTAATCAACCATAATTAATTGATGAACATTCACCACATAATCTATGACAGCATATATTATATATAGAAACCTAGAGTGCCAACTCTCTATAAAATTAAATTCAAGCATAGAAGAGATTAAGATCACAAAATTTATACATATAGTATGATCACAAACTTGTAAATTTATGTAAAAACCATGACTCTGATACCAATTGTTGAAAAAATAATACGTAGTAGAATTTTAAAAATTTTACATTAGAGTATTTTTTTAAAACACAAATTTGACATGCTATATACATAAATTAAACAAATCTTACTAACCTTTGATTGCTAAAGAACCCTCGCAAAACGTGAAGAGAAGTAACGTTCCAGAAGAGCCTCAACCAACTGGTATTCTTTGCTATTCTCTATCTACAACCGGAGTGAGTGTGGGCTCACACGTATAGCTTTTCCACCAGGTAACTCTCCTTCCAAACAATTGAGAGAACCCAAAGCTAGTGTTCATGATTTATGAACAAAAGCTCTTAGGGAGTTTTCAAATTATCACTAGCAGAGTATCACTCTTAATCTCTCGATTGATGTAAATAACTTATGTGACTTACTCCATATTTATAGAGGTTGGGTCTAGGGTTAGTCCTTATCAGATTAGGTCTCAAAAATTTGGATCAATATTTGATAAGATCCGCGTAAAAAAGCGTGATCTTATCCTTCGCTCATCGATAGACCGATCAGGATGATAGGTAGGCCGAACACGTGGATCGGCAGGCCAAACTGCCGAATAAAGATCTCAGCGAATCTTTTATTTTTCACCCGAGATTCTATATGATAAAGTCTTAGTTTTAACTCAAATAACCCAATAGAGAAGCTATCTGATTAAAACAACTTTATCTAGATAATCTCTACGAAAATAAATGAATTTTCAATAATTCTACAAGTTTATCTTGATCTAATTTATCCAAAATTAAATCAACCGATAAACAAACAAGAATTATCCAATCCCAATAATTCAACAAGTTTATCTTGAATCAATTTTATCACAAAATTAATTCAACCAATAAATAGACATGAATTATCTGATTCTTCTAAATTTTAACCAATTTGATAAATTTGATATAAGTTACCAATTATTCGAAAAGTACGTCGTATCGTTACAGGATGTTGTGAGCTAGCAGAGGGGACCAAATGGACCTATATAGTTCAAGCTCCCAATAACTATAAAACCCAATATCCTAGATATACATTTCATAATTATCAACTCCAACGCTACTCCACTAAAAGCTTGGAGCTGCACTCCCAAGCTATATAGAATTACAAAGCTCATATAGCGAAGTCTTCATGACATATCATAGTGTATTGTATCCCCATATGATTATCTATAATCGGCTTAAGGACAAGTTCTGTCTTACCTTCCTGATTATTTGTATCTAATGTTCCATTATCTCACCATCGGAAAACTTACTATCCAAAGACAGTATACCATTCAGTTACACCTATGTATCCAAATGGTTGAGCGCTCCAGTTTTTCAATTACAAGATAACGCATATAAGAGGATATCATTACTCCTAAAGAGGAGCTATAAATTCCATATCTATGAATAATAAGTCTATACTATCAAGAGTTATGCTTCCAACGTACCGGCATGCATACCACTATTAAGATATGGGTGTCACCCTTTGGTATATCAAAAGACACAAGTCAAGACAACGGGCCCACTATTAATCTTAGGATTAAGATACAATACAAATGATTGTCTAAAGTGAATCATTTGCCAAGACAAAATAATTAATTTAAATCTATTCACTTTATGTCCCGATCCAACATATCGTCACCTAGAACAACGTGCCAATGTTTCTATTCATGGAGTCCACCTCCGATGGTCAAGACAAACTATCTCGCAAAAGAGATATAGACAATATAAAAATCTTTACATGATTAATGCGCCCAACTTTATTCCCTCAGTTGCGAATCTTATGATTTAGACCATCACCTTAAGAATCGTATCTTTTGCATAATCTGTCCATCATATGCCCAATTCTTTAAGGTTTAGACCGACAGTCTCAGACTATTGTTTGCTTAACATACATTTAACAATATGAACGTAAAGAGGACAAGATTTGGTATGTTAATAATAAATAAATTCTTTATTGATAAAAATATCTCCAAAAACTTATTATATTTTTACTACTTAGGGCATACATGTCTAACAATAGTTTCACTACTTGATTTTATATTTACCATCACTTTTTCCTTCTGGGATTGGTGACCCTAATTTTCTTTTAAAACACTTCTCTATAACTGTTCATTTAAAAAAAAAATAGCACAACTATTCATTTATTTTATTTATTCTAATATGATGTCAGGAATATTTAAAAAACAAACAATCAATCATAGTCGTTGATCTTCAAAAAAAAAAGACATAAATTTCTAAATTGTCAACTAATACGATACACATGAATTAAGATACATTTATTCACTGATTTCTTGTTGTCAAACTTTTTGAATATGCTATTATTGTCCAAAAAAAAGTTCATAATGTTTGAGGAGGAATATTGTTTTTGATGGTAATAATGGAAGAACAAGAAATTTTAAGAAGTAAAGAGAGGGGGAAGAACGATGAAGACGTGAGGCTGGAAGAGTGTGAAAAAAAAATAATAATAATGATCAGTATATGGAGAGACGGTGAAGAAAATTCGGCGTACACTAAAAGAATTATTAAAAAAAAAAGAAGAAGAAGAAGAAAAGGAAAGAGTGTCAATCAGTTGATATTTTTTAGAAAGTGTTTAGATGATGTCCTGTTCTAGATCAAAAAATTAAAAAGGGAGGTTTGTACAACAAAATATTGAAATATATATAAACATTATAGAGAGATACATATAAAATGAAATTTTTGTTTTTGTTTTGTTTTTGTTTTTTTTTTAAAGAATGCAAGTAAAAATACTGCCATTTGTTTTCTGACCAAAACAAGAGAAATTGAAAAAATAAGTGTTATATTTGACGTGAAGAAAGCTGATTATAATATACAGGGGAATGCGATGTCAGGGATCGATATAAAAACTTTAAATATATAAAGGATGTGATGGGATTAGAATGAGTAAGGGCACTGATTAAAAAAATAATATAAAAGTAATATTTTTTACTTAGTGGGATGCGTGACATCACTGGCCCCACTGTAAATTCGTGCCTGGTCACACATGGACAACTTGTCTCTTCACTTTGAGAACATTTGATTTCAGACTATTTTGGTGAAGGTGTCGGCCAACTGATCCTTTGATTGAATCTTAGGTAGTTCTACAATCTTTTTGTCTAACTTCTTCTTAATAAAAAATCTGTCCACTTTGATATAATTTGTACAATTATGTTGTACTGTATTATAAGCAATCTTACATGTTGCTTTATTATTATAAAATAGTTAAATTGATTGCCTAGATTAATAACCTAAATCCTGTAAAAGATGTCTTAGCCATAACGTCCCACAAAGTCAAAGTGCCATATCTTTGAATTCAGCCTTGCACTTGAGCGAGCAACAACGTTTTGTTTCTTGCTTCTCCATGTCACAAGATTATCTCTATAGGTAAAACGACCAGAAGTAAATCGCCTATTATCCACGGCTATAATATTGTTGGCATCAATATATGCATTTATGCTTCGATAATTTGAGTTTTTAGTAGACAAAATTCCTTTTCCAAATGCAGATTCAAAATGCGCATAACTGCATTCTTATGTTACTTTCTAGGATTATGCATAAACTGGCTAATAACACTCAATGCATAAGCCAAGTCTGATCTTGTATATGCTAAGTACATCAATCTCTCTACAAGTCTTTGATGTCTTCCTTGTCGGTTGGTGCCTGGTTGGACTTAACACATAACTTTAGTCCTTTTTCTACTAGTATATCAGCTGGTTAATATGCTGACATACTAGTCTCTTGTAACAAATCTAAGGCATATTTTCTTTGAGACAAAAGTATTCCTTTATTAGATCAAGATACTTTAATTCCAAGTAAATATTTTAGAGGGCCTAGATCTTTCATTTCAAACTATTTGGACAAGTAATTCTATAGAGCCTTCCTTTCTTTAGGATCATTTCCTCCCTTTCATCTGTATATAAATGAGTACAGTGATCTTATTTTGTTGTCTTTTGAGGAATAAAGTATGATCTGAATTGCTCTGATGGTAGCTAAAGGCTATCATACATTTTGTGAACCTTCCAAACTATACTCTCAGAGATTGCTTCTGTGACGACCTGTCTTTTCGGGCAGTCACTTTACTTTCTTAAACATCGTTCTCTAACATTAATCTTACTTACTTAATAAGAAAAATACAAAAATAATTTTTTTTTCTTTAGATGTTCTTTAAAACATACTTACAAACTATTGCGACTTCTGTCGCAAATTTAGTTGAGACCTCGCTCAACACTTGCCCTTAAAATCATTTCAAATCTTTTCTTAAAACTTAATATGAAACATTTATTAAAACATAACTTAAAACTTAACTTTGTAATTATATTAAACAATTCATAAACTGTATCTTAAAACTTAGAAACATTTTTTCAAACTTTGTTTTTCTTAAAACTTTAAAAACACTATATTAAATAGTGGAAACTACTTATTTTAAAGAGCAGAAACTTACTGTAGTGGTATCCATACCCAAATCCTTGCATCCGTCCTTCGCAGCACCCAACTCTTCTAACGGGTCCTACTGGTCGCCCATAAAACTACCTACAGAATGAACAAACTTTTTATGAGCTTTCGCTTAGTAAGTTCAAACATATTCTCACAAATCATTTAAAACATGCTTTAGAAACTTTTCTCATGAAAACCTTTTTCTTAAAACATTTTTCATAAAACATTTCTAAAACGTTTTTTATAAACGCTTTCATAAAGCATTTCTGTAACGTTTTTCATAAACGCTTTTCATAAAATATTTAACATAAAACAATCCTCAAATTGCTCTTCATAAATGTCATTTATGTTTTCATGAACACTTAATAAAAAACATTCCTTAGAATGTTTTCCATAGCATATAAATGTTTTATAACAATGAAAACCAATAAAATCAAAACGGATGTTTCTATTTATGCTCAATTATGAGCATTTTATGAACATTCTTTTCTTATTTTAACTTTCTTTCTTTACTCCTTAGCTTTTCTTATTTTACTTAACTTTCTATCCTTGTTCCTTATCTTTCCTTATCTTACTTTAACTTTCTACTCTTTGTTCCTTAACTTTCTTTATCTTACAACCTTTAGTATTCGTACCAACATCTTTAATCATGAGATCATAAATGTGGTGCTTCCCTTGTGGAAAACTTAAGACCATCGAACTTTGAGGTCATATACCTCACATCTAGGAGGTCAAACTTTAACTTTACTTTCATTACTTCACAACAAGGAGGCTGGTATGATACTTTCTTTTTATCTTTACGTTACCTTTTTATTAACTTTAGTGAGCATATCAAATGCAATCACATCATATGCAAACACACTTACAATTCATAGCTTGTACTGTAAAATCTATTGCATAACAAATGCAACTTATTGCTTAACAAATGCAACATAAAATGTAAACACATTTTGCAAATCATAATTTGTACTCTGAAACTTATTGCATAACAAATGCATCATATAACACAATCACATCTTGCAAATCATAACTTTTATTTTGAAACTTATTGCATAACAAATACAACTTGTTGCATAACAAACGCATCATAAAACTTATAACTAAAGCTATAAAATATTATGCATTATCAAAATACAAAACATACTTTAAATACTTTAAAAATCATAATTTGAACTTCTTCTAAAAATATTATACATATCAATATGCAAATAGACTTTAAACATAACAGTTGCAAATTCATTGCAAATCTTGCTTTGAATCTTTAAAACTTTTTGCATAATAAATGTAAACATACTTTAAAAGAAACTTGCATAATAATTGCAAACTCATTTATAAACGTATACATAAATATTTAAAAATTATTTACTTCATGCTATAGGTGAAGTTTGAAACTGACCCGGACTACGCTCTAGCGTTCTCTATTCTGTTCCTTTTCCTTTTCCTTCCATTAGTCGGCTTCCGTGTCTTGATCATATGACACCCGACTAATTAGTTAACTTTCTTTGTTATCAATCCACTGGATTGATAATTTAACTTAAACCTTAAACATTCATTCCTTCTTAACTTAACTTGGTACCCTATCGGTTTCCCCTTTCCTTTCCTTAATTTTGTAACCCATCGGGTTACCATTCATTTACTTGAACATCTCATATTAAATCTTTCGTCACATGTGATAGTTACGTTACTTAATGTATTACGGAACATTTTCCGTCTAAGAACGTTATGCTAATTCGGAGTGTTCAACTCCGTTTTAGCCGTTTACTTTGATAATGACGATTTTACCCCTAATAGGTTTTTGTCCATTTCTTAACTTAATAAAACTCATTGCTTAACTTTAATATTTCATTACCTACATAATACAGAAAAATCCCCACTAAGGAGCGTTTCCTGACATCGGGTGTTTTGAGTCTGTTTTGACCATTTTTCATGAAATGATCATTCTGCCCTTAACTCTTTTTCCTCCATTATTTCCTTAACTAATCTTTAATTTCCTCAAAAACTTAGTATCTATAGTACTTACTACCTACAGTAGTGTAGGGAACCAACTTTCCTAACTAAAAACCCAATTTTCACACCATTTCATAGTTTTGGCCCGAAATACAAAAATATTTACATTTTTGTCCCCAGAACTAAAAATAATCTTTTTAAACCATTAGTCCCCATTTTTCATAAGGAACATTTTTGCTCAAAGTACCATATTCAAAATCCTTTGGAAAAATGACATTTTTACCCTTTTAAAATTTTTTCCAATCTTAACAAATTATTGTAAAATTAAAATCTCACAAACGGTTGAGATTTTCGATGAACTATCTGCATTGTCTAACAGTTTAGTCGAGATTTACAACTTTTGTGTTGTAACTTTTTCAAAATTCCTACTGTACAAGGGCATTTTTGGGCATTTTTCAATTCTGCCTTGAAGAAACTTTTTCTTTCAATTTAGTCCTTGGGACATTTTTGTAAAAATCTATTTTTAATCAGCATCTCTACCCCTGCAAGAGCAGTTCCAACCCTTGTTTCAATCATTTTCATGCCCACTCATCAATTTTGCAAAACTAACATTAAAATTAAAAAAAATACCCTTTTTGCATAAACTACCATTTTGCACATTCAAACTTTAATATCAACCATACCCTCATGCCATAAATCATATCCCCATGGAATTTAATCAAAGCTTTGCTTGAAAACCCACATGATTTTTGAAATAACAAAAATCAAAACAAAATCACTAAACTTTAAATTTAAAGAATCAATCTTACCCAAATAAAGCTCTGTGCTTCTAACCCTCCAAGAGCTCTTTTAAAACCTTTTTCCTAATTATTTCTCACATAAAAATGCTTTGAATTAACTTTCCCTCCTTAACCCAAGAAAAACCATAAGAAACCTTCAAAAAAGTTAAGGTTTTGACCTTAAAACTTGTTGAAGTTCCTTGAACTTTGCCTCTTGAACTTAATTGGGGTTATTTTGGCAAAGAATTGGGTTGAGAAAATTTTTGAAAAGCTCCAACAATAGCTGCCGTGGGTTGAAGAAGGAGAAGTGAAAAAATTGGGCTAAAATCACATATAATGCATGCTTATCCTTTAAGGTGACTTACCAAGTAAGCCATTGGTTTACTAATGTGGCCTAATGTGATTGGGCCACCTTTCAAGGCATGTGGCCCAATGAAATCTTAGTGGGTGTCCACTTGGTGGGCCCTCAAAAATTTACACTGTGTAATTTTTCACCAAACAGTATTTTCCCTATACTGTTGTGGTAAAATTAGTGCAAAAACATATTCCTAGACTGTATAAAATATTTTACTTGCCTTTGGTTTATTTTTGGAGGCCAAACATAACATGTCTTATCCATCAATATTCTCTAAACAATATTATTTTTGCATTGCTTTAACTTAAACACTCCAATTCTTAAACTGCATTACCTTTACAGTGTAATTTTTATACTATATAACTTTATTAGTATACTTTCTTACACTGTTTTATTCTAATATTGTATAATTTTTTATGTTATTATACAATATTTTTTCTTAAACTGTATTTTTTGTCTTAATATAATCCTTAACTTAATGCATTTTTAATGCATTAGAAATTCTTGGGTGTTACTGCTTCATCCCATACAATGATTTCTTTAGCCAATGAACCTTCCAACTATGTCTTTCAGGTATCATGTACCTTTGTAGGAAATCTACATAGACTTCTTCAGATAATTCACCATGCAGAAAAACATTTTTTACATCGAATAGTTGTAATGGAAAATCCAAGTTCATAGCAAAAGATAGCAGGACACAAATTGTGTTGATTTTGGGTATAGATGCAAATGTCTTAGTGTAGTCGATCTAATAGGTTTGAGTGTATCCTTTTGCCAACAGTCTAACTTTAAAGCGTTCAATTATGCCATCAACTTCATACTTCACAGTGTAAATCCATCGATATCCAACTGGTTTTTTTCCTTCTAAAAGATCGACAAGTTCCCAAGTTTTATTCATCTACAAGGATTTCATCTCCTCATACATAGCTTTTTTCCACCTAGGGTGGGTTAGCTAAAACTTCCTGCTCATTGTTAGGAATAGATACAGTAAATAATTGATTTACACATGACACGTTTGATTCTAACAAATGATGGTTAGACATATAATGACTCTTGGATATTTGACTTCACTAGAAAGCTTAGGTTCATATGTGGATTTAGGCATGCCTTTGTTGTGTCGCTATAGTAACTGTCTTTTGTGTGGCTCAAGAACATCTTCAACAAGTGATTGGTAGCCACATCTTGAATCTGTGGAATGAGAAACTTGACTTCGGGTGAAGTTGGAGACAAACTTACTTCTTCTGTTATTAGTGCTCATCACCACTATGATCTAATGTTATACCACTTAATTACCCATTTCTTAATTTATTGGTTTAGTTTGTAAGTCATCACCACTGAGTCCAACGTTATATCACTTGTATCCACGTTGCCTACATCCATTAAAGTCTGAATTTCCTTATGGTACTCCTCTTGAATTTCAGACAGAAAAGTATACGACGTCTTCATAGAAGACAACATCCATTGTGATAAGCAGTCGTCTCATGGGAGGATATTAATATCGGTATCCTTTTTGACAAGTAACGTACTCAACAAAACACATCACAATGCTTGAGGAGTTGACTTGTTGCATTGATGCTTTTGGAGGTATACACATACTATGCAACCAAAGACACAATGAGGTAAATTTGGGACGGATAGGGCAACAACTGCTTCAGTGAGGACTTGGGAACGGTGTCTAGAAATCAATAGTGCTAGAGGGTACCCGATTGAATAAATAGGTTGTAGAAGTAAGTGCTCTCCCCAGTAGGATAACGACATATGTTCTTCTAACAATAAAGCTCGAACAACATCCAGCAAGTGTCGATTTTTACGCTCTATAACTTCATTCTGCTAGGGTGTGTTGGAACATGTAGTTTGATGGACTATTCTGTGTGCTTCCAAATACTGTTGAAGTTTAGTACTTTGATATTCTTCACCATTGTTACCGCAGAGAACCTGGATCTTTGCATTATACTGAATTTCAATTATGTCATTTTACCTGAATATTTGCATTATACTTTGAATAATTTTTTGAAATAATTATAAGTTCACTGCACCTTTCAATTATCAAGCACAATCATGTAATCCTGGTACAATTGTCAATAAACGTTACAAACTAACGTGATCTACTTAAAGTAGTGACTTTGGACGGACCCCAGACATCATAATGTATAAGCATAAAAGGAAGTACTTCTATTCAAATATAATAGAATTGACGCATGATGGTTTTTTATCAGTTCACACACATCATGTTGAATACTAAAGAATTAAATTTTTACAAATAAACTAGGAAATAATTTTTTCAGATATCCAAAGGAAGCACGTGCCAAACATAGATGCCATAACCAGATTTCTGTTTTCTTTTTCTGCCCCTGAGAGCCATCCATTGTTAGAGCTTGTTCTAACTTGTTAAAACTGTTTGACACCAAGTCCAAGTAATACAGCTTCCCTCACCTAATACCATAACTAACCATCTTCTTGGTTTGGATGTCCTTGGACATACAAAATTCTGGCAAAAAAATTACAATACAAGATAAGGTTGTTGTCATTTGAGAGACCCACAAAAGGTTATAATCTAAAAATGGAACAACTAAAATAGAATCTAAATTTAAAGTATTGGTAAAAGTTAAAGATCATTCCGCAATTACCAGGGTCGAAGTTCCTTTGGCGATTGAAACAAGTTGTGTGGAGGGGCTAAGTGGCAAGATCTGTCTAGAATCAAATTACATATGATTGGTAGCACCAATATCGATTCTTCATGTACTATTGCTAACAGGTGTAGAAATATTTAAAACGTTACCACCATTATTTGCAACTATTATCAATGCCGAGGCTTTTTCAGCAACATCATCTACCGTCTTTGTTTCGACAATTGTTGCAGTATTAGAGGTACTTTTTAGATTTTTCTTCAATCGATGGTGATCCCACTATTTTGGATATCCCACTGCCTCGAAACAACGACTTTTGGTATGACCAGTTTAATTACAATGAGTACATTTGTAAGTAGACTTGTCGACACCATTGGTAGTTTTATTGTTATTGGGTCGTAAGTCAAGTTCTGGTTAGACCAGTTTTGAGCCACCATGGTAGAAGCTTAAGATTTTAAAGACTACCCTTTTAAGGTGATATGATATACGGGTTCTCGTCGAATCAAAGAATAACACTCCTCCAAGTTTGGAGCGGGCTAACTGCGCAAAATCTCTCATCAAATTTGGTTAAAATTCTCATTCAATCTAGCGAGGAATATGTGAATCCTTATGGTCCAACTCTTGGAAAATTTCAGTCAGCTATTCATAACACAAACACAGTATTCTTTCTTCTTCTTCTTCTTCTTTTTTTTTGGCGGTGAAGGCCTTATAGTTCAGAGTAAAAATTTATAATTCATCACTGCCATCATAGAATTCTTTTAACAAGGCATCTTAAATTTCATGTGCAGTGGGCAAGCATAAAAAGCGCTTCGTAATTTCTGGAGACATGGATATTAATAGCCATATTTTGACTTTTTGATTTTTTGCATACCATGGTTGCATACCCTTTCTCTTATCATTCTGTAGGTGGCATAGTCTTGCCATAGATATAAGAGATCTTATCCCTTTCAGTATTCTGCATCTCCATCAAGAGATCAGTTGTCATGGTCGGATTCAGTGAGAGTGATTCCTGCGTTAAAAACTCCTCCGGAATGAACTACAATAGGAATAGATTTGATCCCAGATGACTCAATATTTTTTTTCACTCTTTTTTTTTTTTCTTTTTGCCCTTTTTTGAATTTTTTTTTTTTTGTTTTAGTTTTTTGTTTTGTTATATATATATATATATAAATATGTGCACCTGAAACTAAAAGCGGTTAATGAAATAAGCCCAAAAAACAAATTTGTAAAGAGAAAACGTGAATGAAAGAAATAAGAACACAAACAGTTAGAACGCTTGGCAACGTAGCTACTTCGGGGATGAGTAGAAGATCGGACACGACGGCGGCAGAGGGGCATAGATTGGACACGACGGGCGAGTTGGGCACGACAATTGACGATGCTCTTCCCATCCGTCAGGATTACGCAGCGGTGGCAAGGAGAAATCTAGGCACAGAGATTTGGTAGGTTCAGTGTGAGCAGGCTGGCGGATGACTGGGCATGATGGTGGTTTAGGTACACTTTGGCAATGGTCTGATACGACGGTGGTCTTGGCGCAACGTTATGGCGGTAGTCTAGGTAGGTCGGCATTCCGATGGCGCCATGATGGTTTTGTGAATATGAGTTTAGGTTTGAGGGTTTATGTTTGGTGGTGAATCTGTGAATTTGGGCGGTTTCATGAATTTGACTCAATTTCTGAGGATTTTTGGATTATAAATATAGAAAGGAAAAAATATCATATGGTATGCTGTGATACCAACTTCAAAATTACTGATGATGAATAGTATATTTTTATTTTATTTTAATCTTTCAAGTATACAGTATATATAGAGAATATATATAATTTAATACACCACAATCAAGCTATACCACTATACAATCACATCTGTCACTTACAACAATGTAATCACTTATAATCAAGCAGCTATAATCAAGTGTAATCATCTTGAAGTAGAAAAAAATAATTGCAAAGATTTTTATAGCTATTAGCTAATATCCTAGTATCTCAACAGAGAAAGACGGAATGAAGATGGGAGAAATTCTTATTCAACAATCATTAATCGGTTTGAACTACTTGTAACAATGTAGTTTAATTACATAATTAAATGCATAAAATTAAACATCTAAATAAGAAATCTCAAGAAATTGATCTTAATTTATTTTCTATATTTTTTATTTTTGATGTTTCATATATATACTTGTTCTTTGTCGCCGTGGTAGAAGGGGCTGGTATAGTTGTGCCCCCACTTATTTTTTGAAATTTAAACTTTTACTTGCAAAAGTTTTCAAAAATTTTAGATATGATACTTATGCCCTCATTTAATAGGTAAAAGATATTGTTGTGTCCTTATTTTACAAATAAATTATAATTGTGCACCTATTTAATAATGAAAAGTATAATTATACATCCATTAGATAATAAACTATATCTTTTTTTTTCCTACATAGTGCCTCCACTAAAAAGAGTTTCTAACTTCATCATTGTTCATCACATTCACACAAAAAATCAAATACAACTTTGGGGAAAATAATTGAGAGGAAATAACAACAATTTTTATCTGATCAATTATTTTACACAACCATAAAAAAGAAAAAAGACGGCTCTAACACAAATTAAAAAATAATAACTCAAACATCCTACCAAACTGTTGTAGATGTGGAGCCAAATCAACCTAACAAAAGAAAAAAGAGGGAAGGAGGTAGAGCTTGGGCACCATTGGGCTAGAATTGGGCACCGCAGAGCCACAATGCCAAAACCCGGGTGCCGCAGCACCAGCCCAAAGACAAACTAGAGCCGCGGCGCTGGATTCAAGCACCGCGGCGCCCATGACCTACTCTATGTGATTTAAAAGGCTGAAGTCAGAATTCCAACGCCCCAAAAACGGGAAACTGCTAGGGTTTCTAATTGTAGTGATTTTTCTCTCTTCTTTGGGGTATAAATAGAAATAAGAAGGCTAGGGCTTATTAATAAGAGAGCAATTATGACTCATATTTTGTGAGAGAGGCATATTTTGAGCGTGAGGCTATTGGGGTGTGTGTGAGAGCTAAGAGAGATTTGGGAAACACAAAATTGAGAGTGTGTGAAAGAAATTTCTCTTGTAATATGTATTCATCTCCTTCATCATGGTAGAATCTGCAGTGGCAGAAACAGGACGTTGTCTTAAATTTGAACGAACCTGTATAAAAATTTAGTGTTCTTTTCTTATTTTCTTTTCTACCATTATTCATTGTTGGTGTTCTTAGAATTAAGAGGAGCCCAATTCCCTAACAATTGGTATTAGAGCAAAGTTTTGGGTCAAGAACAATGACAAAAGAAGAAGGGTTGGCTGCCGGTATCACCAAGTTTGATGGTTCAGATTTTTCCTATTGGAGGATGCAAGTGAAAGACTACTTCTACAGCAAAAAACTGCACTTGCCCTTGGGTAATAAGTCCAAAGGCATGAAGGACAAGGAGTGGACTCTCCTTGATAGACAAGTATTGGGTGTGATTCGTTTGACATTGTCAAAGAATGTGGCCCACAACATAGCGAAGGAGAAGACCATAACTAAGGATAATGATGGCCTGACAAACATGTATGAGAAACCCTCAGTAAACAACAAGGTATACCTCATGAAGATGCTCTTTAATCTAAAAATGCTTGAAGGTGCCTCGATGGTAGAGGATCTGAATAATTTCAATACCGTTCTGAATCAATTGGTCTCGATAGAGATTAAATTCAATGATGAGATCAATGCCCTAATCCTTTTGGCCTTATTATCAAATAGTTGGGAACCCATGAGGGTGGCCATTACAAATTCAATTGGGAATGCAAAATTGAAGTTTGTTGATGTCAGAAACTCTATTCTGGCGGAAGAAGTTTAGAGAAAGGATTTTGGTGAAGCCTCAACATCAAACTCGGCCCTTAATGTTGAAAATAGGGGTAGGAAACTTGAGAGGCATTCCAACAAAGATAATGGCAAAAGGAGTAAGTCGAGGAACGGGAGAAGCAAGTCTAGGAATGGTAGCATTGTGGAGTGTTGGAACTATAGAAAGACCGGCCACTTGAAGAAGAATTGCAGGGCTTCGAAGAAGAATGAAGACAAGAATAATGACACCGCAAATGCTACCATTAAAGAGGCATAGGATGCTTTAATCTTGTCTATTGACAACTATCTTGATTCATGGGTGATAGATTCAGGAGCATCATTCCAGACTACTATACATCGTGAGGTCTTGGAGAACTATGTTGCCGGGAATCATGGTAAGGTTTATCTTGCTGACGGTGAACCTTTGGATATTATTGGCATTGGAGATGTCTATTTGAAAATGCTTAATGGGCCTGTGTGGAAGATTTATAAGGTGAGATATGTACCCAAATTGATGCGCAACTTGATTTCGGTGGGGCAACTGGATGATGAAGGATATAATGTGACCTTCAATTTGAAAGTCACAAAGGGAGCTATAGTTGTTGCTCGGGGACGCAAAGTTGAAACTTTCTATATTAACTTCAGCTGCAAAGATACCATAGCAGTTATTGACTCTGCTGCTAATACTAAACTATGGCACCATAGACTCGGACACATGAGTGAGAAGGGAATAAAGGTGCTTCACTCCAATGGTAAACTGCCAAGATTAAAAACTGTTGATCATAAGTTATGTGAAGCCTACATCTTTCATAAGCAAAAGAGTGTTAGTTTCTCAAATACTGGCAGAGAGCCTAAGTCCAAAAAGTTGGAGCTAGTTCTGTAACGTCCCGAAATTTATTTAACATTAATGTAATGTAAATGATGAATTAGTGTGCCATAATTAAAGTTTTAACTTTAATTAGATTATTTGGTTGGATTTTTAGTTTTTGGTTGTTTTGTTTAACTGATGTATTCAAATGATTTCTCATTTGTTTTAAAATGATGTTTTGAGTTTTAAAACACAACAATTTGTAAAATGTTAAAAATACTCTGTTTTACAAAACCGTGGGCGGCACATGGTTTTCGCACAGTAAAACCGCCCACCGATTTTCTCTATTTATTTTCCTTTCCTCTCTCTCTCTCTCCTCACTCTCACGAACTCTCTCTCTCTCTCTCTTCACTCTCCCTCTCGGCAGCCTCTCTCTCTCTCCAATTTCTTCAAAAAATTTTGGTTTCCATTCGAATCCAAGCTTCGGAACAGCAAGGAGGAAGCTCGGGGACGTGATTCGGCGACCGAGAACGCGGATTGAAGCTTCGATTCGAGGTTAGATTCGAAATTTCTAAACTTTTTACAAAATTTTCGAATTTGTGTGTTTTTGAAATCTAAGTTTGTTTTAGCTTAGAAAACCGTGGATTTGTGTTAAATGAGCTTAGAACAACTAGAATCTAAGCCTAGATTGAAGAAAAACGGATTGGATTCAAGATTTTCATTTTTCTCCTCTTTTTCTCATTTTCGGATTTTTGAAGATTTTGAGTTCAAATGTTGTTTAAATGATCCCAAACATGTTCTAGAATGTTTTTCTATCAACTATGATTGTTTTTCATGCCTGGGATTTGAGAAAAACAGGTTGGAATTCAGATTTGGATTTTGGGGATCGAGAAACCCGTGGCTGGGATTTCTGGATTTTCCCAGTTCGGCAGGCCGAAGTTCATGTTCGGCAGGCCGGAGTGATGATCGGCAGGCCGGTGTTCTTCCGATCGGCAGGCCGAATCTGGGGCAATGTTCGGCAGGCCGAACCTTGTTTCCGGCAGGCCGAACTGTGCAGTTCGGCAGGCCGAAGCAGGGCGTCCGGCAGGCCGACCGAGGCATGGAAAATTTTGTGATTTTTACCCGATTTCACTGTTTTGAACCCTGATTTAAATCCCAACCTTATAGGATGATTTTAATGATACAAATGGCACACTAGGACATCATGAAATGATTTAGTAACATAGAATGTCTCAAACTAGATATTGATTGACTTAGTTTGTATCTAGGACTGTTCGTGGTTCCGTGGAGCTAACGTATAGCGGACCGGGATTACGGTGTGGGGTACCGGCACGAGTACTGAGGTAGGACTTCTATCCTATTTCTTTGGTAGCCTGGTTTTGAAATGATTTGGCTTTGAAAATGATTTCTATCAAAATGTTTTCAACGGTTGTTTGAAAATGATTTTATCGGTTATATTTTTATATACCGTGACATGAAATGAATTTCATAATGAATGTAATTGACAACACTCGGTAAATGGGTTTTGAATGATAATGATAATAACCACATGGGCATGATGCCATATCAGAGATCGGGTCGTGATCGACCTTGGGGGCAGGTCCCGAAACCCAGCTGGGCCACTACGGTGGTGATATCATGGTTTGCCTAGGTAAAAGTAAATTGGTGTTTTGATTTGACGAGTAGACTGTTCTGTGTCAGAACGGTTCTACTCAATTTATTTATTTATTTATCTAACGTTTTATTTCTGTATACTCCTGATAATGTTTTGTTTCTTTGCATCAAATTATTTTATAAAACCTAGTCCTACTGAGCCTTTCGCTCACGTTTTATTGTTTTAAATTTCCCCCCCCTTCTAGGTGGTTTTCCATATAGGTTTGGAGGAGATTCTTCAGACCGGACTCAGGAGCACTAGGAGAATTTATTTATATTCAGTATTATTAATCAAGGCATGTAAGGCTCAACTTTATTTGTACTTGGACTGTAATTGTATTTGTGATATTGTCAGATCCATGTGTGTGCACAAGTTGTGGGTTGTGGAACCCATATTCGCGGTTTTTATTCAATTATTGTTATTTGTTTAATGATTTTAAATTCTTTATCAAATGTGGTGGAAAAATCTCTTTATTTCTTGCTTAATTGGATTTTTAAACCCTTAATTTCAATTAAATTCTCTTTTAGTTAATCTAAATATTCCGCCACGTCACCTCCCGTACTCCGGGGCGTGACAGAATGGTATCAGAGCCCAAGGTTATGAACCTTGGGAATTGTGCACACATAGGTTTGACAATGAAATACCTCTGACAGTCCAAATTTTGTTTTCAGAAGTGAGAGAATGGCACCTAGACGTCATTCGACAGCTGACGCCGAGTTCGGAAATGATGAGGGCCTGATGAGGTCTATGATTGCGGCTTTTCGGCAGATGGCAGCCAGGACTAGACCGGAAGACTCCAGTGTTGGTAGTCGGCATGCTTTCTTTAAGGAATTCCGGCGGGCGTCTATTCCGACTTTTGATGGCAATGGGGATCCGCAGTTAGCAGAATATTGGTTGGATTCGATCTTGAAGCATCTTGATACCCTTGGTGTGCCTGAGGAGTATCGTGTGGAGTTTGCGGCGTATAAGCTCGAGGGTGGCGCTAACACCTGGTGGAAACAAACTAAGCGTTTGGAGCGCGGTGGCGATATCGGTTGGGACAAGTTCGAGGATCTGTTCTATGATCGGTATTTTCCGCAGGGATATAGAGATCAGAAGGCAGCTGAGTTTTATAGATTGCAGCAGGGTGATATGTCAGTTCGGGAGTATGAGGCGAAGTTTAACGAGTTGGCTAGGTTTGCTCCATCAGCTGTGGCATCGGAGCGTGAGAAATGCATCAAGTTTCAGGAGGGACTCAAGGCTCCTATTCGGCGGCAGTTGGTTGCTCTACGGCTTAGGAGTTTCGGAGAGCTTGTGTCGTCGGCGATCTCCGTGGAGAATGATTACGTGCAGTATTGTGAAGATCGAGCCAAGGCTTCAGGAGGACCGCAGAGGAGTGGCAGGAAGAGCACCAGTAGTCGTCCAACTCCGGGGAAAAGCAAGCAAGGCGGTGCGACCAGTGGTAGCAGCAGTTCGTCTGGCAGCGGGCGCAGCAACCCCTACAGCTTCCATTGTCATTTCTGTCAGCAGCCCGGACACATCAAGAGGAATTGCCCAATCAGGAGTGCTCGTCTTGGATCGCAGACCGGGGAGGATGCCAGTCGTTCGTCTCAGCCTCAACTTCAGACCCTACCTCCACCTCCGCAGTACCCGCAGTTGCAGTATCCGCAGTTTTCTCCTCAGCAATTCTCATATCCGGCACGGGGACAGCAGCAGCAGTATTTTCAGCGCAGTGTTCCTCAGTATAGAGCTCCGAGTGCAGGTAGTGTGCAGTTGTCTCCATCTCAGCAGTATCGACCGAGTAGTGCAGGACCCAGCAATGTCGGTAGAGGAAAAGGAAAGGCACCAGTGCAGGTTCATGCGATGGCATCTGGAGGGTCAGATTCTCAGACTGGTAACGCAGTTGTTGATGGTATGATCTTGGTTTCCAGATCTCTAGCACGCGTTCTATTTGATACCGGTGCATCTCATTCTCTCATTTCGAGTTCTTTTGTACATGCCTTGGGATTAGAGATAGAAGAGTTTAATGAACCCCTAGCTATAATTTCTCCCTTGGGGCGGGTGTGTGTAAATCATATGTGTAAATCTTGTAAAATAAAGATTGGGGATGAGATTTTGAAAAGTGATTTGATTATACTCCCCATGAGTTCCTATGATGTGATTCTAGGGATGGACTGGTTGTCCAGGTATAGTGCAGTTGTGGACTGCCAACTTAGAAAAGTGACCCTAGTGTCTGATAGGGGGACGGTAATCACTTACTAGGGTGGTGGTGATTGGCTAATGAGTGAGCGTCTCATGAAGTCATGTCTAGGAGGGCGAAGGAATCTAGATTGTTTTGCTTTTCTTGCCAATCTAGATTGCGAGCCCTATGTTTCGAGTAGTAGTGTAGCGATTCCGGTGGTTGATGAGTTCGAGGATGTTTTCCCTGACGAGTTGTCAGGGTTACCACCGCATCGGGAGATTGAGTTCGGTATCGAGTTGTTTCCATGGACATCACCGATTTCTATGGCACCTTATTGGATGGCGCCGGCAGAAATGAAGGAATTGAGGAAGCAACTTCAGGAGCTTGCTGATAAAGGGTATATTCGGAATAGCACATCTCCATGGGGAGCACCAGTTTTGTTCGCTAAGAAGCACGATGGGACTCTCAGGTTATGTGTGGATTATCGGCAGCTGAACCGTGTTACGGTGAAGAACAAGTATCCTTTGCCTAGGATTGATGAGCTATTTGATCAGTTGGGAGGTTCGCGATACTTCTCGAAGATTGATTTGCGGTCAGGTTATCATCAGCTCAGAATCAAGGAAGAGGATATTCCCAGGACAGCTTTTAGGACTCGGTATGGGCACTTCGAGTTTCTGGTTATGTCTTTCGGGTTGACGAATGCTCCAGCAGCTTTTATGGATTTGATGAACAGGATATTTAGGCCGTATCTGGATCAGTTTGTGATCGTGTTCATCGATGATATTCTTGTGTATTCTAAGACATGGGAGGAGCATGAGCAGCATCTTCGGATCGTGCTTCAGATTCTGCGGGAGCACCAGTTGTATGCTAAGAGGGAAAAGTGTGAGTTCTGGTTGACTGAGGTCAAGTTTCTGGGTCATGTCATCTCGGAGCATGGTATTTCAGTGGATCCGTCCAAGATTGAAGCTATATTGGAGTGGGAACGACCAAGGAATGTAGCGGAGATTCGCAGCTTCTTAGGTCTTGCTGGATATTACCGGAAATTTGTAAAGGACTTTTCGAAGATTGCAGCTCCGTTGACGAGGTTGACCAAGAAAAATGTCAGGTTTGAGTGGGATGAAGACTGTGAGTCTGCTTTTCAGGAATTGAAGAACCGGTTGACTTCAGCTCCAGTATTAGTTATTCCTAGTAGTGACGAGCCGTATGAGGTTTATGCTGATGCTTCAGGGCGCGGACTTGGATGCGTGTTGATGCAGCATGGACGTGTGGTTGCGTACGGATCGAGACAGCTACGACCTCACGAGCGGAATTATCCTACTCACGATTTAGAGCTTGCAGCGGTGATCTACGCGCTGAAGATTTGGAGATGTTACTTGTATGGAGCATCGTTTCAGGTCTTCTCCGATCACAAGAGTTTGAGGCATTTGTTCACTCAGAGGGATCTCAATCTGAGGCAGCGCAGATGGGTGGAGTACATGGAGGATTATGATTTCGCGTTGCAGTATCATCCCGGGAAAGCTAATGTGGTCGCGGACGCGCTTAGCAGAAAGTCTTCAGGGATTCTCGCTTGTTTGATTTTTGAGGACTGGAGCAGGGATGCGACAGTGAGTGAGTATCGGCTACAGTATCATGACGACGGTGATCGAGTTTTGTTGTATCACGTGGAAGCGACTCCAGCTCTTGTTCGGATGGTGAAGCAAGGTCAGTGGCAGGATCGACATTTGCAGGGGATTTGGTCGCGGATTCAGAACGGGGAGCAGTTTGAAGAATGGAGCGTGCATGCAGATGGATCGTTGTACTTCCGGGAGCGTCTTGCAGTTCCAGTTATCGCCGAGGTGACGAAAGCCGTTCTAGATGAAGCTCATAGGTCTCAGTTTGCTATTCATCCGGGGAGCACCAAGATGTATCGTGATTTGAAGAGGCACTATTGGTGGAGAGGCATGAAGAAAGATGTTCGCGAGTACGTGGCCAAGTGTTCGACGTGTCTTCAGGTGAAAGCCGAGCATCAGAAGCCTGCAGGTCAGCTTCAGCCGCTTCCTATTCCAGGGTGGAAATGGGAGCATGTGACGATGGATTTTCTCACAGGTTTGCCGAGGACGGAGCAGCGGCATGATGCAGTTTGGGTTGTGGTCGACAGGTTGACGAAATCGGCGCATTTCATTCCGTTTAGGTCGACGTGTTCCAGGAAGATTCTCGGGGAGTTGTATATGCAGAACATTGTGAGGTTGCATGGAGTTCCTTTGTCCATCACCTCTGATCGAGATACCAGGTTTAATGCTAAGTACTGGAGGAGTTTTCAGGAGGCTTTGGGTACAGATTTGAACTTCAGTACGACGTTTCATCCTCAGACTGATGGGCAGTCTGAGCGGGTTATTCAGGTTCTCGAGGATATGTTGCGTGCTTGTGCGTTGGACTTCGGCGGGAATTGGAAGCAATGTTTGCATTTGGCGGAGTTCGCGTACAACAACAGTTATCAGGCGAGTATCGGTATGGCACCATTTGAGGCATTGTATGGGCGACCGTGTCGGTCACCTGTGTGTTGGGCCGAGTCGGAGGATAGAGTTATTCTTGGGCCAGATGAGATTCGTGACAGCAACGAGAAAGTCGCGGTGATTCGGGATCGGTTGAGAGCAGCTCAGAATCGGCAGAAGAGCTACGCAGATAGGAGACGTAGACCCTTGGAGTTCGCGGTTGGAGATTTTGTTCTCTTGAGGGTGTCACCTCGTAAGGGAACTATGCGATTCGGAGTGAGTGGGAAGCTCGCGCCGAGGTATATTGGGCCGTTCGAGATCACTCAGCGTGTTGGTGTGGTCGCTTATCGGCTTGATCTTCCGCCCGAACTTTCTCATGTGCACGATGTGTTTCATGTGTCTATGCTTAGGAAGTGTCCACCTGAGCAGGGTAAGATAGTATCGTTTCGCGATGTGCAGGTTCAGGAGGATGCGGCGTACGAAGAAGTGCCGATTCAGATCATCGACCGGAAAGTGATTAGCTTGCGTCGTCGTGAGATACCGTTGGTAAAGGTCGTGTGGCAGCATCACGGGGTTGACGAAGCCACTTGGGAACTAGAGTCGGGTATGCGGGAGTCATATCCGCATTTGTTTTGTTTTTGAGATGAGTTGTAAATTTCGAGGACGAAATTTCTTTTAGGGGTGGAGAGCTGTAACGTCCCGAAATTTATTTAACATTAATGTAATGTAAATGATGAATTAGTGTGCCATAATTAAAGTTTTAACTTTAATTAGATTATTTGGTTGGATTTTTAGTTTTTGGTTATTTTGTTAAACTGATGTATTCAAATGATTTCTCATTTGTTTTAAAATGATGTTTTGAGTTTTAAAACACAACAATTTGTAAAATGTTAAAAATACTCTGTTTTACAAAACTGTGGGCGGCACATGGTTTTCGCACAGTAAAACCGCCCACCGATTTTCTCTATTTATTTTCCTTTCCTCTCTCTCTCTCTCCTCACTCTCACGAACTCTCTCTCTCTCTCTCTTCACTCTCCCTCTCGGCAGCCTCTCTCTCTCTCTAATTTCTTCAAAAAATTTTGGTTTCCATTCGAATCCAAGCTTCGGAACAGCAAGGAGGAAGCTCGGGGACGTGATTCGGCGACCGAGAACGCGGATTGAAGCTTCGATTCGAGGTTAGATTCGAAATTTCTAAACTTTTTACAAAATTTTCGAATTTGTGTGTTTTTGAAATCTAAGTTTGTTTTAGCTTAGAAAACCGTGGATTTGTGTTAAATGAGCTTAGAACAACTAGAATCTAAGCCTAGATTGAAGAAAAACGGATTGGATTTAAGATTTTCATTTTTCTCCTCTTTTTCTCATTTTCGGATTTTTGAAGATTTTGAGTTCAAATGTTGTTTAAATGATCCCAAACATGTTCTAGAATGTTTTTCTATCAACTATGATTGTTTTTCATGCCTGGGATTTGAGAAAAACAGGTTGGAATTCAGATTTGGATTTTGGGGATCGAGAAACCCGTGGCTGGGATTTCTGGATTTTCACAGTTCGGTAGGCCGAAGTTCATGTTCGGCAGGCCGGAGTGATGATCGGCAGGCCGGTGTTCTTTCGATCGGCAGGCCGAATCTGGGGCAATGTTCGGCAGGCCGAACCTTGTTTCCGGCAGGCCGAACTGTGCAGTTCGGCAGGCCGAAGCAGGGCGTCCGGCAGGCCGACCGAGGCATGGAAAATTTTGTGATTTTTACCCGATTTCACTGTTTTGAACCCTGATTTAAATCCCAACCTTATAGGATGATTTTAATGATACAAATGGCACACTAGGACATCATGAAATGATTTAGTAACATAGAATGTCTCAAACTAGATATTGATTGACTTAGTTTGTATCTAGGACTGTTCGTGGTTCCGTGGAGCTAACGTATAGCGGACCGGGATTACGGTGTGGGGTACCGGCACGAGTACTGAGGTAGGACTTCTATCCTATTTCTTTGGTAGCCTGGTTTTGAAATGATTTGGCTTTGAAAATGATTTCTATCAAAATGTTTTCAACGGTTGTTTGAAAATGATTTTATCGGTTATATTTTTATATACCGTGACATGAAATGAATTTCATAATGAATGTAATTGACAACACTCGGTAAATGGGTTTTGAATGATAATGATAATAACCACATGGGCATGATGCCATATCAGAGATCGGGTCGTGATCGACCTTGGGGGCAGGTCCCGAAACCCAGCTGGGCCACTACGGTGGTGATATCATGGTTTGCCTAGGTAAAAGTAAATTGGTGTTTTGATTTGACGAGTAGACTGTTCTGTGTCAGAACGGTTCTACTCAATTTATTTATTTATTTATCTAACGTTTTATTTCTGTATACTCCTGATAATGTTTTGTTTCTTTGCATCAAATTATTTTATAAAACCTAGTCCTACTGAGCCTTTCGCTCACGTTTTATTGTTTTAAATTTCCCCCCCCTTCTAGGTGGTTTTCCATATAGGTTTGGAGGAGATTCTTCAGACCGGACTCAGGAGCACTAGGAGAATTTATTTATATTCAGTATTATTAATCAAGGCATGTAAGGCTCAACTTTATTTGTACTTGGACTGTAATTGTATTTGTGATATTGTCAGATCCATGTGTGTGCACAAGTTGTGGGTTGTGGAACCCATATTCGCGGTTTTTATTCAATTATTGTTATTTGTTTAATGATTTTAAATTCTTTATCAAATGTGGTGGAAAAATCTCTTTATTTCTTGCTTAATTGGATTTTTAAACCCTTAATTTCAATTAAATTCTCTTTTAGTTAATCTAAATATTCCGCCACGTCACCTCCCGTACTCCGGGGCGTGACAAGTTCACACTGATCTGTGGGTACCTTCGATGGTTACTTCCCTTGGTGGTGCTAATTACTATGTGACGTTCATTGATGACTCAAGCAGAAAAGTATGGGTTTACTTTCTAAAAAACAAATATGATGTTTTTGATGCTTTTAAGAGATGGAGAGTTATGGCGGAGAATGAGATAAATTTGAAGGTGAAGTGCTTGCAGTCTAGTAATGGGGGAGAGTACTTAAATTATGATTTCAAGCAGTACTGTGTTAAGAATATAATAAAGATGAAGAAAACTATTCTAGGGAAACCACAACAGAATAATGTAGCTAAGAGGATGAACAAGACTATGAATAAGCGTGCTAGAAGTATGAGGTTGCATGCCGGACTACCAAAGTCGTTTTGGGTGGAGGCAATTAACACCGTAGCTCATTTGATGAATAAAAGTCCATTCATATCATTGAAGTTCAAGCTACTAGAAGAAGTATGGAGCGGTAAAAAGGTTGACCTCTCTTACTTGAAAGTATTTAGTTGTGTTTCCTATGTGCACATTGATCTACTGCTAGAAGTAAACTCGATGCAAAATCTAAGAAATGTTTTCTGGTTGGCTATGGTGGACTTGAGTTTAATTATCGTTTCTGGGATGACCAAAATCAGAAGATTATCAGGAGCAAGGATATGATCTTTAATGAAGGTGTTCTGTATAAGGACAGAGACAACACTGACTCTAAGAGTTCAGGTTCTGAAGATAAGAAGCCTGAGGTGATTCCTTTGAAGGATCTTCTTGAAGTAGAAGTGTAAAATTCAGATGTTAAAGACCAAGAAAACATAGCTCCAGGAGGAAACCAAAGCACTCATGCCACTCTAGTCAGGAGGTCTAGCAAGACCATCAGACCACCGCAGAGATACTCCTCTTCAGTGTATTACATCCTGTTGACCGACGAGGTGAACCAGAGAGCTATGATGAAGTCATGTAGACTAAAGATTTGGTCAAGTGAGAGTTAGCCATGAGGGATGAGATAGATTCCTTAATGTCCAATCAGATATGGCAATTAGCAGAGTTACCAAAAGGCAAAAAGGCCTTGCACAACAAGTGGGTATACTGGATTAAAGATGAAAGTGATGGCAACAAACAATATAAGGTAAAGCTGGTGGTAAAAGGCTTTCAACAAAAAAAAAAAAAAAACGCATTGATTTTAATGAGATTTTTCTCCGATGGTGAAATTAACCACAATCAGTACAGTACTTGTGCTAGTGGCAAACAAAGACTTATTATTGGAACAATTGGATGTTAAAACAGCTTTTCTCCATGGTAATTTGGAAGAGGAGATCTACATGAAGCAACCACAAGGTTTTGAAGTACGGGGTAAGGAGAACATGGTATGCAAACTTCAAAAGAGCTTATATGGCCTTAAACAAGCTCCCAAGGAGTGGTCTAAGAAGTTTGAAAGTTTTATGTGTAGCAATGGTTTCTTGAGATGTCAGGGAGATCACTATTGTTATGTGAAGAATTTGGGTGACTCCTACATTATATTATTGCTATATGTCGATACATGTTGATAGCAGGTAGTTGCAAATAGCAGATTGACAAGCTGAAGAAGGAGCTGTCTAAGAAGTTTGCAATGAAGGATTTTGGTGCTACAAAACAAATCTTTGGGATGAGAATAACAAGGAATAGTAATGGTTTAAAACTGTCACATGAAGAATATGTTGAAAAAGTGCTTAAAAGATTCAACATGAGTAATGCAAAGCCTGTGAGTACTTCTTTAGCTAGTCACTTCAAGTTGTCAAAAAAGCAATCACCGACCATGGAGTAGGAATGAGACCACATTGCTAAGGTGCCTTATGCTTCTGCAATAGGTAGTCTCATGTATGTCATGGTTTATACAAGATCGAACATTGCACATGCAGTGGGAGTTGTGAGTAGGTACATGAACAATCTAGGCAAGTAGCATTGGAAGGGTGTGAAGTAGATTCTCAGATATTTGAGAGGTACTGCAAGTTTAGCTATGTGTTTCAAGAAGTCAGACTTGGGATTATAAGATTAGGTAGATGCTGATATGGCTAGAGACATTGATGGCAGAAAGAGTACCACCGGTTATGTTTATACTATGGGTGGCACAATAGTTAGTTGTGTCTTGAAGCTGCAAAAGATAGTTGCACTCTTTACAACAGAAGTAGAGTATGTGGCAATGACTGAAGCAAGCAAGGAGATGATTTGGTTGCAGTCGTTTTTAGAAGAACTGGGTCACAAGTAGGAGAGGAGTGTGCTTCACAGTGATAGTTAGAGCATCATTCATTTGGTGAAAAATCTCGCATTCATGCTAAGATAAAGCATATACAGTTGCATTATCACTTCATCAGATTGGCCCCGGAGGATGGAGTGTTAAAGCTTAAGAAGATTTTTAGGAGTTAGAATCCAGTAGATATGCTCATGAAAACTGTTCCTGTAAAGAACAACTTTAGTTGGACTTCTCTTTGAGACGTGAGAAGTTGTTACCACTGTAGTTGGAGACATGGTGATTGATTAGTCTCCAAGTGGGAGATTGTTGCAGATGTAGAGCCAAATCAACTAAGTAAAAGAAAAAAGGGGAAGGAGGAAGAGCTTGGGCATCGCAGTGCCAAAATTGGGCGCCGCGACTCTAGCCCGAAGACAAACCAGCGCCGTGGCACTGGATTCAAGCACCGTGGTGCCCAAGACCTGCTCTATGTGTTTTTGAAGGCTGAAGTCAGAATTCCAACGCCCCAAAAAGGGGAAACTAGTAGGGTTTCTAATTATAGGGATTTTTCTCTCTTCTTTGGGTATAAATAGAAGTAAGAAGGCTAGGGCTTATTAATAAGACAGCACTTGTGACTCATATTTTGTAAGAGAGGCATATTTTGAGCGTGAGGCTATTGGGGTGTGTGAGAGAGCTAAGAAAAATTTGGGAAACACAAAATTGAGAGTGTGTGAAAGAAATTTCTCCTGTAATCTGTATTCATCTTTTTCATCATAATGGAATCTATAGTGGTAGAAACAGGACCTAGTTTCAAATTTGGACAAATTTGTACAAAAATTTGGTGTTCTTTGCTTCTTTTCTTTTCTATAATTATTCATTTTTGGTGTTCTTAGAATTAGGAGACACCTAATTCCCCAACACAAATAATAAATCATTGACAACATGCATAGACATAAATGTTTGCTTAATTTTTAAAAATAAAGTAGTAACATATAATAAATTTTAATAAAATAGTACTAATGATAAGATAGAATTAACGGTGAATGGTATAATATTCATATGCTTTTCGTAATTTGGAAAAAAAAAAAGGCGAGGTTTTTTTTTTTTTAAAAAAAAGAAAAGCCGAGGTTTTAATTATTGGTTCTTCCAAAGTTGACATTGAACAATATATACACACACATAAGACGGAAAAAGGGTATGGGAAAGAGGAAGATTTGTTTTTGTTTTTTTAACTTCACAGTAAGTAAAAGCCAGAAAAAGGCACTTTATAGTTCATCCACTGAAATTTTAAGGATAAAATAGGTAAAATAATAATAATAATAATACTAATAATAATAATAACAACAAAAGATAGAGAGCGGAGTCCGGAATCCCCTTAATCTCTTTTCCAAGCTGGGGCCCCATGTTGCAATTTGACCATGGTGACTTTTTGGTCCGTAAGAGAGAAATTCTTTGATTGAATGACTTTATAAATGTCTCTTTTCATCATGTGGAAGGTAGTACGATTACAATTATTAGTGGTATACAATAGCCAATTGAAAAAAAAAAAAAATTTAAGAGACGCTAATTTAGTTCGGTTCACATGTAATGAAGTGTCGTAATTTGAGGAACAAAGTGCTGATTCAGTTACGTGACAGATTGAGATAAAATTTTGTCCAATATTTATTGACTTAGTCCTACTGTAAAAATAGACCTACTTTAATAGTATCAACTAATGAAAGCCTTTTTTGTAGTAAATAAAGGGCCGGTTTTAACGGATCCAAGCACAATATTGTTAATAGGAATGTGCAGATTGACATTATTACAGTCAGAGACACTGATAGAGAATTAATTGTGAGTTTAAGTAATTAATAGTAACTCCAAAAAAGAAAGTGTATTTCAATGAGTACCATAAAACATACAACAGAGATGGATTGTAACAGCAGGAAATTTGCAGCTTTTTGAGCAAAAGCTAGAAGAACAGAGGAGCAAAAACAATTCATTTTCATAGATATAGTTCCTATCATTTTCAACAATTATGTGGCTTCTGCCTTAAAGAGAGACTGCTGATGGGTAGTTGATACTAAAGGTGAAAAGTGGTAGCAATTAGGGGTGTCTGGCGGTTATAGTTTAGACTTTTTTTTTAATTATAAATAGTTTAAAATTTTTATATGTTATAATAATAATAAAAAAGTTATTATAGTATAAAACTCTTATATACTACTGTAAAAACAATTCTAATTATCTTGCTAAACGTCCTATTTACATTTTTATTATTGTGCTTCTAACCCGAATTAAGAAAGCCAAGAGAAAGATTAGATTCTAACCTTGAAGAGCCGGTGTTGCTATTGTTTGTGGTTAGGACCGCCCCCACTCCCGTCGTGAAGTGCTAAGGGGCTTTTTAAAAGTAGATGAAAGTGTTTTGTTGACGCCTTGATTTCAACTTATTGTTCCACTTCATTAACCGTATGGAAAGTAATAGTGAAAAAAAATCTTGAGTGACCGTAAAATAAGAAATACGAGATCTTGTAGTATAAATATGTTGACGTAGAATCAAACAATTTCAGAGGAACCCCGATTTTCTAGATTGTAACCCGACCAAAAGAGTTCAAAATGGTATAAAGCAGAAAATGCAAATTAAAATAAGTTAAAGAACACAAATAAGTAGTTTGGTGCTCAATTTTTATTGAATATATGTGACATTAATCAACAACTCTTACAAGTTTCTCTCAAAAAATTAAAAATGATAGATTAAGTATTTATGATCAAAGTGTTCAGATCCCTTCTCAGTCTCCTTCCTCTCTTATTTATATGAGTTTCCTATCTAATAATGTATAGAAGTGTCAATGCTTGACAATGTTCATACTTTTAATCAAAACTCACCGTTTTGGTTGAAAGCATTTTTTGTTTTACTTTTTTTGACTTTTTTTCTTTGATGTGAATTTTTTACTCTTTTCTTTTTTTTTTTTTTGCATTTTTTCTTTAAATCTTATTATATTTTTAAATAGATCTAAATTTGAGTACATTTTCTCTCACGCGTCTTCATCAATTTTTTTTGGTCCAAATATGTCTTTATTAAAAAATATTTTTTCTCCATCAACTTCTTAATATATCAATGGTGGTGTTCATAATTTTCTTATTTAATGGTTCCACTAAAATAATTTTTCTTAAATTCTTTTTTTTTGGGTGAAACCCCGTAATATCCAGGCCCACCACGAATAGCATGAACCCTTAAAGGCCCTTCAACTTTTGGGTAGTTTAGCCCGACTAATCCGAAGTCAACCCGTAGAGAGACCTGAAGCCGATAAGCGTCTTCCAACACCGACAGCTGCGTTCACAAGAGCTCAAATTCGAGTCGCTTGCTTAAGCGGAATAGCCCCTACCAACTAAACCATTTGAATTTTTCATAAATTCTAATAAAATATCTTTTCTTCAGTATGTGTCCCTATTCAAGCATTTTATCTTCATGCCGCTCTTTTATCTATTTTTTATACATGTATATCTCATACTAATTTTCTATATGAATTCTCCATTAAAGTTTTTTCCCCAAATACGCTCTACTTGTCTGCATATATCAACCAAAATACACGCTTGTATTAATATTTGGATTTCGGCTAATTACTTTTTAGATAACTTTTAAAATTTAATATTTTTTAAAATGACATTTGTTTTTTTCCCTAAATTTGCTCATTGATATTACTTTTATCAAATGTGCTCTTATACTTAAATATATATTTTTTGGATCTTTTTATTAGATAATATTTTTCAAATGTGGTCTTTATAAATATTTTTTGCCTAATTACCTGATTGGAATAATGTTTCTCAAATGTATCTTTACTTTTTTTTAACAACCTTGTCAAAAATTATTTCTTCAAATGTACATCCTAAATTATTTACTATCCAATTTGCCAAAAAAAATTTAGATTATGCTGAAAATAATCTTTTAAAAAAGTTTTACATTCCCATATTGAAAAATAATCAATAAACTAAATGTGCACGAACATAAAAACTACTTAACATGATTAGAACCATGGACTCCCTCTTTGAATGCATAACTCGGCATCCTTCTCTCATCACTCCTAGATTTTACTAAGGTTGTTACAAATTAGATGTCTTAATTTTACCAAGAGCAGAAACTGGAGAAGAAAATGACAAAAAAAGGGTAAAATTTATAGCAGTTTACCTTTAATATGAGAGTTGCATCCACTTAAAAATATAAACTTGCATTGGTTACATATTGAAAAAGATAAGAATTTCTTTTTTCTAATATTCTAAATAATATTTAGAAGTCTTTTTTTACACTTAATAGTCTTATAATTCTATACTTGTTAATTTATTTTTTTATTAAAACTTACTAAAAAGTTTGAAATTTAAAATTATAGGATTGGCCCTGTAGGGCCCTGGGCTTGGGCCCGGCACGGCTCTTCAAAGGCTAGGGTTTGGGCTAGGGTTGGGCCTGAGGGTTTTTCTTCTACCCTGGCCCAAGCACAACCCTTTTTTGTAGAGGGTCGAGTCTAGCACGGTGACGGGCCTAGGGTCAAAAGGGCTAGCCCAACCCTTCACAGACTTTTTGATACCTCTAGGGAGAGATAATGGACTACTACATTTTCACTACCCTTTTTGGCAAAGGGGTCACGGATGGTGGCATGGTCGGTAAAGACCCACCTCTTCTTTTTACCAAGGTTTTAAGTATAAATACCTTTGCGATACTTCTCTCCCATTCATATTTTGTAACCAAGCCTTGCGGTTCTCTTCTATTCATGCTGTTCTCCTTTCTGTACCGAAATTCTCCTCATTTAATTCATTGCTCTTCATCCTCTAAGCTTCCCTTTCTTCTCTCGCATATAATGCCGTAAGTTTTAGCTCCCCTTTTCTTTTCTTTTTTTTTTGGCTCATTTTTTTGATTGGTTTTCTCACAATTGAAGAGAAAAAAATGATTTTATGTTTGACAATGTACTAATTTCGCGTTAAAGGTTAAAAGGAAAAGAAAATAATTATTTGGGATTTTAATACTTTATAGGGAGTTAGGTATGGGTGGATGCAACTCAGAATAAAACTTCGGTGCGTTGGCAGCCAATGTGGCTAGACATGTGTATGCTTACTTGGATTAAGAGATTGATATGAGTTTTTAAATGCAGTGGAACCCATAATTTGTTTTTTTTGAAAAAAAAATTGAATAATATGTTCTCTCTCTTCAAATCCAAAAGTCGTCTTCTTAACAGACTCTTCTTTCTCCTTTTGTTTTTTTGTTTTTTTGTTTTTTGTTTTTCATGTCTAATGATGTAAGACCGAAACTTGTCACAAATATACACTACCGCCAGCATCTCCTTCTTGGTAGTGGCGTAATTATGTTGAGCTTCATTAAGAGTGCGGCTCGCATAGTAAATTTTTCAAAAGTCTTGTCATGCCTTTGTCCAAGAACCGCTCCAACTATGAAGTCACTAGCATCACACATGATTCAAAGGGTTCACATTAGGTGCTATCATTATTGGTGCCGACATCATTCTCTCCTTCATGTTTTGGAAAGCCTTCAAGCACTCATCATTGAAGTTGAATGGGATGTCTTTCTCGAGATTAAAAAGGGGCTTGACAATCTTAGAAAATTCCTTGATAAAACGCTAGTATAACCCAAAATGCCTAAGAAAACTTCGAATTCCCTTGAAATTGGTTGGTGAAGGAAGCTTTTTAATGCCTAAAATCTTTGTCTAGTCTACTTCAATTTCCTTAGAATAAATCCTATGACCCAAGACAATTCCCTCTTGCACCATGTTGCAACACAAGAGAGAGATTATGTAAAAAATGATCGAAAGAGGATCTAAAAAACAAAAATCACTTATAAATACCCCTACGATCTCTTCCACCATGTCCAAGAAGATAGCCATCATACACATTTGGAAAGTAGCAAAAGCATTAGACATCCCAAAAGGCATTCTCTAGAAAGTGAAACTGCCATATGGGCAAGTAGAAGTGGTCTTCTCTTGATCTTTAGGAGCAATGACAATTTAATTGTAGCCCAAGTAGCCATCAAGAAAGTAATAGTAGGAATAACTCGCCAAAGAGTCCAACATTCGGTCAATAAAAGGAAATGGGACGTGGTCTTTTCTTGGGGCTTTGTTCAACTTTCTATAGTGAATATACACTTGCCAACTAGTAACCATCCTAGTGGGAATTAACTCATTGTTCTCCTTCATATGGAGAAGTTCATTTGAACGGGGCTTACCTACGAACTATCGAAGATGGCATAAATAATACTGACATTCAACCACTTCATAACTTTGATTCTAACCACTTCTTTCATTGCCAAATTAAGCCGTCCATTCGTCCTGAAATCTTCCTCTATTAAAATCTTGTGCATACAAATGGCGAGGCTTATTCCTTCGATATTAAAGATGGAAGGCACACTCTTTGCTTCCTCAAGACATGAAGTAGCTTGTCTTCCTCATCTTGAGTTAATGAGGTAGAGATGATCACCGGGAAAGTAGAATTGTCTTCTAAAAAGGCATAATGGAGATGTTTAGGTAATGGCTTCAATTTCGGGCCAATTTAAGAATTAGTGCGCTTCACCTCTTCAAACAAATCCTTTTTTGTTGGTATAGCATTTAACTCTCCACTTCTTCCAAATGAACTTCCTCCAAAGTCATAACTGCACTCTTTTTGCCTAGGAGTCTAGCGAAGTGATCTTCCAAAGCATTACAAGATGTTAATTCTTCCAAGAGCTCCTTGACACACTAATCAATTACATCAACATGATGGCGAGTATGTGATTCTTTCGGGAACTTTATTGAAATGTAAATGTTGAATTGAACTTCCTCATCATTAACTCAAAGAGTCAACATGCCTTGGTGAACATCAATAAGGGTATGTCTGGTGGCAAGAAAAGGTTGCCCAATAATTAAAGGAACCTCATGATCCTATTCCATGTCAAAAACAACAAAATCAACCGAAAAGATAGTCTTGTCTACTTTCACCAACACATCTTCAATGATGCCTTTTAGATAATTGAGGGACCTATCTACAAGTTGTAAGATGATTTTAGTGGGCCTAATCTTGCCAATTCCTAACTTCCAAAATACTGAAAAGAGGCATAAGATTAATATTAGCCCTAAGGTCTCACAAGGCCTTCTCAAATGTTGAATCTCCAATAACACAGGGGATGGGAAATCTATTTGGATCCTTCAACTTTTATGGTCGCTTTTGTTGAAAAATGGCACTACATTCCTCTATGAGATTTACGGTTTCATAATCTTCTAATCTTTTCTTCTTTGACATCACTTCCTTTATAAACTTGACATAAGTCGGCATTTGTTCAAGAGCATCGGCAAAGAGGATGTTGATGTGGATCTTCTTAAAGATCTCCAAGAACTTAGAGAATTGGGCATCCAACTTCTTTTTTGAAACTGTTGAAGAAATGGAAGTGTTGTGTTGAGGATAGATGGATTATTAGGAAAAGAAATTGATCTTGGCTTCTTGCTTTCTTCCTTAGCTCCGCTTCTTGATTTAGTGATGGCTTAGATAAGGAAGAATTAGCATTCTCTTCTTGAAGTGTGGGCCCTTGAATTTCCTCACCAATCTTAAGAGTTATAGCCTTACAATACTCTTTTGGATTTCTCTTCGGGTTGCTAGGAAACTTGTTAGCTTGTTGGTGTTGAGGCCTTGAGCTAGTTTCCCAACTTGTATCTCAATGTTCTTCATTGATGCACCTTGTGGGAAAATGAGTACGTAGCAGAATTTTAAAAATTTTAAATTAGAGTATTTTCTGAAATACAAGTTTAACATGCTATATATATAAATTAATCAGATCTTACTAATCTTTGTAAGCCAAAAGCTACTACAATCAATAAAGAGAAGAACGTTCCAAAAAAACCTTAGCCAATTAGTCTTCTTTGTTATTCTCTATCCATGATCAGAGTGTGTGTGGGCACACGTTGTATAACTCTTCCCCAGTGACTCTCCTTCCAACCAATTAAGAAGACCTAGAGCAAAGGTTTGTGATTGTGAACAAAAGCTCTTAGGGAGTTTCAGAGTGTCTAACACTAGAGTACTCACTCTTAACATCTCAATTGATCTGAATAACTCAGGAAACTCACTCCCTATTTATAGAGGTTGGACCCAAGGTTGGTTATTATCAGATAAGGCCTTAAAGCTTTGAATATGGATCAACTTCTCGTAAAATCGCGTCAAAAATGCGTGATCAAATTATGGTTAGTTCGACAGGCCAATCCAGCCAAACTTGCTCTATCGTTAGGCCGAACTAACCGATCAGCCTATCGAACCTATGATAATATGATCCTTGAGAATCTTTTATTTTCCACTCGAGATTCTTTAGATGCAGCCTCAGTTTTAATTAAAATAACCTAATAGAAAAGTTATCTGATTAAAATAGTCATATCTGGATAATCTCAAGGAAAATAAATATTCTTGATAATTCAACAACTTTATCTTGAATTAATTTGTAAATTAATTCAATCAATAAATAGACATAAATTATTTGATCCTATTGAATATCAACCAATCTAATAATTTTGTAACGCCCCTTAATTCGGACGTCACAGATGTCGTTACATACTTACATTCGTACATGCATAAACTTTAATCTTTAAAATAATATCAAACTTAATCGTTACAATTGGTTTTAAAAAGTATTTAAAACTTACATTACCAGGATCCATTCATACGTTTTTTTTTTTTTTAACTTAACGTTGTTTCGAAAGTCGTTGCTTAATTTATTCTATGATAAAATTTATTCATTTATATTCTAAATTAATCATGAACTTATATTAATAATAGATATACCAAGTTGTAAAATCAAGACTTATATGAATATCACAACATATCACATTAAACATCAAATCGATTAATACTTACTTACTCCCATAGTTCGGCATGCCGAACTTGGGACTTCGACAGGCCGTTCATCATCAGCAGGCCGGTGTACCCTCTACCGGCAAGCCGGCAGATGCTTTGCAAATCGGATTGAAAATTCATCCATGTTCGACAGGCCAGAAAATACAGTCGGCAGGCCGAACTTCTAGTCTTCGGCAGGCCGGTCACAGAGTTCGACAGGCTGTCCGAGACCAAATTTCTTAGGAAAACTTAACTTAAAACTTACCAACTTTACGTAAAATATATAGCGGAAGTTCATAATTCAGTAAAAATGATAAAATACCTTATTAAACCATAATGTAAGTATTCTTTTAAAAAAAAAATTAACATAAAAATATATGTTCAAAATAAAATATATATAAAACTTGATTAAATCATAAAATCATTTTCTCGGCGTGCTTCCGGTTACAATTCATCGTTCATGTTGCTCACACGCCTTCCCATGTCCTCCACCTATTCTATGATTCTCTTACCCTTATCTGCAACATGACATAAAACATTATTAAGCTAATGCTTAGTAAGTACATATATTCTCACGATTTAAAACATTTCATAAACATCATCATCATCATTTTCATCATATCATAAAAGGGCCTTAAGCACAATTTCATAGAACATATCTTTCATAACGTTGACCATTTTAAAACTTATTCTATTTTTATCTTAAGAGCCCAAGTGTTGCACCATAAACATCATCATAGGCGCGCCGTCATGAGAGGAGAATGGTAGCTAATCCCAAACCAAACATAACATCATATCATAACATTTCATAACATTGGATGTGCAACACTTATTAGGTGATACATATATACATACTTTTCCTTCTTTGAAACATGTCATCATCATACATGCATATCTTTAAAATCATGAAAATCTTTCATAAGAAATCCTTTAAGGAAAAATCATCATAAAATCATCATGAATATCCTTGTAAAACATATCATCAATCCTTGTAAAAACATGTGTCATGTTGCAGGTGAGAATGTACTTATCTTAACGATAGCTTACTTAACCTTAAAAATGCACTTGGTGACGACGCCGCGGTCTCGATGTGCTCGCTTCCTTGAGTGTTCATGCCATTTATCATTTAAAGATGCAATAAAAAAAAATCAATACTTACCATAAACTATCCATACACTCATCTCATATTATAAACATAACCATAAAATCGTCATCACATAAACATGTTATTATGATTTTTCTTAAATCATAAAAATTACCTTAAGCATATAAAACAAACCATACATTTTGAATATAATTATCTTTTAAATAAAACATTTTCGAACAATTAATATATTTATATTTTAATTTAAAACTCCATACAAGCATCATATTATCATGCATGAAATTATTTTATTATCATAAAATCTTTTAATCATACATAACATTTTATAACATATAAATAAAACACATTCATCTATCATACTCATACATTTGCATATTATAACAAATTTTCATGAAAACATCATATTTATCCCTTGAATAATCGTTACATTTTTCATACTTTTTAAAATTATACAGTAACATATTACTGTGAGGGGTAGAAGACAGAAGTATCGTTTTTCATTAAAACATTGAAATGATATGAAACTTAGAAAAACATCACATAATATATACATAACATCATATATAAAAAAAATCGAGACAAAATACAATACCTAACGAGGAGAAGAATTTCTTTTTAAAAATAACAAAAACCGAATTCATACCTTGAAATATCTTCTTAAAACCCCTTGATTTCAATCAACGAAACAAGACCTTTTTCATTCAATATACTCAGAAAATTTTCGTGGAAGAGAGAGAGATTTCATGAGGAAGAGAAGAGAAATTTCGTGAGAAAGTGAAGAGGAAGAGAAATGAAAGTACGTCTCAGAAATTTTTGAGAGAGAGAAAATAATAAAAAGAAAAGAAACGTTAAAATTTTTAACGCAATAAACACCATTATGGGAATTTAATTCCGTTCATTAAGTCAGAAAATTCTGACTGTTAAGGGCTGTTGGCGTGGAAGGAAAGAAGAGAAAGAAAAGGAAAGTCAAATCACTTCATCAATCCTACCATAATTTTCCCTCTTAAAATAGGAAATCTCTTAAAATAATACAAATTAATACAAGTCAAATCCTTTAATTTCCTTAACCGATAAAAACATTCCATTATTATGCCAATTAATCACATTAATTCTCCAATTAACGTAATTAACTCAGCCATAATTTTGGAGAGATTTCTGCTGACTGCTCGTCAGCCATGTTAGGCCTGCTGGTTTTCCCCTTCGGCCTGCCGGTTCCAGCAAGTTCGGCCTGCCGGTGAGGTTCTTCAGTCTGCCGTTCTCGGGCAAGAAGTTCGACCTGCCGAGGTTAAAAGTTCGGCCTGCCGATCTGTCATTAAATGCCATAACATAAAACATTCATACATCATTGCATCATAAATAAACATATACTTAGAATTTCACATGAACATAAGAGCACAACGATCCCATACGGTCGTCACCTGTCACAAAACTTGACATAAAAAGTTAGTAACACGCACATCACATATTACATCATATAACATGATTTATTAATAACATTCCTTAATAACGTTACTAACTTAATGTGGTCCATTACATAAAATAGGCGGGCGTTACAAATTTAACATAAGTCACCAATTTATTGGAAAAGCACGTCATATCGTTACAAAATTTATTATGAGCTCACAAAGAGGACCTGATGGACCTATATAGTTTAAGCTCTGATAATTATAAAATATAATATCCCAGATACACATTTTATAATTATTAGCTCTAACGTTACTCCACTAAAAGCTTAAAGCTGCACTCTCGAACTATATAAAATTACAAAGCTCTAAATTAACTAAATGTCCATGACATATCATAATGTGTCGTATCCCTATAGGAAATTCATAATTGGCTTAAGGATAAATTCCATCTTACCTTGTAGATTATTTTTATCTTACCATTGAAAACTTACCATCCAAGGACAGTATACCATTCGATTACACTTATGCATCCAAATGGTTAAGCGCTTTAGTTTTCTAATTATAAGATAACACATATAAGAGAATATCATTGACTCCACCAATGGAGCTATGGATTCCATATCTATGAATAAAAAGTCTATGCTATCAAGAGTCATGTCTCCAATATACCAGTATGCATACCATCACAAAGTCAGGATATCACCCTTTGGTACATCAAAAGACATAAGACAAGATAACAGGCCCGTCAATCATTTTAGGATTAAGATACAACACATATGATTGTCTAAAGTGAATTGATTTGCACAGATGGAATTATTAATCCAAATCAATTCCACTTTATGTCCTGATCCAACACATTCTCACCTATGACAATGTACTAATGTTTCTACTCACGGAGTCCAACTTCGATGGCCATGACAAACCATCTCCTGTTAGGGATATAGACAACATAACAATCTTAGCATGAATAAAGTGCCCAACTTTATTCCTTCGATTACGGATCTTATGATTTAGATCATCACCTTTAGAATCATATCTTCTGCATAATCTATCAATCATATGCCTAATTCTTAAAGGTTTAGACTTACAGTCTTAGACTTCTGTTTGCTTAACATACATTTAACAAATATGTATATATAGAGGACAACATTTAGAATATGAACAAAAAAAAAATTCTTTATTGATAAAATGTCTCCAAAAACATATTACAACGTTTTACTCCTTAGGGCATACATGTCTAATAATCTCCCACTTGCACTAAGTGAGTAAATATGACATATCACGTATCCCCAAAGCTTCCACATGCCTCTTACAAACCTTCGTAGTTAGTGTCTTTGTGAATGGATCAGGTAAATTGTCCTTAGATACGATTTTGCATATAGCAACATGCCTACCCTCAATGAAGTCCTTTATCACATGATACTTCCGATGAATATGCTTATTTTTCTTATGAAATCTTGGTTCCTTAGCATTAGCTATCACTGCAGTGTTGTCATAATACAACGAAACTGCCTTATCCATGCCAAGAACTACCTTAAGATCCCCAAGGAACTTACAGAGCCATACTGCTTCTTTCGAACCATCACTAGCTGCTACATACTCAGCTTCCATTGTTAAATCCAAAGTGCAATCTTGCTTGACACTTCTCCAAACAATGGCAGTGCTGTCTAGAGTAAACACAAACCAAAAGTCGATCTCCTCGAATCTGGACAAGATTGGAAATCTGAGTCAGTACGTCCTAAAGGTGTTAAATCCTCACTCGAATACACAAGTATATACTCTCGAGTCCTTCTTAGGTACTTGAAAACATGCTTGACCACAACCCAGTGGTTTGGTCCTGGATCCAACTGAAACTGACTTACTATCTTGACCGTATAACTAATATCCGGTTGAGTGGCATACATGAGACTACCCACTACTGAAGCATAAGGCACCTTTTTAATCTATTCTCTTTCCTCATCAGACTTTGGCGAGTCTTTCTTAGAAAGAGTAATTCCACACCTAGACAGTTGCTCACCTTTCTTGGAATCTTGCATTGCAAACCTCTTGAGAATTTTATCTACGTACACTGCTTGAGACAAAGCTATCATTTGTTCTTCTTGTCTCAAAAGATCTGGATATCGAGAACATAATTAGCTTTAGCCAAGTCTTTCATGTCAAACCGCTTGGTCAACCATAATTTGATTGATGACAATGCCCCAATGTCATTGTCAATTAGCAGAATGTCATATCCATAGACCAGTAGAAAAACCACCCCTTCATCCTTAATGTGTTTGTAAACACATGGTTCGTCTACATTTTGTTCGAACCTATAAGTTTTGATCACCTGATCAAATCTTATGATCCAAGGACAGGAAGCCTGCTTAAGTCCATAAATTGACTTTAGCAGCTTGCAAACCTTACCCTCCTGTCCTTGGCCTTGCACCTGTCTGGCTATACCATATATACAGACTCATAAAGATAGTCATTCAGAAAGGCCGTCTTGACATCCATCAACCAAATCTAGTAATCGAGGGCGGCAGCTATGGACAAGAGAATGTAGATGGACTTAAGCATGGCTACAGGCAAAAAGGTTTCCTCGTAATCGATTCCTTCCTTTTGCGTTTATTCCTTAACTACTAGTCTAGCCTTATAGGTTTTGACTTTTTCATCTACTCTTGTCTTTCACTTGTAGATCCATTTACATCCTATAGGTTTTACTTCTTTGGGAAGATTTACAAGTTCCCAAACCCGATTAGTCTCCATAGGCTTTATCTTAGTGTTTATGGCTTTTGTCCAGAGTTTTGAATCAACATCCTCCATAACCTCTTCGTAAGTGTAAGGATTCCTGTCATATGCATTAACTTTAGCCAAAAAGGCCTCACTATTGAACATATACTCCTTGGGTTGACGCTCGATCCTCCCACTATCCTTAGGTTGTTGTTCGGTTGGTTTTTCTACATTGATTGGATTGGTTTCTACCGGAACCCCCGGAGTGATCGAATTACTCGCCAACTCCTTGAGTACCACTTTACTTCGAGGCTTAAAGTCATTCATGCAACTTTCCTTAAGGAAGGTTGCATTTGTTGAAACCACGACTTTGTTCTCCTTTGGGTTATAAAAGTAACCCCTTTTAGCCTTTTGGATATCCTACAAACATACAAACTTCCAAATGTATTTCCAACTTATTCGCTTCCTTATACAAGACATGAGCCAGACATCCTCATATGTGAATATGTTTAAGGATGTCTTCTTTCCTATCCATAACTCGTAAGGAGTTTTAAGAACCGATTTTGAAGGCACGTTGTTCAAAAGATAACATGCGGTTTATAGTACATATCCCCAAAAGGATAAAGGCAATGATGAATAACTCATCATGGACCTAACTATGTCTAACAAAGTCCTATTCCTTCTCTCAGCTATGCCATTCTAATGTAGAGTGCCCGATGCAGTCAAATGGGAAAAAAATCCCATTCTCTAATAAGTGTTCCAAGCACTCATCGAAGAGGTGTTCACCACCTTGATTGGATCAAAGTCCCTTTATGGGTTTACATAATTGCTTTTTTGCTTCAACCCGAAACTCCCTAAAGTTGTCAAAAGTTTCACTTTTATGATGCATTAGGTAGACATACCTATACTTTGAGTAATCATCAATAAAAGTGACGAAGTACTCATACCCTTCTCATGCCTAGATGTTCATGGGACTACAAACATCACTATGCGTAAGTTCTAGACCCCTTTGGCCCTATTGCCCTTAGACCCAAATGGTCATTTGGTCATTTTGCCCTCCAAACAAGATTCATATTATGGTATAGATTCTACCTTTAAATGACTTAAAGGTACATCCCTTACCTTTGAATCCTATTTAGGTTAATATGACCTAATCGTAAATGCCAAAGATTAAAGTGAGAAGTCTTAAGTCTTTTAGAGTTATTATCATTAACCTTAGTGTTAAGCAGTAAGTCCATCTTAGGTTTGATAAAATATATATCGTTTTGCATCCATTCATCACAGATAAAAGATTTGTTTTTATTAATAACCACTTTATTACTAAAAGAAACTGAATAAGAATTTTTACATAAACAAGCTATAGATATTAAATTCCTTTTAAGTCTAAAAACATAAAAACAATCTTGCAAAACTAAAATCCTATAATTATGAAAATAAAGATGGACGTCTCCCACTGCTTCAGCCAACACCAAGGATCCATCGCCCATCCGAAGCGTGAAGTCTTCATGCAGTAGACTTCTCATTTCTTTGAACCCCTACAGAGAAACACAAACATGATTTGTTGCTCTGGAATCTATGACCCATGTGTCCTTTGATTCCTCAACCAAACAAGTTTCATTAACTAGAAGATCATACTACCTCATCAGGAAAGAAATTCCTTGCAATTCTTCTTGATGTGCCTGACCTTCCTACAGTAAAAGCACTTGAGCTTTTTTGGGTTCTTCTTTTTCTTCTTCTTATTCTTGCTGTTTGTAGAAATAAAAGACTTCCCGTTCTTAGCCTTCTACTTCCTTCCATTCCTAGGGTTAGGATTGGAACTGGATGCAGCCGCAAAGTTAGCCTCACCACCTGCAGGAGTTTCCCTAATTAGATTTTTGAACTCCTGTTACTGCTTCATCAGCTCCGTTAGGGTCACATCCTGTCTATTGCTTAAATTATATGAATCTCTAAACGATATGAACTCCTTTGACAGAGTATTAAAAACCATGGTCATCTATCACTCAGCATCGATATTAGCTCTATAGGCTTGAGACTCAATGAGGTATCCCATGACTGACATCATATTCTCCTTCATAGGAGTCCCTAGTCTTTTTTTGTTGTTCTAAAGTTTCTGAAGTACCCCTTGTCGCTTTGTTATGGCCTAGCCTCTAAACATGTCTTCAAGAATATTATGATCTGTTTTGTAGTCTCATAATCTTTATGTTGAGACTGCAGCATATTATTCATACTAGCCATAACATAACAACAGGCCTGATCATTAGCATCTTTCCAGAGATCATACGCTTGGATTTGATCATCACTAGATTCCCCAATAGGTTCGAGAAGACATGAAACTGTCAGCACAAATTTTAGTTTCTCAAAGGATAAGATGATATTCAGGTTCCTCTTCCAATGATTGTAATTCTCACATTTTATTGGTTTTTATCAAGTATCGAAGATAAAGCATGTTTAGATATTTAATCTATAATAAAGAATCATATACCAAACATAAGCAAACATACCATAAGAGTTTAGTAAGATAACACAATTAAGTAAATAAGCAATTGTGTTTATGTGTTAAAACCTTTGAAAATATCACATCCTTATAACGATAATTCCTAAGTTGGAATTCAACAAGCTGCCTAGGGGAGACTTGCCAAATTTAATTAAAAACATAGATCCCTTCCGATTAATATATGCCATCCAGGACTCGTCTGATCTAGCATATATTAATAATCTTTTCCTTCAGCCATTAATTTTATTAACAGAGCTCCTAGAGGGATTAATAATAAAATAACTTGAGTGTACAACCATCATTTCAACTATTTTATCCATGATCTATAATTGCCACCTAGGGGTGTGCAATGATGATCATGCTAAAATAAATTATCCTTTTGGAGATTCAACTTGGTACATGATGAAATCTTTTCCTAGGGGTCGGGACCACCATGTGCTACCTATGGATCAACGATGGAGGCCGTAGGTTTCTCTTCGAAAATCTTCTCCCACTCAATCTTTTGAAAAACCAATATTTTATTTTAAAACATGTATGAACAATTTTTAATAAGCGGCACTCCTTATTCTGTATGACATTTTATCAACATACATGACAAATCATATTATAATGCAGACAAGCAAAGCAATCATGCAAAGCCACAAGCAAAATAATAAACAACTGTAACATGATGGTCCCATCCTAGAGAAAAGAAATTAAAGATTACAAAAGATCAATCAAAACATATTATTGATTCTTCATCCTTGAATCTTCAAGTTGTATTTGTCTTGATGTGACATCCATCTTCAAGTCTTTAATCTTACATAGATCAAATACTTCACTTTTCTGGTCATTACAAAATTTCATGTTTCTCAGAATTGTCTCAAAAATAAAATCAAAACTATACTAAAAAACACACCTTTTCTGAAAACCACAGCTCTCTATCTGCATGCTGATATGTGTGATTGGCATGCCGGTCATTAGCCATCGGCCTACAAAACATGACAGTTTGCCTGGCGGAGCTGGCTAAATTCTACCCCATAGATGGTCTAACGAACTAAAGGTTTAGCCAACTGGTCTATAACCATTGGCTTGTCGATCTTGAGGGTTCAGCTTGCCGATCGAGTAGATCTCATGTTTTTCTAGAAAATAGTTTTTATGTAGATTTTTAATCTTATTTTTAACAATTTAAAAAAATAAAAAATTTAGAGACTTAGGAAAAACAATGGAATCGTTATCATCTATCTTCTAGATCCGTATTCACTCTGAATGATTATTTTATTATAAAATTCTTACACATTTAAATTAAATAATAATTCATAGACAGTGATGATAGGCTGTCATCTAATTACATAGAAAAACTTAGATACACATTCTAACTTCTAAGGAACCATAACCGGCACAAATTAATTAATCAATTAATAATTAAATAATAAATTAAACAACCATAATTAATTGATAAACATTCACCATATAATCTCATGACAATATATAAATATATAGAACCCTAGAGTGCCAACTCTCTAAAAAAATTGAATTCAAGCATAGGAGAGATCAAGATAACATAATTTATATGTATAGCATGAACATAAACTCGTAAATTTACGTAAAAACCATGGCTCTAATACTAATTGCTGGAAACAAGTATGCAACAAAATTTTAAAATTTTAAATAAGAGTATTTTCTAAAACACAAGTTTGACATGCTATATACATAAATTAATTAGATCTTACTAACCTTTGTAAGCCGAAGAGCTCCTACAATTAATGAAGAGAAGAACATTCAAGAAAAACCTCAACCAGCTGGTCTTCTTTGCTATTCTCTATCCATGATCACAGTGTGTGTGGGCACACATTGTATAGCTCTTCCCCGATGACTCTCCTTCCAACCAATTAAGAAGACCTAGAGCAAAGGTTCATGATTGTGAACAAAAGCTTTCAGGGAGTTTCAGAGTATCTAACACCAGAGTACTCATTCTTAACTTCTCAATTGATCATAATAACTCAGAAAACTCCCTCCTTATTTATAGAGGTCGGACTCAAGGTTGGTCATTATCAGATAAGGCCTCAAAAATTCAAATTTAGATCAACTTTTGGTAAAAATAGAGTTGAAAATGCATGATCAAATTATCTTTAGATCGGCAGGCCGAACTAACAAATAGGCCTGCCAAACTTGCTCCAATCGGCCTACTAACCTTACGATAATATGATCCCTAAGAATCTTTTATTTTTCACCCGAGATTCTTTGGATAGAGCCTCAGTTTCAATTCAAATAACCTAATAGAAAAGTTAGCTGATTAAAAAGTTATATCTAGATAATCTTAAGGAAGATAAATATTCTCGATAATTCAACAAGTTAATCTTGAATTAATTTATAAAATTAATTCAACCAATAAACAGACATGAATTATCTGATCTTATCGAATTTCAGCCAATCTAATAATTTAACATAAGTCATCAATTTATTGAAAAGCACACTGTATTGTTACAGAATTTATTATAAGCTAGCAAAAGGGGCCTGATAGACCTATATAGTTCAAGCTCCGATAATTATAAAATATAATATCCTAGGTACATATTTTATAATTATCAACTCTAATGCTACTCTACTAAAAGCTTAGAGGTACACTCTCGAACTATATAAAAGTACAAAGCTCCAAATTAGCTAAGTGTCCATGACATATCATAATGTGTCGTATCTCCATCGGATATTTATAATCGGCTTAAGGATAAATTCTATCTTACCTTGTTGATTATTTTGATCGTACGTTCCGTTATCTCACTGTTGAAAACTTACCATCTAAGGATAGTATACCATTCGGTTACACCTATGCATCCAAATGGTTTAACGCTCTAATTTTTGAATTACAAGATAACGCATATAAGAGAATATCATTGACTCCACCAAGGGAGTAATGGATTCCATATCTATAAATATCAAGAGTCATGTCTCCAACATACTGGTATACACACCATCACAAAGTTAGGATGTCACCCTTTGGTACATCAAATGACATAAGATAAGATAACAGACCCATTAGTCATTTTAGGATTAAGATACAACATATGATCTAAAGTGAATTGATTTGCATAAATGGAATTATTAATCCAAATTAATTCCACTTTATGTCCTAATCTAACACATTGTCACCTATGACAATATACCAATGTTTCTACACGCGGAGTCCAACTCCGATGGCCAAGACAAGCCATCTCTCCTTACGGATATAGACAACATAACAATTTTAGCATGAATAAAGCGCCCACTTTATTCCCTCGATTACAGACCTTATTATTTAGATCATTACCTTTAGAATCATGTCTACCGCATAATCTGTTCATCATACGCCTGATTCTTAAAGGTTTAGACTGACAGTCTTAGACTTTTGTTTGCTTAACATACATTCAACAAATATGAATGTGAAGAGGACAACATTTGGTATATGAACAATAAATAAATTCTTTATTGATAAAATTTCTCCAAAAACATATTATAACATTTTACTCCTTAGGGCATACATGTCTAACACCCCCAAGTTGCTAAGATTCATGCCCAAATTGCTAGTAGTCTTTCCTGTGCTATCCATCCTTTACTCAGGCTTGTTATATCTCCCCTTTGATTTGGCGATAAAAGTTCCCAACGTGTCTTCCAAAGAAGGCTTCTTTTTGGTGGAGGTTGTAAAACATTTCTTATGTTCCCATATAAGAAATTCTTGTGGTTCTGAAGGCCTAGATGGTAGTGAGTAGGCAAAGGTTGTTCTAGAAATTGAAATTCCAGTTGTTGATGAATTAAGCTTCCACTTGGTTATCTTCAACTCCCAAAAATAAAGTATTAGCCAACGCAGCGGATTCAAAGCTTAATGATGATGAAAAAGCTCCCTTGGTGGATAAGACAGAGAGTTGGTTAGACAATGCTAAAACTTGAGCTTGAATTGCAATTAGAAGATCCATATCATGAACCCAAATTGCTTTCTTCATTACTGACCTCTCACTAGCCCATTGATAGCTATTGTAAGCCATCTCCTCCAAAAGCACTTAAGCTTCATCAGCCGTCTTCAACATTCAAGACCCTTTAGCAGCTGTGTCCTCTAAAGTTCTTGTTTGGCCACTCAAATCATTATAATATTGTTGAACCAAGAACCAATCATGATAATCATGGTGAGAATACTTCTTAATTAACTCCTTGAATCCCTTCCATGCTTCATAAAAAGGCTTAAAATCCATTTGATAAAATTGAGCAATGTTACTCCTTATTTGTTGAGTCTTCAATGGAGGAATGAATTTTGAGAGAAATTTCCGAACTAGCTGTGCTCATGTTTCAATGCCTCCCAGTGACAAAGATAATCACCATGCTCTAGCTTTGTCCTAAAGAGAGAAAGAAAACAACTGGAGCCAGATTTGGTCTTAAGTAACCCCATTCATAATGATTGTGTCGCAATCTCCAAGAATATAGCCAAGTGAACATTAGGATACTTACAAGGCAAACCACAACATTGGTTTTGCTATACCATATTGATCAAGGCCAACTTTAACTCAAAATATCGGCGTTGATAACTTGACGCCAAACCCTGGAATAATTTTCAGTGACAACAGGCATAAAATAGTCACGAAGAGCCCATTAAGGATTTCTTCCTCTTATGCCATGACAACAAACTCTTGCCTCCTCTCACCCAAAATTCTACAAAGTGATCTCTCAATTTTTGGATCTAACAGCCAAAGTTTGAAGCTCCGTACTCTTTGCATCAACTACAAAAATCAACCCAAAAGAATGCTTAAAGTAAAGAAATGCAAAATGAAAGTCTAGATTAAAATTGAAGTATTTAAGGTATAATAGTAATAAAAACTAAGTAAATTCAATCCCTAGTAATGGGGCGAAAATCTTGGTCACGTGCAAGTGTATACTATTGTAAGTAATAAAGTAGGAGTAAAGTGTTCATTTCCTCAAGGATTTGGATTATTACATTTTTCTACATATAGGGGTTTACGCACTTCGATTCTAATTTATCTACATGATCACAATTTAATGGCAATTTTAATAAAAAGCATGAAATTAAAATTAACTAAAACAAAATTAATACAATTAAAATTAATAGAGTGATTAAAATTAGGTAAATCCAATATCAAAGTGTCTAGATGAACTATTTCGCCAAGTTTTCATTAGTTTGGTAATTACCTAGAGTCTTGTCAAATTGATTTCCACATTTTATTGGCCCAGAGCACTCATGCATTTTTAATTTTCCTCTCCCAAGTACTCAATTAAAAAATACCCAAATTAATAAATTCTAATATTCCTATTTAGAATCAATTATTAAAGACTTATTATGTACAAGTTCTTTTAATTAGCCATAAAGAGAATCATAAGTCTCCCAACTCTATAACTCTCTAGGTTGTATCTCCTAAACTCATATTTAGAATCCTCCTTTCCTAAGTACTAATCCTAAATGTAAAATCAATTAGGTAGTGATCAATCAATTCGAGGCATTAAAACCAAGGAAATACAAATAAATAGAAAACAAAAGTTAAATTGTAATGATCTATGGCAATGATCCAAACACTATTTCAACTTGGATCTATAGCCCTCTAGAATAAAGGACTTAGTTACTCAAAATCATATACAAATCCAAAATCACAAACCAAAATATAAAACCAAAATCTATAACAATTTACAAGAAATCCAAAAGAAAGAAGAGAAAAAAAAAGGAGGTAATCTAATGATAGAGCTTCAATAATCTTCAAGCACCTCTTCTCCTGTTTTTTGAATCTCCAATGGTTGCTAGGTCTCCTAAAAATCAACACTCTAAAAGTCTATTATGAAACTCTAAAAACGGGTATCTATAGTGGCAAAAACTTTAGGAATATTCCCCCAAATCTTCCTCAAAATTAGCACAACTTCTTAGATCAAATAACGAATGAGCGAGGGTGGGGAGAGAGGGGTGCAACCATGTGTGTTTGAAAGCAATAGGTTTGGGCAAGGATAAAGGCACACAGCTATAAGGTTAACGTTAGTGCGGCCACGCGTGTTTGATTTTTACAAGCTTGATTCCCTAATCCATGCAACTGTGTGTTAGACATGTTTGCCCGAAGGAGAAAAAATGTAATAAGTTTTTGGAGATATTTTTATCAATAAAGAATTTATTCATTATTAATATACCAAATCTTGTCCTCTTTACATTCATATTTGTTGAATGTATGTTAAGCAAACAAAAGTCTGAGACTGTCGGTCTAAACCTTAAGAATTGGGCATATGATGGACGGATTTTGCAGAAGACACAATTCATAAGGTGATGGTCTAAATCATACGATCCGCAATCGAGGAAATAAAGTTGGGCGCTTTATTCATACAAAGATTGTTATGTTGTCTATATACCTTTCGGGAGATGGTTTGTCTTGACCATCGGAGGTGGACTCTATGAATAGAAACATTGGCATGTTGTCATAGGTGACGATATGTTGGATCGGGGCATAAAATGAATTGATTTGGATTAATAATTCTATCTTGGCAAATCGATTCACTTTAGACAATCATTTTTATTGCATCATAATCCTAAGATGTATAGTGGGCCCGTTGTCTTGGCTTTTGTCTTTTGATGTACCAAAGGGTGACACCCATATCTTAATAGTGGTATGCATGTCGGTACATTGGAGGCATGAATCTTGATAGCATAGACCTGTTATTCATAGATATGGAATCCATAGCTCCTCTTTAGGAGTAATGATATCCTCTTATATGCGTTATCCTGTAATTGAAAAACTGGAGCGCTCAACCATTTGGATACATAGGTGTAACCGAATGGTATACTGTCATTGGATAGTAAGTTTTCTGATGATGAGATAATGGAACGTAAGATAAAAATAATCGAGAAAGTAAGACAGAACTTGTCCTTAAGCCGATTGTGGATTATCATATAGGGATACGATACATTATGATATGTCATGGAGACTTAGCTATATGAGCTTCATAATTCTATGTAGTTCGAGAGTGCAGCTCCAAGCTTTTAGTAGAGTAGCGTTGGAGTTGATAATTATGAAATGTATATCTAGAATATTGGGTTTCATAATTATCGGGAGCTTGAACTATATAGGTCCATTTGGTCCCCTTTGTTAGCTCACAACATCTTGTAATGACACGGCATACTTTTCCAATAATTGGTAACTTATGTCGGATTTATTAGATTGGTTGAAATTTTGAAGAATTAAATAATTCATGTCTGTTTATCGATTGAATTAATTTTGTGATAAAAATTAATTCAAGATAAACTTGTTGAATTATAAGGATCGGATAATTCTTATCTATTTATCGGTTGATTTAATTTTTGGATAAATTAGATCAAGATAAACTTGTAGAATTATTGAGAATTCATTTATTTTCTTAGAGATTATCTAGATAAAGTTGTTTTGATCAGATAACTTATCTATTGGGTTATTTGAATTAAAACTGAGACTTTATCCTATAGAATCTCGGGTGAAAAATAAAAGATTCGTAAGATTTTTTTTCGGTAGTTCGGCCTGCCGATGAATGTGTTCGGCCTATCGATGGGGCCTGTTCGGCCTGTCGATCAGCGAAGGATAAGATCACGCGTTTCCACGTAGATCTTATCAGATATTGATCCGAACTTGATTTTGTTTTGAGTTTTTGATACCTAATTTGATAAGGACTGACCCCAGGACCAATCTCTATATAAAGGGAGTAAGTCTTAAGAGTTACTTAGATCAATTGAGAGATTAAGAGTGATACTCTACTAGTGAGAATCTGAAAACTCCTTGAGAGCTTTTGTTCATAAATCACGAACACTTGCTTTGGGTTCTCTCGATTGGTTGGAAGGAGAGTCACCTAGCGGAAGAGCTGTATGTGTGAGCCCATACTCACTCTGGTCGTGGATAGAGAATAGCAAAGAAGACCAGTTGGTTGAGGCTCTTCTGAAACATTACTTCTCTTCACGTTTTGCGAGAGTTCTTCGGCATATAAAGGTTAGTAAGATCTGGTTAATTTATACATATAGTAAGTCAAACTTGTGTTTTGGAAATCACTCTGATGAAAAATTTTAAAATTCTGCTGCATACTATTTTTCCAACAATTGGCATCAGAGCCAAGTTTTTTACATAAATTTACGAGTTTGTGATCGTATTATATGTATAAATTTTGTGATCTTAATCTCTCCTATGCTTGAATTTAATTTTATAGAAAGTTGGCACTCTAGGTTTCTATATATTTTATATGTTGTCTTGGATTATATGGTGAATGTTCATTAATTAATTATGGTTGATTAAATTGTTATTTAATTATTTATTAATTAATTAATGCCAGTTATGGTTCCTCAGAGATTAGAATATGTATCTAGGTTTTTCATGTAATTAGATGGTGGACTAACATCTCTGCCTAGGAATTGTTATTTATTTTTAAATTTGTAAAAATTTTGTAATTAAATAATTATTCGGAGAAGACGGATCGAGAAGACGGATTTAGAAGTCGGATCTAAAAGAATGATGATAGGTGCTCCAAGGTATTTCCTGAGTCTCTGATGTTATGTTTTTGAATTGTTAAAAATAAAATTGATGAATTGCATTAAAAATTGTATTTTCTGGAATAGGAGATTTCTGCTCAGTCGGCATGCCGAACTCACCAGTTCGGCAGGCCAATGGTCACAGATCAGCAGTCCAAACTTAAGGTTCGGTAGGCCATCAGTGGGGCAGAAATCAAGTGGCTCTGGCGGCAGGCCGAACTGAAGCCAAACTTTCATGGATTGGTAAGCCGATCACCCGATCGGCTTGCCGACCGAGAGCTAAAAAATTTCTAAAAATGGTGCAGTTTTTTTGATGTAGTTTTAATTTTATTTTTGGGACAATTCTGAGAAACATTAAATTTGGATATGACCAGAAATATGAAGTATTTAATTCATACAGGATTGAAGACTTGAAGATGGGAATTACATGAAGAAGGATATAGTTTAAGGATTCAAGGATGAAGAATCAATAATATGTCTTGATTATTCTCTTGTAATCTTAGTTTTCTATTCTCTAGGGTGGAGCCATAATATTACGGTTATTTATTATTTTGCTTGTAGCTTTGCTTGATTGCTTTGCTTGCCTGCATTATAATATGATTTGCCATGTATATTGATAACATGTCATATAGAATAGGGAGTGCCGCTCATATTAAAATTGTTCATGCATATTCTTAAAATAAAACCTTGATTTCAAAAGATTGAGTGGGAAAAGGTTTTCGAAGAGAGAACCTAAGGCCTCCATCGTTGGTCCATAGGCAGAACATGGTAGTCCTGACTCTAGGAAGGGATTTCTATCATGTACCAGATTAGATCTCTGAGAAGACAAGGTATTTTAGCATGATTTATGGTTGCACACCCGTAGGTGGTGATTATAAATCATGGATAAAATATTGAAACGATGGTTATACACTCACGTTAATTTTATTATTAACGTCCCCTAGGAGCTCTGTTAATAAAATTAATGGCCAAAGAAACAATTATTAATATATGTTGGATCATACGGGTCCTGGATGGCATATATTAATTAGGAGGGGAATCAGTGTTTCTAATTGAATTCGGCATGACTCCCCTAGGAGCTTGTCGAATTCTAAGTTGGGAATTATCGTTGTAAGGTTGTGATATTTTTAAGGTTTTGACACATAAACACATTTGTATTTTTTACATGATTATGTTATCTTACTAAATAATTATTATATGTTTGTTTATGTTTGGTATATGATTCTTTATTATAGATTAAAAATGTCTAAAAATACTTTATCATTGATACTTGACAAAAGTCAATTACCCAGTGAGAACTATAATGATTGGAAATGAAACCTGGATATCGTCCTGTCCTTTGAGAAACTAAAATATGTACTGACAACCCCTTGTCCTCCCGAGCCTACAGGAGACTCAACTAATGAGCAATTCCAAGCGTATGATCGATGGAAAGTTGCTAATGATTAGGCCTGCTGCTATGTTATGGCTAGCATGAATAACATGCTGCAGGCTCAACATCAGGATTATGGACTGCAAAGCAGATCTTGAATAATCGTGACGATATGGTTGGAGGCCAAGCCATAAAAAGTGACAAGGGGCGCTTCAAAAACTTCTAAACTGTAGACAGAGGCCAGGGACATCTGTAAAGGAGCATTTGATGTTAGTCATGGGTTACCTCGCTGCGGCTTAAACCAATAGAGCCAACATTGATGCTGAAACTCAGATGACTATGGTCTTTGAGACGCTGTCTAAGGAATTTATTCCATTTAGAGCTACATTTAATTTAAGCAATAGACGGGATATGACCCTGACAGAACTGATGAAACAGTTACAGGAGCTCGAACTGCTGATCAAGGAGTCTCTTGCGGGTGGAGAGGCCAACATGGTAGTTGCTTCTGGTTCCAATCCTAACTCTGGGAATGGAAAGAAGCAACGGGCTAAGAACGGGAAGTCTTCTATTCCTGCTAGCACCAAGAGCAAGAAGAAGAAGAAAAAGAACCCAAAGAAGCTTAAGTGCTTCTTCTGTGGAAAGGTCGAGCATATCAAGAAGCATTGCAAGGACTTCCTTTCTAAAGGAGGTAGCTGTGATCTTTTGTATTTAGAAACTTGTTTGGTTGAGGAATCAAGTGACATTTGGGTCATAGATTCCAGTGTAACTAATCATGTTTGTGTTTCTCTGCGGGGGTTCAAAGAAACGAGAAGTCTACCGCATGAGGACTTCACGATTTGGATGGGCGATGGATCCTTGGTCTCAGCGAAAGCAGTGGGAGACGTCCATCTTTATTTTGATAATTATAGGAATTTATTTTTGCAAGATTGTTTTTATGTTCCTAAATTTAAAAAGAATTTAATTTTTGTACCGTGTTTATTTAAAGACTCCTACTTGGTTTCTTTTAATGATAAAGTGGTGATTCGTAAAAATAAATTTTTTATCTGTTCTGAATGGATGCAAAATAATCTATATTTAACCTAAGATGGACTTATTGCTTAATGCTAAGATAAATGATAATAACTCTAAAAGACTTAAAACTTCTAACTCAATAAGACTTATCTTTGGCATTTGCGCCTTGGTTATATTAACCTGAATAGGATTCAAAGGTTGGTAAGGGATGGACCTTTAAGTCACTTAAAGGTGGAATTAATACCTCAATGTGAATCTTGTTTGGAGGGTAAAATGACCAAAAGACCATTCAGGTCTAAGGGCAATAGGGCCGAAGGGGTTCTAGAACTTGTGCATAGTGATGTTTGCAGACCGATGAACATCCAGGCACGAGGAGGGTATGAGTACTTTGTCACTTTTATTGTCGATTACTCAAGATATAGGTATGTGTACCTAATGCACAACAAAAGTGAAACTTTTGACAAGTTCAGGGAGTTTCAGGCTGAAGTGGAAAAGCAATTAGGTAGACCCATAAAGGCACTATGATCCGATCGAGGTGGAGAATACCTTTCTGATGAGTTCTTAGGACACTTATTAGAGAATGGGATTTTATCCCATTTGACTGCGCTGGGCACTTCGCAGCAGAATGGCGTAGCGGAGAGAAGAAATAGGACTTTGTTGGACATGGTCAGGTCTATGATGAGTTATTCATCATTGCCTTCATCCTTTTGGGGATATACACTACAACCCGCATGTTATCTTTTGAACAATGTGCCTTCAAAATCGGTCCCTAAAACTCCTCACGAGTTGTGGACGGGTAGGAAGACATCCTTAAACCATATTCGCATATGGGGATGTCCGACTCATGTCCTGTTTAAGGATCCGAATAATTTGGAAGCACGTTCAAAAGTTTGCATGTTTGTAGGATATCCAAAAGGGACTAAAGGGAGTTATTTCTATAACCCAAAGGAAAATAAAGTCGTGGTTTCAACTAATACAACTTTCCTTGAGGAGAGTTACATGGATGACTTTAAACCTCGAAGCAAAGTGGTGCTTGAGGAGTTAAGGAGTGATCCGATCACTCCAGAGGTTTCGAATGAAACCATTCCGATCAGTGTAGAAAGCCAAACAAACCTGAACAACAACCTCAGGGGCTTCAACGTAGTGGGAGGATCGGGCATGAACCTAAGAGGTATATGTTCAATGGGGAAGTCTTTTTGGCTGAACTGGATGAACATGACAAGGATGTTATACTTACGCAGAAGCTATGGAGGATGTTGATTCAAAACTCTAGACAGACGCCATGAACATTGAGATGAAGTCTATGGAGACTAATCCGGTCTGGGAGCTTGTGGATCTTCCCGAAGGGGTAAAACCCATAGGGTGTAAGTGGATCTACAAGAGGAAAAGAGGAGTGGATGGAAAGGTCAAAGCCTTTTTGCCTGTAGCCATGCTTAAGTCCATCCAGATTCTCTTGTCCATAGCTGCCACTCTCGACTACGAGATTTGGTAGATGGATGTCAAGACGGCTTTTTTGAATGGCTATCTTGATGAGTCCATTTATATGGAACAACCAAACGGGTTCAAGGTCACGGGTCAAGAGGGTTAGGTTTGTAAGCTGCTGAAGTCAATTTATGGACTTAAGCAGGCTTCTCGTTCTTGGAACATAAGATTTGATCAAGTGATCAAAACTTATGGGTTCTCACAAAATATGGATAAACCGTGTGTTTACAAACACATTAAAGATAAGAAGGTGGTTTTTCTACTGCTCTATGTAGATGACATACTGCTAATTGACAATGATGTTGGGGCATTGTCATTGGTCAAATTATAGTTGACCAAGTAGTTTGACATGAAGGACTTGGGTGAGGCTAATTTTGTTTTCAGTATCTAGATCTTTTAGGATTTGAAGAACAAAATAATAGCTTTGTCCTAGGCTGGCTACATGATAAAATTCTCAGGAGGCTTGCAATACAGGATTCCAAGAAAGGTGGGCAACCTTCTAGGTCTGGAATTACTCTTTCTAAGAAAGACTCTCTAAAGTTTTATGAAGAAAGAGAATACATGAAGAAGGTGCCTTATGCTTCGGCAGTGGGTAGTCTCATGTATGCCATGCTTTGCACACGACCGAATATTAGTTATGCGGTCGGGATTGTAAGTCGATTTCAGGCAGATCCAGGACCGAACCATTGGATTGCGATAAAACATATTTTCAAGTACCTGAGAAGGACTCAAGGGTATATACTTGTATATTCATGTAAGGACTTGACTCCTCTAGGATATACTAACTCAGATTTTCAATCCTGTCTGGATTCTAGGAAATCGACTTCGGGTTTTGTGTTTACTTTGAGCAGCCATGCCATCAGTTGAAGAAGTGCTAAGTAAGATTGCACTTTAGATTCAACGATGGAGGCCGAGTATGTGGCAGCTAGTGATGCTTCGAAAGAAGCAGTGTGGCTCTGCAAGTTCGTTGGAGATCTTGAGGTAGTTCCTGGTATGGATAAAATGGTATCACTGTACTGTGATAACAGTACGGCGGTAGTTAATGCTAAGGAACCAAGATTTCATAAGAAGAGTAAACATATTGATCGAAAGTATCATGTGATAAAGGATTTCGTTGAGGGCGGACATGTCACGGTGTGCAAGAACATGTCAGAGGACAATTTAGCTAATCCATTTATGAAGACACTTACTGGGAGAGTCTTCGAGAGGCATGTGGAAGCTATCAGGATGCGAGATTTGTTATATTTACTCACTTAGTGCAAGTGGGAGATTGTTAGACATGTATGCCTTAAAGAGTAAAAATGTAATAAGTTTTGGAGACATTTTTATCAATAAAGAATTTATTCATTATTAATAGACCAAATCTTGTCCTCTTTACATTCATATTTGTTGAATGTATGTTAAGCAAACAAAAGTCTGAGACTGTCGGTCTAAACCTTAAGAATTAGGCATACGATGGACAGATTATGCGAAAGACACGATTCATAAGGTGATGGTCTAAATCATATGATCCACAATCGAGAGAATAAAGTTGGGTGCTTTATTCATGCAAAGATTGTTATATTGTCTATATACCTTTCGGGAGATGGTTTGTCTTGACCATCAGAGGTGGACTCCGTGAATAGAAACATTGGCATGTTGTCATAGGTAACGATGTGTTGGATCGGGACATAAAGTGAATTGAATTTGGATTAATAATTCTGTCTTGGCAAATCGATTCACTTTAGACAATCATTTGTATTGTATCTTAATCCTGAAATGCATAGTGGGCCCGTTGTCTTAGCTTGTGTCTTTTGATGTACCAAAGGGTGACACCCACATCATCATAGTGGTATGCATGTCGGTATGTTGGAGGCATGAATCTTGATAGCGTAGACCTGTTATTCATAGATAAGGAATCCATAGCTCCTCTTTAGGAGTAATGATATCCTCTTATATGCGTTATCCTATAATTGAAAAACTGGAGCGCTTAACCATTTGGATACATAGGTGTAATCGAATGGTATACTGTCATTGGATAGTAAGTTTTCTGATGGTGAGATAATGAAACGTAAGATAAAAATAATCGAGAAGGTAAGACAAAACTTGTCCTTAAGCCGATTGTGGATTATCATATAGGGATACGATACATTATGATATGTCATGGAGACTTAGCTGTACGAGCTTCGTAATTCTATGTAGTTCGAGAGTGCAGCTCCAAGCTTTTAGTGGAGTAGCGTTGAAGTTGATAATTATGAAATGTATATCTGGGATATTGGGTTTCATAATTATCAGGAGCTTGAACTATATAGGTCCATTTGGTCCCCTTTGCTAGCTCACAACATCCTGTAACGACACGGTATGCTTTTCTAATAATTGGTAACTTATGTCGGATTTTTTAGATTGGTTGAAATTTGGAAGAATCAAATAACTCATGTTTGTTTATCGGTTGAATTAATTTTATGATAAAAATTAATTCAAGATAAACTTGTTGAATTGTAAGGATCAGATAATTCTTAGTCTGTTTATCTGTTGATTTAATTTTTGGATAAATTAGATCAAGGTAAACTTGTAGAATTATTGGGAATTCATTTATTTTCTTAGAGATTATCTAGATAAAGTTGTTTTGATCAGATAACTTATCTATTGGGTTATTTGAATTAAAACTGAGCCTTTATCCTATAGAATCTCGAGTGGAAAAGAAAAGATTCGCGAGATTTTTTTTCTGCAGTTCAGCCTGTCGATGGACGTGTTCGGCCTACCGATGGGGCCTGTTCGTCCTACCAATCAGCGAAGGATAAGATCACGTGTTTCCACACGGATCTTATCAGATATTGATCCAAACTTGATTCTGTTTTGAGTTTTTGATACCTAATCTGATAAGGACTGACCCCAGACCAATCTCTATATAAAGGGATTAAGTTTTAAAAGTTACTTAGCTTAATTGAGAGATTAAGAGTGATACTCTGCTACTGAGAATTTGAAAACTCATTGAGAGCTTTTGTTCACAAATCACGAACACTTGCTTTGGGTTCTCTCGATTGGTTGGAAGGAGAGTCACCTAGCGGAAGAGCTATACGTGTGAGCCCACACTCACTCCGGCCGTGGATAGAGAATAGCAGAGAAGACCAGTTGGTTGAGGCTCTTTTGGAAGGTTACTTCTCTTCACGTTTTACGAGAGTTCTTCGGCATATAAAGGTTAGTAAGATCTGGTTAATTTATACATATAGCATGTCAAACTTGTGTTTTAAAAATTACTCTGATGAAAAATTTTAAAATTCTACTGCATACTATTTTTCCAACACTGTGAGCCTTAGCTAGTGATATGGTGTTAGGGCCCCGCTTTTATGCACTGGGGTGTGTGCATACCCGCCCAAAATTCTTCAAAAATGCCTTCTTTTCTTGATAAAACATAAAAATAACATATAAATATATAAATGTGAAATAAAAATAAAAATAACTTAAAGACATATTTAAAAACATATGTGACTAAATTTTATTCAAATTTAAATAAAAATAAATACATAACATACAAAATACTAAATTACTTAAGAATTAACAAAATATTTATGTTAGGGTAACTAATAAAATCATTTTATCAATCTCCTATTTGTAAGCATCTGTAATCAACATGTCATCAACATGTAGTAATAGAATAATGTAGGATTTGTCAAATTTCCTTACATAGCAACAATGATTTGTCTAACACCTCAAGAAATCATTATTTGTCATGAAACTATTAAGATTTTTACATCGATGTCTTGCAGCCTATTTAAGACCATGCAAGCTTTGCTAAAGTTTGCATACCATTCTCTTCTTTCCTATACTTTAAAATCCTGTAGTTGCATCATGTAAATCTCTTCCTCCAAATAACTATGAAAAAAGTGGTTTTTACATCCAACTGCTCTACATGCAAGCCTTATTGTGCCATTAATCCAAGTACTATTATATTTGTTGTCTATTTTATCACTGGAGATAAAATCTCTACATAGTTAATGCTTTCTTATTCTTAAATTCTTTTACAACAAGTCTTACTTTATACCACTTGCTTCCAACTCTTCTTTTATGTAGTATACTCATTTATTTTTTAAGGCCTTCTTCTTTTTGTGTAACTCTGCGAATATCATGTCTAATTGGATATAGTGAATCCATCTAAATGTTACTAACTCCTATTTGATTGATCCATTAACTAGCATAGCTTCCTCATAACTTCATAGTTCACATCTATCCATCAATAAATATAGTGCAATGATGAGGAATACCTCTATGGTTGTTTGATAATCTTGGAAGATCTTCTAGGTTTGATAACAAGGGTGTTCTGATATACCTCTAGAGCTATATTGTTTTCTTGATCTTCATATTCTAGATTCTACACCTTGATTAATGGAATATCTCTTAATAGAATTACCTCAAACTTCTTGAATTTTAGTAGTTATGCTTTAAGATTTTGTTGTCAATTTATCCTTATATAGGACTCCTTTGTTAAAGATCACATCTTTATTTGTAATAACCTTTCAATTATACTCATCCTAAAAAGGATAATGAAACTCAAATATCACTATAGCTAATAAAGAAACACTTATTAAATTTAGCATAAAGTTTGCTTCTAGCAGCAATATCAATATGAATATAAAAAAAAAAAAAACCACATACCTTTAAGAAAGAAACGTTTACTTCTTTGCCGCTTCAATTCCCCTTTAGAATTCTACAATCTAATGGTGTTGAAGGACCCCTATTGATCAAATAGGCTACAATGCTAACCCCTTCAGCCTAAAACATTGGTAGCCCTGCATGCAATATCATGCTCCCAGTGCACTTGGTTAATGTAATGTTCATCTTTTTAGCTACACTATTTTGCTAAGGCTTTCTATGAATAGTCTTCTTCATCTTGATGCCATTATCGACTTAGTTCTTTGTGAAGTCCTTATCAAGTAATTCTCCTTAGTTATTTGACTGCAAGCACTTCACCTGTAAATTTGTTTCATTCTCAACCATCGCTCTTTATCTCTTGAAAGCATCAAAGACATTAGATTTATTCTTCAAGAAATAAGCCAAACCTTTTTTTCTTTGAGTCATCAATAAAAGTCACATAGTAATTAGAGCCTTTAAGAGAAGTAACAATTGAAGGTCCCTACATGTCAATATAAAGCAATTCCAATTTTGCTGCTATTAACTTCTTTCCAACTTTAGGGAAACTGAATCTTTTGCGTCCTTCACACAAACTATGTTCAACAAAATTGAACCCACCCTAGTAGCTTCATTTTGGACTGAAATACTTTTATACCCTTTTCACTTATGTGCTTAAGTCTACAACGCTATAAATTAGAATCAGCAACAACATTAACAATCATATCTCTGCTACTAGAAGTGATGTAAAAATTCCTTGTTTTATTTCCTCAAGTAATAACCATAGCCTCCTTTGTAAACTTTTTAGAAACTACCATTAAAAGACAAATTATATCCTTCATCATCAAGCTAGCAGGCTAAGATCGAATTATATGTTAGTTTTGTTACATGTTCCACCTTGTGAATTTTCCAAACAAGCTCGTTTGGCATCCTCAAACTGACTTCAACAGTACCCACAATATCTATAGCTTCTCCATCAGCAAGATAAACATTTTTATAATTCCTAACTATATATAATTTTCCATTATTTCATAGTGTATAATGGTGTGAAAAAATGCTTCAAGGGACCCAAAAATCAATAAGACTATCAATAGACAAAAGTAGAGTATCTTGTACCTTTTCGGTCTTTGTATTGCATTGTTGTTTCCTTTATCTTCATTCTTCTTTGGTGCTCCATAGTTCTTTTTCAGATGGATAGTCCTACCAAAATTCCAGCATTGCATATTCTTCCTGGATCTGGACTTGCTTCTGCTATTCCTTAACTTCCTTCTACTATTCCTGTTGGGATTCTTTACAAAGGTTCTACCCCCATTATCGACATTTAGGGTAGAATTCAATGTTGATGTAGATGTCTCTCCTAAATCTTTCCTACAAACCACATTCATAAGAATTGAATGTCTAATGTCATAAAACTTCAACTTCTCCTTGCTTATAAAGTTCCTAACAGCAACGCTTATAGGCTTCCAACTATTTAGTAGAGATGCCAAAAGAATAAGGGCATAGACCTTATCATAAAAATCAATTTCAATAATAGATAATTAGTTAACAATCATGTTAAACTCATTATATGTGCTATCACTGGTGTAGTTTATGTCCTCTTCAAATTAAACAGTTTCTTTATGAGATGTACCTTATTGTTTGCAGATGGCTTCTCGTACATATTAGACAATGCCTTTATCATCCCTACAATGGATGTCTACTTTGTCATAGTATGAAGCACATTCTTCGATAGTGTGGTTGAATCACTCCCATAACCTATTTGTCAAGGAGAACCAATCCTCATCTTTCATTCCTTCTAATTTCTTTTCCAAAGGGGCAAGTGCAACTTTTTCCTATATAGATAATCTTCAATCTGCATCTTTCAGAATACAAAATCTGTATCGTCGAATTTGTTTATTCCAAGTGCAGTTCCTTCATTGCCAGCCATTGCACTCTCTCATGTCCAATGCTCTGATACTAGTCGTTACAAATTAGAAGCCTTAATTTTATCAAGAGCAAAAAACATAAGAAGAAAATAAGCGAAAAAGACACACATACACACTTAAAAAAAATTTATTCTAATTCACCCTCAACGTGAGAGTTATGTCTATTTTTAGCCAATGCAGAAAATTCACTCATGATAAAGAAGAAGTTACAAGAGAAACTATACACCATTCAACTATTTGTGTTTTCTATAACCTCTCTAATAATACATTATTCGGCACCCCCTTCCCCTTTATATATAGAAATACTAGGGCAACCGTTACAAGTGCAAAATCCTAAAACTATCCTTAATGAAATTATCATCAATCCCTGTAATTCTTTATGTAGGGCAATTGTTCATTAGAATGTTAAATTAGACCTCATAACTTGACAAAGGTTGTGTCTAGTGTATAGGATTCATGTATAGAAGCTCCCATATTCAATTTTACTCTAAGTATTTTAGAAATTGTGGGATTGTGATTGAGACAAAATCTCCCGTAACGAGGGTATTGCCAAGTCCATTAGTCACATCATTCCATGTTTATTCATGAAACAAATTGTTTGTTTTCATGAGGATTTGGGGTTGCTATATAGGTAGCCTTGGACGGTGAGGTTTGCTCATATAGAGAAAAGCCCTTAGGTCCGTAGGAGTTGCTTGCTATGAACTTATGTGACTAGGCGACGCTCCAAAATCAGTTTGGTATAATATGATTTGGGGTTGCTCATACCCCATGAACTCAAAATTTAATTTCTCCGATACGAAACAAGTTTTGTTTCATGAGGATTTAAGGTTTACATAGTGAGTAGTTCTTAATTTGTTGGGGCTACTCCTTGAAACCAATTCTCCGAAATAATAATAAATGGATTAACTAAGGATATCTATGATGTCAAGACTAGATCGGTCTTATATTATCCTTCAATTTGAATTAACAAAAGCAATGTCTTCTTCTATAATATGGATTCAAACATTCATGATTTGGATGTAAAAGCGTCTAATTGCTTATCCCTCAAAATATTAATAAAATATCTCTACAAGGATTTATAAAAGATGTTCTAGTAGAAATATTCTTGTTATTCATTTGACTAATCCCCTCCTCCCCCACCAAAAAAAAAAAAAAAAGAAAAGATTTTACTATGCTTTACACCCAGGAAGAAACAAGCTACGTCTAAGTTAAACTTGAACATAGGTCTTATTATCTTAGATATGATCCCTTTTTTTTTATACCCTCTTGTCCCTACCGTTTGGCAACTTGGGGACGTAAAAAAGAAAAGAAGGCAGGAGGTCTCTCTCGCTTTCGGCAAAGCAAGTCCCCAGTGGAAGGGCTGTATCATGGGCTATTAGCTCAAGAGTAGAGCACGTTCTTAATAATTACATCTATGCATAATACAATTAAAATAGATACAAATTTTCGGTTGCTACTTAGTATTAACATTAAGTCTGAAAAAGTGTTTAAAAAATAGCAAATTTAGATAGCTTTCTGAAGTAAGGAACGATGGAACATATGTTTAAAATATTTCATATCGAGAGGAGTCTATGAAGCACTGTCTTATTGAAAGGTTCTGCATTTTCTCAAAACATTTCTTTAGGCAGACCTTGTTTTCCTTCTTTGTGGAGATGGTTACTATTTTTCAATCATGAAGTATAAATTGAACCCATGTTTGAATCGAAGTTAATACAAGTTCTTCTCTTTTGAATTAGCCCGATTCATATCTGAAAGAAGGTGAAGATAATTTCTTTCAAAATCGATTATTTATCCGGTGAAAAATGCTCTAAAAATGTTCGCCATCGTGTAATTGGCTTACTCCAACCTTCAACTTGAAAAAGTTGAGGCATAATCAAGTTAAATTAATTCTTTTGAATCTTTGCAATAGTATGACTTGTAATGCTTTCATATTACTAATGAACTCACTATCATACTTTGGTTAAGGAAGTAAGGAAACAAATGAACCCAAGGAGATAAAACAAACTTATAGAGGAAAAAGAAATAAAAATATCTCATGTAATCATGATCACAAGGCTGACCCGGACCTTTTGTCAGAAACATTTAGAAATGGGTCTACTATGTATAGTTAACGAAAAGGACCTAACGTAACGTGTAACGATTGGGAATGATGGCGTGAAGCCGCTTTCTTGTTCTCACTACATACTACCCTACGCATCAGCAAACTTATAACTGACTTATGAGAGACGTGAGAAGCCATATCTGTGAATGGCATTAAGTGCGTGTGTGTATGTAGGCTCCACACCCTCAACTTGTCTTGTCTAGGTTTTTTGCTTTTCTCATCCATAATAATTAATCGCCCACATTGTATGGGTTATACTTCGATATAATACATGAAAATGTTTAGTAAGACATCCTAGAAGTTGCTGTTTTTTTACTTTTTGAGTCTAAAACTTGTTTTTAAAAACATTTAAATAATTTGATAGAAGCATTTTGATTCTCTAAAAGTGCTTTGAATTAAAGTCACAAAATATATTTTCTCAAAAAAAAAAAAAATCAAAGATAGACTTTAAAACATACAATAAAGTTTTAATAAGGCATTGAAAAGTTCATTTTTTTTTAATCAGATCAGCAATAAAATGAAATAAAGAACCATTAAAGAGCTAGGAATTGGACAAATCCAAAGATATAGAAATGGGTGTCACTTATACGACTAGACAATACAAACGTATCTTTAACCCAACAATGGAGAGGCCTCCTTCAATAAGTGGCATAATAACATGATTTGGCCACATAGAAAAGACTCAAGATAAGCCACATCCTAATCCCAAAATGTACCCAAGTCACACAACGCAAGCAAAGAGCAATGGGGAGACCACCCTCTAGCTGAGACAAAACATCGGTAGATGGGGAAACCATTACCATTATTATAGAACTAAACTAAACAAAAAAACATAAAAACCATAAACTTTATAAAGATCCAAAAAGATCAACCCAACGAAATCAAGCTCCTCAATGACAGAATTATGTGAAGCATGGTAGAAGCGATTGTGGAAAAAAGCTCCCAAAATGGCAATGAAAGCGATGAAAATACAGTGGCACATGGATCTCATGCACCTTCGTCAGTAGGCAGAGATTACCACATGCTCTGGTCTACCTCCTTCGCCTTCCTTCCATGACCTACTTCCTGGAGTTCCAACAAAATCTTGCATCGAACACGTCCTAGATCTACGATAGAAGAATGAAGACTTCTTCCCCTTGAATGGCTCCATCCTGGTGACTACTCATACTTCTGTTGACACGAACTTGGCATCAATGACCTTTGTGATTCCCAAAGAACTTTGGAGGCTGGCAGCCTAACCAAACACCAGACCACCGACTCCAAAATGCACCCTCTTTTTGTTTTTGTAGAGCCTTTCTCTCTAATTTTCTCTTTTAAAGAAGAGATTTTTTTTATTACTTATTAAAATTTTTTTAAAACCATTAAGCCCTTTTACCAAATGCTTAATAAAACACTACAACTTTTATTTCACTTTTTCTATTGACTAAAAGAACAAAACAAAAGCTTTGCCAAATAGGTCTGAAATTAGTAGAATAAACTTTCATAAAATTATCTTTTTCCTAAAAAACAGAACAAAACACTTGTTTTGTTTTTTCTTTTGTTTTTTCCCCTTTATGCCTTATTGTATTTGTTATATAATTTAACACCATCAATTAGTGTCCCCTAACTCATATTTTGTGGAAGGATAAAAAGCCTGACCTCGTGCCAATTTCGTATTGACAATTGTTGAGAATTAAATGCTTCTCATTCTATCATGACTGTTTTTAAAAACTGTTTAGGCGCCAATTGGGTTCAGTTGGCGCCATTCTATCATGACTATTTTTTAAAAACTGCCGCATAATATTATCATTATGCTACAGTTTTTTTAAAACCGTGGTAAAAAAAATGGTTGCCTTGAATCTCACACTGTTTCCGTCAAAAACTGTCTTGTAAGGGTATGTTTTCATGATGGTTTTTAATAAAAACCGTTGTAGAAAATTGGTCATGGGCAAAAAAAAAAACCCTAATTTTTTTTTTTTTCGCAGGATAGCTAGTCCTGTATGTTATCTATTACTACAAGGCCCTGATTGCAAACTAAGATATGTATATTAAATACAAAGTCTTTACAAAATTATTTACATTGAACTATTTTACATAATCATTTATCTACTCTAGCTATATGTGAGATACTCACAAATTATACCCACTCAACTCTAACCTCATTTATATCTTTTTGTATATAAATTTTTTTTAATAGCCCTTGTATACTATAGTTAATTATGTCCTGCATGTAACGTAAAATAAAAAAACAACACTCTATGTTTCCTTCTTGTTTAGGACACTAACGGTGGGAACATAACATTCCATTCACCCGTATTGTTACATCGTTTTCCGCTTGAAGTTTTCAATCGTTAAACGCCCTAACAATGTGTCATGATTAAATTAATTAATAAACATAATTATGTAAAACTTAACATAGTTAATTTTATAAGAAAAATTGATACTTACAATCTTGTGTGTGATGCGAAATCATCACATGATTGGGGTCTGAGGGGATAAAACCAAAATATTTGGCCCTCATATGGTGAAATAAGTGCCAACATCTAATATTCTCTAACATTGTATGACACGAAGAATAATTTCCTTTTTGGTGCTTGAGCTAAAAGATTGAGCAGTGATGTAACACACTCTCTAACATCACTATATGGGTCTCTTACAACACTTGAGACAAGGGCTAGCAATATGAAGCCAAAATTGTGAGCCTTGCCTTGACGTTCACAATGTTCCGCCAAAAAACTACTATAAAGACAATGCACTTATTTGAATGTAGCTTACAACTCTACTTAGATATAAAAAGTAAGAATTAAGGATAGAGCTAGTTAGTTTGCCTCAACTTTATCGAAGGTGATAAAGTAGTAAATGTCTTTATTCTCCATATAAATAGGCATTTCATTGCCAGTGATTCTTCCCGGTATCAAGCACTAAACCACCAACCCATCTCGCATGAAAGCATGTGTGTAGAAAGCTAACTGCATAAATTCTAGAGGAACTAAAGAGAATTTAAATAAAGGCAAGGACTCATTTGCTACGGGTTGTTTCTCAATCGCTCAATGTTGTTCTACCTCAGGTTGTGATTCTCTTACTTTTCTAGCACATTTCTTTTTTTGGCGTTTCTTTCCTTCAACATCTTAAGGAACGTGGCTAGGCACTTGATTCATCTTTGTCCCTTGCAACGACTTCAATTAACCTTTTTGGTCATGTAACTAAGCTTCCACCCACATAGTTGTTGCTTCACTTGTCGAAAGAGGTAATTTAACCACTCTAACTCTAGGGGTAATGATGATAACACGCATGTTTTCTTCCATAGACTGTATTATTTGGAAGACTCTTTATCCATGCCTTTTCAAGCGCAACAAATGTACACTAACTATTAGTTTTCTCATCAACAAAGATTCTACATTATTGATGTTGTTTAGGCTCTTGATGATGAGGTGACAATGGTACTTTTGGAGCTTCTGCTTCATTGTCGGGAGGTTTGCAACTAGTCTTGAAGCTGTTGTGTTACGAAATAGTCTCTTCCATCAGTTTGACACCTCATTGGGAAAGAAAGTCAATCATAAGACCTCACAGTTTTGCAATTTCCTATTGCATTTTTTATATTTAGGAATCGAATTTTGAGGTTGGTCAAAGGTTAAAGTATTGAGATTGCTTGACATGCTTCGATTGACCGCAAACACATCCTAAATGTTCTGGTTTTCCTAGTGCCCTCGTCAGTATGCCATCATTACCAAAAGACTCGAAGGGCCCTTGATTTTGTTGCTTCGTGTACTCATGCTATAAAACAATAACAAACCAAGTTGTTCTTAATATGTTTCAAAAGATAAAATTATAAATTAAGAATTTGAGTTCAATAAATTTATGATCAAGTTCTCAATTTCTCTACAATTTGAATTTTTAAATTGTTCATTAGGACAATGATGCGATTTTACCCACAACTCCTCTTGTGATGGTAGCACACCCATTTTAGCTAACAGTATTTTGCTATGTTAATAACATATTAATGATAGAATAATTGATATATGTAATATGAGTAAGATAATAACGTATTAATAATTGCTCAAGTACTCGATATCCATCTTGCCCAACCATAAAACCGTATTCATTTTGTACTCTTATTTTTCTTGCATTTGCCGATAGAAGTTGGAATTCGGTGGAATGTCGATACTTAACAAATGCTTTCCAATCGTCATCGGTTATAGAGGGGTAAAAGTGTAATATTGTAGGAGGCACTTAACTGCATTGTCATCGTTATCTAGAACAGAAAGGTTGGGCTTTACAAAAGTGATGTAGAGGTCGATCTAAACCCCTTTGCTAATTCACCACAAATCTTCATAGCTTTTTTTCTATACAACTCCTTAACTATGAAATCTTCATAAGTCTCTCTCCAAATAACATCTTTTACTTTGTCCAAATCCTTAGTTCTCCAATGTTTAATCCATATTGGAACGTGCTCTCTACTAAAGACTTTAATATAACTACTTAATTCACTTCCAACTGTGCCTTCTGGTTGGCCTTTTGCATCAAATGTCATTTCTATTCTTAATCCTCTCTTCTTCATCTGATGACTCTCTTCATTAAAGTAGCTCTCCATTCAAGATCAACTTTGGGATCGAATTGGGTTTTTTTTAAAGTTTGCTAACTTGTTTTCCCTTACTACGTTGAGAGGAAGATGGCATGCACTCTTCATAATCTTCATTATAGTTCTCATTATTGCTCTCTTGTGACATTTATACCTAATCTAAACCAAAACCTCGTGGAAAGGCAAACACATAAATTGACATAAACCATTCAAAAAAATAATAGATTTAATTTGAAAACAAAAGGTAAACTATAATTACTAGTGATAGAGAATAAAACAAAGTATTAACTAATATAGTTAATTAATATAACAATTAATAGAATTAACAATAATAACGAAAATAAAACTAATTAACATAACATAACATAAACTATATCCAAAGAACACTAAAATAACAAAACTAATTGCTAGTGATGGTCACAGAGGCCTTTCATCATACATATAGTGGGCAACACAACAATACCAAGCCTACAAGTAAAACTAAGTTTATAATTAGCAATAAAATAACATTAAGTTTAAATATAAGAATAAAACTCTTGCAATACTAAAGCTAAACAATGCTAAGTTTAGAACTAATACTTACACTAAAGATCGTTAAGATTAAAACTAACAAACCTAAATAATTAAAAATAAATTAACTAAAAATTACAAAACTATATAACTAATAAATAGTGAATACAATTGCGAAACTCTATAATAAAATAAACAAAAAATACTTGTTCAAAACTATTACATACCAATGTGCTCTAGTGGTACTTGGTTAACGGTGGTGGGCTTCCTGAAGGGCTACCTCGACGGTAGCGGCGAGGGACATGGTGTGAGGAAAACCTCATAGATTCAAGGGATGAGGAGAGGTGAGAGAGAGAGAGAGAGATTAATGCGACGGCGCGGGTCGGGTCGTTGGCCTAGTTCCGCTTGCTCGTAGGTTTGGGTAGATGGCGGTGAAGGATGTGGCATGGGGTTGGGTCAATGGCGGCAGCAATGACAGTGTCATAGGGGCAGAATGTAAGAGAGGTAAGGCTTTAGAGTTTGAGAGTGAAACTTCAAATTAGAGCAGAACAAATTATAAGCCTTGGAATGGGCTTAAATTGGAGTGGGAGCTAAAACTATACCATTTTAGCCCCATTACATGATGGTTTTCAAGAGAAACCGTTGTGTACTGACAAGATACCATGACGGTTTTTCTTATAAATCATTGTGTAAAGCCATAATTCACTATGGGTTTTTTGTAAAAACAATCATGAAAAAATTGTCAAAACACCCCTTATCAATCAAACCATTTTTCTCATTGCCTAGGGTGGCTAGCTCGTATGAAATGTATCCAATAGCCTAAAGTTTTTATTTTTGCTGTTTTTATCACAAAATTATCTATAGATATATCCTTTAGCTTAAAAAAGAAGAAGAAAACTACATTGAAATAAATTGACATCAATTTGTTTACAAATACTTGTTTTTTACCTCTTGTTTTCTTTGGTTTCTTAATACATGTCCATTCCATATCTTTGCAAAGCAAGTAGGGCACATCATCATCAAAATCATCAATCTTTTCAACCGGTGGCAATCTCTTTGTGAATGAAGGGATGTTCTTACAATCCTCAATAACTTCTTCACCATCAATAACTACTCTTGGCTTCATCGGGACGACTAAGGACAATTCCAAATCTTTTGGATCTATTGTATAAAAAACTTGGATTACTTGTGATGCCATAATGGAGAGATCATTTTTGTATCCTAATCTCCTAAAGTTAATCATCGTGACATCGTCATTATTGGTCTTAATGTAGTTATTGTCGACCTACTTGTACTTAAAAAGTGCTATGCGCAATCTTCCATATCCAAGTTCCCAAATATCTTCAATGAAACCAAAATAGTTCATGGTCCTATATACCAGATTCTTGTCCTTGGCGGAGGAAAATGGCATAGCCTTGGCATGGAGAGTTACACCATTATTTTGGACAGAGTGCTTCTCATCTCTTTCGTGAATGTAGAAAGTGTAACCATTTATGGAATATGATGTATACCTTGTAATTATCAACAACAATCATCTAGCTAAGTTCTTAAAGTCTTCTAACACACTTCTATCTTGTGATGTGGAGCACTTGGCAGGGTCCGGGGGGAGGGGGGGTTTTGGGATGTCGGTGGTTGGTTCATGGGGGCAAAGTTAGAGAGAAAGAGGGTTTGAGTTAAGGAAATTTCAAATTAATGGGGAAGTTCAGCAATGGCGTAGGTTTAAATTTGGGTGAGGGGCTAAAATTTTTGAAATAATACAGAACCTTTCATGACGGTTTTTACTAAAAATTGTTATGAATGGTTGAATTTTACACACCAATTTTTAGCGTAAACCATTGCATAAATTGCACCTACCATGACGGTTTTTGGTAAAAACCATTGTGAAAGGTTTTGTATTGCTAATATGATGGTTTTCATGTTTTTTGGCATACACCCTATGTTTTTCCCTTCCTTATCACGACAGTTTTTAAAAAAAGTCGTTAAATGAATTTCGTGTAATCTAAAGTTTTTAGTAGCATCACAGTTATTTCCTAAATGAAAATGACGCTAGAGAGGATAATTGTTTTATTCACATTCATATCAGAAGCACTACATCTTGAAATGGAATAGATATTTCTAAAGACAACTCAAAATGAAAATGAAAATTAATGCTATTCTTGAAATTATTTATGCATGAGGTTTCCAAGTATTTTAGTTTTTTTATCGGTTATTCAAAGACATGACTTTTGAATGACATAATTTGTTATTTATAAATATAAAATTCATATCTCTTTTTTAGAGTTAATGATATCATCTTAAAGGCATTATCTTGGTTTTACAAAACTAGAATGATAAACTATTTAGATACATTTACATAACCAATGGATCCCTATTTATATAGGTTATAAATAGTAAGTATTCCAATGATGAGATAATAAAACATAAGACAAATATGATTAGGAAGATAAAACAAAATTTGTTCTTAAGCTAATCATGGATATCCTATGGGGACGTTGTACATCATGATATGTCATGGACGAAAAACTTATTAGAGTTTATAATCTTTTAAATAGTTCAAGAGTACAACTCTAACCTTTTAGTGGAGTAGCTTTAAATCTAGTAATTGTAAAATAAACATGTCAAGGACATATCATTTTATATTTATAAGAGCTTGATTTATATATGTCCATCGGGTCCGCTTTGTTAGCTCATATATTTTCCTGTAATAATACAGCATGTTTCTCCTACAAATTAGTAACTTATGTTAATTCTATGATAGGTTCATATTTAGTTATCTGAATTGTAATACTTTATGTTAGTTTAATGGTTGAATTAATTTCGTGAATTGATTCAAGCTAAACGTGTTGAATTATTTGCACATAATTTAATTGATAAGAGATTATGGGCATATGACTGTTTTAATCAGGTAACTTTTACACTAGATTATTTGAACTAAAACTCTGACACCCTCTTACGGACGTCACAGATGTCATTACATTCAACCTCGTTTTCATTACTTTTATGATAAACCATTTGAATAAGGTAAAGTTTATCAAACTTATCCAAGGATCCATGCATTCATTTTTTTTTTCTAATTATCAATATGCCCAAACCTTTTATTATTTTTAAATAGTTTATCAATATCAAATTAATGAAGCCATAATGCAAATAAAATTTAAAATCATAATTTAAATTCTATTCACAGTTCGGTAGGCCGAACTCCAAACACCGGCAGGCCGAACATGACCGGCAGTCCAAACTTCAACCATCGACAGGCCGTCTAAGGCTCTGCAAAAATGGGGTTTTAAAACTCATAGATTTCAAACTTTTCATAAAATTCATCATGTTGCAGGTGAGAATATACTTACTAGATTAGCTTACTAAACCTTAATTAAAGATGACATCGCCATAGTCTTGATGTGCTCACCTTTTGGAGTGTTCATGTCAATCATTCATACACACAAGAAATTAACATTCATCTTTATGACATCATCCAATACCTTATTACATCACACATACATTCTTCTCTTGAAAACATTAATCCATAACAAATTTTATTAGCCTTTAAGACATTAGAACAAAACTACCAATGAAGAATGCTGCCTGACCGTAACGAATTCACAGCTCAATAACTTACAAATCACACACAATTAAAGCATGAGACTCTAGAGGAACAAACTAACATATAAACATAATATCATGATTTTTCGTTGGTCATAAAAATTCCATTTGATAACCAAAACAAGTCACACACTTTATAGCATAAAATCTACCAACAATAGCTAGACAGTGAACAACCCTAACTAAATTCTATAAAATAAATTATCTTTACCATAAAATAATTCCACAAAAATCTTGCATGTAATAGACAGCTAGAGCTACAACATATCCAAAAATTACCTTTAAATAAATTCAAACTAATCTAGAACATGCATTAGAAGTCAGAGACAAAAATAAACTTCAAACATACCAGGCAGTGAGTTACACAAGATCATTATTTTCAAACAATTAAAATAAAATTACTTAGATTCTAAAATTTTTATGAGAATCTATTAACATGTGAATATAGTACCATAAAAAGTCCCATTATCAAATAAATTCGTTTAGTCCTACATAAAAGTCACAAAACAAGAAGTCCAAAAATTCACTAATAAAACAGCCATAAATCCTAGTCTTAATGAAAATTCAATAATGCATAAAATATTCATCATATCATCATGAGACTTTCTAGTTCAACACTTAATATATACATGAATATATTTACCAAATTTCATGGAAAATATCATTCATTTGCCCTATGAACAAAGACTATATTTTTATGCAACATGACCAATCAGCAACAGTTTACTATGAGTGGTAGAGACTAAAAATTTAATATCTCAACATAGAGAACTCCAAATGGCGTGAAATTTTGAGAAATATGACACAGCAAATACATGAATATCATATTAAAATTTCAAAGCAAACAGAAATTCATAGACAGAGTTATGGGGGTCGGATCATAAGGTGATTAAAATTTCAGAAATACTGAGAGCGAGTTTCTTACCTCAAAAGAATTCTTCTCAAGCTTTCTTTAAATTCACCCAAAAGAAAAACTTAATTTTTCATTCAAATATTTACAAGAGAATTGAAGGAGAAAAGGTGTGAAAAACATGGAGGAAAGATGAGAGAAAGTGTCTGAGATAATTTAGAGAGAGAGAGCAGGTGATAGAGTGAGAGTGAAATTCATGTGAATGAAAATAATGCCAAGGGATCAATGTTCTCTACAATGTTAGAATTTCCTGACTAAAATTGAGGCAAATTCATGTAGGGAATAGAGAAGATTGGGGGAAGTCAACTGATTTAGCTCTACTTACCATATTTCAAACTTTCAAAATAGGAAACCATATCAAAAAATTCAACCATCCATAAAAGTCAAATATTCTATTACATTAAACAAGGAAAAAGACCAAAAATATGCTAATCAATCAAAATTTATTATCCAATCAAATCAATCATCCATGCCACAATTTTGGTGATTACCTCTTGATTGTTCGTCAGTTGTCTTCGGCCTACCGACGGTTTACTTCGGCCTGCTAAATTCATGAGGTCCATCCTGCTGATTAAATCCATCGGCCTGCTATTCTATGAGGGACAATTCAGCCTGCGAAACTTGAAGGATTGGCCTGCCGAATAGTTGCATACACTAAAATATAACAAAACATTAATTAATTACTAAATAATTATCATGTATACAACATAAATAACATGAACACCTTGTGCACATCAATTCCACATAACCGTCACCTGTCATCGTACTTAAAATCAAATAATTAGTAGCATTATATCATAAGGAGAAATACATAACATCGTTACTTATCTAACATTATCTGTTACATGAAAGTTGGCGGGTGTAATAAAAACTAAGGCTCTATGAAAGATTCCCGTGACAAATAGAATATAAAATTATCCAATCGGGCTAGAACTAAAAAACAAGTGAATCAGGTCTGTTGATTGGAGTGGCAAAAGATCTGACACCAGGTCAACCCTGACTAGTTGGTCGATTGGTGTACGCTGGGTCCAATCGACCAGCCTTGCTACATTAGCAAAAGCATGTTATGTATTGTGTTGTAGGATTTTGACCCAATAACGTAATTTGAAGCCCTATCTGAGTAGAGTGAGTGTCCTACTAGCCACTTCAAAGAGGAGGCTTATTCCTACATTCTAGATAGAGAAACTCTGAAACTCTTACAGGCTTATTATTCAGCATCAAGAATAATAATTCTTGGTCTTCTCTTGTGATTGGAAGGAGAGACATTACCAAAAGGAGAATCAAATGACATGTGCCAATTTATTTTCTAATTTTGGAAAAAAGAATAGCAAAGAAGACCAATTGGTTGAGCCTCCTTTGAACACAATTCTCTCATAGCAATTCTGACAAATTAATTCTACTAGAAGTATGATTACTGATTTGCTAAGGTACGAAGGTCTATGAATAATTTATGATATACAGTATGTCTAACTCATTCCATGAAAAAGATTTTATTAAAATGTTTGAAATTTTGCTGTGTGTTATTTTTTCAACACCCCCATGCCTTCCACTTTCGAGAATGTGGCTCTATCTTTCCACAAGCAGGTGACTACCTATCATGTTTCTCACTCTTCAATGCATGACCTTAACCTCCTTGGTTCATTAATCCCTTTTTTTTCACTACTAAAAATGATGGATTTCATGATAGTTAAAAACTGTCATGGATAGTTTCTATGATGGTTATAAATCCATCATGGAATCCAAATTTGTCGTATCTTACAAGATTCCACGATAGTTTTTTAACCGTCATGGAAGCATGGACTTTAACGCCCATTTTTGTAGCCTACAAAGTATCCATAACTATTTTTTCCCCTGAAAAACCATCATGGAAAGTTAACATACAATGACTATTTTTAAAATAAAAAATTCCATGGTTACTCTTTAAAAAAAAAAAACAAAAACAAAAATACAGTTTTCCTACAAGTGGTCAATCCCATGTATTATCCCTTATAAGGCCCAAATAATAGAAACAAATAATTACACAAACACTTGTAAATCAATCTTACAATGTAATATGTACACATTGGTTATAGGATAATTAAAGAAACTTCGCACATACCAAAATTCAAACAAAACTAAACAATAAGAAATAAAAAATGAGGTGGGTACTTACAATTATATTGGAGTTTATTTACTTAGATATTCAAGACCGCAGTTCGAGAAATTGAAAATAAAACTATGAAAACATGATAATCACAAACCAAATCAATACACTGAATAACATAAACTCAGTCAATACACTAAAAAAGATAAATTAAATCAATAAAGTAAATAACATAAACCAAATCTACATGCTAATGATGATAAGGATAAACAACTAACAAAGCACTAACCGATTCGATGGCAGCAACGTGAGCGTGTGATGGAGATAGTTGTGGGTTGCACAAGAGATGGAGACACATGCAATAGGCTACGGAAGCTTGAGAATGGCAATGGCAGTGTGAGGTAAAGGATGATGATGGAGAATGCGAGGGAAAGTGAGAGAAAGAGAGAGATGAGAAAAGAAAAAGGAAGAGGGAGGAGTGACGATGATAAGGTTGATAGAGGGAGAGTGATGGTTAGAGGGCGATGAGGGGTCAATGGTTGGTGGTTGGAGGCGGTGGTGGTTTTAGAGAGAGTGTGTATAGGTTTCACAGATTATACAGAGAGATAGTGAAGGTTTCATAACATTAGGCAGGGTTTTGAAATTTGCAAGGATATGGTTTTAAAATTTTCAAGGAGAGGATTCCACTACAATTTTTAAGCAGGCACCCTTATTAGCTCTTAGTGCCCGCTTTAGCTTGTCGGATGCCATAAAATAAATCTCTTTTTGAGTTTGCACACTAGGTTAAGATTTAAGAAAAGAAGGCAAAAAACAATTGTGGAACCCTAAACATTACACATTCAAAAGCCTTCATGGAATCCTCATCTGGAAATTTAAAAAAAAAAATAGACCACGAAAACCTTAGTATTCCACGGCATGTTCTATAGAAACCGCTGTGGAATCCCAAGTTTCTATGATATATTTTAGATTTCTTGTTTGTGATGTGTTTTTAACAAGAAAAAAATGATGGTTTTTCAAGAACTGTTGTGAAAAATTCTGTCGTTTTTTAACAAATTTATTGTAGTGTTTCTTAACGTTTGGTGATATGCGAGATAGTTGTTACTTGAGTAGTCACTATAGAGGGTTCATATCTCATGGGATAGTTAGTTGAAGCAAGATATTTCATAAAGTTCAGGACTGGCAGAACAAGGGAAAAAGAATATGCATCAATGGAGTGAAGGATTTAGAAAGTTAAAAGGTCAAAGGCTGTGAGCTTACGTGGTTGCGACCTCACGAGACTGCAAGCTCACTGAGCTCGCTTGATGTGGTGAGCTCATGAGGCCGTGAGCTCGTATGGCCATGAGTACTTTTAAATTTAGTATTCTACCTCAAATTTCTAAATTTGTTGCAATGTACTATATGTTTGCTTAGTTAGGGTTGAATTGGGGGTTGATTTGAAGATTTAAGTAAATTATGTTAAGGTTTGAATTGAAAATTGGAGATTTTTAGTTGGAGATGTGCTTTTCATCTTCACATGAAATGGTCATTGACTTTTTTGTTTCCCAATTTGATAGCCATAAATTCAATATGGGGTGCGTTACAATGATTTATAAAGTTAAAGGAAAAAATGTCAAAATTAAAAGCAAATTATTAAAACCAAATAGTTAGGGAGAAAATGCTAAAAACCCTATGTACAATTAATTAATCTGGGATGGGACTCAAAATTTCTCTACGACCTTTTCTTTTCTGCTTTTCTCTATTACGTATTAATTCCAAGGATAGGATCCTTCTTGGAAGCTGGTGAAGGAGCTCTTTTTTGAAAGAAAAAGTTCTCCTGATCACCTCTTTTATTTTTCTTCTTTCATTTCGTTTGAGAAAGATATATGCACCTAGGATTTATCATATACATCTGGTCCCTACCTCTCCTTCATAGTTTTCACTTGGCCCACCAAAGCTTTAATCAAAACCATCGAGAACATACATACATACATATATATATATATATATATATGCTCTATTTTAGTATCACTTTATTTATTATACTTGCGATCACCAGCAAATTAAGCCAAGATTAATGCTGAGGCATCATCATTAACTAGTTTCTTAACGAACAAAAAAAATGCAAATATAACATAATTCTTCTGGATATTTTTCTTGAAACGAAAATACGTCTCCTTTTTTGTTAGTGTGTTGAAGATAAATAAGAGCAGGGAATGTGTATGATACTTTAAAGTACTTTTTTTTGGGGGATTGTTCGTGTGGCTTAGGTCTCTTTACGTACCTTTTAATAAGTGCCCCTTGTGTTATGATTTCTTTCTTTCTTTTTACTTTATTTTTTTATTCTTTTTTATTTTTTTTGGTTAGAAAGTTGTGGATTTCTTTTGGCTTTTTGGATATTTTATCTTTAAACTATGCAGGATCTCTTGCAAGTAGACCTTCATTATGCTGTCTCAATTTTTTTTTTTTTTTTGAAAGTACTCAATTCCTATACATTTCATTCACTATATATTAGTCATCTTGAGAGAACGTCAAGCTTAACTTCCCCCCGGTCCTTTTATCTCTCTCTCTCTCTCTCTTTCTCTTAATTTGTTTATGTTCTAAAGAAAGTATACTCAGTCTCTTCAATTTGAAGTTTCCATCTTAATATATTCCCTATAAGAAGATACCAAATTACCCACAACTTGGTCCGGGCATCAAAGCAAGAAAGCTTTAACTTAACAGAAGAAAATGGATAAAAACATTTATTCCATAATATATATATATATATATGGATAAAATGTTCATAGGAAATAATTAAAGAGGTCTCTAGGTATATAGTCCAAAAGAAGGTTTTTGTTTTCCTCTTATAGTCTTTGTTTTACATATTTTTTATCCCTTTTTTTCCTTTCCTTTTTCGAAAGTGATTATAATGGGGTCAAGATTAGTTTTGCCTTTTTCCCTTTTCCTTTTTAGTCATTGGGGCCTCTCGGACAAAGTTGTCTCATATACTTTTGAGGATTAACAGTAGCATGAAATCTGCCTTCTTATGGTTGGTTATTTTCGAGTGTAACAAATATTTCACTTTAGCTTACGATATAGCCATAATTCCGCTGAAAAGCAAGGTTTCGATTTACCTTAATTTGACTTTAATTTGATGATTGCATATATTAACTTCTAATGTATTCCAATGCGATTTGAGGCAGTGTAGAGTGGATTCCTATACTAGATATACATATAATATATATATATATATATATATAGAGAGAGAGAGAGAGAGAGAGAGAGAGAGTATTCTGCCTGATAACTTTATAGTTTATACAACTTATAAGGAAAAGAGAAAGTAAGGCTACCTAGTAATGTAAAACTTGATCGTGATCCTCAGAAAATACCATAAACAAACTTTTGTAGTTCTAGTACAAAAGTTGGGTTATATGCTCTTTTGTACCGTCTAATTTATTACTTAAAGGAAGTACAGATATATTTGCCATTTTATTTTTTAAGCATTTGTTTTCAATTATAAAAATTTATTAAAAAATAATAATCGCCGTTGCCGGGGATTAAACCCGGTTGACAAGCGGAATACTCACCACTATACTACAACGACTTTGATGTTCGCTTGGAATTTTGCTTGTCATATTTTAATTAGTTATCATGCCATATATACTACAACCTACTCAACTAGGATAACAATTTAAAAAGTTTGCTTTCAAATTTTATGTAAGAAAGTGCTTTTTTTGGGCACCTAGTATAAATTTGTATATGCTACAAGTTGTTTTCGTTACAGCATACGTATTCGATTAACTTTCAAAGGGTGTTTACTTATTTGACAAAATCAGTTTTAACCAAAGCTTTTATTTATTATAATGTAAAACTCATGTCAAAGTGATCAGAAAATGTACGGACATAAGTTTTCTTTTTAATGGACATAGTTTTACTTATCAACTTCATTACCTAATATCAAATGAATTCTTGGTAATTATACGGTAAAATTACTATTGGAGAGACAGATAGACAAACAATCCAAAAAGAATACAAGTAACGTGGTCCAAATGGGAAAAAAACGCAACAAGGTATCCCGCATGCACATATTAAAATTTTGGGTTATTAGTCCCTGCAATTATTAGCTCTATAATTTTTAAGCTTTTTTTGGAAATTAATAGGAGAAGGAGGAAACTAGGCCATCATTAATTGCAAATAAAAATAAATAGACAAGTAGGTATTAGTATTTAGTAAATAATCAACATAAATTAAAATGAAATTTATTTTTATATAAAATGACATAGAGAGAAACACCAAGTAGTAGAGAGAGTGAAAAACAAAAACAAAAGGAAATATAAGAAGAACAAGAAGGAGGGAGGAGGAGATAAAATTAAAAATTCAAGTATTTAAAAAAAGCACACAATTTCACAAATGTGATGCATTTAAATATTTTTAAAAGTGTATTATTTACTTATATTAAGAAATGAAACTATGCTATTTGGTGTAATTTTCTTAAATAATTAATTTCTAGACTTTGATACTTTTTGAAGTTGGTGTCTGAACTAAAATATATTGACAAAATATTATTTCTAAAATTTAACAAAGAAAACACATTCCTATCAAATAATAACTAAAAATTTTACATAAATAGTAACCCTATGTGCGATGATATGCATCTTCTGGTTTTTAAGGACTTTTAACAACATTGACAAAACATTTTCTATTTATAAAGTAATATTTTTTGAAAAATTTAATGTTATATAGAAATCCATCATAGTCAAGGAGAGAGACCAAAACAGTCAAAAATGAAAATTCAGGGAGTAATTGCAAGAAAAGATTGCAAGAAAAGAAGAAGAAGAAGAAGAAGAAAAAGAAGGAGTCTAGACTCTAGAGACCAAAGTATTTCAATGCATATAAATTAGGAACTGATAAAGTGTTTGGAAGAGCTTGGAACTAAAAATATTAATTTGAAAATTGTAGTAATTTTTTACTTTTTATTATAATTGTTAAGAGCTTCATATTATTTGTTAGTTGAAATTGTTGGATCCAACTAACATGTCAAGCATATACCCTAATTATTTATAAATATCCAGAACAGTTAAAATATATAGGTACGTACATATATGCTCTTTTTGTACGTACGTTTAATTTAAAATTATTCTTTTTAAAAGTTTGGTTACCTAGGCAAAAACGAGTATATGGCAAATTCCAAATACGAAAAAGCTTAGCTAGTGATTCGAGACAAAAAAGAGTGGGAGACAGCACTGTCCCCTTTGTATCGGAATATGAATACAGAAGAAGGTAATAATTCAAATTAATATAAATTAAAAGTTAATTACATATTCTCTCATACGATGTAAAAATGCTTGGTCTCCTTGACAAATATGTTTCGGCAACAGTTTATTGGAGTTTAACAGTAAAACTGCCATCAAGAATTTTGAGAAAAAGTTGAAGGATACAAAAAAAAAAAAAAAGGTCAGTTCTTGGAATTTTAAGCAACGCAAAAATATCGTCGAAATTAGCTACAGTCTGGGGACACAAAACAAGAGGAACATGATTCAAGAAAAAAAGAGGAACATGATTACGTACGTGAGCAAGCATGTTTCTTAAAAAATCTTCGTAAGGGTATTTATTTATATTATTCCACTGACTAATATTAATTATACGAAATAAAAGATATAGATGGAATTATATATACCGATCTTGCAATGATAATGCATGAATTATTAAAGGATGCATGCAAGAGGTCAATGTATGTAATACAGAAAAGTCTACGTACCTTTTTTTTTTTCCTAGCTTAATTAACTAAACTCACCCACACAAACACATGTACCTGTTTATTAGAGCCTTTAAATTAATTTAAAAAATAAAAAGAAAAAAGAAAAAACTTTAATTTTGGGGTTTTGGTAACGTTCTCGAGTGGTAATAAGCACATTTGTAGGGTACATGGGTGGTATGTAGTTGTTTTCAAGAAAGAGACTTCCCATGTAGCGTATAACTCATGCACAGCAAAAAGTAATATATATCTATATTATATACATATACATACACTCTAAACATGAGAGAGAGAGAGAGAGAGGTGTATTAAGGGAGAAAGCTAGGAGTGGACCCAAGGGAGTCAATTTGTGGTGGGGACTGGTCTCCTCCCCAACAAAGGGGCGGGATATTGATCGTCTAGTTCACTATTTGTTTTGATATGGGTAGGCTTGTATTTCACAACAGTAAACAAAAGGAATTTAGTAACCCCACATGGCCATGCCCTGCACCAAAATCTCCTTATGGGTTTCAATTACAAAGAACAAGAGAGAGAGAGAGAGAGGGAGAGGGAGAGATCGTCATGTCAAATTAGGGACCAAAACCAAACAACCTATCCACCACAAGAAAAATAATACATAAGACATAAACATGTTTGTACCTTACAAATTTAAAGGTTATTTAACAAAATCAATTTTAATTAAAACTTTTGACATGTTATAATATAAAACTCTCACATATTATAATGATAATAATAAAAAATAAAAATATAAATAAATAAATAAATAATAATTTAAAAGTTTTAATTTTAATCATAGTTCTTAAATACTCTTTTTATTTTCTGACAACAAAATTATGTTTGTAATGTTTTTAGTTTTTCTTGAAAAATATATGGGTTTTTTGCGGGTAGAAAACCTGTTGATAAAATTCTATTCTGACTGTTTGATCTTATTAAAATTTTTTTTCTCTACAAATTTAATAGTCGGAAGAAAGATATCTGTCAGTAGCTTATTTTTTTGTATCCATTTAAAAAATCTCCAAAATATACAAAATTGTCGTTATTATTATGGTGTCCTGAAACCCAGTCGTCCACACATGTGCTCAGTTTACAACAAGAACTTTGCTGCAGGGGCCTGCTGCTGAAAACTGAAACTTTTTTTTTTCTTTCTTCAAGGCTGTTTGATCAGCAGAGGGAGAGAAATGGTCAAAGAGTTTATTGAAAGGTCGTTTCAATCTACAGTTTATCCATCGGAAAGAGATATGTGTTTGAACTGTAGGTGGTATCAGTAATATGTTGCAATTTAGCCCAACCAATACAACTCGCCTTCCGCACTGTGTTTGCAGTTTTCAGCCCCTCTCTCTCTCTCTCTCTCTCTCTCTCCTACATATATATATATACAGCTGACCATATCCTCGCGCTCCCTCCATATAAAGCTGCCAACAAGATCTCTCCCCATGTATTTCTATGCATAAAAATTAATTATTTAATTAATTAATATATTTATCCATACCATGGGTATAATAAGGTGTCATGTTTGTGCACATAGATCATAAGGTGCTTAATTATAAGAAAATATTTGTGGTCGGTTAAGAGTTGAAACTATATGGTTAAACCGTACATTATAATATATAAAAATCTTACATTATAGTAAATTTTTACTTTATATTATTTTAAATTTTTTGCATTTGAAACTATCTGGTTGAAATCATAACCCCAAACGTAAATACTGTACATTTCAATTTCAAATGGAAGTTTGATTGCAGTGAACGTTTATTTGAGACGTTAGATTTTATTAGAGTTTATTTGTATATTGTTTTTTTCTTTTATTTAAGAGTAAGAAATTTGAACTCAACACCAGATTAAAATTATTGGTAGATTTATGCCTCCGATGTACTGCTTAATTACAATATAATATATATACATATATGTACATGATTACAACATGATATAATGTTTATGAATTAACACTATTATTGCTGAATTTCTTTATTAAACATACATCTTTGTTCAATATCATTTATGTAAGTCGATATATATAAAGTTACTTTTTCTTGAAGATATTTTATAGTATGTTAGTATGTTTTGGTGCAAAAATATTTTATTATTTAATCCTAAGCAGGTATCCCTTTTGGTTTTTTTTTTTTTTAGCTTTTTGTGTATAGTGATACTACATGTTACTTATCTTTCCCCTGCTGAAAAAGCTAGTCATTTGCTGCTTTGAATTTCCAAAGCAAAATATTATATATTTATATATATATATATATATATATATATATTAGTGAATCACAAAAATGGTATATGTTCCATCCATCAAGAAAACACCACTGCTTCTATCATCTCACTCCACTAACCAAAGCCAAAGCAAAAGGAAGCATCATATGCAAAATCCCCCCAACAAAAAGCTGATCCAAATAATGTATTTGGCAGATGATGATCAAAAAGCCTATCTGAAACCCAAATATACTCAGACCCCACATCGTCCTCTCCAGTTATTTATATCCATTGAACTTATAGTTTGCCTTTATATGTTCATATATATGTGTGGTTATTAATCCGTTTGAAAACACACCTCAAACCAACAGTTAACCTTAAAACATTAATTTAAACTTTCTAAGATAAAATAGTGTAACAAAATTGGTTCGAACTAGATTGTTTTGAATCCAACTATATTTTGAAAAGGGTTATATATACACACAACAATTTGTGAGATTTTTATTAATATATAATTTGATAGTATACTCCTTGAGAGGATCTTAAAAAGAGAACATTGAATTATTAAAGCCAAAGCTGAAAAATCCCCCCACACAGGGAGATAGATTATCCACGAGTATATTATCACTTCCTAAAAGGTGTAAGCTGCGTTGGTCATCTCATTTCAAAGATTCTTCTGATCTAATTCTCATTGAAATTCAAATAATATATGTAATTTCAGTCTTTTAAATTTTTCCTTACTATGAAGGTTTTTTGTTTTCTGTTTTTCTTTTTTTTTTCTGGCCCTTTTTGTTGGTGGACAAGAGTCAATATCTGATATATTTTTACGCGCCCACAAAAGATTGTGTTATATAGGAAGAATATATGTATTAGATTTGAAGTTCAGGAGATAATTGGGAGGCTGCAGATCATTCTTGGGAAAAATTTGTCTTTATCTAGTAGTACTACTGCCACTTTATTTTCCCTAATTTCCTCGAAGTAATCATTTCCTTTTAATTTGGTTTTTCTGTAAGGTTTAGCACAAAATCTTTTTGATTAAAGAAAAAGCATAAATTTAATTTTTCAAGTACTAGAATATCGCCTGATTTATTTTACCAATTTTTAATAAAATAAAATTTATTGAGTATAATTTTCTTCAAAAATTTAGATGACAATTTAATAACAAGTAGAAGCAGTATTCTTTTCAATGTATTTCCAAAACTGAAACGCCATTCCATGATTCTATTTATAAGATACACTCGGTTTCTGAGCTGATAACCATATAGATTTTTTTTTAAGATTTTCCTACAATTTAAACCACATCCTTTTTCCCATGAATTTCGCCAATACACGAGTAATAATATATTCACCAAAAAGTTGTAGATAATAAACGATAGAAAATGAAAAGCCATATATCAATATGAGTTGAAAGCAAAATGAATTTACAAAAAAAAAAAAAAAAAAGAACCAACTTAGCTAGCCTATCATGATGCATGGGCTTCCATCCTACATTGCTAAAGAAGCTGAGAAACTTGAAGAACTAAAAGCAAAGACAAAAGGAAAAACGAAAAAGGAAAAAAGAAGAAGAAGAGGAGAAGAGAAGAGTCACATATTGCTCTTCTGTTCAAGCTGATGCTTACATATATAGCATATAACGGCTATATATATACCTTTAATATTCCCACAAAGATGAGAAACAAAGATATATATATATATATATATATATATCTTTGATAAATTATTACTACTTTTGTTTTTTTCTTTTTTTCTTTGGAAGTGTATGCTTGTTACTGCATGGATTCGTTATCTTGTTCTACTTCAGAAGCAGGTTCATCTTCTTCTTCAAAGCCATCAATACCATAAGCTGCATGCCCATTTCCAAAGGCCTTAATGTGGTCCTTGAGAGATCTCTTGTGCTTGAAATCAGAGCCACAAATGCAGTACCAAAGCTTCCCACAATTCTTCTCATGTGTTCTCCAATCCCCTCTCACCGCGAAGGCTTTTCCGCATTTTCTGCACATGAAGGGCTTGATCCCATGCTTCCTCTTGTAGTGAGTTTGGAGGGTTCTGAAGTCCTTGAGTGGCTTCGCTCTTGGGTGGTCTATGTTGTTCCTGCAACCCGGCGCGCAGCAATAGCAAGGAAGCCTAAGCATGCCTGTTGGCTGAGTTCCTCTAAGAGATTCAGGGCCTTTTCTATACTGAGATCCATGCCCCCACATATGCATCTACAAAAAGAAAATTTAATTAATTAATTTCATCACACCAAGAAGAAAATGAAATTCTGCCTGCCGGTGTGATCGGCAATACTTTTATATATATATATATCAAGCAGTGGTTACTGGCTTTGAATCGATCACAAATTCACACAACCTAAAATACTACCATATATATTATATCTATTATTGGATTTTTAATCAATCACAAATTCACATGATTTGACGACACTAGGACGCTCACACTTGTGTGTATGTATATAGTTTTACATGATAATTTTTTAGTAGTCAAAGAAAATTTTGCTAATGATGATCATGAATAACTTTTATATACTTTTTTTTGCAAAGTATCATCAAACAATAGTTCAAATTAACGAGGGAAACAAATTAAATCATTTACCTTCAAATAGAAAGAGTGGGTATCTTTTTAGAGTGCTAATTTTGACTTGACATTGGAAATTGCTTTTCACATTTGTTGAGGAGATTGAAGATAGAATTGTATATTTACAGAAAAAATGTGTTGAAATTGATGGTCTTTCCACTGAAAATAATAATGGCTTTTTTGTATGTTTCTCAAAACTTTATTTAGGTCCCTCTTGAAGAACTAATTGCTTTAATATTCAAGTCATGTAGCAATAAAACCACTTGGGTATTCTCTCACTCATATTTGGAATCCCTATAATTCCCAATTAAATAACTGCAAACGGGGAAAAGGAAAAAAAGGACAATATTAGCACCACTATTGACATTTGAGATTTTCTTAATTCAGAAGATAGTGATGATGATGAATTGATGTCCTATGTAAGGAGTTTTCATCATCATGTCTTTGAACTGTTTTTTTGCTGTAGAGACTAAAGGTTCACATATGGCTTTCCTAATTATATGCTCACGACCTGTTTTCCCCCTCTGGATAAAAAGAAAAAAAAAAAAGCATATTTTTTATAAATTCTTATGTATTTATTTTTTTATGTTCCTAAAATACAAACCTGCCAATCTGTGAAAGGACAGACTTCAAAGTACTAAAAGCATAAGGAACATTGCCTGTGCTGTTCAATCACATAAAGGAGGGAAGGCATGGAACGGGTTATCTCAGTCTCAGTTTGAATCAGAGAGAAATTAAAAAAAAAAAAAAAGAAGAAGAAGAAGAAGAAGAAGATTATGTGTAAAATATGCATATATTTTTAAAGAATTCCAATTCCTATAATTCCATGCAAAGAAATGAAAAAGTAAAAAAAAGTTGCAGGGAAACAAAGATGATAATGAAGATGATGATGATGAAATCCTTGAAAGAAAAAAAAAAAGAAAAAAAAATTATGTATAGCTAGCTAGACAACACAAAAAAGAGGTCATGTACTCTTACTTTTTCCTCTTTAAATCCCAGCATAGGATAACAGTTAAAAATTCAAATCAGGCAAGCAAATTAATCATCAACCAAAAGGAAAAGCAACATTTTGTTGAAAGCATCATATATACATATACACATCGACAAAACAAAAATAAAACAAAATAAATAAATTTACCTGCATGTTGTTGTATCTATTGAAGGTCTTGTAGCAAACTGGGCAAGAGAACTGTGTGGGACCAATGAGAATCTGTGAAGGGGTAGGGATCCAATACTGACCCTTGTTAAGCCTTGTGATAGGGTACCCAAAATCATCACCATGATTATCTCCATCACCATGACGATCATCTTTATTGTTGTGATTATTATCAGTGATCATCTGATCCGATGAAGAATTGTTATTATTTCCGGCCGATGCGAGAAGGGAAGCAATCTCTTCAGCGCTAGGGTTTGGCAACCCTATGTGCAGTGCAACAGTCACAGTCTTGTCATCATCATCTTCATCTTGATCATCATCAATATTTTGATGATGATGATCTTTTTTGTTCTTAGTAGCAGAACTACTGTTGATTTCATGCTCGTCGTCTTCTTCGTCTTCTTGATCTTCTTCGGCCAATTCTTGCTTTGAAGGGCTGGTTATCAAGCTCAGAAGTGGGAGGGCTTCTCTGAGAGGAGGGGAAGATGGGGCTACCGGTACAGAAGCCGGTACATGTTGTTGTACTGTTTGGTTGCCGAGAAAATTACTAGTGTTGGAGTAGTAGTACTGGCTGCTGCCGCTCTGGTTGATATTGTTGAAGAGGTTCATGTGGTGATGATGATGATCATGATAATAAGGATGTTGATGACGATGATGATGATGATGAGGAAGAAAGGGGTTTGAAGCAGATGATGATGAGTTGCTGTTGTTGTTGTGGTGAAAAGGGTTAAATTTGAAGAGACCGGTGAAGAAATTAGAGTACGGGTCAGCCATGGTTGGATTAAAAAGTTGTGTGTTTTGTGTTTGTGTTTGTGTGTGAGAGGGGGGAAAAGAAAAGAAAAAAGGAGAGAGAGAAGGGGAATTGTTTTGGCCTTCTGAGAATGCTTTTTATAGAGAGAGAGTACAAGATGACCGAAGGAAGTGAACGGTGGACAGCGGAGAGAAAGTCATACTACAAAGAGATAGATAGAGAGAGAGAGAGAGAGAGGAAATTGGAATAGGGGGTAAGATAAATTATATATAAAATAAAAAAATGGTATGCATATATGTGTATATATATATGAAGGAAAGATGAAGAGTAAAAATAAAAAAATAAGAAAGTATAAATGATAAGTAATTTTGTGTAATAATTAGAAGAAGGGAATCTGATCTTTTATTTAGTTTCTTTTTTGTACAAAAATGTGAATAGATTCCGGGATGATACCGTTAGTGGCCGTTTATGTTTGCAATTAGTTCTCAATTTTTCTCAATTTTTGTTTTTTTCTTTCTTTTTCTAATAGTAGTTAGCAGAAGAAGCCAAGTTATGACTAATAATTAGTCTTCATATTTATTATGTCGCAATTTTAGTGCATAATTACTCACTACAATTTATAGTGGTATTTGCATATTTCATTTGTTAAGATAAAGTAGTGTTATTTCGTAAATCATTTATTACGCCTCTAGAGTTTTTTTTTTCTGGCTTGTTTTTACACTTGGTCTATTGGCAGCTTGGAGCAATGGAATTAAATTGAAGACCATAGACGTGTACTTTTCTGCGATGACTTGCAATTATGAGCTTATTAAATTATTTATTTTTGTAACGCCATATGAATCAAACCCCATACTTTTGTAGCTAGTCTAACTAGAAAAAATAAATAAATTAAATAGAAAACTCCCAATTTGGTTTGGTGATAGAAACAAATACCTTTAGTTAGGCCCGGACACAAGTTTAAATATTCATTTCAGTTTGAATTATTGTCTTTAATTATTTGAAAATTTTCCTTTCGAAATTCTTATCCTCGAGAATCAAGATGAAGACCGGGGGTGAAATTTATACCATTGTCTATGACAGGATTTACGACGGTTCAACGTGTAATTTTTCTATGTGGATTATAAGCACATTTAAATGTATAATTTTTTTTTACTCCTCTAGATACATATAAATTAATTTCTTAAAATATCAAGCTCTTAAATTTGATGGACAAAACCCATGCCAAAAACTTTTTGCAACTTCAACCACACATGCCATAAACAGCATATCAGAGCTCAAATTTTGGGCAAGCATAACACCATCACCATAGTGCACATGTGCATTGCATGCCCTTGTCCAACCGTTCTTTCTTTTTGAAAGGACAACAAAACAAAGTAGACTTCTAACATCATTATAAAACACAAAAGTAAAAGCACTAGGAAGTGGCACATGTATATGGAATTTAGTAATAATAATGTTATATATCTACATCAACCCTTATTATGAAAAGAAAATTTCAAAAAAAAAAAACTCAATTTTTCTAATATATAAGAAAATAACTGCGTTCTAAATCAGAGAAGCACAAACTTTAATTTAAACGCAAAAAATCACATATTTATCCACTCAACTTTGACTATAGATTGAAACTACTTATATATTTTGATTGAAATGCTCAAAGAATAACACAGCTCAAACTTTACGCTCTAATTGATATTGTTTACAATTTTTTTTGTTAAAAAAAAAAGGAGGGTATGAAAGTGAAGAAATGGCCAGAAAGTTCAATTCGAGGATTTCTCCCATCCCAACGAAGAGTGTCCCAGAATCTCTCTCTGAGAACTTTAATTTTTCAACTAAAATATGTATATGGACCTTCTTATACATATATTATATTATGATATACAAGAATATGTTATATAGACAGAGAGAGATGCACAACACAAGAAGATATGTGCCGAACAGGTCAAGCAAGTGGCTTCAATGCAGCCCAACATTTTCATTGGTGTGCGCGCATTTATCAGCTGAGCTAACTGAGAGCCAAAGAGATTGTTCCCAACAACTGTTGATTACAAAATGCATCTTATACTATTATTATATGAAATTGTCTCCGGTCAAACACTGGCAACATTTTTCATTTGCAATTGTAACATTGTTAATAGATTAGTGTAATACTCAATTTATTTTCATATAACATTTAATAATATAATATAACACAGATATTATTGAGTATTACATTTATATGAGTATTACATTTATACAGTGTTTAAGAAAGTTAGTTTCAACTTAAACAGTGTAAAACTCTCATATTCTATAGTATAAAACAAAAATATATTGCAGTGTAAAGCTCTCACATGCTACAATACTTTTATTTTTAACTTTTAATTCTAACCCACTTCCCAAACACCCTATTAAACAAATTGAGTGTTATATAAACTTATAAATAATGTTACAAAAGTGAATAAAAAATGTACATATATAATATATTATATGTATGTATATATTGAATTACGTAAGATCTATTCATTTGTTTCTATGTATCTGTTCATGTGGGTTACTATTTCTTAACTTAATAGAATAGGAACAGTAGTTTAATTACTTAGGTAATTAATGCAATGATCAAGTGCTAGAATATAGGGTGTAAATTTAGTTGGGCGTGAATTAAGCCAAACATAAAGCTAATACTTTATTAATTTTATCACTTGCCAAAAATGTAAAGTGGGCCAACAGATTTGAGCTTGTATTGTGACGACCTAAAATTAGGGCAAGTGATGAATCTTTGAAGTTTTGTGAAATTGCGCTTTTATTGAAAACACCATTTTTTTTTTTAAAAAAAGACCCACAGTAATGCATCCACTTGTCAAACTTTTGGTAGGGTACATATAATTATCATAAAGAAATTCGTTCATCACAAAGAGAGTTTATCATGCATCACTAACTCAATACAAAATACTTAATATACAGTTAATACATATGAAGTTCCTAAGTCACAATTCTGTACAATTTTAAAAAATCAAAGTTGCGAATAGATACATATAAATGATTATGAAGATTCCTCCAAACAATTACTAAAAGATGCAGCCGCAAGCTTCTAGACTTTCTAACTACTCTGTCGGTCTAGCTCGCATTGAACACCACCTAGGGAAAAAGGGGTGAGCTAGAGCCCAGAAGGAATATTGACTACTTGGTTTTAAAATCCACAAACAAAAATAAATAACCGAAGTTCATGTATTTATACAAAAAAAATATTACATAACCTTCATGATTTCAAATAAAATTCCAATAAAACTAAACAAATTAATATTTTAACAAAAATTCATAAATAAATAAACAAGTAAATAAATATGATAAATGAATAAATAAATAAACATTTAAATAACATCAATTTAAACCTATATAAAGTTAGAAACTCACCATTAAATCTGACACTTAACCTCTAGTTATTAGTGAAGCAAATGAGGAAAGAAAGAAAGGGTTTTAAAGATGTCCGTTGTACTCTGAACGAGCATATTGTGTCTGTTGTACCAAAAAACAAGCACATCGTGAGTAGTATAAATTTAACAATCCTCTAGGAATTTTCCAATTGGTCATAGCTTAATCCAGCGGCGCTGTCTAAAGCCATAATAACTTACAGGATAGGGATTATCACAAATTTACTCTCAACCGCTCAAAATAACTAAGACGTTAGTTAGATTAGTTTTAACAAAAAATCAGCAGCATGATAATTATTTTTTGAATAAAACAAAAAATTTAAACCTACAAGAAACTATTTGCAAAATAGTTATGGCATGCCATAACTACAAGAAGTGCCAACCAGAACATATATATATCAACAATAAGTAAATCAATAACAATTAAATCAATAATCATCACATTCAAACTTGAAATTTTAATTATTTATTTCAACTTTTGATATCACTAAAACTAAATTATATCACAAATCCCACAAAAATATTTGTTTAAAATTTTTTAAAGTTTTCGGGTAGTCGAAGTTCCTATCGGGAAATCTAATGAGGCACAAAAACACTCTGATTTGTAAAATTGAAACTGTTAAGCCCGAAACTGGAAACTTTGCTCATTGCTCTCACATTTCAAAATTATGTCTCACAATTGCAACATTGCGAACATGTCTAGAGCGTAGAAAATAGGCCGATATGCACTTTCGTCGAGTTTTGAGGGCCAGGGTCAACGGTTTGACCATTTTTGACTGGGTTTGACAAGCGTTGACCAATGTCAATAAAGGAGGTGGTGGTCAAAGTGGGTGCCAAAACAAAGCTCTCGGTGAGGAGAGTATGTTTTCGAAGTTGCTCCTCCAAACGGCATGCAGGTTCGCTAGAAATTTAATAAAATCTGCCAAAAACAATAGGTATGGTAGGCCCAATAAAGAAATACGGCGATGATTGGACTGGTGATGGGGTGGTTGTCGCTCCTCTCAACATGGGTAGTACGAAGGTATAGTTGGCTAGAGGAGACAGAGCTGGACGGCACCAGAATCATGTGTGGAGCTTAGAAAATGCCAACTCTTTGGGCTCTTCCACGACGGCCGGCGACAAGTGGGCTGGCGCGGCTTGGGTGGTTGGAGGTTCAGGTGGCGGTGCTCCTGATTAGAGGAAGAAATAGGGAAGAACGAGAGAGACTAGGAAAAAATTTAATTTTTTTTTTGTTGTCTTTTTAAATGGTTTCGCCTATTTGTCTAACATTAGAAGCTTCTAGAATTAGTTTTTGTCCCACAAATCTTGTTAAAATCTCAAATTGGCCCAAATTTTGAATTTTTATCAATCAAAAACTAAGCGTTTTACAATCTACCTACCTTAAGAAATTTCATCCCTGAAGTTTTTGAGTACCACCTCAAGCTAGAGATAAAACAGGTGAGGGTATTTCTCATACATTTCAGACTCCAGCTCTAAAGTAGCTTCTTCTTCCTTATGGTGTTGCCATAGTACTTTGACAAGTGGAATCTCTCTATTCCATAGCACCTTGAGTTCTCGAGCCAAAATTTGCACCGATTGTTCCTCATAAGTCATATCCTCTTGTTCTTTGATCCATTGAACAATATAGGTAGGGCCTTTTGTACATCGTTTGAGCATTGAGATATGAAAAAATTATGAACATGACCAAGCTATGGCAGCAAGTCCAAAAGATATGCAACATTTCCAATTCTTTCGGTGATGGCAAAAGGCCCAACGGAGGGCTAGGTTTCCCTTAACCCTAAAATGGTAACCCCACATCTAGGGGTGACTTTTAGAAATACCCAGTCTCCAACTTCAATTCAATTTCATGCCTTCTTGAGTCTGCTTAGTTCTTCTGACTACTTTGAATAGCTCGCAGCCTCTCTTGGATTTGCTTAACATTTTCTGTGGTTTCCTACACTTTAGTAGGTCCAAGGACAAGAACTTCCTCTACACTAGCCCAACACAGAGGTGATCTACATGGTCTCCTATATAAGTCCTTGTATGGCACTCCTTGATAGTCAAATCAAACTCTTGCAGAAGAAGGATCCACCTTATAAGTCGGGCTTTAGCATCCCTTTTAGAAAAGAGATACTTACGGGCAGAATGATCAGTGAAAACGGTGATGGGTGACCCGATTAGGTATGAACGAAACTTATCAAGTGCAAATACTACAACAAGTAATTCCTTTTCAGTGGTTGAGTAATTCATTTGAGCATTGTTTAAGGTTTTGCTTACATAGTACACTACAAAAGGTTTTCCTTCCCTTCGTTGGCCTAAGACGGCTCCTAAAGCGTAATTGCTTGCATCACACATGACTTCAAATGGTAAACTCCAATCGGGGGATTGCATGATAGGTGCAGAAATTAACTTAGATATCAGTGTTCGGAAAGATTCTTCACATTCTTTTGTCCATTCAAACACAGCATCTTTCAATAGGAGATTACACAATGGTCTTGATATGGCTGAAAAATTTGAATGAACCTCCTATAAAATCCAGTGTGCCAAAGAAAAGATCGAACATCTCTAACAGTCTTTGGAGTGGCCAAGTTTGAAATAAGCTCAATCTTAGCTAGATCAACTTCAATTCCTCTTTCAAAGACAATATGTCCAAGAACTATGCCAGATGGAACCATAAAATGGCATTTTTCCCAATTTAACACAAGGCCCTTTTCTTCACATCTTTTCAAAACAGCTTCCAAGTTAAGCAGACAAGTATCAAACGAATTACCAAAAATAGTCAAATCATCCATGAAAACTCCCATAATCTTCTCAACCATGTCACTGAAAATGCTCATCATGCATCTTTGAAATGTAGCTGGGGCGTTACAAAGTCTGAATGGCATTCGTCGGAAAGCAAAAGTACCAAAAGGACATGTAAACGTGGTCTTTTCCTGATCTTCTAATGCTATCTCTATCTGATAATATCCTGAATATCCATCTAGAAAGCAATAGAAAGGATGACCAGCTACACGTTCTAAGATTTGATCGATGAATGGGAGTGGAAAATGGTCTTTTCGAGTGGCGGCATTTAATTTTTGATAATCAATGCACATTCGCCATCCAGTGACAACTCTTGTAGGGACAAAATCTCCTTTTTCATTTGTTATCACAGTTACACCAGATTTCTTAGGAACAACTTGAGTTGGACTGACCCATTTACTGTTTGCAATGGGGTAAATAATACCAGCATTTAACAGTTTCAAAACTTCATTCCTCACGACTTCTTTCATTGTTGGGTTTAGTCTCCTTTGGGGATCTCTTTTTGGATTAGCATCTTCTTCCAATTGAATATGATGGGAGCAAATCAAGGGACTAATACCCTTGATATCAGCTATTGTCCAACCCAATGCTTTTTTATGATCACGCAACATGTTAATTAACCGTCGCTCTTGTGATTCATCGAGTTTGGATGAAATGATAATAGGAAAAGATTCATCAGCTCCTAAGAATGCGTGTTTTAGTCCTTCAGGAAGTTGGGCTAACTTAATTTTGGAAATTTCTTTAGTGGATGGTTTTGGCTTTTCTTCTTCTGGGAATAGCTTTTCAAAATATGGTTGCCAAAACTTTGTTTCTTTGTCCAGTGAATGTTTAGGAATATCAAAAATGGGATCGAGATTTTCAAGATTAGGACTGACACGTGGACTGTACTCTGAGATTCTGCTGACGCACCGGATGACGCGTTGACACGCGTCTCTTCCTCGGACTGCTGAGATTGATTTGGCAGGTGATCGAACGGTTAAAAACTCGCCACGTGTCCCATTTAATATAAATTTGAATTTCCTTAATCTTTTTGATGCATTTGATGTCTGATTTTGTCCGTTTTGGTGTCGTTTTGCTCCGTTTTTCCTCCAGATTTCAAATCTAAAAATCACAAACACACTAATATTAATTATTTTACAAACATAATATTTACAAAAATATTTATTTTACATTAAAACACACAAAAATAAATAAAAACTCCTAAAATTTCTAGTCTCTTACGGTTTGGCACAGATATAATTTTTATAACTTGGAAATATTTTTAAAAATTACTAAAAATATAATAAAACATATTTACAAACTCAAAACACACTATTAAACACTTTAAAACTCAAAATAAAATAACCGCATTACTTTACGATTTTGACTATTTACAAACTAGACACTTATTTAACACACCAAAATCATTCTAAAAATTACTAAAAATTCTATTAAACATAAAAACACACTAAAAACACATTTTTAAACATATTTTCACACTAAGACACGAAAATACTTATTAACACAAAATTGCTATTAATTAGAGAATTTAATGAGAAATAAAAGCGTAAATAAATGATTTAAGCCTTAGAAAATGTACACTTTTACAGTCTCATCAGGCACCATGGCAATGCTAACTTGGTAGCTGTTGTTGTAAACAAACTCAACTAAGGGCAAGTGGGTAAGCCAACTACCTCCAAAGTCTAGAATATATGCATAAAGCATATCCTCCAAGGTTTGTATAGTTCATGCTTATTGACCATCTGTTTGTGGGTGGTGAGTAGTAATAAGGTTCAATTTTGTTCCTAAAGCCTTTTGTAACACCTTCCAAAACCTTGAGGTAAATTATAGGTCTCTATTAGAAACTATACAAGTGGGTATGACATGCAAGGGAACAATATTCTCAATGTAGAGGCGGCTAAATTTTGAGAGCGAGTAGTCCATCCTTACAGCAATAAAGCATGCCAGCTTTCTCAATCAATCAATTACTATCCAAATTACATTATGCCTTTTAGTTGTGGTGGGTAACCCCGTCACAAAATCCATAGTGATCTTATCCTATTTCCAATCTGAAATTGGCAAAGGTTGAAGTAGTCCATGCAGATGTTGATGGTCAGCCTTCACTTGTCGACAAATTATGCAATTCTTGACAAACTCAACTATATCATGCTTCATCCCTTCCCACCAATATTGCCTTTTAAGATCATGGTACATTTTGGTGCTACCAAGATATATAGCAAACTTAGACTTATGGGCTTAAAATAGCTTGTCGAATGTAAGCATCCTCCAGTACTACAAGCCTTCCATGGACCAATAAGAAACCTTATGTACTTATCTTCTATCCTTCTAACTATTCACCATTTTGTAATTGATTCCAAGTTTCCCTGAGCTTTTCATCTTGCCATTAAACTTATTGTACTTGCTAGAGAAGAACATGTGTGGCCACTAGGTTATAAACACAAGCAAAATTTACATCCTAATAGTATAGTAAGTCATACTCACAAATAGCTTTTGACCTTTTCCAATCTTCACATGTTAACGAGGCTATGATAGCATGAGGCTTTCGACTTAAAGCATCTGTCATAACATTCGCCTTACTAAGATGGTATTGAAGGGAAAAATCGTGATCTTCCATGTATTCAACCCATCGTCGTTCTCTCAAGTTTAAATCCTACTAGGTGAAAAGATATTTCAAGCTCTTATGGTCTGAGCAAAGCTCAAACTTGGCACCATATAAATAACACCTCTATAGCTTCAAAGCATAGATCAAAACTACCAACTCCAAGTCATGGTAGGGTAATTCCTTTCATGTGTCTTTAACTAACAAGAACTATAAGCTACCACCCTACCATGTGGCATCAAGACATACACCCAAACCTATACCTGAAGCATCTGTGTACACCATATAAGACTCTTCACTATCTGGGAAGATAAGAACAGGTGCTATTATCAATCTCCTTGTAAGATCCATAAAAGCCTCTTCATATTGGTCATTCCAATCAAACTTGATATCCTTCTAAGTCAATCTTATCAATGGCATAACAATACGGGAGAAATTCTCAACAAATCAACAATAGTATCCTACGAGACCAAGAAAACTGTGCACTTCTGTCATGTTTTTAGGCCTTTCCTATTGCAACTGCATCTACCTTTACAGATCTACTAAGATACCTTCATGAGAAATTACACATCCAAAAAATTTGAAATCAGTCATCCAAAAATCACACTTTTGTCTCTTTGCATAAAGCTAATGATCTCTTAAAGTTTGCAATAATATCCTTAAGTGTTCAAATTGTTCTTCCTATGTCTTAGAATTCACCGAAATATCATCAATAAAAACCACCACAAACTGATCTAAGTAAGACTGAAAAATCCGATATATAAGATCTATAAAAGCTATAGGGGCATTTGTCAACCCAAAAGGCAAGACCTTGAACTCGAAATGACCATAACGAGTCCTAAAGGCTGGTCTTTAGAACGTCTTCTTCTCAAATGTTTAATTGGTGATAACCGGTCTTCAAATCGATCTTGGAAAAGAAACTTGATCTTCCAAGTTGGTCATATAATTTATCAATTCTTTGTATTGGGTATTTGTTCTTATAGACATTTGGTTTAGCTTCCTATAATCCACACAAAGTCTTAAAGACCCATCGCTTTTTTTCGGCAAAAAGAACTAGAGCACCCCAAGGTGTGGTACTTCTTCAAATAAACCCTTTACTTAAAAGCTTATCCCATTGCTTTCGTAATTCCTCAAGCTCGATAGGTGCCATACGATAAAGAGGAATGGAAACTGATTGGGCCCTTGGAACTAAATCGATATAGAATTCAATCTCTCTATTTGGCGATAAACCTAGCAACTCATTGGAAAAAACATTTGGATATTCACTCATCATAGACACCCAAGGGTATTGATCAGTGGTACCAAGTTCACCGTCAATAGCAAATAAATTCCCATAACTTACATTTCTCCATCTACCACAAACGCATGCTCTAAGAATATGACTGGTGCAATTGCTTCTGAACTGGCATGATAAACAACCCATTGTAATTTCTACGATAAGAGGGTCACTTTCTTCTTATGAAATTCTACTATAGCTTGGTACTTGGATAGACAATTTATACCCAAAATTACATCAAATTGGCTCATGGGAAAAACTATCAAATCAACAGAAAACTTGTGATCATCAACTCCTATACAACAAGACCTACATATCATAAACACCTCAAAATTCCTCCGACCGGTGTATTCAAAATCAATGAAGGACTAAGGTTCTCAACAGTTAATCCTAACAAACTTGCAAGCGGTGCAAAAATGAAGAAATGGAAAGATCTAAAATCAAATAACACATGAGCCTAAGAGTGAAAAGTTAGAACCATACCATCAACAACATCGTGGGCAGGCTGCTCAAAGTTGTCCTTTGTCCCTATCATGGCATATGGTTGAGCTTTTCCTTTCCTCTTGTTCCCTCATCCTTGTCATAGGCGACTACTACTTGCCACAGGTCCTCCTATAGAGTGGCCTCTACCCCCTTAAGTACCTGAGACTTGTAGCGTTTGATATCCTAATTCGAATTCAAATCCCTAAGGCCAAAATTGTGATTGATATTGCAGTCTATATACCGTGGTTGCTGATATGGAGAAGTATATGTCTGAGAAGGACCTTGAGATTAGGCAGCCCTAGCCTGATTGCTTTGAAAAAACACAGAACCTATCTAACTACCTTGTGGCCCTCTAGGATAGAGCAAGGAATTTTGCTGGCTTATCATAAAAATTAGACAATTCCTTCTAAAATAGCTTGCTTGACTGCAATGGTGGCAACTACATGAGGCATAGCGTTCACTTCCAAAAGAACCACTACTTTTTTTAGCTGTTTTCACTACTTTGGGACCGTTGTCCCTACCATTGGTTTTGATTCCTTCTGGTCATCTTCCGATCATTTCCTTTACCCCTATTCTTTCTTGCTTGATTTTTCACAATAACTACCTTGGCACTCTGAACAACGGCGATGACATCCATTAGAGAAGTGTTCCTAATAGTTGCCACTTTTTTTCTTGATGTTGGATCTCAAGTCATTCTTAAACTGCACTATTCTAAGCATATGATCTATTGTAGGCTCATAAGCGTACTATGCCAACCTAACAAATTATCTATAGTACTCATCAACTGTCGAGCTCCCTTGTCTTAGTTGGGTGAACTGCCTCATCATCTCTGCCCTATGTTGCTCATTTACATAGTTCTATCAAAAGTGGTCCTTGAATTTCTCCTAAGTTATATTCTCTACATCTTGTGTCTGTTCAACAACTATCCACCAGTTCTCAATTGCACCAATTAAATAATTGTTAGCAAAAGTGGCCCTATACTTCATAAGGACTCCATTAATTCAAAACTTTCTCTTTATTTCATTAATCCAACTATCAGCCACTTGCGGTCCACCCACTCCATTAAATTTAGGCAGATACAATCTAGCAAAATCATGAAAACTAGTAGCCCTCCTAGACTCTAGGGTTGTCTCACCAAATCTTGGCATCCCTCTAAAGGCTTCAAACATTGCCATAAGTAGGTTCAAGGGGTTTTCCGGAGGTGGTGCGGGTTGTGGGTTCGGAATATTTTCTCGATACGATGCGGTTGGTTGATCTTCAGGGTTATTCCTCCCAATTGGATTTCTTCTTCTTTCTCTTCTGGGAGGCATTTTAGGAATCTGCATTTGATATGCTAAAAGTGTTAGTAAAAATGGGATGCATGACAGTCTAAAAGATATAAAAAGGTTTATCTAGTTTGACTAGTTACACATTCTGAGTTTTCAAACCTGGGCTCTAATACCCTTTTTGTCACAACCCAAAATTAGGGCTAGTGATAAATTCTTAAAGTTTTGTAAAAGCAAGGTTTTAGTGAAAATACAATTTTTTGTTTTTTAAAAAACCCACAGTAATGTGTCCACCTGTTAAACTTTTGTTAGGTACATATAATTGTCATAAAAAAAATTCGTTCATCATAATGAGAGTTTATCATGCATCACCCACTCAATACATAACACTTAACATATAGTTAATACAGGTAAGGTTTTTAAGTCACAATTTCGTACTATTTTAAATAATCAAAGTTGCCAATAGACACATATAAATGATCATGAAGATTCCTCCAAAGCATTACCAAAAAATATAGCTGAAAGCTTCTAGATGTTCTAACTACTCTGTCAATCTAGCTCAAATTGAACACCATCGGGGAAAAGAGGGGTGAGCTAGAGCATAGTAGGAATACCGACTACTCGATTTTTAAATCCACAAACAAAAATAAACAACCAAAGTTCATGTATTTCTATAAGAAAATATTATATAACCTTATAATTTCAAATAAAATTCCAATAAAACTAAACAAATTAATATTCTAACAAAACTTCATAAATAAATAAACAAGTAAATAAATATAATAAATGAATAAATAAATAAATTAAAGAACATCAATCTAAACTTGTATAAAGTTAGAAACTAGTTGTTAAATTTAACACCTAAGCTTCGGTTATTAGTGAAGGAAAGGAGGAAAGAAAGAAAGGGATTGAAAGATGTCTATTGTGCTCTAAACGAGCACCTCGTGTCCTTTAGGCCCCAAACAAGCACCTCGTAAGTAACGTAAATTTAACAGCCCTCAATGAATTTTCCAGATAGCCATAGTTTAATCCCGTGGCACTACGTAGAGCCATAATAACTTACGAAACATGGATTATATCAAATTTGCTCTTAACCGCTCAAAATTACTAAGGCATTAGTTAGATTAGTTCTAACAAAAAATTCAGCAAGCATAATGGCTATTTTTCAAATAAAACCAAAAATCTAAACCCACAAGAAATAGTTCATAGAATAGTTGTGGCATGCCATAACTACAAGACATGCCATCCATAGCATATATATATCAACAATAAATAAATCAATGTAAACAATTAAATCAATAGTCAACATCGCATTCGAACTTGAAATTTTAATTATTTATTTCAACCTTTGATATCAATAAAACTAAATTATATCACAAACCCTATGATAATATTTATTTAAAAATTTTTAAAGTTTTCAAGTAGTCAAAGTTCTTACCGGAAAGTCCGATGAGGCACAAAAATGCTATGATTTGTAAAATTGAATCTGTTAAACCTGAAACTAAAAACTTTGCTTGTTTTTCTCACCTTTTGAATTTTTCTCACAATTTCAATCTTGCGAACACATCTGGAGCGTTAGAAATAGGCCGGTATGCACTTTCGTTGGGTTTTGAGGGCCGAGGTCAATGATTTGACCAGGCTTGACCTAGTTTGACTGGTGTTGACCGATATCATTGAAGGAGGTGGTGGTCGAGGTGGGTACTGAAATGAGGTTCTCAACAAAGGGAGTGGGTTTTCGGTGGTTGCTCCTCCAAACAGTGTCCTGTTCGCTAGAAACTTAACAAAATCCATAAAAAATTGGAGACGCTGTGGGCCTAAAGAAATCCAGCGATGATCGGACTGGTGAGGGGGTGGTTCTTGCTCCTCTCGACATAGGTAGTACAAAGACATAGTTGGCTAGAGGAGATGGAGCCAGACAATGCTGGAACCACGTGTGGAGGATGGGAAAACGCCAACTCTTTGGGCTTTTCCACGGCAGCTGGAGGCGAGTGAATCGGTGTGGCTTGGGCGGCTAGAGGTTCGGGTGGTAGCGCTCTCGCTTGGCTAGAGCATGCAAGCAGCGACAGCTAGAGGTTGGTCGACGGCGATGGGCAATAGTTGGGTCTTTTTTGGCATGAAAAATGGAGGAAGAAAGAGGGAAGAAGGGGGAGAGAGAGATAGTAGGAAAAAAAATCTAATTTTTTTTGTTGTTTTTTGAAATGATTTTCCCCATTTGTAAGCTTCTAGAATTAGTTTCTGTCCCACAAATCTTTTTAAAATATCAAATTAGCTCAAAATTTTGAAGTTTTTATATCAATTAAAAGCTAATGGTTTTACATGTATCATTTAATCTTTTATTTTAAGTGACATTCATGAGGTAGATATATGGCAATGCAAAAAAAAATCATATATGCGTACAAAAAAATTGTAGTTGTAGACATAACGTAATAATAATTTCACACTTAACTCTAAGAGAAAATGTAGAGTTTAAATCTTATATTCAAATAATAAAAATAACAACAACAACAATATAGAACAAAATTGATTTGAAGCCAGTTAAATTCCTAATCCATTAAATTTTAAATTTCTGTTAAAATAAACAATATTGCCACATGTAAAATTTGTGATTAGTCCTAATTTAGCACTAATACATTTGGGCAAAAGCTTATTATATTTTTTTATAAGAAAAACTTTATTAATAAGAAAAGAAAAAGGTCTCACAAAGCTAAAACATAAAAAACCTAAAAATAATAGAAAGAAAATGAAACCAAATGCAAGGAAATATATATACACATACATAAAATAAGAATCCACCTTATACATCTAACACAAGTTGTACGCGTTAATAATTACTATAAATGGTTAGCCATCTGAAATACACGTGATTCGTAGCATCTTAACCCGCATTAGGTTATTTTCACATTTCTTTTTCTTTTTTTCTTTTTTTTTTTTTTTTGAAAGGAATCTTTTTTCTATTTTATCCTTTGGTGAATTATGTCATGGCTGAGTAATAATCTTTTTACTCATCACCGACAAACGTTTCGATATATTCCTCACGTTGGTTTTTTGTTTTGCTTTTTTTATCCTCTTTTCTTAACACATTTAATAGTAATAAAAATCATGTAATGAACTAGCTAGTACGTTTGTAGTACAGTTAGTGTTTGTGGATAAGTTAGATCCGAATGAAGATAATTAAACTGATAAACCACTGGTTAAATCTAACGTATCTTTCTATAGCTGCGTAGCTGCAGTGTATGTCTTGATACCTAGAACCAGATGTGACCTTAGTTGACGTCTGAAACCCAGACTTTAGCTGTGAAAGGCTACCTAGCTAGCTATTAATGCATATAGCGGTACTAAACAATATCCAGTTCAAAAGAAACCGCGCAGATGATCAGATAAAAAATGATCGATATATGATATAATAATTGAGCGTGTTTTCACCAAAGCTATTACAAAGTGTATCACGTCAACACAGAGCGAGCCTCTTTTTTTTTTTTTTTTTTTTGTCTCTCTCATTACCCTAGTAGTGCATATTTTTAAGTTATTGGAGGTGGTTAAAATTATAATTTTTTAAAAATCTAATCATTAAAAATAATACCTATTGATACATTGTTTTTTGGGTACCACGAGAAAACTTGACTTTTTTATTTACTTACAAAGGGATATTATTACTATTTCATTTGTATTTTAAGTTTATAAATATCAAAAATACTTTATATTATAGATTTTATCAAAATTGTATTTCTAAATTTCATGGTCATGTCAATTTATACTTTTGTTATTAATAACTTATGCATTAAATTGGAAAATTTATCCTTTATAATTTATAGATATAATTAAATACTAATTTATGAATTTATTATCCTTCATAAGTTAGCTTAAGAATACTATGTGTACATTTTTCTAGTATTCTCTCATATGCCCTAAAATTTTAGAGTTATTCTTATCATTTTGCCATCTAAATTTTAAAAACTTTCACTTTGCCTTTTGAACATTGAATTAGTCTCACTTAGTCCCACTTAACCTTTTTTTAATTAAAATTTATATGTTCAAAACAAAGGAAAAATACCACATGATCTTAATTAATCCCCCTTCTTTTTTGTTTGTTTTGAAAGAATTTCTAATAAAGGGATTTAAGTCGCACTAATTCAAAATTGAGAAGGCGTTGAAAGTTTTAAAAATTCAAAGGGAAAAATGTAAATGACCCTAAAGTTGAGAAGACACATGTGAGGTCCTAGTTTTTATTCATGCCTATTCATAAGTTACCTATAAGTTACAAAGAATATATTTGTCAATTTAGATGTTGATTAGGGTGTTTAGGAACATGTAAGAATCACAAAAGCATCGTTCAAACCATTTTTTTGACAATATTTTCTTTCACAAAATTTAAAACAAATAGTTTGGACGATACTTTATGGTTCTAATTATGCTACCAAACGGGGCAAATATTAATTGTTGGCCTAAAAAAATAGGGAGAATGAGGGAAATAGATGAAATGACATGGTGAATAAAAATTCATAGACCAAAATTTTACAACCTTTAGTAAATAGTATATTCTAATAAAAACTTGGAGTTTCATCCATTAGACTCCCTCTCTCCCTTTCTCTCTCCGCCTACTCTTTCTCTTCTCTCTCAAAACCCTATGCCGATGCCATTGTTTGCCTTCAAGAGTAGCTGCTTCGATGACTGTAACGAGATCTTGGCTCACAAAGATGCCCCCTTGGCTATCGATTCAAGCCGCTAATCGGAGGAAACCACACGCCTCTGATCTTGTCCATCACCATTGTTCTTGTTGCAATTGCCATTGCCAAACAAGATGATGTTAAGGAGAGACCTTAGTTGCTATGTTTGTCGCTAGTCTTCAACCTTCACTGCTCATTTTTAGATTTCGATTTGAGCATTCTTCACTATCATCTTGAGCATCATGTGAAGAACTAGTTGAAACTCTCCAACTCTAGCACTACTCTATCAAGTTCTTGGTTATTCGTAAATCGGCAAATCTAGGCAACTAATGAAGCCATTGTTGTCATCGTCACCTCGTGCTAAAGTCGTCATCTTTGCTTCGGTCTTCTTCTTTGGTGGCAGTTTCAAAGAGATCTAGGGTTAGGACAACAATAAAGAGATCTAGAGTTAACAAATTGAGGATTTTTAATTTGGGGATATTTTTGTCATTAATAATTCCATATTTACATTAAAAAACATTATTGGCTTATTAGTTAATAATGTTTGTAGATATGCCATATATATTTTCAAATCTCTTAAAATTTGGCTTATATTTTACAATTTCTTAAATATGGAGAGATAGGACTTTTTTATGAATTTAAAATTCAAAAGTATAATTTTAAAACAGCCAATATACATAGTATATTTTGTTTGATAAGCGCAAATACAAAGTATTATAAAAGTATATAATCCTTTGAAAAAAAAAAGAACAACTTATGCGGTAAGATTAAAAAACTAACCAAAAGTTCGTGTTTTTAAGATTAATAATGTTTATCAAATTGTCTATTAAAATTTAAAAACCAAGATCAATGCTAGTAATTGTTTATAAGCTTATTAGTACTATTAGTATGAGAACTATAGTCAATGTGTCATTTGGTTTTTGAATCTTTAGCTTTTGAAAAATTATTCCTTGAACTTTGATTGTTTGACAGTTCTTGTCCTTGATACTAAAATTGGCTAATGACTTCTAAAATTTCTTGGAGATAATCAAATTTAGTCGCATGGTAACTGAAATGTTTGCTTAAACAACTACACTTAATGCAAAATATTTTAGTTTGAACGATTTTTGACAACTGCGAATAGAATATTATGCATTTAACTAAAACTAATTCTATAAGAATATTAGTTACTATGTGACTTGAGTTTGGTGATTATCTATGTGAAATATCAGAATTCCTTTGTCAATATTAGTTTCAATCAAGGAAATTCTTCACGTGCCTTTTTTCTGCTTAACAGCCGAACATAATGACTAAATTGTAGATAATTAGATAAATTGTGAACTTGTTTTAGAAAGTTTTAAAAGTCAAGGACGAAAATGGACTTTGACCACATTTCAGAAACTAACAACGTTATTAACTCAAAATATAAAGGTTAGGCACATTTATTATAAGTAAAGTTCCTTTTTTTGTTTTAGGGGGAAAAAACCCCTTACCGCGTAGAAGTAGCGCTAATTCTTGCTGCAAAGTTAACCCAACATATGGCACCCCACTAGGAGAGAGTTAAAGAGAGAAAGAGAGGGTAGAGAGACAGAGAGTCAATGTTTTTGTGCTTTGGGGACGCAGTTCTATCACTTCTATATATATCATCTTTGGGGACGCAGTTCCATCACTTCTATATATATCATATTTGGGTATTAGGTTATGAGATAGGCTAATTACAACAATGTTATTTATAGGCAGAGATTATATATATGTGATCATGGACACATGCAAAAGCGGCCATTTTGTCACATTCTTTGGTGTGCACATATTTTCCTCTGAAAACATTTGTTGACAGGAAAGATTAGATCGAGCACCATACACTTAGGCTCTATATCCTATCTTTATAACGTGCCATAAAGTTTTCCCATTGATTAAAGCTCCAAGACAACTTTTTCATTTTTCTCTCCTTTTTCCTTAAAGCAACTCCTAAAGCAAACTGACTGTTACAGAAAGCTTTAGAGCAATTTGTACATGATTAATTTTCATCATGTATGTATATCAATATATTTTAATATCCCTTTAAAACAATTATATATTTTAATAAGAAAAAGCTTAGATATAAAAGTTAAATCCCAACTTTACCTCTCTCTCTCTCATCACCAAGCTCAAAGCCCATAAAATGTGAACATTAATCTTTGGGATATGATTAATTATTATATAATATCCTTCGGAATTTGGAAAGGAGGAGCAAGGTTTCTTTGAGGAAGTAACCCCAACATGTAAGCACAATTTCAGTAAAAGGAGAACACGGACTGGGGGAAACACCACATACATATATGGATCTAGGGTTTGCAATTGGTTGGTGTAAGCTGTTAATGAATATTTTGCAGGAGATTTTATTGACCCTAGTAGAATGTGGATATATTTCTTTTAAAACGGGAATGTGTATAATATATTATTAATTAAATGAGGAGAGATGGAAACAAAATCAAACATTTAGCAAAAAGAGTCTGTTTGTTGACCAGAGATCCCATGCTCCTTTAAATTCTTTTATGTTTCCAAGATAGCACGAGTGTGTTTGCATTGTAACATGTACAAGAAAACATTACTTTGAGTTTCCATGTCCATGTCTTGTTTTAACATCTCCAAACATCTCTGTCCTGCAAATTGCAAATCCCTATACTATCACTCCATGCAGAGTATTTTAGGGAAAAATTATTAAAGACATTAAGAAATAATTAATAATAGGTCATATATAACTCACATATATATCTTGTTTTAATTTATCTAAATTATGCTTGTACTTAACAAATTAGTAAATTTGCGGAAATAGTAAAAATGCTGATAATTAATTACATGTAAATATAATTGTGACAACTCTTGGTGTCTTAATTAAGATTTCAGTCCCTATATTTTTTTAACTAAGTTATTTTGATATATCTAAACATGAAACCTCTACTTTATTCTTGGCTTTCCAAATCAAATAATTATTAACTCTTTTTCCTTAATCCTTTTATCTCTTATAATTAGAATATTTACTCCATAATTATATGGGTAAAATCATAGAGAGAAATATAGGTTCCGTTTGGTAAATGGATTCAAATTAGTGATTTGTTTTGAGTTATATTATTTGAATTAAGATTTGAGTTAGTGATTTAAATTGTTATAAGAATTGACATTTGGATATGCATTTAAGTTTTAATCTGAGTATAAAATAAAATTAGAATTTGTGTTTGGAGAGGAAGTGAAAATAGTTTTTGATTTACTAACAAACCTAATAAAATCTTAATGTTAATGATCTTAAAAAAAATACAACATAGATTTTAGTTTATTCCTCTCTTTACTAGGAACATAATAAAAAAAGAATCATCTCATTTGGATATCAAATGAAGAAATTATGATTTTTTTTCAAATATAAGAGAGAGAATTTCAGCTTTATTGTAGCAAAGATATTCGAGTATCAAAAGTTTAGGGACTGGTTAAAATTCTAAAAGCTTATATTCTTGATACTCAAAGAATTTAAATTTTAGCGAAAACAAACATATATCTAAAGAATTCTTGATATTCGAATCCAAATTTAAGTTCATTGAGTTTAAAAAAATACACAAAACAAACAAGCCCCTAGTAGTCCCAAGGCCTAAAGGGCGCTAAAACTATATACAATGAAAAATACAGGTACTCCAGGCATATAATAAACTGTAAAACTTGTCTCCCACATCACATACAGGAAACTTGTCCGTAGTTAATTAGAGTTTTCTGACCATGACATGATGCAAAAATTTTAACTTAAACAGCTTTTGGTAAATGATAAAATTTTGCCACCATATATGGGAACCACATAGCAAAGATACTGGCAAAGAGGGGTAAGAGTTAAATGTATTAACATGTTGTTCTTTGGCGTTATATGATCCAATATTTCTTACAACTCTCAATATCTAACTACAAGAACAACCCCATCACAACCCCACAAGGGTTATAAATAAATATATATATATATTATAAACATGTAATTTTTTAATAGACCCTCAATCCAAGACCAACTTGCCCAATTTCTAGTATCCTTTCTTTTTCTTTAACTTCCTTTTCAACATCATGTGCTGGAATTAATGTTCAACCCAATGGTCTCAATCCTCCTCTGTTACAACCTCATCAAACAGTACTACTACTACTACCTTTCTTGTTATAGATTTTATTCATCATATCGATTTCCCAACAAAAAGAACACAGCAAAAAGGGGAAAAAAAGTCATTCATTGCTTCATTGGGAGAAAATACTGTAGTACTGCCATTTCATTATCTCTATCTATATAGTACACCACGCAAGTGACAGAAAGGATACAACATTTAAGAAGAAAATGATATTTAAGACTATTCACATACTGATATGACTTCATTTATACGTATACCATCTCTCATTTTCTCTGTCCCTAACTCATAAACTTCCTTCTGTCCAAGCTTGTGTAGCCATCAAAAGAGCTAAAATCCCATTAGTACTCTAGAAAATTTGGAGTCACTACAATCATGTACTGCTACGTATATGATCCTTATTAATTAAGGTCCTACTCGTTAAAGATATACTAGACAAAGCTAGCCATATGGCTGCTTAGATTTTTTTTCAATTGCTTAATGAATTGCTTAAATATGTGATATTTTGATGTTGAATTCTAGCTAGCTAGAGACATCAATGAATTGGCTTTAGATTCCTTTCCCTCATGAAGGAATAGTTTGTCTAATAATTTGATAATTTACGACACAGCTTGCAAAGGTAGATGAACAATCACAATCACAATCACTGAGAAAGCTTGTCATGAAGTGGGGAAAAGCCAAAAAAAATATGGGCTGCATGGATTTTCTCTTTATATATATACACATATATACATAGATAAATTTCAAAATGTATACACTTTGAACATGTGTTAGTCATGGCATGAATGTGAAAAGGATATTTATATATAGGGTTTTGAAATTTAGTCAACAGTTTGATCTGGTCAGAATAGTTCCAAACAATGTCTTTGTCACCTTCAAGTAACCAGCTAATTCCTCAGTATTTTTGGTAACGATGGCTTTCTTTGGGTTGGGTTAAGCTTAGATGCACTGTGTACGGTCCCAAAGTGATCAAGACAACCAAGAAAGATGGTACAATATGTTGTGTTTGGAGCAGTGTTGCGATAGGAACCTCATTTATATCTCTCTTTTTGTTATTTCAAGGTCTCCCACGGGAGGTACCGCTAAAAAAAATGTACTAATTAACCAGCTGATAATATTTTCTTAGCATTAATGTACAGTGGAACTCCGCTGAAATTTTGTTGTAGTCGCATGTTTAGTTTGGACAATAACAACAGCAACCTCGTGTTACTGTGCATGGATGGCCATCGTAGAGGGCAAAGAAAAGGGACGAAAATCATCAAAGGCACAAGGGCACAGGGATGGGATGCAATCGTTGAGCGTGCCCGGATGCAAAGAAGGGACAGCAATTGTTATAGGTGATTAGGGTGTTGTTCGTTTGAGTGATAAAGCTATGAAGAAAGACAGTTAAGATGGAGTGGTGGTGAGTTTTGTGTGCGTGTGTGTGTGTACGTAGGAGCCGCTATAGAGTATTGCTCGTTGGAGCATTTTGTATGTGGTGAAGAAAAATAAAAGGAAGAAGATAGAATAAGATGAGTTTATATGCACAATAAAATAAGTCAGACTAAGCAAGTTTCATAATCTCTAAATTAAGATAGTTTCCTAACCTCACAAGAATTAAAAAGAGAAACTTTACAAGATAAAATGCTTACAAAAGTAAGATATTATATTTCCTAAAAAATAAAGAGTAAGATACTACAAACATAAAAGTTAACTTTCTGAGGCCGTTTGGTATTGTTTTCAATATATGTGAAAATGTTTTTGTTCTGAAAAATGAGAATTTTTTAAGAATTTTTTCGAGAGTGTTTTTAAAATTTTTGCCTCGAAAAAACGTACGAAAACATTTTTAAAATTTCTAAGAACAAAAGCAAAAGGGGCCTTTGTTTTTTCTATTATACCCTGCTAAGATAAAGCTCTGGTTCTTGTTCTTGAGAGAGAAACCAAGTACGAGGAAGAGATTTTATAAGAATATCTAATAGTTAATCTTTAGACGACATGTAAGCAACAAGAAGTGTGCCATCATCAACATATTCATGAATAAAATGGTAATCAAGTGCAACATGTTTAATTTATGAATGAATTACAAGATTGAATCATAAATTTAGTAGAATTAACAAACTAACTTTCATTAAATTAAACACGGTATTCCTAAATTGATTTCCTCTTTATTGCAACATTGGCTCTGCTTCTACAGCTAGTAGAGTTGCTAAAGTACCCATCTTAATGGGCTAATCACTATCCTTTTTTGTTTGTGTTATTTTATCACTATAAAAAATTAGACTTTTAGTCACAACAATTTTTGCTAAAACTTTTAGTCACAACTAAAATGTTATGACTAATGTGTGTTTAATTACCATCTTTTTGGTGGATTTCTCCACCGTCCGACATCCGATTGTTGTGATTTCAGTTCCTACGGACTCATCTTGAAGACAGAAACTAGTTCCACCCGTTATTTTATCTAAAAAGCTATCAAAATGGTCTGACCGAGCCCCTCTATCATAGACCATCATGCCTTCATGGAACTACACAATCCCAAAGGAGGTGGTTGACGCTACCCATCCCAAATGCATCAGAGGGTACCAGAGACAGAGACCCATTAGCAAGCCGAGCAAATCCACCATGGAATGGTAGAAAACCACGAACTCCACCAAAAGCTACCAAGCTTCACGTCGTTTTGACGATCCACGCCATGGTGAGGCATGCCACTAGTGCCATTCAAAGCCAGAAGCCAATGATGAATGCGATCTAGCAGCCAATTTGACGATTACATAGACGGTTGTCGAAGTTCCTTCCTCGTCGTCATTCATCGCTGCATGGAGCTTTGATATTGCTAAATCTGGTGAGGTATTATTAAATTGATAAGGGCAAATAACCCGGATAAGAGCGGGCATCAAAACCTCTTGACTAATTCAGGCCATCGCTGCTGGAGCATCATGATTTGTGTTATGACGCTCACGACTATAGGCTGCAGATTTAATGATGGTTTAAAACCGTCGTGAAAAAATTTCAAGATGGTTAAAAAACCAGTCGTGAAAACTTTAATCGTGGTACAAAATGTAGTTTTCACGACAGTTTTTTACCATCGTGGAACAACAAAATTGGCTCAAAATCAAGCTTCCATGACGGTTTTTATAGAAACAATCATGGAAGCTTGACCTTCCATGACGATTTTTATGAAAACCATTGTGGAAGGTAAGCTTCCACAATGGTTTTTCCCAAAAAGGTCGTTGAAGCATGACCTTCCACGATGTTTTCCTATAAAACCGTCATGAAAGCTTATGTTTCTATGACGGTTTTTATAAAAACCGTCATGAAAAATTGGTATTGCCAAAAAAAAAATTTCCAAAAATTTTTTTTTTTCCTATAGGATGGCCAATCTTATGTGTTATCTATTACAACAAGGCCCTGATTGCATACAAAAATTGATGTATGTTGAAATTATGAGGTATTTACAAGATCGTTTACATTTAAGCTATTTTGAGCAATTGTTTATCTACTATCTCTATCTATCTATCTAAAAATTACATACCTATTTGTAAATTGTACCAACTCTAATCTAACTTCATGTATATCCATATGTATATAAAAATCTTTTCTTCCTAGGGCTTGTATACCACTTGTAATTATATCTCGCATGAAACGTAGAATAAAAAAACCACATTCTATGTTTTCTTATTGTCTTGGACACTTATATTTGGAATATAACATTCCGTTTGGTCGGTTTGTGACACAGCTTCCCGCTTAAAGCTTCCAATCGTTAAGCGCCCTAACAATGTGTCATGTTTAAATGAATTAATAGACGAGTTAATTATGTATGACTCAAAACAGTTATTTTTATAAGAGAACAATAATACTTACAATCTCATGATTAATACGAAATCCTCACGTGGTATGTGTCCGAGTGGATAAAACCAATTTCAATTACACAATTTCACATATTCAAAATTTTCACATATTTCACATATTCACAATTCACATAATTTCACATATTCACATATTTACAAGTTCACAATTTCAATTACACAATTTCACATATTCACATAATTTCACATATTTCATATATTCGCATATTCAGAAGTTTACAATTTCAATTACACAATTTCACATATTTACATATTTCACATATTCACAAGTTTACAATTTCACATATTCATATCTTCACAATTTCAATTACACAATTTCAAAATTTCACAATATTCATATCACATATTCACAAGTTTACAATTTCGATTACACAATTTCACAAATTCACATAATTGCACATATTACACATATTCACATAACTTCACATATTACACATATTAACAATTTTACAATTTTAATTACACAATTTCACATATTACACATATTCACATATACACAAATTTACATATTCATATAATTTCACATATTTACAAAACAAATAAAATTTGTGGGGGCAGGGTGGAGGGTGGGTGGGGCGAGGGTGGGGTAGGGTGGGGGTGGGTGGGCCGACAAGGGTGAGGGTGGGGTGGGGAGATGAGGAGAGGGTGGGTGGGCAGGGTGGGGCCAGGTGGGGAGAAGGGCCCGAGGGTTGGGTGAGGGTGGGGTGGAGTGGGGGTGGGTGGGGCAAGGGGGCGAGGGGGGTTGGGCAGGGTGGGGTGGGTGGGGAGAGGGTGAGGGTGAGGGGCCGAGGCTGGGGTGGGTTGGGGAGATAGGGAGAGGGGGGATGGGGTTGGGTAAGGGGCGTGTGGGGTGAGGGTAAGGTGGAGTGGGGGTGGGGTGGGGTGGGGTGGGGGGTGGGGTGGGGTGGGGTGGGGGGTGGGTGGTGAGAGGGTGGGGGGGTGGGTAGGGCGAGGGGGGCGAGGGTGGGGGGTGGGTGGGGCGAGGGATGCGAAGGTGGGGGTGGCGAGGGTGGGGCAGGTGGGGGAGGAAGGGGTGGTGGGGAGGGGGAAGAGGAGAGAGAGAGGGAGGGGGCAGGGGGAGGGGGAAGATGAGAGAGAGAGGGAAGGGGAGCTTATCGGTGGTGAGGAGGCGACGACGACATTGTAAATAAAGTAAAAAAGACAGCAACCTTCCACAACGGTTTATAAATAAACCATTATGGAAGCTATTTTATTGCATTAGAAATGCTGTCAGAATGACAATAGCCTTCCACGATGGTTTATTTATAAACCATCGTGGAAGCTATTTTACAACATTATAAATGCAGTAAGACAACAGCCTTCCACGTTTGATGACTACTTATAATTCCATTTCAAAATAAATGTCCTCTTATAATTGGAATTGGATGCAATCTATGGTTTCTACATTGAACACAAGGACATCAAATTTTATCACCATAGGCATATTTTTGGTAAAATCTAAGGCATACCGGTATGCTTACGAACATAAAATGTGGATATTTTCTTTTGGTATATCAAAAGACATAAGTCAAGACAATAGGCCCATTAGTCATCTTACGATTAAGATATATCACATATGATTGTCTAAAGTGAATTGATTTGCCAAGACAAAATTATTGATCCAAATCAATTACACTTATATGTCCTAATCTAATACATCATCACCTATGACAATGCACCAATGTTTCTATTCGTAGAGTCCACCTTAACCATCTCCTATTAGAGATATAGACAACGTAACAATCTTTGCATAAATAAAGCACCCAACTTTATTCGCAGAGTTGATTTGCCAAGACAACTTTACATAATTGTAACATCCCCTTACAGACGTTACAAATGTCGTTACATTCATTCTTTTTATCATTATATAAAATAAACTATTTGAATGAAACATAATTTGGGAACATACCCCAGGATCCATGCATAATTTTTTTATTTAATTTTATTTTTTATTTTAAACATTCTTTAAAATATTAAACATACCAAATAATAAATCCCTAATTCAAATGAAAACGTCACAACCTTTTAAAAATTTACTCTCTCAGTTCGGCAGGCTAAACTTCAGACTTCGGTAGGTCGAACCTGACCGATAGTCCAAAGTTCAACCACCAGCAGGCCGCTCGAGACTCTACAAATTAGGGTTTAAAATTTGCTATGATTGGCAAGCCAACCAATAATGTTCGGCAGGCCAAACTACTGTTTAAAACAGAAATTCTTAATTTAAAACAAGTCTCAATATTTCAAATGCAAAGGAGAATTAATAATACAATAAGGTTAAAGAGACATACTTCAAATCTTTATGACTATTCAAATAAACATACCAAAAGATTAAACATACTTAATAAAACAAAACATAGTCTATGATTTTTGAAACTTCTTTGGCGTGTTCCGTTTTCAATCCATCGTGTATAGTTCATACGTCTTTCCTTGCCCTCCACCTAGTCCATAATTTTCTTACCCTTATCTGCAACATGATATAAAACTGAATAAGCAAAAGCTTAGTAAGTACATTTCCTTTCTCACAAAAATAAAAACATTTTAAGAACATCTTCATCGTATGCATCATCATAATTGTGCACTAAGCACAATTTCATATAGAACATATCTTTCATTACATTATTCATATTAAAACTTTGTTCATTTTATCTTAAGGGCCCAAGTGTTGTATCATAATCATCTTTTTAGGCGCGTCCGTCATGAGAAGAGAAGGGTAGGTAGTCCTAATCCAATCATGACATCATATCATAAACATAACATAAACATGGGTATGCAACACTTATTTAGGTGATACATATATACTTATATACTTACATATTTATATATTGTTATACTTTGAAATACGTCATCATCAAACATGCATAACTTTTGAACATCAAATCTTTCATAAATAACATTAAATGGAACCATCATAGAAACATCTTAGATATCATCATGATCATAATTTCAAACTTTTACCAAACCATATCATGTTACAGGTGAGAATGTACTTACTTGTGTAGCTTACGTAACCTTAACTGAAATGGTAGGTGACGTCACCGCGGTCTTGATGTGCTCACTTCTTAGTGTGTTCATGTCATACATTCATTTAAAAAGGAATTAACATAAATTTTCATGAAATCATTCAACACCACAAAACATTTTCCAATACCATGTTACATCACTCATACATTTATCTCTTGAAACATACATTAAAACAAAACTGTCAACACAAAAGCTAACTAACCTTTACGAATTCATAGCTCGATAACTTAAAATTCATACATAATTTGGGAACCAAACATGGCAGGGACAAAGTTAACATAAAAACATATTACCATGATTTTTTTTTTTTTTTTGTGTTGGCCATATAAAAATTTCACATGACAACTTAAACAAGCCTCATAACTTACACTTCCAAAACTGCCACCAATAACAAAACAGTGAGCGGCCCATACTTGCAGTCTTATAATAAATTATTTAAGCCCTAAAATAGTTGCATAAAAATACTACATATAATAGACACCAAGAAATTCAACATATCTAAAAATCACCTTTAAATAAATTCTAAATAGTCCAAAACGTGTGTGGAAAATATAGCAAAACAACTTCCATCATATTAAGCAGTGAGTTTCGTACAATTATCATAATCCAATAAATTAAATAAAATTATTATGACCCTAAAATTCATATGACAACCTAATAACATATAGCTACAAAGCACTGGAAATTTCATCACCATTTAGATTCATCTAATCATAAGAAATGTCATACAACACAAGTCTGAAAATCCATTGATAAAGCAGTCTCATGACCTAGTCTTAATGAAAATTCCATAACACATAAAATATTCATAAAATCATCACCAAACTTTCCAGTCCATAAATTGACATATACATGAACATATTTGTAAAATTTCGTGCAAAATATCATTCATTTACCCTATGAACAAAAACTACATTTTTGTGCAACATAACCAATCAGCAATAATTTTCTATGAGTGGTGGAGAAAAGAAAATTCATATCTCAATATAGGAAATTTCAATGAACGTGAAATTTGGAGGAGCATCACATAACAAATACATGAATATCATATTAAAATTTCAGAATAAACGGAAATTCCTAGTAAAAGTTATAGCAATCAGATTAAAGAGGGAGATACATTTTAGAAATACCGAGAATGAGTTCTCACCTTGAAACAAATTCTTTGCAAGTTTTCCTGGGATTCACCCCATCGAAAATCTCAATATTTCATCCAAATATTCTCAGGAAAATAAAGGAAAGAAGGAGAAGAGAAATAACATGAAGAAAGGGAGGGAGTGTTTCTAAGAAAATTTAGAAAGAGAGGGAGAGAAAGAGCATGTAATAGAGGGAGTAAAATTATCGTAAATGAGGACAATGTAGAGAGGTTCAACATACTCTAATATGTCAATATTTTTTTGACTAAAATTTAGGCAATTCATGTGAGGAATGGAGAGGATTAGGAAAATTAACTGATGTGTTCTTACTTACCATATTTTAATTCTCAAAGTGGGAAACCTCGTCAAAGAATCCAATCAATCTAAAAGTCAAACCTTTTATTATCAAAATTAAAGAGAAGTGCCAAAAATATGCTAATCAATCACAACAAATCATCCAATTATATCCATCCATCAATGTCACAATTTTAGATAATTTCTACTGATTGTTCGTCAGTTGACTTCGGCCTGCCTATGAAATTCCATCAGCCTGCCGTTTCGAGAGGGACAATTCGGCCTGCCGAACTGCCATATCAAAACATTAAATAAAACTAAAGTTAAACACATTACATAAATGACATGAACACTTGAACACTTGAGCACATCAATTCCACGTGGTTGTCACCTGTCATAATACTTAAAATAAAAATAAAAATAGTTAGTAACAATATATCATATATCAATAGGGAAATTTACTTAACGTCGTTACTTATTTAACCTAATCCGTTACATGAAAGTTTGGCGGGTGTTACAATAATAATCTTTGAATTGATTTGCCAAGACAACATAATGCTTCTATTCGTAGAGTCCATGTCAACCATCTCCTATTAGGAATATAGACAACATAATAATCTTTGCATAAATAAAGCGCCCAACTTTATTCCCTCGATTACAGATCTTATGATTTAGACCGTCACCTTTAGAACCATGTCTTTCGTACAATCTATCCATCATATGCCTGATTCTAAAGGCTTGATCGACAATCTCAGACTTTTGTTTGCTTATCATACATTCAACAAATATGAACGTAAAGAGGACAACAACTTGGTATATGAATAATGAATAAACACTTTATTGATAAAAATGTCTTCAAAAACATATTACATTTTTACTCCTTAGGGCATACAGGTCTAACAATCTCCCACTTGCACTAAGTGAGTAAATATGACAAATCTTGCATCCCCATAGCTTCCATATGCCTCTCAAAAACTCTCGCAGTTAGTCTCTTCATGAATGGCATTAGCTAAATTTTCCTTGGATGCGATTTTACATACAACAACGTGCCCGCACTCAACAAAGTCCTTTATCACATGATACTTCCAATCAATGTGCTTACTCTTCTTATGAAATCTTGATTCCTTAGCATTAGCTATCATTGTGGTGTTATCACAATATAGCGATACTGTCTTATCCACACCAGGAACTACCTCAAGATTCCCAAGGAACTTACAAAGCCATACTGCTTCTTTCGAAGCATCACTTGCTGCCATATACTCGACCTCCATTGTTGAATTCGAAGTGCAATCGTGCTTGATACTTCTCCAAACAATGGCACTACCACTTAGAGTAAATACAAAACCAATAGTCAATCTTTTTGAATCCAGACGGGATTGGAAATCCAAGTCAGTATATCCTAGAGGTGTTAAATCCTTACATGAATATGCAAACATATACTTGCAAGTCCTTTTCAGGTAATTGAAACTATGCTTGACCACAACCCAGTGGTTCATCCTGGATCCGATTGAAATCATCTTGCTATCCCTATTGCATAACTAATATCTGGTCATGTGCAAAACCATGGCATATATGAGACTACCCACTGCCGAAGCATAAGGCACCTTTTTCATGTATTCTCTTTCTTCATCAGACTTTGGCAAGTCTTTCTTAGAAAGAGTAATTCTAGACCTAGATAGTTGCCTACCTTTCTTGGAATCCTATATTGCAAACCTTTTGAGAATTTTATCTATGTAACTTACTTAGGACAAAGCTATCATTATGTTCTTCCTATCTCGAAAGATCTGGATACCGAGAACATAATTAACTTCACCCAAGTCTTTCATGTCAAACTGCTTGGTCAACCATAATTTAACTGATGACAATGCCCCAACGTCATTGCCAATTAGCAGAATGTCATCCATATAGATTAGTAGAAAAACCACCTTTCCATCCTTAATGTGTTTGTAAACATATGGTTCATCCATATTTTGTTCGAACCCATAAGTCTTGATCACTTGATCAAATCTTATGTTCCAAGAACAGGAAGCCTGCTTAAGTCCATAAATTGACTTTAGCAGCTTACAAACCTTACCCCTTTGACCCTCAGCCTTGAACTTGTCTGGCTGTACCATATATATGGACTCATTAAGATAGCCATTAAGAAGAGCCGTTTTGACATCTATTTGCCAAATCTCATTACCGAAAGTGGTAGGTATGGACAAGACAAAGTGAATGGACTTAAGCATAGCTACAAGCAAAAAGGTTTCCTCGTAATTGATTCCTTCCTTTTGTGTGTATCCCTTAGCTACCAGCCTAGCCTTATAGGTTTTAACTTTTCCATCTGCTTATCTCTTTCTCTTATAGATCTACTTACACTCTATGGGTTTTACCCCTTCGGGAAGATCCACAAGTTCCCAGACCCGATTAGTCTCCATAGAATTAATCTCAGTGTTCATAGCTTCTGTCTAGAGTTTTGAATCAACATCCTCTATAGCTTCTGCTAAGTGTAAGGATCCTTGTCATGTTCATTTGGTTCAACCAAATAGCCTCATCATTGAACATATAACTCTCAGGTTGACACCCAATCCTCCCACTACGCCAAAGCCCCTTAGGTTGTTGTTCGGTTGGTTTTTCTACACTGATTGGAATGGTTTTATTTAGAACCCTAGGAATGATCGAATCACTTACCAACTCCTCGAGTACCACGTTACTTCGAAGCTTAAAGTCCGTCCATGTAACTTTCCTCAAGGAAAGTTACATTAGTTGAAACCACGACTTTATTTTCCTTTGGGTTATAGAAATAACCCCCTTTAGTCCCTTTTGGATATCCTATAAACACACAAACTTTCAGATGTGCTTCTAACTTATTTGCTTCCTTAAACAGGACATGAACCGACATCCCCATATGCGAATTTGGTTTAAAGATGTCCTTTTCCCTGTGCACAACTCATGAAGAGTTTTAGGAGCCGATTTTGAAGGCACATTATTCAAAAGATAACATGCGGTTTGTAGTGCATATCCCTAAAAGGATAAAGGCAATTATGAATAAATCATCATAGACCTAACCATATCCAACAAAGTCCTATTCCTTCTCTTAGCTATGCCATTCTGCTGTGGAGTGCCCAGCACAGTCAAATAGGATAGAATTCCATTCTCTATTCCGCGAACTCATTAGAAAGGTATTCACCACCTCGATCGGATTAAAGTGCCTTTATGGATTTACCCAATTGCTTTTTCCGCTTTAGTTCGTAACTCCCTGAACTTGTCATAAGTTTCACTTTTTTGATGCATTAGGTAGACATACCCATTGTTAGACATGTATGCCTTAAGGAGTAAAAATGTAATAAGTTTTTGGAGACTTATTTATCAATAAAGAATTTATTTATTGTTTATATACTAAATATTGTCCTCTTTACGTTTATATTTGATGAATGTATGTTAAGCAAACAATAGTCTAAAACTGTCGGTCTAAACCTTAAGAATTGGGCATATGATGGATAGATTATGTGGAAGACACGATTCTTAAGGTGATGGTCTAAATCATAAGATCCGCAATCGAGGGAATAAAGTTGGGCGCTTTATTGATGTAAAGATTGTTATGTTGTCTATATCCCTATTGGGAGATAGTTTGTCTTGGCCATCAAAGGTGGACACCATGAATAGAAACATTGGCACTTTGTTATAGATGACGATATGTTGGATTGGGACATAAAGTGAATTGATTTTGATTAATAATTCTATCTCGGCAAATTGATTCACTTTAGACAATCATTTGTATTGTATCTTAATCTTGAGATAAATAGTGGGCCCGTTGTCTTGACTTGTGTCTTTTGATGTACCAAGGGGTAACACCCACATCTTAATAGTGGTATGCATGCTGGTATGTTGGAGGCATGACTCTTGATAGCGTAGACTTGTTATTCATAGATATGGAATCCATAGCTCCTCTTTAGGAGTAGTGATATCCTCTTATATGCGTTATCCTATAATTGGAAAACTGGAACGCTCAACCATTTGGATACATAGGTGTAACTAAATGGTATACTGTCTTTGGATGGTAAGTTTTTTGATGGTGAGATAATGCAACATAAGATAAAAATAATCAGGAAGATAAGACAGAACTTGTCCTTAAGCCGATTATGGATTATCATTTAAGGATACGATACACTATGATATGTCATGGAGACTTAGCTATACGGGCTTTGTAATTCTATATAGTTTGAGAGTGCAACTCCAAGCTTTTAGTGGAGTAGCGTTGGAGTTGATAATTATGAAATGTATATCTGGGATATTAGGTTTCATAATTATCAGGAGCTTGAACTATATAGGTTCATTTGGTCCCCTTTGCTAGCTCACAAAATCCTGTAATGATACAGCGTGCTTTTTTAATAATTGGTGACTTATGTCAGATTTATCAGATTGGTTACAATTTGGAAGAATTTGATAATTCATGTCTGTTTATCGGTTGAATTAATTTTATGATAAAATTAATTCAAGATAAACTCATTGAATTATTGGGATCGGATAATTCTTATCTATTTATCGATTGATTTAATTTTAGATAAATTAAATCAAGATAAACTTGTAGAATTATTAGGAATCCATTTATTTTCTTAGAGATTATCTAGATAAAGTTGTTTTAATTAGATAGCTTCTCTATTGGGTTATTTGAATTAAAACTGAGACTTTATCCTTGTAATGCCTACCTATTTTTATGTAACGGATCATGCTAAGTTAGTAACGACGTTAAGTAATTTTATTAATGATTTATGATATATGTTATGATTTATGATTTTATGTTACTAACTATTTATTTTAAGTGTTATGACAGGTGACGATCGCAAGGAATCGATGTGCTTAAGTGTTCATGTTAATTTCAATGTATGTTTAATTATGATGCAATGATGACTTGAATGCTATGATGTTGATGTATTGTATTTTAAGGACAGTTCGGCAGGCCAGACTTTCAAGTTCGGCAGGCTAGACTTTCAAGTTTGGTAGGCCCAAAAGTATTCCAAGAATCGACAGGCCGATGGAAACCATCGGCAGGCCGAACTTTGTGGAATCGGTAGGCCGATATGGGGAATCGACAGGCCGATGACAGCTGACGAACAGTCAGCAGAAATCTCTCCAAATTTATGGTTGAGATAATTACGTTGATTGGGTGGTTTAATGTGATTAATTAATATAATTATGGATTAATTTTATCATTTAAGGAAAGAAAACGTTTGACTTTTCATTGATTGGTATTGATTGATATGGTTTCCTATTTTTAGAGGGCAAATTATGGTAAGATGAGATGGTTTGTTTGACTTTCCCTAATTTCCTCTCCATTCTCCACGCGAATTAATCCAAGATTAGTCAGAAAATTTCTGACCTAATTGAGGGCATTGAAATTTTCTTTTACGTTATCCTCATTCACGTAAATGCTTGCTCTCTCTCTCTCTCTAATCTTCTGAGACGTTTCTTTTCTCTTCTCTCTTCTTCTTCATGATTTTCTCCTCCTTTTTCCTCTCAATTCCTCTGTTATTATTTGAAAAATATATTGAGTTTCCATTGGGCTTAAGTTCAAGGATTTTGTGAAGAAATTTTTAAGGCAAGAACTCATTTTTTCGGTAATTCTAAAAAGCATTTCTCCTCCTCAATCCATCTGCCGTAACTTTGTCTAGGTCTTTTATTTTGTTCTAAATTTTTAAAATGATGTTCATATCTGTGATATGTTAATGTTCTTCCAAGTTTGAAGTCATTTCACTTTTTCTAAATTAAGTTATGAATTTTCTATTCTCCACCACTCACAGTAAAATATTGTTGCTTGGTTATGATGCATGAAAATATGATTTTCGTTCAAGGGGTAAATGTGCTTTGTTTGCTACAAAATTTGGCAAGAATGTTTATGTATATGTTATATTATGGACTGCAAATTTTGGTAATGTTTTGACAAGTAAATTATGTGTTATGAATTTTTTATTGAGACTAGGTCAAGAAACTGTTTTAACAATGTTAATACTGGACTTTTGTTTTATGTGATGTTTTATATGTTTAAATGATTTTATTGATGATGAAATAATTTTATGAAATTTAAATATATGTTAGTATGAATTTTAAAATTAAACTATATGAGTTTTAATTGTTAGAAAATGTTTTCAAAAGATTACTCACTACCTTATTATTATTGTTGGCAGATTTCATGTTTGAAATGTATGGGTTGTTTTTAGATACTTAATGTAATTTTTATGACTAAAGAAAAATTATGATAATATGTTTATGTATTAACTTTACCCCTGTTAAGTATGGTGTCTAAACTATGTGTGAATATTAAGTTTTTAAGTCTTGAATCCATGTAGGTCAGTGAAGTGTATATGATAATGATTTTATGTTTTTGATGATTACAGTTATGGATGCATGTTATGAATTATGTTTGTATGAGATGAATGTATATATGATGTAATATGAATGGATGTTATATTTTATGATAATAAGAATTAATTTTATTTTGTATCTTTAAATGAATAAATGGCATGAATACGCAAAGGAACGAGCACATCGAGGCCGCGGCGTCGTCACAAATTCATATAAGGTTACGTAAGCTAGCTTCTAAGGTAAGTACATTCTCACCTGCAACATGATGAGTTTTAAAAGGTTTGATGTTATGTTCATGATGATATTTATGATGATTTTACGATAATTTCCTTAAAGGATTTCTTATGAAAGATTTTCATGATTTAAAGTTATGCATGTTTGATTATGGCAAATTTCAAAGCATAAAAGTTATGTATATATGTATCACCTAATAAGTGTTGCACACCAATGTTATGATATGATATGATGTCATGTTTGGTTTGGGATTAGCTACTCTTCTCCTCTCATGACGGCGCGCCTACAATGATGATTATGGTGCAACACTTGGGCCCTTAAGATAAAATGGAATAAGCTTTAATATGGTTAATGTAATGAAAGATATGTCTTTAGGAAAATGTGCTTACTGCACTATTACGTTATAATGATGATGATGATGATGATGATGATGATGATGATGATGTTTATGAAATATTTTTAAATTATGAGAATTATATATACTTACTAAGCTTTAGCTTACTCAAGTTTATATCATGTTGCAGATAAGGGTAAGAAAGTCATGGATTAGGCGGAGGACATAGAAAGGTGTGTGAGCATAAGGAAGATGAATTGTAACCGGAAGAACACCAAGGAAGCAAGTTTTATGATTTAAGTTATGGTTTATTATTTAAACATATTTTTATGATAAGTTTTAAAGAATACAAGAACTATGTTTTAATATTTTTATGTTATCATGTTCAGAATTTGATCTTCCGCATTTTGAAAAGTTGAATTTGTCTTAAAATTAAGTTTTCTAATAGTTTTTGGCTCTGTCAGCCTGCCGATCATCATGTGTCGGCATGTCGATGTAAGAATGTTCGGCCTGCCGATCTCAAGTTTGGTTTGCCAAACTTTGAAAGTTTTTAAACCCTATTTTGTAGAGCCTCTGTCGGCCTGCCGGTTGACGATTTTCGGCCTGCCGACTATGTTCGGCCTGCCGAAGTCTCCAGTTCAGCCTGCTAAACTGTGGGAGCAAATAGTTTTAAATGATGTGATGTTTCATAAGTTATGATTTTACTATTTGGTATTTTCACTTTATTAAAGGACGTTTATGATCAATTTAATAATCAATTGAATTATTAATAGTATGGATTAAATTATGAGTGTTGTAAAAAAAATGTGTATGTATGGATCCTGGTTACGTTTTCCTTAACTACGTTTACAATTAAAGTTTCAAATAAGTTTTGTACTTAAAGTTTATCTTAAAGTTCCAAAATAAGTATGTAATATATGAATGTAACGACATCTGTAACGTCCATAAGGGGGGGCGTTATAGGCTTGGTATCAGAGTGAATTTTTGTTTACAATTCATATCGCCACACGTCAATCCAAGTCCTCCAAGTAAGTATGTTATAAAGTTAGATGTTTTGATACAGTATGAGCATAAGAATGAAGTTTAGATGTTTAATGATTAATGTTCTAGTAGTAAAAACCTGTCTCATATTAGAGGATTATTCATAAGTTCCTAAATCTTTTAGGAAATTGATAATGGACGGCCACAGAAGAATGCAAACACGCACCTAGACTAACGAAAGGCTTATGACAATGATTGCTGAGCTGCAAAGGCAGTTGGAGGATCAAAGAAAAGAGATAGCCGAATTAAGAGCCAACGGCCAAAACGGCTAGCGACGAGGCAACGACGTGCCTCCTCCTCCTCCTCAACCACAAGTCAATGAAGTCCCAGCTCCTGCTGCTGAACCAAGAGCAGCCTATCAGGAACCTCTTCTAGTCAGATGGAAGAGAGTTAAGCCAGCAGACTTCGAGGGTTCAAAGGACCCGTTAGTTGCACAAGGATGGTCGAAGACGATTGAAGCCACCTTAAGACTCATGGATTTCACAGACAATGAGAAGGTCCTCTATGCCTCGTACTGCCTCACCATGGAGGCTAGAATTTGGTGGGATGGCATCAAACAGAGTAGGAATGTTGACGAGATGTCATGGGCAGACTTTGTTCAGGAGTTCAACATGAAGTTCTTTCACATGAACGTTACAAGGAAGCATTACGAGGAGTTCGAGAACCTACGCCAGGGGGATATGTCAGTCACAGATGTTGTGACAAAGTTTGACCAGCTAGCTCGTCTATGCCCAGGGATGGTTATGGATGAAAGTGAAAGGGTCAGAAGACTGATCAGAGCCCTTAGGCTAGACATTGTTGCGATCGTTGATGGGGCAAGTCCACCCAGGACTCAAGAGCAGGTTGTCATAAGGGCCCAACATGTAGAGTTCCATTTGTCCAAGCTATGAAGGAACCAGCCTCAGTCGGGCCAGCACGCAAATAATGCAAACAACCAGAACCGCCCTCCACACAGAAACAACAACAACAACGGTAACAACAACAACCAAAACTGGAGGAATAGCAAGAGGAAGGGCAATCCTCAAAGCCAGCAGGGCCAAGACAACGAGAGGCACAATAATGGTCAGCACAACAACAATAACAGGCGGTTTTAACCATGTGCCAAATGTGGAAAGAAACATCTAGGGGAATGCCGTCTAGGGACAAACCAATGTTTTATTTGTGGCCGTGAAGATCATTTTTTCAAGAACTGCCCTAAACTTATGAATGCCAATGCCCCTCAAAGAGCTCCTCCTCAAGCCCAGCTCCATCAGATGCAAGTTTCCCTTGAAGGGCCACTTATCAGTCAAGGAAGACTTGAAGCCCCACCAACGAATGCCCGAATCTATGCCATGACGAAGGAACAAGTGGCTACTGAAGCCTCCAATGTGGTCACAGGTTAGATAACAAGTTTATCTAATGATGTTTATGTCCTTTTTGATATGGGTGCCACACATTCATTTATATCCAGTCATTTGCTAACAAGTTAGAGGTTCGTTTAGAGCCTATGAGACAGGGATTCACTACGACACTACCCTCTGGGGAAGTGATATTATCTATGCACTGTCTGCGTATGGTACCCTTATGGATTTCTGATAGGGAACTCTTTGTCGACCTCATCGTGATCGACATGCATGACTACGATATGATTCTTGGGATGGATTTCCTGAGCAAGTATAATGCTTCTAGTGAATGCCAAAAACGAAAGGTGATCTTCCATCCAGAGGGTGATCAGAAGTTCGTTTATGTTAGCGAGTCCAGAAAGAAGCCCAACATATTTTTATCTGCAATGAAAGCAAGGAAGTTATTAGCAAGTGGCTGCATGGGCTATATGGCGAACATTGCAGACAAAAGCCAAGAAGAAAAGATAAGAATTAAAGATGTGTATATAGTTCATGAATATGCAGAAGTGTTTCCTAATGATCTGACAAGTCTACCGCCAAAAAGAAAAGTCAAATTCAAGATTGAGCTCGCATCAGGCACCGATCCAATCTTAAAGGCACCGTACAGAATGGTCCCGGCAGAGTTAAATGAGCTTCACTCGCAATTAAAGGAGCTACTTGACAAAGGCTTCATCAGGCCGAGCTACTCACCATGGGGAGCTCCAGTTCTATTTATTAAGAAGAAGGATGGCTCTATGAGACTCTACATTGACTACAGAGAGCTGAACAAGATGACAATCAAGAACAAGTACCCGTTGCCTCAAATTGATGATTTGTTTGATCAGCTCAAAGGGGCATCTGTGTTTTCAAATATTGATCTACGGTCAGGTTATCACTAGCTGAAGATTAAAGAAGGTGATATTCCTAAAACTTCCTTCAAGTCGAGGTATGGTCACCATGAATTTATGGTTATGCCTTTCGGTCTGACGAATGTACCTCCGGCTTTCATGGATTTGATGAATCGGGTATTAAAGGATTCACTCGATAAATTTGTTGTTGTGTTTATCGATGATATTCTTGTCTATTCAAAGAATCAAGAAGAACACGAGGAGCATTTAAGGATTGTGCTGGAGACTTTAAGAAGACACCAACTTTATGCAAAGTTCTCCAAGTGTGAGTTCTGGCTTGATAAAATGTCTTTCTTGGGGCATGTTATATCGAAGGAAGGGATTATGGTTGACCCTGTTAAAGTAGAGGTTGTTCTCAACTGGAAACAACCAACGAATGCAAGTGAAATAAGGAGCTTCTTGGAACTAGCAGGATATTATTAGAGATTCGTAGAAGACTTCTCCAAGATAGCAACCCCACTCACGAATCTGACTCACAAAGGAAAGAAGTACGAATGGACAGAAGCATGTGAGAAGAGTTTCAAGAATTAAAGAAGAGGCTAACGACAGCTCCAGTATTGGCTATTCTGGAAGGGAATGATGGATTCGTAATTTATAGTGATGCATCCAAGATGGGCCTCGAAGCTGTTTTAATGCAAAATGAAAGGGTGATTGCCTATGCGTCAAGACAATTGAAGGATTACGAAAAGAACTATCCTACTCATGACCTCGAGTTAGCAGCAGTCATTTTTACGTTGACGATATTGAGACATTATTTGTATGGGGTCCAATGCAAGATCTTCATGGATCATCAAAGTCTGAAGTACTTCTTCATGCAAAGAGACTTGAACATGAGACAAGGATTTTGTGAAGAAATTTTTAAGGTAAGAACTCATTTTTTCGATAATTCTAAAAAGCATTTCTCCTCCTCAATCCGTCTACCCTAATGTTCTTTCAAGTTTCAAGTCATTTCAATTTTTCTAAATTAAGTTGTGAATTTTCTATTCTCTACCACTCACAGTAAAATATTGTTGTTTGGTTATGATGCATGAAAATATGATTTTCGTTCTAGGGGTAAATGTGCTTTGTTTGCTACGAAATTTGGCAAGAATGTTTATGTATATATTATATTATGGACTACAAAGTTTGGTAATGTTTTGACAAGTGAATTATGTGTTATGAATTTTCTATTGAGACCAGGTTATGTGATGTTTTATATGTTTCAATGATTTTATTGATGATGAAATAATTTTATGAAATTTAAATATATGTTAGTAAGATGTTAGTATGAATTTTAAAATTAAACTATATGAGTTTTAATTGTTAGAAAATGTTTTCAAAAGATTACTCACTACCTTATTATTATTGTTGGTAGATTTCATGTTTGAAATGTATGGGTTGTTTTTAGATACTTAATGTAATTTTTATGACTAAATAAAAATTATGGTAATATGTTTATGTATTAACTTTACCCCTGTTAAGTATGGTGTCTAAGGTATATGTGAATATTAAGTTTTAAGTCTTGAATCCATGTAGGTCAGTGAAGTGTATATGATAATGATTTTATGTTTTTGATGATTATAGTTATGGATGCATGTTATGAATTATGTTTGTATGAGATGAATGTATATGTGATGTAATATGAATGGATGTTATATTTTATGATAATAAGAATTAATTTTATTTTGTATCTTTAAATGAATAAATGGCATGAACACGCAAAGGAACGAGCACATCGAGGCCGCGGCGTCGTCGCCAATTCATATAAGGTTAAGTAAGCTATCTTCTAAGGTAAGTACATTCTCACTTGCAACATGATGAGTTTTAAAAGGTTTGATGTTATGTTCATGATGATATTTATGATGATTTTATGATAATTTCCTTAAAGGATTTCTTATGAAAGTTTTTCATGATTTAAAGTTATGCATGTTTGATTATGGCAAATTTCAAAGCATGAAAGTTATGTATATATGTATCACCTAATAAGTGTTGCACACCAATGTTATGATATGATATGATATGATATGATATGATTTCAAACCCTTCTCCTCTCATGACGGCGTGCCTACAATGATGATTATGGTACAGCACTTGGGCCCTTAAGATAAAATGGAATAAGTTTTAATATGGTTAATGTAATGAAAGATATGTCTTTATGAAAATGTGCTTACTGCACTATTACGTTATGATGATGATGATGATGATGATGATGATGTTTATGAAATGTTTTTAAATTGTGAGAATTATATGTACTTACTAAGCTTTAGCTTATTCAAGTTTATATCATGTTGCAAATAAGGGTAAGAAAGTCATGGAGTAGGCGGAGGACATGGAAAGGCGTGTGAGCATAAGGAAGATGAATTGTAACCGGAAGAAAGCCAAGGAAGAAAATTTTATGATTTAAGTTATGGTTTATTATTTGAACATATTTTTATGATAAGTTTTAAAGAATACAAGAACTATGTTTTAATATTTTATGTTATCATGTTCAGAATTTGATCTTCCACATTTTGAAAAGTTGAATTTGTCTTAAAATTAAGTTTTCTAAAAGTTTTTGGCTCTGTCGGCCTGCCGATCATCATTGGTCGACATGCCGATGTAAGAATGTTCGGCATGCCGATCTCAAGTTTAGCTTGTTGAACTTTGAAAGTTTTTAAACCCTGTTTTGTAGAGCCTCTATTGGCTTACCGGTTGACGATTTCCGGCCTACCGACCATGTTCGACCTGCCGAAGTCTCCATTTCGGCTTGCCGAACTATGGGAGCAAATAGTTTTAAATGATGTGATGTTTCATAAGTTATGATTTTACTATTTGATATTTTTACTTTATTAAAGGACGTTTATGATCAATTTAATAATCAATTGAATTTTAATATTATGGATTAAATTATGAATGTTGTAAAAAAAAAATGTGTATGTATGGATCCTGGTTACGTTTTCCTTAACTACGTTTACAATTAAAGTTTCAAATAAGTTTTGTACTTAAAGTTTATCTTAAACATCGAAAATAAGTATGTAATATATGAATGTAACGACATCTGTGACATTCGTAAGGGGGGTGTTACAATCCTATAGAATCTCGGGTGGAAAATAAAAGATTCGTTGAGATATTTATTCGACAGTTCGGCCTACTTATCCATGTGTTCGGCCTTTCAATGGGGCTGTTCGGCCTGTCGATCATCCTGATCGGCCTGCCGATGAATGAAGGATAAGATAACACGTTTTTACGCGGATCTTATCAGATATTGATCTGATTTTGATTTTGATTCAATTTTTTGAGTCCTAATCTGATAAGGACTGACCCTAGAACCAACCTCTATAAATAGGGAGTAAGTCTTAAGAGTTACTCAGATCAATTGAGAGATTAAGAGTAATACTTTGCTAGTGAGAATCTAAAAACTCCCTGAGAGATTTTGTTCACAAATAATGAACACTTGCTTTAGGTTCTCTCAATTGGTTGGAAGGAGAGTCATCTGGTGGAAGAGCTGTACATGTAAGCTCACACTCACTTCGGTCGTGGATAGAGAATAGCAAAGAAGACCAGTTGATTAAGGCTTTTCTAGAACATTATTTCTCTTCACGTTTTGCGAGGGTTCTTCAGCAATCAAAGGTTAGTAAGATCTGGTTAATATATGCATATATTATGTCAAACTTGTGTTTTGTACTCTAATATAAAATTTTTAAAATTTCACTGTATACTATTTTTCAACACCCATGCCTAGAGCAATCATTAATGAAAGTGACGAAGTACTTATACCGTCCTCATGCCTAGATGTTTATAGGACCACAAATATCACTATACACAAGTTCTAGAACCACTTCAACCCTATTGCCCTTAGACCCAAATAGTCTTTTAGTCATTTTATCCTCCAAACAAGATTCATATTGCGGTATAGATTCCACCTTTAAGTGACTTAAAGGTCCATCCTTTACCAACGTTTGAATCCTATTCAGATTAATATGACCTAGTCGTAAATGCCAAAGATAGGACTTATTAGAGTGAGAAGTTTTAAGTCTTTTAGAGTTATTATCATTAACCTCAGTGTTAAGTAATAAGTTCGTCTTAGGTTTGATAAAATATAGATTATTTTGCATCCATCCATCATAGATAAAAGATTTGTTTTTACAAATTACCACTTTATTATTAAAAAAAAACCACATAAGAGTCTTTAAATAAATAAGCTACTGAAATTAAATTCCTTTTAAGTTTAGGAACATAAAAACAATCTCGTAAAAAATTCCTATAATTATCAAAATAGAGATGGACGTCTCCCATTGCTTCAGCTAACACCAAGAATCTATCGCCCATCTGAAGCGTGAAGTCTTGATGCAGCAGACTTCTCGTTTCTTTGAACCCCTGTAGAGAAACACAAACATGATTAGTTGCTCCAGAATCTATGACCCGAGTGTCACTAGATTCCTCAACTAAACAAGTTTCAATAACCAGAAGATTGCACTTACCTCCTCAATAAAGGAAGTCCTTGCAATTCTTCTTAATGTGCCCGACTTTCCCATAGAAAAAGCACTTGAGTTTCTTTGGGTTTTTCTTTTTCTTCTTCTTGTTCTTACCATTTGTAGGAATAGAAGGTTTCTCGTTCTTAACTTGTTGCTTCTTTCCATTCCCTAGGTTAGGATTAGAACTAGACGTAGCCGCCAAGTTGGCTTCACCACCAACAAGAGTTTCCCTAATCAGATTTTTGAACTCTTGTAACTCCTTCATCAACTTAGTCAAGGCCATATATCATCTATTGCTTAAATTAAATGTAGCTCTAAATAGGATAAACTCCTTTGACAGAGTTTAAAAAACGATAGTCATCTGTGTTTTAGCATCTATGTCAACTCCATTGGTTTGAGCCTCAACGAGGTAACCCATGACTAACATCATATGCTCCTTCAAAGAAGTCCCTAGTCTTTATTTGTAGTTTAAGAGTTTCAAAGTGCCCCTTGTCGTTTTGTTAGGGCTTAGCCTCCAAACATGTCTTTAAGATTATGCGAGATCTGCTTCGTAGTCTCATAATTTTCATGTGGAGCTTGTAGCATGTTATTCATGCTGGCCATAACATAACAGCGAGCTTAATCATTAGCATCTTTCTAACAATCATACACTTGGATTTGCTCATTATTGGAATCTTCCATAGGCTCGGGAGGACACGGAGTTGTCAACATAAATTTCAGTTTCTCGAAGGACAAGATGATGTTTAGGTTCCGTTTCTAATCATTATAATTCTCACCGGTTAACTAGTTTTTATCAAGTATTGAGGATAAAGCATTTTTAGACATCTACAATAAAGAATCATATACTAAACATAAGCAAACTTATCATAATTATTTAGTAAGATAACACAATCATGTAAAACATACAATGTGTTTATGTGTCAAACTTTGAAAAAGTCATAACCTTACAACGATAATTCCTAACTCAGAATTCAACAAGCCGCCTAAGGGAGACTTGCCAAATTCAATTAGAAACACAGATCCCCACTTGATTAATATATACCATCCAGTACCCATTTAATCCAACATATATTAATAATCATTTCTTTAGCCATTAATTTTATTAACAGAGCTCTTAGAAGAGGTTAATAATAAAATCAACTTGAGTTTATAATCATCATTTGTATATTTTATCTATGATTTATAATTGCCACCTAGAGGTATGTAATGATAAATAATGCTCAAATATCTTATCCTTTTGGAGATCCAATCTGATACATAATGAATTCTCTTCCTAGGGGTCAGAAATACCATGTGCTACCTATGGATCAACGATGGAGATTGTAGGTCCTTTCTTCTAAAAACCTTCTCCCACTCGATCTTTTGAAATCAAGGTTTTATTTTAAAAACATGCATAAACAATTAATGAGCGGCACTCTCTATTTTATACGACATGTTATCAATATGCATGGCAAATCATATTATTATGCACACAAGCAAGCAATCATGCAAAACTACAAGCAAAATCATAAATAGCCATAACATTGTGGTTCCACCCTAGAGAAAAGAAATTAAAGATTACAATAGATTAATCAAAACATATTATCGATTCTTCATCCTTGAATCTTCCAGTTGTATCTATTTTCATGTGGTAGACATCTTCAAGTCTTTAGCCCCGCATAGATCAAATACTTCATATTTTCGGTCATTATAAAATTTCATGTTTCTCATAATTGTCTCAAAAATAAAATAAAAACTGCACTAAAAAATGCATGCTTTTTGAAAAATAACAGCTCTTTGCTGACATGCCAATTTGTGTGATCGACCAGCTGGTCACAAGTCTTCTGTCTACCAAATTGTCTGCCAGAGCTAGCTAAAATCTGCCCTAAGGACGGCCTATCGAATGTAGGTTCGGCCTACCGGTCTACGACTATTGGTCTGCCAAACCTGAGGGTTCGGCCTGCCGACCAAGTAAATGTCACGATTTTCCAAAGAACAGTTTTTACGCAGTTTTTTAATCTTATTTTCAACAATTCAAAAACATAAAAATTTAGAGACTAAGTAAATACCTTTAGAACCGCTATCAACTCTATCTTCTTGATCTGTCTTCTTAATCCTTCTTTACTCCAAATGATTATTTAATTACAAAATTCTTTCAAATTTAAAATTAAATAATAATTCCTAGACGATGATGATAGATCGCCATCTAATTACTTGAAAAGCCTAGATACATATTCTAACCTCTAAGGAACCATAACCGACACTAATTAATTAATAATTAAATAATAATTTAATCAAACCATAATTAATTAATAAACATTCACCATATAATCCATGACAATATATAAATATATAGAAACCCTAGAGCGTCAACTCTCTAAAATATTAAATTCAAGTATAAGAGAGATTAAGATTATATAATACATATATCATGATCACAGACTCGTAAATTTATGTAAGAACATAGCTCTGATACCAATTATTGAAAAAATAGTACGTAGCAAAAATTTTAAAATTTTAAAATTTTAAATTAGAGTATTTTTTAAAACATAAGTTTGAAACGCTATCTGCATAAATTAACCAAATCTTACTAACCTTTAAATGCCAAAGAGCTCCTGCAATCTGTGAAGAGAAGAACATTCCAGAAGTGCCTCAACTAACTAGTCTTCTTTGCTATTCTCTATCCACGGTTGGTATATGTGTGGGCACACCTCGTATAGCTCTTCCTTAGTGATTCTCCTTGCAACCAAGTAAGAAAACCCAGAACTAGTGTTTGTGATTTATGAACAATAGCTCTTCAGGGAGTTTCAAAGACTCACAGACTAGAGTGCTCACTTTTAATTTCTCAACTGATCTAAATAACATAGAAAACTCACTCCTTATTTATAAAGGTCGTCTTATGATTGGTTATTATCAGATAAGGCCTTAAAAATTTGAATCTGGATTAATATCTAATAAAATTAAATCTAAAATATGTGATCAAAAAATCATTAGATTGGCAGGCCGAACTGGTGGATTGGCCTCCCAAACTTACCCCATTGGCAAGCCGAACTCACTGATCAGCCTATTGAACTTACGATTAATGATCCTTGCAAATCTTTTATTTCCCACATGTGATTCTTTGGATAATGCCTCGTTTTTAATTTAAATAACCCAACAGAGAAGTTACATGCTAAAACAACCATATCTAGATAATCTCTAAGAAAATAAATATTCTAGATAATTCAACAAGTTTATCTTGAATTAATTTACACAAAATTAATTCAACCGATAAATAAACATGAATTATTTGATCCTATTGAATTTTAACCAATCTAATAATTTAAGATAAGTCACCAATTTATTGGAAAAGTATGCCATATCATAACAGGACTTATTATGAGCTAGTAAAAGGGACCTGATGGATCTATATAGTTCGAGCTCTCGATAATTATAAAACCAAATATTCTAGATATATGTTTCATAATTATTAACTCTAACGCTACTCCACCAAAAGCTTAGAGTTGTACTCTCGAACTATATAAAATTACGATGCCTAAATAAATTAGTATCAATGATATATCATAGTGTATCATATCCTCATAGGAGATCCATAATCGGCTTAAGGATAAACTCTGTCTTACCTTCCCGATTATTTTTCTCTTATGTTATATTATCTGACCATCAGAACACTTACCAGCCATGGACAGTATACCATTTGGTTACACCTATGTATCCAAATGGTTGAGCACTTCAATCTTCCAATTACAGGATAATGCATATAAGAAGATATTATCGACTCCTAAAGAGGAGCTATGGATATCGTATCTATGAATAACATGTCTACACTATCAAAAGTCATGTCTCCAATATACCGGTATACATACCAACAGAAAATGTGGATGTTATCCTTTATATATCAAAAGACATAAGTCAAGACAACGGGCCCACTATTCATATCAGGATTAAGATGTAACACATTTGATTGTCTAAAGTGAATTGATTTGCCAAGAGAGAATTATTAATCCAAATCAATTACACTTTATGTCTCGGTCCAATACATCGTTACTTATGACAATGTACCAATGTTTCTATTCATGGAATCCACCTCCAATAACCAAGACAAACCATCTCTTGTTAGGAATATAGACAATATAACAATTTTTGTATGAATAAAGCGCCCAACTTTATTCCCCTGATTGCGGATCTTATGATTTGGACCATTACCTTTAAAATTATATCTTCTGCATAATCTGTCCATCATATACCTGATTCTAAAGGTTTAGACTGTCAATCTTAGACTTTTGTTTGCTTATCATACATTTAACAAATATAAACATAAAGAGGACAACAATTTGGTACTTGAATAATGAATAAACTCTTTATTGATAAAAATATCTTAAAAAACATATTACATTTTTACTCCTTAGGGCATACATGTCTAACAGTTTTACGATCTCACTTGACAGGTTCGTTATTGAACGTATTACGGTACATTATCAATTTAAGATTATTTTGCTAATTCAGAATGTTCAGCTCTATTTTAGCCATTTTCTTAAAAATGATAATTTTACTCCTAACAGGTTTTTCATAATTCTTATAACTTTACTACGATTCTTGCTTAACTTTACCATCTTATTACTTATGTGTTACAAAAAAATTCCTGCTATGGGGCGTTTTTTGATTCAAGCATTTCGAGTACGTTTTGGCCATTTACAACAAATGATCATTTTGCCCTTGATGGGTGTTAGAAAACATTCAAAACCCATTTTAAAAAAACCTACATTCCTTACTATTCATAACGTTGTGCAAAACAAAACATCAGTTTCTTTTTCACAAAAAATCCCTTTTACCAAAACTTTAAAGTTTTGACCCGTTTGTGAAAATCTTGACATTTTTACCCTTAATGTAACTCTCTTTCATTTCTTAATAAAAACCTTTGATCCTTTTGAACTTGGAACTTATGGTTACTCACTACTCACAATAGTACAGGAAACCAACATTTTTTCGATGAAAACCTAGTTTCACATGATTTTACAGTTTTGGCCTAAAACATAAAAATCTTGACATTTTTGTCCCCGTAAAATAGCTATTTTATGCCAAAACATTCAGATTTTAACAAGAATTAAACTTTTCAAAATATTCTTGGCCTAAATCAAACATTTTCATAAGGTTTTTATTTTACAAAATTTTGTGCTTAAAATCTCGCAAAATTCATAACTTACAAACCAGGCAGAATTTTGGCAAATTGTGCATGTTGCCCTAATAGTTTCAATGAGTTTTACAACTTCTGTGTTTTAACTTTCCTGAAATTCCAAAGTTAAAGTGGGCTTTTTGGCCGATTTACAAATCTGTCAAGCTTTTACAAAACTTTGAAATTTAATCCTTTTTGAATTTTACAAAACTGTGCTCATAAAAGTTGTTACTCTTACTGTGTTGGCAAATTCCAAACTATACTTAGAAAATAAATTGGCCTCTAGGGCCCTTAAAATCATCATTTTTTGAAGACTAGTTAAACTTTGTATAAAATGCAAAGTTTAACAATTTTCTACTTTTTATGCACAAAAACCCAAATTTTTTTCTCTCCATCATCATCATCACCAATATAAAGCATTAACTAATCATCCCATAATATCCATCTTACATGCCATAGCCCATAACACATCAAGCACTTAATATGCATATTAAAACATAAACTTTAGCTTAATTCCAAAGACTAAGATTTTATCTAATCCTTGCAAAGTGCTTCTCCTTTCTTTTCATCACTTGAAACCCTTCAAAGTTCCCTTCACAACAATCCATAACACATCCCATTAAAATCTAACTCAAAATTTGAGTAAAAACTCCTAATACATAATAGGGAAAGTTTGAGTTTTACCTTAGAACTTCCTTGTTATTCCCCCTCATGCTTGATTTTGCTCCATAACTTGACTTAGAGGCTTATGCTTTGAGGAAAAAAACTTGAGGGAAAGCTACGAGAGGGGCTGGTTTTTGAGGACAAAAAAGGTAATAAAAAAAAGGTTGGATCAACTTGGCATGGTGTGATTTGGCCACATCTAGGGGTGTGGTGGTAATTTTTCATCCATTTGGGTGTCACATGTTGGGTCCCACAGTAGCTTTTTTACACAGTCTAAATTTACACTAATAGTATTCTTCCTATATTGTCGGTCTTCTTTTCTATATAATTCATGAGGTCCCACAACCTCCCACACTTGTTCACATCCACCACATAATATAATTCATATGCGGCTTAACTTTTTACAGTCTAAATTTATACTGATTGTATTTTTCTTACACTGACGGTATATTCTCTATATTGTTGCAATCTTACACAGCATTCCTTATTCATCCATATCCTTCACATAATATTATTTCTATACTGCTTATCTTTAAACAGTCCAATTCATGCACTGCATTACTTTTGCAATGTAATTTTCATACTGCATAACTTTATTAATGTACTTCCTTACACTACATTATTCTAGTTCTGAAATGTGGCACCCGTTATTTTTCTAATAGGTATCATTATAATTAAATTAATTATTAATATGTCAATTAAAATTTTTATTTCATCTAAAATCTATTCCACATTATTTATTTCTATATATTTTCAAAAATTTTTAAATTTTTCTACACTTGTTTAACATATTTGTCGAAATACTCTTGAAACTTTTATTTAATTATAGAAATGCCATTTGGCATTTTGTGCAACAAAGTCTCTAATGGAGACCACCCTTCACCTACCTGTCCCCCTTCAATTATTTTGCTCTTCCTTAAGTCTCCTCCCTTCACTCTCTCTCACACATCTCTCTCTTTTTCTCTCTTGTTTCCCCTCTTATTTCTTCTCTTTGATTTTTCCAAGATCAAGGATCATCAACTCAGCTTCAAGATAATCAAGAGAGAAATCCAAAGTTATTTTCTTAGATCTTCCAAAATCTCAGAACAAAGATCAAGGAATTTTGCAAACAAAATCACTAATTTTCTTCAAGCTTGAGGTACGCTTTTTTGAGCTAAAACTTTGATCTAAATTCATGTTTTAGCATGAGATTTGTGAAAAATGTGTGTTTGATCTTTGTGGGTAATTATACACCATTTTTGAAGTTTTCTTTACATAAATCTTTATTTAAATGAGATTTGAATTAGTTTTGAAAAGTTTTGATTTTTGGTTTAGAATTATATGCTAGGTATGAAAGTTTTAAGAAAGATGATCTATATGTGTTTGAATGTGATATTTCATAGTTTTTATGCAATTTATATGTCCTAGAAGTTGATAAAAAGGGTCAGATTGAGTTTTAAGGTTTGAAACCTTCGAAAATGGAAAACTAAATTTCAAGAAATTCTTTAGTCGGTAGGATGAACTTGCCAATCTGTCGGCTGGACCCGTCAACAGATTTTGCAAGCCAAACCCTACAAACTGGTAAGTCGAACTCTACCAGACCAGTAGGCTGAACCCTACAGATTAGTAGACCAAAAGAAAGGCCTAAAATGAGTAGTTTGATCGATAGGCCAGAAGTAAATGATCGGTGGGTCGATCGGTCAGTCCAAACTCATTTGTTTTTCAATGTTTTGTGTTACGAAACGTTCCAAGGATTTTATATTAATGATTATGGCATGCTAATAAGAATAGATGGTAAATTAACATGATTATAGATTAGGAGTTAAATTAAAGTATAGTTACTTTATACATCGTAGGATAACAAAGTACTTGAAGCTTACGTGGTAAACTTGGTATCATGAGCTGGAAGTTATCAACAGTATATTCACCAAGAGGAATGGAGTCTATTACACATCTTTTGTGAGGTTTTTATAGAATTAAAATTGGTGATTTATAATGCAAGATATATATATATGTATGTTGAATTGCTATTATATAAATATCATTTATGACACAATGACATAAACTCATCCTGTATTATGTGGCGAGGAATAAATTGATTTAACATGTGCTGTTATAAATTGAAAAGAATGGTTAGGAAAACTAACTCTATATATAATGATTGATTATAGAGGAATGGTAAGGCGTGATAAGGATGGCGGTTACGTCCTTGGGCATGAATACTCCAAAAGGCAATTAGGGGGAGGTGATGATGCTCCCTTGGGTCGAAAGTCCTAAAACATACTATACAGGAATCGACTTGGTGACGATTTAGAGCTTGATGTCCCCTCACCCAACACTCTTGGAATGATTGAAGAGTGGAAAAGCGTGCCTATTTAGGTTTTGATGAGTTGACTGATGACTACTATATTGAAACGTAGATACCTAGGAACATTGATGAACTATAATATTTGTACATATGTGTATATATGAAACTCAGTAATGATTAACATAAGGTATCTATGGAATATAATTATAAAGAATCTCATAAGATGAATAATGATTGAGAACTAACTAACCATGCAGTTTTAATGTGGCAATGATAAAAACCTAAAGGTGAGTAATAGTTTTCCCTATTGAGCATGTTGTCGCTCATTTCCCTATATTTCATATTTTCAAGACTCACAAAGTGTAAAGTGGCAATGAGATATATGGTTAAGGAAGCTTTGTATTTGTGTTCAATTGGAATCTCTTTTGTTATTGAGAATATTCTCTTTGATAACGTAAGCATTGTATGTTACTTTCTGTGACTGTATTAAGATATCTTGAGGGTTGAAATGATAATGATGGTTTTATATTATTAAATTAAATGTGCTACATTAAAATGTGATTTATTTGTTATTTATGTTTTTATTTTGATTTGAGAGCTTTATTTTATTCCTGAGAAAATTTGTTTTAAAGGTTTATTTTTATTTTTTAGATTTTTATTTAATTTATTAAAAACTGTTAACCTCCACTTATAGGCGTTATAGAATTTTTAGTATCAGAGCTTAGGTTTGGTTAACCTAGGGAGTGTAGCACCACTTGAAAGATCAGTTTTTGAGATAGTTTTAAAGTTGAATTTTTAATATCATCATCAAATTGAACCTTTAGGTTGATTTATATAGTCAAGGAGGATGTTGTGACATATAAAAACCATAGAATGGAAGTATTAATGGCTATGCAGATACGATAATTATATAGAATAAAATTATGCATAGATTGTTTAAGAGAAATTCATATAAATACAAGGATTTAAGAGCCTTTTATCTCGTGAGAAATAATAAGAAATATAAGGCTTGAGTTTTTTATTTTAAGGCTTGACAGGATTGTGCCAAATTCTTTATAATTGATTCAAACCTATGTAGTGATTATGCGTGGACTTGATAGAGTACTTAAGTCTCAATAAATTTTTTCGGAGGTTCAATTTACTTGAGGAATATGAGATAAGTTAGGAATCTATGATATTGAACCTTGAACAAGATAAATGTTAATCTTTTGCTCTGTTACAATTTTGTAAAGTCAAAGAATTTATGAATTTCAAGATTAGAATATTTTAGTTGTATACATTGTATTTAAGTGGTGACAATGATCTTTATGAATAAAAATGACCAACAAAAGTTTCCTTAGGTAAATCACAATACTTAAAGAACCTGTAATGATTTTGGACTTTTATGATAAAAGGTTTAACTTTTAGAAGCTTATATGTGAATTTCTTGGTTACTTGAGGTTTTGTTATATGAGGAATTAAAGATTACATAAGTGGGATGGTGAGGATTGTAAATGTCATTAAGTAGTAATATCAATGGTCTTTGCTCAGTGATGTGGTCTATGTTGGAAGACAGAAAGTATATTGATTTCATAGTTAGTCATATTCAAAACCCTTGGTAGTGTTAATGGTGAATATATATTGATAGATCTCAAGTATTAAGGATAAGTTAGGAGTGTATGCATTGTTCAATCAGGTTTTAATTAAAGTAAATTATTTAACCCATGAGAGGATTTTGTTGTTATTGAACGATTTGGATAACATTTAAGAGGACCCCTGATTATTATCAAATCAGGTTTGTTGTTTATTTTGGTCAATTTTATTTTAAGTGGGCTTCGAATTTAGCTTAAGATCTATACAAGTTAGATTTAAATTTCATGTTCGTTATTTAACTCGTTTCAAATGTGTTAAGGCCCAAAACAACCCAACCCATTTCATCTTAGAACATTTAGGCCTATTCCAAGCTCTAAACCAGTTCAGCCAATTAAAAAAGAAAAACAAAACGTTGTCTCTCGCACATGGTCTCTACATATGTCACCTTTGGTGATTCAATCATTGTCTACATATACGTTTACAATGCATAGGAGCTCATTTCTTTGAGCTCACTCTCTCTCTAAACTTGTCATTCTCTTTCTAGATCGCAAATCCTCTTTCTTCTCTTTAGAACTTCTTCTTTCTCTCTCTAAAAGAAGAAGGATTTCTAGAATTTTGTAACTTATTATCTTGATTTTTCTTTTCTATTTACTCTTCATTTATCTCATCATGAATTTAGAGTACCAACACCTAAGAAAGTATTTTCCATCACTATCCCAAAGGGTTCTCAAAAAGAAAATACAAGACTAGGATCACTCAGTTGTGGATTCTTATGTGTTTTGGCATCCCTGGTGATGTGAGGATGTTGGTATCAAGATGTTGATTTACCATGTATGGGTACTTGTCGTAAGTGCGATGGAAAGAAGAGGTCGTGCCATCGCAGTCACTTGTAACAAATGTGGATAACAAAATTGTAACGGTAAATGTACTTCGCTTGGATTTGTATCTATAAATAGAGATGATAAAATAAAGTTCTACAAGGATGAACTTTCTAAGGAGAACTTAAAAGACCCCTATGCTTCTCTTCAAGATCATCTTAGTGGATATGTTCAAGGTGCCATCTTTAAACTCTAGCCTAAATTCCATGCAGAAAAACAATGTCTCAGGAATATGGTATTTTAAGATCTTGTTTGTCAAGTCATAAAAAAACTAGATGAGGAATAAGCCATCGCTCTATAAAGGTTGTTAAGTGTTTGTTTGTTTGAAATCGTTTCAATTGGTGTTCAGTAATCTTTCTCTTTGGTAAAAACTATTTGTATTCAGAATGTTTGCTTTTAAGTAATAAATAATTGTGGTTATTATATTAACACAGTAAGTGTTGGTGTCTCATTTAATTTATGACGATCTTAAATAATAATAATAATAATAAAATAATATATATAATAATAAAATATATTATCCAGTCAATACATCACATGCGATACTGTAACATGTTTATATTTTTGAAACTTATCTAGATATTTTGAAACTTGTGTCTCAAATTTCAAAAGTTCTACAATAGTTTGTCATTTATTTTGATTTTTTAGATTTAGAGTACATTTGTCAAAAGGTCTACAATTATGTCGGAGTGTCTTCTGTCAAACCACTTTCAATTGTCAAAAGTTATATAATTCAAGTCTAAATTTTTCAAAAAGTATATCAGGCTTTTCATAACTATCAATCGCTTTTTCTTACTTTCTTACATGCTCAATATTTTGCTTAGACCTTTAGATTACCAGTTCGTCACCTACTTATCTGCCTTCTTAGTCCTTTTGCGTATCCATCATCTTTAAAATCTTATGTAGAACCCCAAGTCTAAATGGAGCAGACATAAAGTAACCACTTATACAAACCAAATATGTCTACCTCCCAGTCAACTAGGAAAATAAAGAATGTTTGTGTCTTTTATGGTTCCAGCCTAGAAAAAGATAAAGTCTACCTGGAAGCCGCAAGATACTTATGGCAAGCATTAGCATGCAGGAAGATTAGCCTAACCTATGAGGGTGGTAGTTTAGGATTGAGGTGAAATGTGGCAATAGCTACTAAATCTAGTGGTGTTGAAGTCTTGGGGATTATTCCTTATCTTCTAGCCAGGGGAACCTTTATGGGAAAACAATAGGTAGGGAAAAAAGAGTTTTGGACACCCCTGAATGTCATAAAACCATGATTGATAATTCTGATGCTTTTATAGCATTACCTGGTGATCTAAGTACCTTTGAAGAAATATTTGTGGTTGCTAGCCAGAAATTTATTGGCCATTAACTCCAAACCCTTGGGACTTTTAAATGTAAATAGTTTTTATGATGGTTTTTTAAAATTTTTAGATTACGCTATGGAAGAGAACTTCGTTGTAGAATCGGGGAGACAAATCTTTACTACTACTTCAATAGCTGAGGAATTACTAGATAAGATGCAAATCATCCATCCGAAGTCCTGACACTGCAACATCTAAGCTTGAATAAGAGAAGGAAAGCCGGAAGCGACCATTTGATTTAAATCTCCACCTATAATCTTTTGGTTTTATCTATAGCATGTATGTTCATATCTCATATGTCATGAATAACCGTTTCCCCTACACTCTATATTTCTTGTGGCATGCTGTTGTTAAACTTTTAGATTCATTGACCCTATGTCAGGATAGTTGGTGATACGGAGTAATTAATACTCTCAAAACGCATCTTATTTAAGGTCCAATCTTTTATTTATCAATGCTTTTACATTTTCTAAGCATGCATGATATTGATAGCTGATTATACGAAGTGTCTTGTACTCTTGAAACTGTATCCGCATCATGTTTGTAATATGTAGTATTCTGTTAATGTTTTGTGGAAGTACTAAAGTTAATTGTGGAGATATTATGTAGAAAGATATAAGTGTATTATTTGGGTTGAATGTTTACGTCATGAGAGTAGCCGTTTGTTGAAGGATCCGTTTGCTTACAACTACGGGATTCCTTTTAATCTCTCTATGTATGATTTCAATGTATGATTTAAAAATAAGCGCTTGTGTTATATATCTTATGATTATGTGTTAGTTTATTAGTTGGAATATGAAATCAACCATCCGTGACTTTTTCTTACTCCGAAAGGAAAAAAAAAACCCAAAGATGAAGTATACAAAATTTCTTTGGCAATCTCCTTAATGTAATTGTAAATCACGGTCTATGGACAGTGAAGGACTAGAAAAATGGTATGATCAGCATGTGTACTTCTCTAATCAGAAGACCTAGGCCTTAATGCGGTGTTATCAATTTGGAACCTGCTAGAAATACTCTTGTTGAGGAATTTAATATTTAGAGCGAGGTTGATATTTCAAGTAAATGAATGGAGATATAGTAACCCATACATAGGGAAAAATAACACTAAGGGGTAGAGTCGAAAGTGGAATCATAATAGATTTGTGATTTCTACTAGTATCATTAGATTTGAAATTTTAAGGACAAAATTTCTTTAAGGAGGATAGAGCTATGACACTTTTTTTTTTTTCCTAACGGGTATCATTATAATTAAATTAATTATTAGTGTGCAAATTAAATTTTTTAATTTCTAAAATCAATTCCACATTATTTATTTCTACATATTTTCAAATTTTCTAAAATTGTTCTACACCTATTTAACATATTTACCAAAATACCCTTTGAACTTTTATTTAATTACAAAAATGGCATTTAGTATTTTGTGCAACAAAGTCTACTGATGGAGACCACCCTTTACCTACTTGTCCCCCTTCAATTATTTTGGTCTTCTTTAAGTCTCCTCCCTTCACTCTCTCACATACATCTCTCTCTTTTTCTCTCTCATTTCCTCTCTTCTTTCTTCTCTTTGATTTCTCCAAGATCAAGGATCATCAACTCAGCTTCAAGATAATCAAGAGAGAAATCCAAAGTTATTTTCTTAGCTCTTTCAAAACCACAAAACAAAGATCAAAGATTTTCGCAAACAAAATCACTAATTTTCTTCAAGCTTGAGGTAAGGTTTTCTATACTAAAACTTTGATCTAAATTTGTGTTTTAGCATGAGATTTGTGAAAAATGTGCATTTGATGTTTGTAGATAATTAGACAACGTTTTTGAAGTTTGATTTACATAAATCTTTGTTTAAAATGAGATTTGAATTATTTTTGAAAAGCTTTAATTTTTAGTTTAGAATTGTATGCTAGGTATGAAAGTTTTAAGAAAGATGATCTATATGTGTTTGAATGTGATATTTCATAGTTTTTATGCATTTTATATGTCCTAGAAGTTGATAAAAAGGATCGAATTGAGTTTTAAAGTTTGAAACCTTCAAAAATGGAAAATTGAATGTCAAGAAATTCTTCTATCGGTAGGCCGAACCCGTCGGCAAGATCTCCAAGCTGAAACCTTATAGAACGGCAAGCCAAACTTTGCCAGACCAGCAGGTTGAACCCTACGGATCAGGTAGGCCGACAGAGAGGCCTAAAATGTGTAGTTTGATTGGTAGACCTAGAAGTAAATGATCGGCGGGCAGATCGATCAATCCAAACTCATTTGTTTTTCAACGTTTTATGTTACAAAATATTCCAAGGATTTTATATTAATGATTATGGCACACTAATAAGAATAGATGGTAAATCAACGTGATTATAGATTAGGAATTAAGCTAAAGTATGGTTACTTTATACACCGTAGGATAACAAAGTACTTGGAGCTTGCGTGGTGAACTTGGTATCTTGAGCTAGAAGTTATCAGCAGTATATTCGCCAAGAGGTAGGGAATCTATTACTCATCTTTTGTGAGGTTTTTATGGAATTAAAATTGGTGATTTACATTGTAAGATATATATATATATATATATATGTTTGTTGAATTGCTATTATTTGAATATCACTTTATGAGACAATGACATAAACTTGTCATGTATTATATAGCGAGAAACAAACTGATTTGACATGTGTTGTTATAAATTGAGAAGCATGGTTAGGAAAACTAACTCTATATATAATAATTGATTATAGAGGAATAGTAAACCGTGAAGAGGGCGGCGGTTACGTCCGTGGACACGAATACGTTAAAAGGTAAAATAGGGGGAGGTGATGACGCTTCCTTGGATTGAAAGTCCCAAAACGCACTGTATAGGGATCGACTTGATGAGGATCCAGGGCTTGATGTCCCCTCACTGGACACTCTTGGAATGATTGAAAGTGAAAAAGCTCACCCTTTTCGGTTTCGATGAGTTAAGTGATGAATACTCTATTGAAATATGGATACTTAGGAACATTGATGAACTATAATATTTGTACATATGTATATGTATGAAACTCGGTAATGATTAACATAAGGTATCCATGGAATATGATCATAATGAATCTCATAAGATGAATAATGATTGAGAACTAATTAACCATGCCAGTTCTAATGTGGCAATGATAAAAACCCAAAAGTGAGTAATAGTTTTTTCTATTGAGCATGTTGTCACTCCTTCCCCTGTATTTATCTTTTCAGGACTCACAAAGTGTGAAGTGGCAATGAGAGAAATGGTTGAGGAAGCTATGTATCTGTGTTTAGTTGGAATCTCTTTTGTTACTGAGAATGTTTTCCTTAATAATGTAAGCATTGTATGTTACTTTTTGTGACTGTATTAAGATATATTGAGGGTTGAAATGATGATGATGGTTTTATATTATTAAATTAAACGTGCTACAATAAACTGTGGTTTATTTGTTATTTGTTTTTATTTTGATTTAAGAGTTTTCATTTAAGTTCTGAGCAAATTTGTTTTGAAGATTTATTTTTATATCTTTATAAAATATTTTCCTTAAACTGTATTTTTGCCTTAGCGGTCGTTGCAACATAGTTTGTAACATGCTTGCTAGTTTATTTTCATGTCCTTCCTTTTTTGTTTAAGACTACGACATGATTTTTAACCTTAAAATGCCATTTTTACTTTTATGAAATGTATCATAAAAATCAGATTAAAACAATAATCCTTTAATTATTGCTATAGGTGAGATTTCCAAGCCGATCTGTACAACTAGAGGTCAAATAATTGATGCCACCACTGAACGCAAAAGGTTGAGATCTGCTAGGAGCTGAAATGTCGCTATCATCCAACCACCAGAGCTGCTATAGGTGGCTAGTTTATGGTGAGTGTCGGGCTTTGTGCTCTCGACCTCCAATTGATGATTAAGACTAGCTCCTAACTCGTTTCGATGTTCCAATGCAACGTGCCCTCCTTCAAGTCAATTCTACTAAGTTAAAAAATTGTCCAATTTCAACTACACGTAGATCGATGTAACGTAGACTAGAGGAATAGAGTCTAGAATAACATTTTCAACAATTATAAATCTCCAAGAAGCATTTTTAGGCATCCATTGTCCCTCTAGGACTATTATCGAGGAATCTTTCTGGACTGTAAAATTAGCAAGATACAACTAGATTCGCTTAGCTCGAGATCCAAGTAAGTAGAAATCTCGTCTACAATATTGATAGATTTGAAATAAAATGTTTTACATGTTTTCATAAAATTATGAAATGTATAATCAGTGATATGTTATGTCATACCATGTTATGTGTGCTATGTTGTAATGTATTCTTGTCATGATGTTATGATGTCATGTATAACACGTCATGATATGTTGTGTCGAATTCTATTTATGATTATGATTTGTTATGTTTATGTCATGCCATGTCTTGTTATGTAATGATTATGTCATGAGCATTATGTGATATAAGCAAATTAAATTATACTGCTTATTGCCTTCCAGTTAAGCATGTTTATGATTTATGATTCATGATTTTTGATACTATATGTAGTAACATGTCATACTGCATATACACTATAAGATAAGTGAAACAAATAAGATAAGACAAGTTAAGGGTGTCGCGACAACTTCTTGACCTACGAGGAGGCGTTATGTTAAATAAAGTTTAGTTGATGATCTTGATATTGTTGGGGATATCACAAACATAAAATGTTCATGCATGTTTTTATGAAATATTTTCCAATCATGTTTTACGAGTTTAATTTCCTACTTGCTGAGCAAAAGCTCAGTTAGATTTATTCATGCTATAGGTAAAAAACCTGTCAACAAACTTGATAGGTAGTGGTGAGCAGTGGATGAATGGTACAGATGGGAATGGATACCGTTTACACAAATGCAAATTTCACATTTATTATTTTATTAAAAGATGTATGTATGAATAATTAAATGACATTACCAAGCATTTTTTAGAAATCGAGGTTGAAATTATACAACTTTAGTTAGAAAGTTTTAAGATTTAAAATGTTGCACTAGGTCATCCAACAAATATAAATATATATATATATATAAAAGTTTAAGTAAGAAAATTATAACAATAATTAATTTTAAAAATGTTTTTAAAAGTTTATTTTAACTTAAGAAAAGGTTTTAAGGAAAACTTTTTAGATAATTATCTTTACGTTTAAAAGAAAATGTTTTAAGAATTGATATTACGTTGGTTTTAAAGAATTAATTCTTAAGAAATTATTATTATGTTAAAAATGTGATAATTATTATTACATTTCAAGAAATCGGTATTTCTTTAAAAGAAATATTTTAAGAAGTTATTATTAAGACTTTGTTTTAGAAAAAAAAATCCTCAATTTATGTACTTCACATTAAAACATGTTTAAGTTCAGATTATGTAGTTAAGTAACGGTCACGAAACTAGGGTCATTACAGTACCATATAGTTTACCATTATATTGTATAACATTTTGAGTTTTTAGAAAAATAAAATTTAGGCCTTGATCCTGACCTAACTCAACTTTGGTCTTGATCTTAACACACATCATGAGGGGATGATGGAAAAGGCAAAATTGTTCATTAGGTTTCTTTCTTCTTTTTTTTTGTAAAAATTTTTAAAAAATTGGGCCAATTTTTTATTTTATGAAATGTAATGGCTAAAACATATTTTTTTTAAGAAAAATAAGGTGTCAAAATATAAATTTAAAACATTAAGGATTAAGATATAATTTTAAAGTGAGGGGCCAAATTATTATTATTATTACAAAGTTAAGGGGTCGAACTATTTTTGAAAAATATAAAATTGCTTTTTGACCCATAACTTAAAAAAAAATGGTAAATTGCTCTAGCAGTCTTCAACCTTTCATAAAAATGAACATTTGGGACCCAAAATCCCTTGGTCTGAGTTACAAATCCCAACCTTAACCCAATTCCTAGCTTTGATATTTATAAAATTCTTGGTATTTAATATGATCTTTTAACTTATAATATACTATACAATACAGTCTAATACATAGGTTTTTTTATGCTTTATATATAGGTGTTTCTATGCGTTATATATCAGAATGTGTATTACATTAAGTTTGAATTTCATATTAAAACATATGAATGTTATCAAATATTGTACTAATATAGCTAGTGCTAAAAATATTTGCAGTAAATTGTAAATTAATGATATAAATAATTTATTTGATTCATAAATATGAATTATTTACCCTATAAATAAGAAGGTAAATAAATTATTTATACCATAAATTTGTTATTTACAATAAATATTATCAAAACCTCTTATTTACTACAATTAATTTTAAAAAGTGTTATTTCCTACAATTTTTCATTTTAAGCTGTAGTACTAGACAATGGAGTTACTTTATTCAAAGCTCATTGGGCTTTAATAGTCCAAAAACCGAATTCATTGACAAGCCTGTTAGTTTTCTTTATTATTTTGTAAGGGAATTGTTATAAATGTCTTATTTAAAAACTTACTTTTATAAATGTTACAAAAAATATTTTTAAATTATGTTTCAATTTAAACACGTAATATGGTAGAGTATGGCACGACTTTTTTAAGGTTTTACGAATAAACACAATTTTTAAAAATGTGGCATAGCATGTAATTTTCTCTATTTTTTAATCTCATTTTTTGTTCTAAATATATATGTCAAATTTTATTTTGGTTTTGAATTTTTAAAACAGCCCAAGAATGAGTTTCTAATTTATCATATTGTTTAAATTACTTCTTCTATCTTTCTATAAAACTCTTGACACAAAAAAGAAATGAAGACCAGTGTGCTTAGCATCAGGATTTAATTTTGTAATTTTACATATTAATGTACGACTATCATGTTCTTTTTTTTATTGAGGTTTTAACAATAAGATGGACAAAATTGTTCATTCAGGATTATTTGATAAATTGAAAACTTTTTTTTTTTTGACGTTTTGAAAAGGCTTAATTTCATTCTTGGCTCTTTAGGAATAGTAATTATCTTACATTGACCTCTACACTTTCAATTGAAATACTTATAGTACTCAAGCTTTCCAAATGTTACATTATTGGTACTTTGTAACAAAAACATTAAAAATCTAACTAAATTCATTACATGAGGCACACACAATTCTTTAATAAGGGATAATCTAATAAAATCACTTTTAGATAGTTTGATTTAAGTAGAAGCTTAGAGTAGATCACGTGTGTAACACCTGCCTATTTTATGTAACAGATAATGTTATATTAGTGACGACGTTAAGCATTTTGTTCCATATGGATTTATGATATGATGCTACAAACTATTTTATTCTAAGTGTTATGACAGGTAATGATCACGTGGAATTGATGTGCTCAAGTGTTCATGTTATTTACATTGTATGTTTTATGATGATTCATTAATGATTTAAATGCTATGATGTATTCTAGTATATAAGGACAGTTCGGCAGGCCGAACCTTCAAGTTCGGTAGGCCGAATTGTCCCTCAAGCATCGACAGGCCGATGGAAATCATCGGCAGGCCGGACTTAGTGGAATCGACAGGCCAAAGTGAGGAATCGACAGGCCGATGACAGCTGACGAGTAGTCAACAAAAGTCTCTCCAAAATTGGGACTGAAATAATTATGATGATTGGATGGTTTAATGTGATTGAGTGGCATATTTTAGGATTAATTTCCTCACTTAATGAAATAAAATAATTGATTTTTGATTGATTGGAATTGTTTTAAATGGTTTCCTATTTTAGAGGGCAAAATATGGCAAGTGAAGCTAATCAATTTGACTTTCCGCCAATCCTCTCCTTTCTCCACGCCAATTTGCCAACTTTTAATCAAAAAATTTCTGATAATAATGGAAAAGACAACCATCCTCATGTACGTTACTCTCATTTTCCCTTTTCACGATAATTTTGTTCTCTCTCTCTTTATTTTTTTCTTAGACGTTTCCTCTCTCTCACACACTCTCTCCTGTTCACGTTTTCTTCCTTGTCTCCCTCTCACCCTGCTAATTATTTGTAAGAAATATTGAAATTTCTTTGGTTGAATTCGAAGGAGTTTGAGAAGAAATTTGTTTAAGGTAAGAACTCTTTTTTGGTATTTCTGAAATGCATTTCTCCTCCTTAATCCGACTGCCATAACTTTGTCTAGGAATTTTATTTTGCTCTAAAATTTTAGTATGATGTTCATATATATGTTATGTAATGTTTCTCCAAGTTTCACATTATTTCAATATTTCTGCATTAAGATATGAATTTCTACTCTCTGCCACTCATAGTAAAATGTTGTTGTTTGATTATGTTGCATAAAATGTGGTTTTAGTTCAAGGGGCAAATTTTAGTATGATTATGTTGTAGATTTCATGTTTTGATAAGTATGACTTGTTTTTAGATACTAGATGTAATTTTTATGACCATAGAAAAATCATGGTAATATGTTTATGTAATAACTTTGTCCCTGCCAAGTCTAGTGCCTAAATTATGTGTGAATGTTGAATTATTAAGTTTTTAATTCATGGAGGTCAGAAATATATTTTTGTTGATAGTTTTGATGATTATGGTTATGGATGCATGTTATAAATTATGTTTGCAAGAGGTGAATGTATGTGTGATGTTATACAGAATGGATGATTTATTCTATGAAAATAAATATTAATTTTTATTTTGTATTTTTAAATGAATGAATAGCATGAACACACTAAGGAACGAGCACATCGAGACCGCGGCGTCGTCACTGACATAATTAAGGTTAAGTAAGCTAGCTAAAATGGTGAGTACATTCTCACCTGCAACATGATATGTTTTATAAGGTTTGAAATTATGTTCATAATGATATTTATTCTGTGATGGATTTTATGATGGTTTCATTTAAAGATTTCTTATGAAATATTTTTATGTTCATAAAGTTATGCATGTATGATGATGACGTATTTCAAAGCATGAAAGTGTAAATATGTGTATATATATATCACCTAAATAAGTATTGCACACCAATGTTATGATATGTTATGATGTCATGTTGGGTTTAGGATTAGCTACCCTTCTCCTCTCATGACGGCGCGCCTACTATGATGATTATGGTGCAACACTTGGGCCCTTAAGACAAAAATGAAATCAAGTTTTAATATGGATAATGTAATGAAAGATATGTTCCTTATGAAATTGTGCCTAGTGCACTATTATGATGATGATGTTCATAAAATGTTCTAAGTTGTGAGATATAAATGTACTTACTAAGCTCTAGCTTATTTCAGTTTTATATGATGTTGTAGATAAGGGTAAGAAGGTTATAGATTAGGCGGTGGGCATGGAAAGGCGTGTGAGCAAAGGATGATGAATTGCAAATGGAAGAACGCCTAGAAGGAAGTTTTAATGATTTAAATTATGTTTTATTACTTGGACACGTTTATTTGTTAAGTTTTAAAGAATTCATGAACTATCTTTTATTATTTTATCTTATTTCTTTTTTAAGTATATTGTCTTCCGCATTTAAATTATGGAGTTTAAATTTTGAAAATTTATTTTTTTAACTGTCGGTCGGCCTATCGATCATTACTGGCCGGCCTGTCGAAGTGTTGATCAGCCTGTCGAAGTGTTGATCGGCCTGCCGATCTTGAAGATTTTGAAATCCCGTTTTGCAGAGCCTCAAACAGCCTGCCAAAGTTAGACCTTCGGCCTACCGGACAACTTCGGCCAAAGTTAGACCTTCGGCCTGCCGAACCCACAAGTTCGGCCTGCCGAACTGTAAGTATGTTTTTTTTTTCTAAGGATGTTTAAAAAAGAAAGATTGTTTCAATTCCTAACTTTTTTTTTTGGCAAACTTTTTAAAGGATGATTATGAACAAGTAATTTATTATTTTAAAGATGGACTAAGATATTAAAAAAAAATATGCATGAATGGATCCTGGGTATATTTTCTCAAATTATGTTTCAAACTATCTTCAAGTTATATGGTTGATCTCAAAGTAAAAGTTTAAATAAAAGTATGTAACGACATCTACGACGTCCGTAAGGGGGCGTTACAGGCTTTGGTATCAGTGCAAATTTCCGTTTACAATTCATATCGCCACACGTCAGTCCAAGTCCTCCAAGTAAGTATGTTTTAAAGTTAGATGTTATGATGCAAGTATGATGATAAGAATGAGGTTTAGATGTTTAATGATTAATGCTCTAAGTAGTGAAAACCTGTCTCATAAATTAGAAGATTATTCATAAGCTCCTAAATCTTTTAGGAAATTGACAATGGATGGCCACAGGAAGAATGCAAACTCGCACCCAATGTTGGAAACAAAGTGCGCAGCGGAATTTTAAAAATTTTTCATCAGAGTAATTTTCAGAACACAAGTTTGACATGTTATATGTATAAATTAAACAGATCTTACTAACCTCAGTGTGCCGAAGAACCTCCGCAACATGTGTAGAGAAGTAACGTTCTAGAAGAGCCTCAACCAACTGGTCTTCTTTGCTATTCTCTATCCACAACCAGAGTGAGTGTGGGCTCACACGTACAGCTCTTCCACCGGTGACTCTCCTTCCAACCAATAGAGAGAACCCAAAGCTAGTGCTCGTGATTTGTGAACAAAAGCTCTCTAGGAGTTTTTTAGATGCTCACTAGAAGAGTATCACTCTTAATCTCTCAAATTGATCTGAGTAAATCATGAGACTCACTCCTTTTTTATACCTATTGGTCCTGGGGTCAGTCCATATCAGATTAGGTCTCAAAAACTCGAAATAGAATCAAGTTCGGATCAATATCTGATAAGATTCGACGTGAAAATGCGTAATCTTATTTCCGCTAATCGGCAGGCTGAACATTCTGATCGGCATGCCGAACAAGCCAGTTGGCAGGCCGAACACGTCATTCGACAGGCCAAACTCCCGAGAAAAAATCTTCGCGAATCTTTTATTTTCCACCCGAGATTCTAAAGGATAAAGTCTCAGTTTTGATTCAAATAACCCAATAGAGAAGCTATCTGATCAAAAAAAACTTTATCAAGATAATCTCTAAGAAAATAAATCAATTCATAATAATTCTACAAGTTTATCTTGTTCTAACTTGTCCAAAATTAAAACAACCGATAAACAGACAAGAATTATCTGATCGCAATAATTCAACAAGTTTATCTTGAACTAATTTCTTACAAAATTAATTCAACCGATAAACAGACATGAATTATTTGATTCTTACAAATTTTAAACCAATCTGATAAATCCGACATAAGTCACCAATTATTGGAAAAGCACGCCGTGTCATTACAGGATTTTGTGAGCCAGCAAAAGGGACCAAAATGGACCTATAAAGTTCAAGCTCATGATAATTATGAAACCCAATATCCTAGATATACATTTCATAATTATCAACTCCAACGCTACTCCACTAAAAGCTTGGAGCTGCACTCTCGAACTTTATAGAATTACGAAGCTCGTGTAGCTAAGTCTCCATGACATATCATAGTGCATCATATCCCCATATGATAATCCATAATCGGCTTAAGGACAAGTTTTGTCTTACCTTCCCGATTATTTTTATCTTACGTTCCATTGTCTCACCATTAGAAAACTTACCATCCAAAGATAGTATACCATTCGGTAACACCTATGTATCCAAATGGTTGAGCGCTCCAGTTTTCTAATTACAGGACAACGCATATAAGAGGATATCATTACTCCTAAAGAGGAGCTATGGATTCCATATCTATGAATAACAAGTCTACGCTATCAAGAGTCATGCCTCCAACGTACCGGCATGCATACCACTATAGAGATGTGAGAGTCACCCATTGGTACATCAAAAGACACAAGTCGAGACAACGGGCCCACTATTCATCTCAGGATTAAGATACAATACAAATGACTGTCTAAAGTGAATCGATTTGCCAAGACAGAATTATTAATCCAAATCAATTCACTTTATGTCCCGATCCAACACGTCGTCACCTATGACAACGCGCCAATGTTTCTATTCACGGAGTCCAACTCCGATGGTCAACACAAACCATCTCCCAAAAGGGATATAGACAACATAACAATCTTTACATGAATAAAGCGCCCAACTTTATTCCCTCGATTGCGGATCATATGTTTTAGACCGTCACCTTAAAAATTGTGTCTTCTGCATAATCAGCCCATCATATGCCCAATTCTTAAGGTTTAGACTGATAGTCTCAAACTACTATTTGCTTATCATACATTCAACAAATATGAACGTAAAGAGGACATGATTTGGTATATATAAATGAATAAATTCTTTATTGATAAAAATGTCTCCAAAAACGTATTACATTTTTACTCCTTAGGGCATACATGTCTAACACCCAAACCAACGACAGGCTAATGACGATGATCGTTGAACTACAAAGGCAGTTGGAGGATCAAAGGAGAGAAATCACAGAATTAAGGGCCAATGGCTAGAACGGTGAACGACGACGCAATGATGAGCCTCCTCCTCCTCCTCCCTAACCACAAGTCAACGAAGTCTCGGCTCCTACTACTGAGCCCAGAATGGTCCATCAAGAACCCTTGCTAGTAAGATGGAAGAGGGTTAAGCCAGTAGACTTTGATGGCTCTAAGGGTCCTCTAGTCACACAAGGATGGTTAAAGACGATTGAGGCCACTCTGAGACTCATGAGCTTTACAGATAATGAGAAGGTCCTCTATGCATCGTACTGCCTCACCATGGAGGCCAAGATTTAGTGGGATGGCATCGAACAGAGCAGAAATGTTGAAGAGATAACATGGGATGACTTTGTTCATGAGTTCAACATGAAGCTTTTCCACATGAATATTACAAGGAAGCATTATGAAGAGTTCAAGAACCTGTGCCAGGGAGATATGTCGGTCACATATATGGTAGCAAAGTTTGACCAGCTAGCCCAATTATGCCCAGGGATGGTTAGTAATGAGAGTGAAAGGGTTAGAAGATTGATCAAAGTTCTCAAGCCTGAGATTGCTGCAATAGTTGACGGGGCAAGTCTACCTAGAAGTCAAGAGCAGGTTGTTATGAGGGCCCAACATGCTGAGTTTCACTTGTCTAAGCTAAGAAGAAATCAGCTTCAGTTAGGTCAGCCAGCCAGTAATGTTAACAACCAGAACTGCCCTCCACACTAGAACAACAATAGCAACAACAACAACAATAATAATCAGAACTGGAGGAACAACAAGAGGAAGGGCAATCCTCAGAACCTGCAAAACCAGGGTAATAAGAAGCATCATGGTGGCCAGCACAACAACAACAATAATTACAGGCAGTTTCAACCATGCGCCAAATGTGGAAGGAAACATCTTAGAGAATGTCGCATGGGGACTAATCAGTGTATTATATGTGGGCGGGAAGATCATTTCGCCAAGAACTGTCCTAACCAGACGAATGCAAATGCTCCTCAAAGAGCTCCTCCTTAAGCCCAACTCCATCAGATGCAAGCTTCCTTAGAAAGGCCACTAATCAGTCAAGGAAGACTTGAAGCCCCTCCCTCCAATGCCTGCATCTATGCCATGATGAAAGAACAAGTAGCTGCTGAAGCCCCTAATGTGGTCATAGGTCAAATAACCAGTCTTTCGATTAATGCATATGTCCTTTTTGATATGGGTGCCACACATTCTTTTGTATCTACGTCATTTGCTAAGAAGTTAGGGGTTCATTTAGAGCCTATGAGATAGGGATTCACTACGACACTACCCTCTAGGGAAGTGATATTATCTACGCACTTTCTGCGTACAGTACCCCTATGGATTTCTGATAGGGAACTTTTCACCGACCTTATTGTGATCAACATGTATGACTACGATATGATTCTTGGGATGGATTTGCTGAGCAAGTAGAATGCTTCTATTGAATGTCGAAAATGAAAAGTGATTTTCCATCCAGAAGGTGATCAAAAGTTTGTGTATGTTAGTGAGTCTAGGAAGAAACCCAGTATGTTTTTATCTGCCATGAAAGCAAGAAAGTTGTTAGTAAGTGGCTGCATGGGTTATCTGGCCAACATTGTAGATAAAAGCCTAGAGGAAAAGACAAGGATTGAAGATGTGGCAGTGGCACGTGATTTTCCTGAGGTGTTTCCAGATGATCTGGCAAACCTACCTCTAGATAGAGAAATCGAATTCGAGATCGAGCTCGCTCTAGGCACCGACCCGATCTCAAAGGCACCATATAGAATTGCCCCAACAAAGTTAAAGGAGCTTCATATGCAATTAAGGGAATTACTCGACAAAGGCTTCATTAGGCCAAGTCACTCTCCATGGGGAGCTCCAGTCCTATTTGTGAAGAAGAAGGATGGATCTATGAGACTCTACATCGACTATAGAGAGCTGAATAAGGTGACGATTAAGAACAAGTACCCGTTGCCTAGAATCGATGATTTGTTTGATCAGCCTAAGGGTGCTTCTGTATTTTGAAGATTAATTTGTGGTCAGGAGATCACCAGCTAAAGATTAAAGAAGGAGACATCCCCAAAACAGCCTTTAGATCGAGGTATGGTCACTATGAATTTGTAGTTATGCCTTTCGGTCTGACGAATGCACTAGCGGCCTTCATGGATCTAATGAATCGGGTATTTAAGGATTTTCCTCGATAAATTTTTTGTTCTGTTTATCGATGATATTCTTGTCTATTCAAAGAGTCAAGAAGAACATGTGGAGCATCTAAGAATTGTGCTGGAGACTTTAAGAAGACACCAGCTATATGTGAAATTCTCTAAGTGCAAGTTCTGGCTCGACCGAGTGTCTTTCTTGGGGCATGTAATATCGAAAGAAGGAATCATGGTAGACCCTGCTAAGGCAGAGGCTATTCTCAACCAGAAGCAACCGACGAATGCAAGTGAGATAAGGAGCTTCTTGAGCCTAGGTGGTTATTACCAGAGATTCGTGGAAGACTTCTCTAAGATAGCAACACGCCTCACGAATCTAACTCGCAAGGGAAAGAAGTATGAATGGACAGAAGCATGCGAGAAAAGTTTCTAAGAATTAAAGAAGAGGTTGAAGATAGCTCCAGTATTGGCTATTCCAGAAGGAAACGACGGATTTGTGATTTACAGTGATGCATCTAAGATGGGCCTTGGAGCTGTTCTAATGCAGAATGACAAGGTGATTGCTTATGTGTCGAGACAATTGAAGGACTATGAAAAGAACTATCCTACTCATGATCTTGAGTTGGCAGTAGTCGTGTTTGCGCTAAAGATATGGAGGCATTATTTGTATGGGGTCTAGTGCAAGATCTTCATCGATCATCAAAGTCTAAAGTTTTTTTTTTCACGCAGAGAGACCTGAACATGAGACAGCGAAGATGGCTAGAGTTGGTGAAGGATTATGATTGTGAAATCCTTTATCATCTTGGAAAAGCTAACCGAGTGGTTGATGCTTTGAGTAGAAAGACTGCAGCTACGTTGATGTCAATGCAAGCGACGTCTCAACCTTTGAGAAAGGAAATTCTAGACTTCAGCTTAGAACTTATCACAGGACAGCTGTCAGTACTCATTCTTGCTCCGATGCTGTATGATGAGATTCAGAGAAAACAAGATGAAGATATAAGCCTCGCAAGAATTAAGCAGGAAATAAAAGAAGGAAAATGTCAAGAGTTTCGTATTGCGGATGACGAAACTCTGTACCTCAAGAATCGCTTGTGTGTTCCCAATGTTGATGGCTTAAGGGGAAGAATCTTGACAGAAATTCATGACACTCCTTACTCAATTCATCTAGGTGCAACAAAGATGCATAATGATCTAAGGGGTAATTTCTGGTGGTTTAGAATGAAACGTAATGTTGCTATGTATACGAAGAAATGCTTGACATACCAGTAAGTTAAAGCTAAACACTAGAGACCTGGTGGTGATTTACAATCAATCCAGATACTAGAATGGAAATGGGAGTATATAGCAATAGATTTCATTACTGGTTTACCTAAGACTATGAACGGTTATAACGCTATTTGGGTTGTTGTGGATCGACTAATGAAGACGGAGCATTTCATCCTTAGCAAGATCACTTACTCTATAGAATGGTTAGTGAAACTTTATGTCAAGGAGATTGTACGACTTCATGGAATTCCTAAGTCAATCATCTCAGATCGTGATGGCAGGTTCACATCCAAGTTTTGGAAAAGTATACAGACTACAATGGGGACCAAGTTGCATTTCAATACAGCTTTCCATCCTCAGACAGATGGCCAAATAGAGAGGACAAACTTAATTTTAGAGGATATGCTTTGGGCCTGTACACTAGATTTCAAGACCAGCTGGTGTAAAATGCTACCATTAGCAGAGTTTGCTTATAACAACAACTACCAGGCGACAATTGGGATAGCACCTTATGAGGCTCTATATGGACAAAAATGCAGGTCGCCTATATGTTGGCATGAAGCTGGTGAGAAGAAGTTGATGGAAAGCGTCAATACTGAAGGGACCAGTTTTGTTAACGAAACTTCTGAGATGATAAAGTTGATAAGAAGAAGAATATAGACCGCTCAAAGCTGTCAGAAGAGTTATGCTAACAAGAGAAGAAGACCCTTAGAGTTCACCGTGGGCGAATCCGTGTTTTTGAAAGTTGCACCGATGAAAGGAGTTATGAGGTTTAGGAAAAAAGGCAAATTGAACTTGAGGTTTATCGGACCTTTTGAAATTGTAAAGCGGATAGGCAAAGTAGCTTATCAGCTAAGATTGCCTTTAGAAATGTCCGCAATGCATGATGTCTTCCATGTTTCTATGCTCAAGAAATATGTCCCAGACCCTACGCATGTGATTGAGCCACAAGTGATCGAGATACGAGATGACTTGAGTTATGAAGAAAAGCCAGTGGAGATACTGGATCGAAAAACCAAAACCTTGAGGAATAAAGAAATTCCATTGGTCAAGGTTCTCTGGCAAAATCATCAAGTAGAAGAAGCTACATGGGAACGTGAAGATGACATGAGAACTAAGTATCTGTAACTATTCTGAGTTTCGAGAATGAAACTCTTATAAGGTGGGGAGAATTGTAACACCTGCCTATTTTATGTAACGGATAATGTTATATTAGTGACGTTGTTAAGCATTTTATTGCATATGGATTTATGATATAATGCTACAAACCATTTTATTCTAAGTGTTATGACAGGTGACGATCACGTGAAATTGATGTGCTCAAGTGTTCATTATAATTATATTGTATGTTTATGATGATTCATTAATGATTTAAATGCTATGATGTATTCTAGTATGTAAGGACAGTTTGGCAGGCCGAACCTTCAAGTTCGATAGGCCGAACCTTCAAGTTTGGCAGGCCGAATTGTCCCTCAAGCCAATGAAATCATCGGTAGGCCAGACTTGGTGGAATCGGCAGGCCGATGACAGCTGACGAACAGTCAACAAAAGTCTCTCCAAATTTAGGATTGAGATAATTACGATGATTGGATGGTTTAATGTGATTGATTGGCATATTTTACGATTAATTTCCTCATATAAGGAAATAAAATAATTGATTTTGATTGATTGGAATTGTTTTAAATGGTTTCCTATTTTAGAGGGCAAAATATGGTAAGTGAAGCTAATCAATTTGACTTTCCCCCAATCGTCTCTTTTCTCCACACCATTTAGCCAACCTTTAATCAGAAAATTTCTGATAATAATGGAAAAGACAAGCATCCTCATGTACGTTACTCTCATTTTCCTTTTTCACTATAATTTTGTTCTCTCTCTCTTTATTTTTTTCTTAGACGTTTCCTCTCTCTCTCTCAATCTCTCTCCTGTTCACGTTTTGCTTCTTTGTCTCCCTCTCAAATTTCCGTGCTAATTATTTGTAAGAAATATTGAAATTTCTTAGGGTTGAATTCGAAGGAGTTTGAGAAGAAATTTGTTTGAGGTAAGAACACTTTTTTGGTATTTCTAAAATGCATTTCTCCTCCTTAATCTGACTAGCATAACTTTGTCTAGGCATTTTATTTTGCTTTGAAATTTTAATATGATGTTCATATATGTGTTATGTAATGTTCCTCCAAGTTTCATGCTATTTCGATATTTCTACATTAAGATATGAATTTTCTACTCTCTGCCACTCACAGTAAAACGTTGTTGTTTGATTATGTTGCATAAAAATGTGGTTTTAGTTCAAGGGACAAATGTACTTTGATATTTACGAAATTTGGCAAATATGATCATGTATATGTTAAGTTAAGAACTGGAAAGTTTGGTGATGATTTGATGAAAATTTTATGTGTTATTAAATTTTCATTAAGACTAGGTTTTGAAACTGCTCTATCAATGAATTATTGGAATTCTTGTTGTGTGATTTTTTGTATGATTAAATGATTTTATTTAGCATTAGGATATTTTTGTGGTGCTGTAATGTATGTTAATAAGTTGTTAGTAAGAATTTTAGAGTCTAAATAAATTTTTTTTGATTGTTTGAAAATGATAAACTCTTGTAACTCACTACTTAATATGATGGAAGTTAGTTTTACTACTAATTTCAAATATGTGTTTTGACCTAATCTGATTTTTTTTTGTTGAAGTCAATTTTTGGATATGTTATAGTTTTATGTGTCTATTATATATGTTAATTTTCATGGATTTTTCTATATTCTTGATAATGTGATAATGGACCTAAGTTTAAAATTGTTCACTGCCTAACTATTGCTGGCAGATTTCATGTTTTGATAAGTATGACTTGTTTTTAGATACTAGATGTAATTTTTATGACCATAGAAAAACCATGGTAATATGTTTATGTAATAACTTTGTCCCTGCCAAGTTTGGTGCCTAAATTATGTGTGAATGTTGAATTATTAAGTTTTTAATTCATGGAGGTCAGAAATATATTTATGCTAATAGTTTTGATGGTTATGGTTATGGATGCATGTTATGAATTATGTTTGTACGAGGTGAATGTATGTGTGATGTTATATGGAATGCATGATTTATTCTATGAAAATAAATATTAATTTTTATTTTGTATTTTAAAATGAATGAATGGCATGAACACACTAAAGAACGAGCATATGGAGATAGCGACGTCGTCACCGACATAATTAAGGTTAAGTAAGCTGGCTAAAAAGGTAAGTACATTATCACCTGCAACATGATATGTTTTATAAGGTTTGAAATTATGTTCATAATGATGGTTTCATTTAAAGATTTCTTATGAAATATTTTTATGTTCATAAAGTTATACATGTATGATGATGACGTATTTCGAAGCATGAAAGTTTAAATATGTGTATATATATATCACCTAAATAAGTGCTGCACACCAATGTTATGATATGTTATGATGTCATGTTTGGTTTAGGATTAGCTACCCTTATTCTCTCATGACGGCGCGCCTACTATGATGATTATGGTGCAACACTTGGGCCCTTAAGATAAAAATAAAATTAAGTTTTAATATGGATAATGTAATGAAAGATATGTTCCTTATGAAATTGTGCCTAGTACACTATTATGATGATGATGATGTTCATAAAATGTTCTAAGTTGTGAGATATAAATGTACTTACTAAGCTCTAGCTTATTTCAGTTTTATATCATGTTGCAGATAAGAGTAAGAAGGTTATGGATTAGACGGAGGGCATGGAAAGGGGTGTGAGCAAAGGACGATGAATTGCAAACAGAAGAATGCCTAGAAGGAAGTTTAATGATTTAAATTATGTGTTATTATTTGGACACGTTTCTTTGTTAAGTTTTAAAGAATTCATGAACTATCTTTTATTATTTTATCTTTTTTCTTTTTTTAGTATATTGTCTTCCGCATTTAAATTATGAAGTTTAAATTTTACAAATTGATTTTTTTAATCGTTGGTCGGCCTGCCGATCATTACTAGCCGGCCTGCCGAAGTATTGATCGGCCTGCCGATTATTTTGTACCAGCCTGCCAATCTTGAAGATTTTGAAACCCCATTTTGCAGAGCCTCAAACGGCCTACCAAAGTTTGACCTTCGGCCTACCGGACAACTTTGGCCTACCGAACCCACAAGTTCGGCCTGCCGAACTATAAATATGCTTTTTTTCCAAGGATGTTTAAAAAAAAGATTGTTTCAATTCTTAACATTTTTTTTTTGGCAAACTTTTTAAAGGATGATTATGAACAAGTAATTTATTATTTTATATTAAAATAATGTGCATGAATGGATCTTGGGTATGTTTTCCCAAATTATGTTTCAAACTAACTTCAAGTTATATGGTTGATCTCAAAGTAAAAGTTTAAATGAAAGTATATAATGACATCTGCGACGTCCGTAAAGGGGCGTTATAACGTGCGCCTCACTAATGCAATTTGTCAGTTTTTAATGTTTTTGTTGCAAAGGTACTACAAGTATTACATTTAGAAAGCAGTACTGGATCGTATCATACTATATAAAATAAACACTCTTTCAAAAAGCAGAATTTAAATTGTAGCAGTATTCATAGTCTGATAATCATATTTGTCCCACCGTCGCATTGCACCCAATTTTACAATTTTTCATACTAGCCTCTTAGTTAGATTTCCTACAGTATGAAGGATCTAGATAAGCTAGTGGTGTAGTGAATGTGTTTTTTTAAATGAAATAGAAAAGAAAGACTCAAGATCAAACACTTAAAGTTTAAAATTAGGAATAATTCTAATTATTGATTAATGATGATCTAAAACAATTACAAGAAGAAATTGCCTTTGTAACAGTCGCTTCATCTTAGGCCAAGTGCGGACTCGTTGTTTTCCTTGTCTTTGCCAGTTTATCTGAATTTGTTCCCACCATGCTCCTGCCTTTCAACTTATATGCCACGAGCTTGACTTGGTTCTATTTTGAAATATTCAAATAGTCGAAAAAATTTTTGACGGTATAGACCTAATCGAGAAAGTCTTCAATGTGTAATTGTCCACCGAAACTGGGTAAGTCCATCTTCATTTTAAATTCTTGGTTATTTTGCCTCTGATTATCAGCCCAATAATTGAATTGAAATTCGTCACCTTCTCCAGATGAGTAATCTAATCTAACACATGTTGATGTTGTCGATGATGATTCCTTCATTGTTGGTGACAAAAATCTCCACCACCTCGATTTCCCTTACGAAAAGGTGGAAGAAATTCATCTTGGCCACCCATGCCCTAGCAACCACTCTTGGAAACTCACCATCAGTGCCAATCTTACCTTTGCCATCCTTTGGAACACCTCACCAGAGATTGCCGTCACCTCACCGACCAAAAATGCCCTAGCATCCACGCTCACATACCCATGGAGGAGGTGGTTCTACAAGTTGTGGGTGTGAATCACACCATCATCGCCATGTGCTGGTTGAATCTAAGGCTGACGATGATCGCCAAAATTTCCCTAGGGTTGTTGATGTCCGTCCATCTCTAGGTTGGCGATGATCGATGCTCTAAGTTACAGGTCTGCCTGATCGTCGTCCGTCTAGACGTCGTCGGAGTTGATGCTGCCACCCTCTAGCCAATCATCACGATGATCTAGTCATCGTCCTATGGGTACATGTCTCTCTTTGACAGTCCACGTAGTCATCACCTATGTCAGATTGTGAAGAGTTTCTTCAACACTATCGAGTCGTTATTCGATTTTTTGAACCGTTGATCATTGTCGACTGATCGTTTCCCACTAGTACCCTACTCGGCCATGGGATTGAGATAAAAATCTTTGCTCTGATACCAATTTGGTGCAGCGAAAGTGTTTTTTAAACAAAACAAAAAAGAATGACTCAAGATTAAACACTTAAAGTTTAAAATTAGGAATAATTATGATTATTGAGTAATGATGATCCAAAACAATTATAATAAGCCTTTAAATAGAGTTTGTAATGCAATAATAGAAACAGAAAACTAAAAATAGGAAAAGAAAGTACGAGAAACAACTAGGAAACTAGGAAAGTAGAAAATAACTAACTAGGAAAGTAAAATAATAATCTAAATAGGAAACTAATCTCTATGTGCTGCATCACTACACTTAGCAAATTCAAACATTTCTCATAAAACATTTATAAAGGAATATTAATAGCAATACAATGTATGATTCCAATTATGCTCTCTTATGAACATCTTATTATATTATCTATAACTTATTCTGAACCGCATGCCTAAGTATTCATACCAAGTGTATACGATCATCAAATACTGAGATTGTATCTGAATTTAACTTGATGCTCCCTTGGGTTGGAAGACTTATAATCCTCACCCATATAGATGTTAATACGACACTTAATTATCTTATCTTGATTTTCTTAACTTGGAGGTTTACGTACTTGTTTTAATAAATGTAATAGTAAACCATACATGAATAAAGCATATAAAAATCATTTTCTTCATGCCATAGGTAAGATTTGAAACTTATTTCAATCTTGCACTTATGTTTCCAATTAAATCGTTTTCCTTGGTTAGTCAGCTTTGTGTCCTATTTAAGTAACACCTGACGATTAGTTCGAGTTTATACTATTGGATCTATTTCTACATAGCTTAACTTTGATATGCCTTAGCCAAATTTTACGCCTCATTTTATGACTTTGAACTTTTATATTAGGATTCATCATTTGCTTTAAAACTTTGAGCTCAATCGGCAAGTTTGAGTCTGTTTTAACTGTTTTGTAAAATGATGATTTTATCCTCAATAGATCTTAGAGAATTTCAAACTCTTTGGACTTAAAACCTATGATTTCTTGTTGCCAAAAATTGTGCAGAAAATTTGCTTGTTTGGTGAAAAATTCTAGCCTTACCCAATTTTATGGTTTTTGCCGGAAACACAAAAATTTTGAAATTTTTGCCCTTGGCACTAAAGGAAAACTGTTTGGTATCATAACATGTAGTTTTTTTTACAAGGATTAAAAGTGTCAAAAGGCTCTTGGGCAAATTTAGACATTTGCAAATCATTTTCCCATTTTTATGGTTTAAAAGATTCATGATTAAATCTTATAGTATTCATAACTCAAAATCCATACAGAATTGATGGAAAAGTTATTCACAAAAGTCAACAGTCTCAATGAGATTTACAACTTTTGTTTTTGAGTTTTTTCAAAATCAATCATTTTGGGGAAGTTTTCAGAAAATTTGTAAATAGCCAAATTTGAAAATGGCCTTTTCGGCTTGATCTTGTTAGAATTTTAGGAAATTTTTTTAACAAAAAATGTTTATCTCGATGTTTTCAATAAATTGTATGGTAAGCTTGAAAACTAATTTGGCCTTTAAGTTCATCAAAAACTTAGGTTTTAAAAAATGTTGTACAAGGTGTTGCAACACTTTACTTGCAAAGTTTATTTCTAGAGCATAAAATCACAAACTAAGCCTGACAACCACTTCTATAACCGTACAACACATAAAAAGATCATGCCACATAAAGCCTTTTATATGCCAAAGTCCATAATTACTTATTATATCCCATAAATAATTGAAACATAAACTATAAATAAAACTTAGAGGGTTAGGGTATTACCTAGAGCTCCTAAAATGCAAATCCTTCCTCTTGGTGTGAGTCGCCTCAAAAAAACCCTTAATCTCCATGTCAAAATATAAGTAATTAAATTCTAGCAAAAACTCTTATTCTTGCTTCTAATAGTGATTTGGATGCTTGATCCAACAAAAATTTTGAGAGAACTTGTGCTAGGGAGGGGACCGTTTTTGGAGAGAAAAATGGGAGAAGATTTTATTTCATGAACAATCTCAAAGAGGAAGAAATATGAGATTTTCAAATGATTCTTGAGCATTTGTAGAACTTAAATCTGTGGACCAAATTGCAATAAAAATTTTGCTTATATACCCCTTATAAGAACTAGATTTCATTAGAGAATTAGGGAAAAATTTTGCCCACTTTTTGAAGTGCAAGTGGAAAGCACTCTTAGCTTTTTGGTACACCTATTGTACTAGGTTTTATTTTAGCAGTCTAAATCTTCTTATAATTGTATTTTTCTTGTTGTGTTAATATAGTATGGAGGAAATATTTCTTGTCACTCCAAAAATATCTCAATACACGGTGTACTTATATTGTTTAATTCCTATCAATAGTAGTTCAACTATCTACATGTCTCTCTACATTGTATTTCAACACTAGATGGTTGTAGGTAATAAAATCCATGTTTTCTTAACTGTATGATAGGTTATCAACTTTTATATTGCTTAAAACTTTAGCATGATATTTTAATCTTATAATCCTATATTTACTTTATAGTATTTTATCAGAAAAATTAAATTTTAACACAATCCATGAGACGTTAGTTTTACCTTTCAAAGCACTTAACAATCTTTAGAGGACTTTAATTCATAAAATTTATATATATACAATATACCTTAATTTTTAAAAATTTACACATACAACACACATAGAATTTTATGATATCTTGATCACATAATTTCATAATCACAAAATATAAAATTTTGCTAAAGAAATTCATTGTTTAAATTTTTATTAAGTTCTAGTTTTAAACTCAAATAATCAATTGGAATAACCAAAGAGTTCACTCTGCAAAAATCCAACAAAAAAGTTACAAACACAATTCATGTATCTCTTTGCGCATTATTTGAAGAAAAAAATAGAAGCGTTTACAGAACTGATCTAGAGAAAAATTGTGAACTTCACCAAACATAATTGAGAGGATAAATCCTAAGGCCTTGCATACGAAGCATATTTCATAAAGAAGCAACCACCACCGAAATTCAGGGCGGCCCTCAAGAAACCCATTTTGCCACCACCGTGTCCGAGCATAGCGACCCACCCTTATCGCCAAACTTATTGCAAATGGCGAAGAGGAAGAGAGACCATCGCCGGAATCCATGGCGACCCTCGCGAGACCCATTTCGCCACCACCACATCCGAACATAGCGACCCACAGTTGCAGCCAAACTTGCTGCAGTAAATGGCCAAGAGGAACAGAGAGGAAGAGCCGTAGCAACCTACCCACCACTGCTAGAAACCATGGCGACCATCACGAGGCCTGTTTCGCCACCACCGTGTTCGAGCATAGCGACTCTCACGAGACCCACCGTTGCCTCCAAACCAACTACGAATAGTCAAGAGGAAGAGAGAGACGGAGGAAGAAGATGAAGAAGTGGGTAGACAAACCCCCTGTTTGAACTGGGCTTCTTCTTTTTGTTCTTTCTTTTTTGTTTTTGCTTGATCCGGGTTCTCGCTTGTTAATTTCTTTTTTTTTAATTGGTTTCATTTTTATTTTTTTTTTGAGAAATAACATTTACCAAAATAACCTTTTAATACTCTCATGTGGGACTTGCATGATCATATTTTTAGTTTTCTACTTTAATGGAAAGGTTAGACCCAACTTGGTATAAAAAAATAAAAATTAAATCGTATCTTTTTAAAAGTATTGGACCTTGTGAGGAATTTATTTTAATTATTAGCGCCTCAATTGATAGAGTACTTGTCAAAATAAGATTGATATGACAAGTGAAATTAACCCTTTTAAGAGGAAATGATAAAATTTAGACCAAAAAAGTAAAAATGAGTTTAATCCTTTTTTTTCATTTTTTATTTTTGGGGAAAGCATTAGATTTTGAAGCACTTAATTTCGTCAATAAGCTCTCTCTGGAGTCCGGTCCGGAGGTTCCTAATGCCCTTCAAAGCCCTAAATCCCAATCCTACCATGCCAATAATTTTCCAACTTTCCCAACCCCCAATGCTACGAAGACCTAAATTCTTCTGAAAAAACCCATATGTTTTATAAAATTCTCACCCAAACACTGATTGTATATAGTATTTGAGTGATCAATCAAGCCTTTTCCTTGTGCCGATTAGAAATAGGTTAAAAGATGAGCCAACCGTCGGTGATACTTGCAACGGCGAGCTACGATCATACTATTCGGTTTTGGGAGGCAAAAAGTGGCCGTTGTTACCGAACCATCCAATACCCTGATTCGGTTAGTGCTATTTTGATCTACATTTCGTGTAAGTTGGGAAAGTGTTCATGGAGATGAAATTTACTGTTTTGGTGATTAATTACACTTAAATAGAAAATGCCCATGATTTGCTTTTTCATGTTATTATTTTTGTTGGTTATAGATTTGATTTATGCATATCTGTGTATTTTTTGGGTGTTAATGGTAGTTGGGTATTTTGTTAAATTACTTGTCAATTCAGAAGCTTTAGAAACAAATATGTTCTGTTTAGAGATCTTTCAACAGCCCGGTAAACAACTGCTATTAGTAATGAAGAAACTAATGTGTTTAGATAGGACGCGGAGTAAAATAAACCAAATTGGTCCCCGAGTTTTCGGTTTGATAGCCTCTTACTAATTTTTCTTCTGTTTCTGGTAGATCAAAAGGTAATTTTTCACATTCTGCTAAGGAAGTAATTAGAAAATTATATGGCATGTGCTAATGTAATTTGCATTTCTTGGCCATCCTTTTTTTCTTAGAAAATGGAGGGAAAAGGCAGCTTTTGAATTTTCGTATGTAATGTTAGTGTTTTTTGAATTTAATATTTAGTTGAGCTAAGTAAACTAGTTGGACGATGCGTGGTTGAATTTTTAACATGTTCTATTCCTATTATTTTTTGGATAATATTTTTGAAAAACTTTGGCTCAAGAACGTTGTTGTCGTTTTACTTATTCCGCCTCTGTTCTTTGTTGGCTCTGATTTTTGTGTTTATAATTAGCAAGTTAATAGGCTTGAGATAAGCCCGAATAAGAGATACCTGGCTGCAGCTGGCAATCCTCACATTCGATTGTTCGATATTAATTCAAACAGCCCTCAGCCGGTGAGTTCATTGCAGGTTTCACCTTTTGTTTGTTTGTTTGTTTTTTTTTTTTTGGCCCCCTTTTTCCTTTTGGACAAAAGGAAAAGAGGAAATAGATCTTCTTTAACTACTAGCTGATAATCTTTTTTGTCTTTTGATTTCAACACAGGAGATTAGCTACGATTTGCATACTAATAACGTGATGGCAGTGGGATTTCAGTGTGATGGGAAATGGATGTATTCAGGTTCTGAGGATGGCACGGTAAAGATTTGGGATACAAGGTATATTGCATTGTAATGTTGGTTAACTAATATTACTTCCATTGATTATGATATTTTGTTACTTATTTTTATCTAAAATACAGAGCACAAGGTTGTCAAAGGGAATATGAAAGTCGTGCTGCTGTTAACACAGTTGTTCTGCACCCAAATCAGGTTGGTTAAACATTTCTTTAGGCAATGAAGATACCCTTTGTGTGAAGCTGTGAACTGCTAGTCTGTCTCTCATCACTGCTCTGTGTTGGAAAAATCAATGAAAATGTTGATTTTTTTTAAAAGGACTGGTGAATTTGTTTTCATGAGTTCTGTATGTCATGCTATCTTATTCTATCCAGTGTCTTTTCAGTTAAATGTTGGCTTCCAGTATTTTCCTTTTTAGATTGCTGCATTTTCTTTCATTTTTGTGGTGTGTTGTGAAGGGTTGTTGATTAATCAGAAAAGCCAATTTATGGTAATTTTTTCCGTAGGCAAGTTTTAATTATGTTTGATTCACTTGATTAAGAAATCAGACCAATTCTAAAGAGCGTGCATTGCATCTCATAATGCCTTTGAATGTAAACAACTTCTGAGTAACTTCTCTATGTGTATATGTGGTTTTGTTTTGCAGACGGAGTTGATATCTGGAGATCAAAATGGAAATATTCGTGTGTGGGATTTGACAGCAAACTCGTGTAGCTGTGAATTGGTACGATTTTTCTATTTTAATCTATTAGTCCATGAGCTTTTCATTGGAAACTATGAATTGTTAACCTTCGCTATACGTTCGTATGAAATGTTTGCCCACAGAATGTATCCTTTGTTTCTAGATTCAAGTTTTCAATTTTGTTGGTGTACAGGAAAAATATTGAGCTATCTGAATGAAAAGTGTTACTTGAAGCTACTTATTCTAGTATTGCATTGCAATTCATGTGGATGATAGAAAAACCATGAGACCTCGAGGAATTGAAGATTTATTCACAAAATCCTAAATGCACTGTTTTATAAAATTCTAGAACCCGCTCATGTAACATAACTATTAGACTTGCGCTTCTCGATGCAACAAGTTGCATTTTTTGCAATAGGCAAAGCCATTTTCACATGAAAAGTTTACAAGCCTAAACTGATTATTTCCCTCGAAAGCACCTTTACTGAGTCTGTTTTCGATCCATGGGTGACTTAGGTGCCAGAGGTGGATACAGCAGTGAGGTCGTTAACTGTTATGTGGGATGGAAGTTTGGTAGTTGCAGCAAACAATCATGGGACATGTTATGTTTGGCGCTTGTTGCGGGGGACACAGGTTCTACCTCGATACACTCAATTATACAATTCAACGTTGGTTTTATCATTGGCTTGTTCTATAATGACCCATTTTTTGTTTACAGACGATGACAAACTTTGAGCCACTTCATAAGCTACAAGCACACAACGGTTACATTCTCAAGTGTCTCCTTTCCCCCGAGTTTTGTGAACCACATAGGTTTCTTCAACGAATCTAATTCCATGCTGTTTGCCCTTTTTCATCACCATGATTTAGGTTATTTATGTTGGTTGTGTTTTTTAGATATCTTGCCACTGCATCTGCTGATCACACTGTCAAGATTTGGAATGTCGACGGTTTTACATTGGAGAAGACTTTGATTGGTAACCTTCTTAGTTGCAGCTTAAAAATACCTGTTCATTAATTTTACATTTATGTTTTAAATCCGATTGATTCTACGTACCAACACAATCCTTTTATTGTTCTTTTCTTGTTTCATGTGCTTTTCTAGGACATCAACGATGGGTGTGGGACTGTGTTTTCTCAGTGGATGGTGCCTATCTTATAACAGGTATTTTGATTGTCAAGAAATGGAATTTACTTAAAACTTTCATGGTGTGAAAAAGGGACTTTTAAAAAAAAAAAAAAAAAAATTTGGAGCCTTCTTTCTTGGATCTTCATCATTAATTTTCATATGCCATGTATTCATTGTGTCCTTTGCAGCTTCCTCTGATACAACAGCAAGGCTTTGGTCAATGTCAACTGGTGAAGACATCAAGGTGTATCAAGGCCACCACAAAGCAACTGTTTGTTGTGCCCTCCATGATGGGGCTGAGCCTGCCTCATCATGATTGCAACTTTTTTAAACATTCACTGTTCGAGTACGTGGTTTACATACACCACCTCTACATCATTACTAGTTCGGATATCCATTGGTTTTTATGGTGCCTTACTATGCGGTTTGATTAGTACCCTTCAATATTCGGGACTAATAATCACGCACTAATTAGTGAAGCACATGCTTTGTATACGACCAGTAATTGATGTCAAAACTTGTGCAGCCACAACTTTAGCCATGTTCATGGTCTTGGTGATTTTGGGCACTTCGTTCCTTTGGAATGCAACCAATCTTTCGTTGCTAACCATGAACTTTGAGCTCATTTGAAGGTTGAATATCACATCTAACAGGAGCCGAGTGGGGCCTGTTTTGATTGGTTTAAAATGGCTATTTTTGACTCATTTGGTTCAAACGTTGGTTTTGAACATGTTTAAAACGGCTTTTGACTTTTGTAAGAGTAACTCCAATGCAATGTTAAATTATTGTGTCAATAATTCTTAAATACAATTTTATTTTTATTGCTAAATTTGTTATATTTTAAATTTTGTGGTAAATTTGATACAAAGTTTAACATATATTACTGTTGGCATTTGATTGATTACTATTGATTGGTGGATTGATTTTTTTACTTTAACAATTACGACGTTTTTATTTTTTAATTATTTTAATATTAAAAGTTTATTTTTACAAGTTTTAAAGTTTAATAATTATAAAAAAGACACATGTAGCATTTTTTATAGCATATTGGAGTGTAAAATAAAATAACACATCAAATTGTTATTTTTATATATTTTTTGAGACAAATATAACATTAACATTTGTGTTGAAGATGGTCTAAATTCTTTCAAAATAGACTAATTTTCAACGTAATTTGAAATAAGCCCATGCTTTAATTCAAACCACCAAGAATGATTAAAGTAAGGGGATTTATCATTCGAAGGGAAGTAGACTACTCAAGAATTTCACATTTCATTTATTTTATGCAATAATTACTAATTGAATAAAGAATTCAGAAAATCTAATAAAATAAACAGAAAAAGAAGAATGAATCAATGAAATGTTGCTTGATCTTCTTTGGGAACTTGAGTAAGGAGTAGATCTTTTGGGGTTTTATAAAATTTGAAAGTGAAACTATTTGAGCCGGATGAAAGGAAACTTTCACGTCCGATTTTGAAAGGGGGAGATCCTATGAGGATCCTATCCAAATTTTTCTTTTGCTAGGCCCATAGCTAAAAAACCTACTTTCTTACGATTACGAGGTTCATTCGAATATGAAATCCAATCCTGGAAATATAGCATCCCACTTTTTTTTACTACCCAAGGGTTCGATGCATTTCGAAATCGAGAAATTTCTACTGGAGCAGGCGCTATCCGAGAACAATTAGCCGATCTAGATTTGCGAATTATTATAGATTATTCATTGGTAGAATGGAAAGAATTAGGGGAAGAAAGGCCTACGGGTAATGAATGGGAAGATCGAAAAGTTGGAAGAAGAAAAAGGATTTTTTGGTTAGACGCATGGAATTAGCTAAGCATTTTATTCGAACAAATATAGAACCAGAATTGGATGATTTTATGTTTCGGATTCATGTTTTATTTTCTTCACGCCTGTTGCTCTTTTTGCATCCACTTCGAGACTTGGAGAAAAGGTCCTTGACCATTTGCTAAACACTAAAACTAGTCCGAGAAAAAGAATCTTGGATTCTCAGGTTTCTCTGACTCTACATCGAAGTGAGAAATTGCCTTCATACATAACAAGAATAATAATAATAATAATAAAGTCAGGAAGCCATTTTTTTCTTTTGCTTGTTAGAACGTCAATAAAATAAATTCTATTCATTGATATTTTTCATGTCCGAAAAAAATTTGACCTCAAATAGTATTTTGTCTGATTCCCTCAACAAGAAATAGCAAAAACTTATAGCACACAATCCCGAAAATATTACAAGGCAATTTTTTTCAAGAATAGAATACAAACAAACAAGAGGTGGACTTGATAGAGATTCCCTCAAATTCTAATTTAGTCTTTACATCAAATTTCTACTTTTTGTATCAAGTCAAAACACCCAGTACCAATTTTTACTGTCGATCCAAGGCATATTCTAGCAGATGGAGTTTCCAAGTCATCCATCCCCTGATGATAGGCTGCTTCAACTATGAACTTGGAAGCCGCCTCAAAAGACATTTTACTAAAAGGGGAGACCAAGTCTCCTCCGCCACCTCATTGGCCGGTATCCACCGGTGTATGTCATAAAGTCAGCAATAAGCGTCAAGTGCCGAATATTGACAGATATTCTGTAGGACTTGAAGACGTCAGTAATCTCCCTAATGATGGTTTCTCTGGCCGTTTATACTCCATATGTACTAAGCATGGCATGGATGTTGTTGGAATATATATACCTGACATAAAGAATATCTTGCAATTTCCAAAATGTCAGAAGTCTGCAATGCAGTAGTCTTTTCTTTTTCTTGGAGTGGAATATCATCCAACCCATAGTAAATAACTTGATTTTCTTTGCAAGTAATTTGTTGACAGTTATCAACCTCGCCGGAGCTTTGGATGTAGACCCTTGTGGCCGTCTTCTGAGTAATCTGCATATAGATAATTTCAATCAATATAATTTCGAATCGGGGCAAGTGATCAGAAGACCACCATAATTAAAAGAACAAAATAATAATAATAATAATAATAAAGCATAGCAACCACATTCCTCAAACAAGGGGGAAAATAAGACACATAAAATCAAGCAGAATATTGTCAGAGGGTGTTATTTTATGGCGTCAGGTTGGAGGGCTGTGTTTTTAACATTTATGCTTTGTAGGTATTAGAGAGACAAAAGGAGTCGAAGGCTTAAGTCATGGCCAAAGTTAAAGATGACAACAATTGACATACGTTCACGGTTCACACATGCTGGCAGGCTCAAGAAATCACTAGCTTATAAAAGTTGTATCAATACTTAAAAAGTAGAGAATCAATGACAACCTTCCTTTTACCCTAGTTGGTTGGGTGTGATATCACCTCTTACAAGGTCAAGGGTTCAGGTTGTAGAGAGGGGAAGAGAAAAAGGTAGGGAATCAATGTGAAATTCAAGGTGTTAATTTTTCATTTTTTAAGCCCAATGGCCCCCCAACAAGTGAAATGTAGCAATCTGCACTCCCGAAGTTGCTTCCATCATCACCTTAGGCATTATTTCCAGACAAAGTGGATCACGTGAGGATGATCACTATCCTCAGATTCTATTGATGTTTACAATTTCTTTTTTTTTTGGTTGAGTTTGGAGTTGGCTATGGAGCTGCTGTAAGTTGGTAAGATGCGGTTTGGAATGGGATAGGACTCACGGTGTCCATATTGCAATTTTAAATTCAGAGGTCTCCCAAAAAAACATGTAACAATATATGTAAGCTTAACTAGCTTTGAAAAAGAAGAAGCAAAATAACTATTTGATCTCGCAAGAGCCACGGACACCGACACGGACACGGACAGAGGACACCTGATGGAAAAATGGTGTCTTTCTACCACAAGAAACAATGAACTAAAAATAAGTATTTGGTTCGTGTAAGGGTGCTTGAAGGGTGATGCTGTGGCAAATAGCAAACGCACCTGGGCCAGTAGAATACGAGGTTTATTGATAATTCTGAAATGGACTTTAAAGTAAAATCCCTTAGCCTCAACAAATATCGACCGATCATCATCCTTTCTATTAAATTGTCTTCAGATCTTCTTCTTGCTTTTGGCTCTTGATTTGGTCATTGTTTTTGGAGACTCTCACTCTGAGAAGATTCCAGCTTCTGTTGGACTTTCTGCGGGTCCATCTTTAGAATGTCGCCATGTCAACCTCATTATCCTTGTCAAACTCGACTTCATTCTCATCCCTGTCATCTTCACTCTCAGATCCAGCTCTTGTTTCCTCTTCATTAACTCCCTCGTTACCATCATCTTCGTAATCCATCCCATCTGTAGCTTGCCATTTTGTTTTTCTGCATCTAAACCGGGATCTTCTTGCCCTTCGTTTTCACTATCACCTCTGTCATAGTCCTCTTCGTCATGTGCAGCTTTACTCGAAGAAAAATCTTCATCCCCTCCATTTGGAGCCATAAACTGCGAGTCAGCTGTGAAATTTTGTATTCCGTTAATTTTTCCAAGCAAAGCCAGATGATTTTTTATTGCATCCTCCAATGCCCTGAGAAAGTCAACAGTTAGAATTTCCTCACATTCTTCTGATGAAATACCACCATATTCTTGATAATGATCGGGTCTGAAAAGCTTCATTTCAAGCTAATAAATACTACAGATCTGATTATTTTAAAGGGAAAGTGGCTCCACAGTAGCTTTCATAGTTACTATAATGTCTGCCACAGTGATTTTCTTCAGTTAATAAGCAAGATGGAAAGTGTTCAGCCTAAAATATTGTAACAACGTTGTATGAGTAGAGAGAAATACCCACGTAAACAAACATAAGGCACATCTAAATGCAGGTATAAGTAAACTTCGCCAAAGGAATTGATGGCCATTTTTCTAAAATTAGATTAAATAACTAAAATAAATGTTACGCCATCTGTGTTGATGGTTCTCCCACTGACTGAGCAGCAAGAACACCAACCGGTTCTCCTGGTTGAGCAAGACTTGAAAGCTATTGGTGCTCCATCAACTTCAATAAGTCGCCTTGGCTTGAACCGCCACGATTTCGCTCTGCAGATAACTTAATTAGAAATTTCATAGCTTTCTTTTCAAGAGCTGATGGCAAGCCCTTAATGTAAGGGCTTGATTTATCAATTTCGCAGCAACATTTCTTGTAGATCATTTGTATATTCTGAAAAAACAAAATCAATAGGTGTATTTATAGCAAAAATCGTATTATATGCGAGAGAGAGAGAGAGAGCAGGATGAAGAAGAAGAAGAAGAAGAAGAGAGGGAGAGAGAGAGAGAGAGCAACATGTTCGCACCGCTGCCAGTGCTTCAAAATTTGCTAAAAAGCTTGTTTGATGGACTTCAACACCATCTTCGCTGTAACGAAACTGAACAATGGAGCCATCAGCATCACGACAGTATGGTCATAACTCACTTTTAGACATTCAAGATTTTTTATATGGCATCTTTGCAGATATCCACTGCGAGATGTTTTTACAGCTGTATCTACCAACCTGTGCTACAACAAATAAGTAATCAGAAAAGAACGACAAATTTAGAGGAAAAAAAAGTGCTATACATCTGCGCAGCTGAGATAATCCAAACCAAGTACCAATTAACCACAAATTCACTCAAGGAACTCTTTCCTATCAAAGATTAGAATATTTCATAAGATTGGACGACACGGTGCAGATATCAGATCACAAAACTATATATTACAACAACATAAACCAGGATTTTCTCAACCAATAATGCTTACAATGCCGTGTTAAACTGTTAGATAAGCCCTACATGCATGTCTAGAAGAAGGGAGACTAATAATTCTCTGCAAAACACAATTTAGACAAGATCAAGAAAAAAATATACATAATTACCCTTCACGGCCAGCCATGGAATGGAAGTAAAATTCCTGAGGGCGAAGATCAGAAAGAAAGTGATCTATTACGAGGCCTCCAGCACGAGCTGTCCAATCCCATGCAGGGAAGCAAGGTCATGTTTTCCCAGAAGCCATTCGAGGAACTCGCTTTCCTTCTAGCTTCTGTTGGCCTAAATGTGCAGATATTTGCTGGAAATTGACCTGTTCAAATGCAGAAGTTGCTGGAAAGTTAAGCCTATTTTTTGAATTTTACTTCTTAATTTTGAACAAATACATATTAAGCATCCTGGTCAGTTAATAAAGTCATTGTGATGGAAAATATTTTCCATGCCAGATGTTATAAGTAGCAACTAGAAGCAGTACTAAATAAACCACATATACATTGATGAAGACAAATAAACTTGTATGGATTCAGCGTTCAAACTCCAGAGCACAAATTGACCTCATAATAAAATTAAGAATACACATTATGAGTCAAAACACATATGTTCCCGTGATTATTTTTTTCACCTTAAAAATTTTAAAATTTGTTACTCGTATAGGTGGTTTGTAAGATGCTAAAATTTTTGTTTAAAGCAATTAAAACGGACAGTAAGGATGCTTTGGCATCTCTTTCAATTATAAGAGGCATCCCAAAAGTGTCAAATTCACGTTTCAGAATTTCAGCTTCCATTGTGCTAAAGACCGTGCAGCTTTCTCTTAATGATTTCCATATTTTTATCATGTTTGATGTGATCGTTATTAACAAATATAAGGGGAGAACTGAGAAAATTTTTGAATGTCTCCAAAAACGTTCATGTGCCATGCATGTGGCCATTTTCATCTCAAAATAGACCGAATAATAATGGAGGGGATCAAAATTGTGTATTTCAAAAACGTCAGGGCAGCTAAACCTCTAAAGTAAATGTCAAGGGCCAAAATTATTCCCCTGGAGGTCCATTGGTGTACATAACGCAAAAGACCTTTAAAGACGATAATTGACTCCAGCAATTTCATACACAAGGAACACAAAACTATTGAAAGCTCCAAACAGGATACAAAAGCACTCCTAGACACACTTGGAAGAACAAATGAACACATAAAAAACATGTTGGTAGAAATGTTATCAACTTGATGATAAACTATCTTGTAACATTACTCCAACGACCAAATACATGATATGACTGACCAAATAAATATATAAAGAAATTCAGAAACTTACTGCGCCACCTTTTGCCCCAGATGTCGTCATAAGAGAGATACGATTTTTGCTGGGAGGTTTAAGTAACCCTTTAGACAACAGCCCTTTGAGTTCCTTGGACTTGCTTGTTATATCATTAACTTGACTTATCATTTTCCGATCCAGAGACGCCAAGGCAGCTTCTCCATTGATTCAAACAGCTTTTTCAATTTTAAGTTATAGGGTGAAGGGATCTGCAATCCAAAATAGGTATATTAACCATCAACTTAACCAAGTAGTAGCAGTAGTGAAATTATAACAATACCAATAATCAGGCCAACAATCTTCAAAGAATATCAGGATTCAATCAACTAGATTCCCTGAAACGGCAATCAGGGGAGAACAGACTTCAACATGACAACCTAAAAGTTATGGTTATCCAACAAGTTTCCTCCCTCCTGTAGTCAAAGTTTCAAAAGATAATCCATCCACTGCCCTTAGCTACTCTTCTGTCTGAGGAAACCCTAGGCATTCACATGAAAAATAGCTTCTGATGTAGCTTCATAAACCAGAGCAGCTTACCTATATTTTCATCATCTTTGACCCCAACGAACTCACGGTGAACTTCTTCCCCAATATCTTCACACTTTTCGAGTACTCTCTCCCTTTCTTTGCCTTTACTTTTCGCTATCAATAGATCATCGACTCGACATGTGAACCCATGCATCTGAATCATAAACGTCATATCATACAAATTATCCAAGTGACTGACCAAAATTATGATGCAACCAATGACTCTGGAGGAGAAATTAAGACAAAAGAAAAATGGCAAACCTTGTATGTACTGAAACGGAAAGAGTCATAAAAAAAAAAAACATTATATGCTGGATAAATAAAATTTTTGCACATGACATCTTAAGACTAGATCTTAATTGATGAATGAAGATGTATACAATTGTAGTTATTAATATTGATATGGTACATATAAAATGAAAATGTAGATCCAAAGGGCAAAATATATCTGTATTTATCTCTGTATGTATGTGCGCATATGTACAATATGTATGAGTTGTTTTCTCTCCCTTCAACACACGAACAACATGCCCGTTATCTTGGGCTTGTGAAGCATAGGCTGCACCCAAAAAGTAAAAAATTTACTCTAAATGTCATTAATTAACATACAAATAATAACTTATAATCCGGGGCTCAGAACTAAACCAATAATGAATCCAACCTAATAATTTCAACTTATCTTATTCAAATATGTGCATGTTTAAGACAGCTTTTGCTTGTGCTTTTGCTTAATGGAAAAAAAGAAGTAAAAACTGTAGTTTTTGAGTAAGTGTTTTGAATTATATTTTTAAAAGAGTTTCAAGGGTTCGTTTGATAAATGAATTCGAATTAGTAATTTAATTTGAGTTAGTGTGATTTGAATTAGAATTCGAGTTAGTGATTTGAATTGTTATTCAAATTGACGTTTGGATGTGCATTTAAATTTTAATCTGGATATGGAATAAAATTAAAATTTGTGTTTGGAGAGGTAGTGAAAATAGTTTTTAATTTATCAACAAATTTAATAAAATCTTAATGTTAATGATTTTAAAAAATATGCAATATAGACATTAATTTATTCCTCTCTTTACTAGGAACACAATAAAAAAAGAATCATCTCAATTGATTAACAAATCAAAAAGCTATGATTTTTTTTCCTTAAATATAGGAGAGAGATTTTAATTTTTACTGTAGTAGAGATATCCAAGTATCAAAAGTTTAGGAGGAGTTAGAACTCTGAAACTTAAATTCTTGATACTCAAAGGATTTGGATTTTGGGGGAAACAAATACATATCCAAAGGATTCTTAATACCCGAATCAATAATGTATTATTGATTCTTTGGTACAAGTTTCAATATCTATTTTAGAAGTATTTTTTTGAGAACCTATATTTTGTGGTTTTGACATGAAGCACTTTTGGAGAGCAAAAGCATTTCTGACTAGTTCATCCAAACATTTCTAAAAGTAACTTTTGGACTCAAAAAGTCAAAAACAGCTTCTAAAAAGCCCTCCTAAACAAGCCTTGTATATTATTTATACAATCACTATTGAAAAGTTTCTGATCATGTACAGCTGGAGTAGTATATGAAAAGAAACCTTATATTCTGAATTTACTAGATTAAAATGTAAATCACCTTACCATTATACTATATCACCCGATCCAGCCAATAATAAAGAAAACCTTTTTTTTTTGAATCAGAAACAAAATTTTATTAATGGAAAGAATTATGTACAAGCTAAAAACAGGAAGAGATTTACTCTAAAAACAAAGCTCAGAACACTACCAAAAAGAGACCCAGTCCCTTACAATTTAGATTTAACGGATTTTTTTCTAAAATATATTTTTCTTCTTGAAATATTGTTTTAAAAGATATTTTTACGTTTAAAAAGACATAAAACTTGAAGTATTTTTTTCTAAAATAAGATGTTTTGTTTTAAAATTTTATATGTTCTTAAATTTAAGACATATTTTTCATAACTATTTAAGAGTAATTATGTTGTTTTATCTAATTTTTTACATTTAAAAGGATGAAATAGAAATAGTTTTTGAAATTAAAATAATACCTTTATAGTTTTTAAAAACAGAAGGAGAAATTAAGAAATAGTTAAAACTAAAAGATATAATTACATAATTAATTCAAGTATTTATATAGGGATATTTTTAAGTAAAAAACTTTGCAAGAACAAATTAAAGAAGAAATATTTATGAAAAATAAAAGCTGAAAGAATTGCATAAAAGTGTTTTCAAAGAGACCCGTTTGAGAAAATAATTATTTTAGGCCAATTAGTAAAAAATATATATAAGCATAATTTTCTATAATATAAGGATTGCTCGATTAAAAAAAAAAAAAAAAACTCAATTGGGACATGTTTAAAAAACTCATAGAGGATCCCATTGCAAAAAATAAAAAAGAAAGAAAGAAATCATGCTGGTAGACATATGAAAGAAATTACTTAAATAGAAAAAAATAAAAGGAAAAAAAAGGTATATTAAGAATACCTCAACAATAGAATATTAAAGAAAAGAACATTTATAAAAAAAAAAATAGTTGAAAAGGTTTAATTAAAAAACTTCGAAGAAAATATATGACGAGCTAATTAGAACAATATATATATATATATAGACACATATATATATATATATATATATATATTATAAGGATAACTTTTTGATATGATAAGCACAAAAAAATTAAGTAGGACGTAGGAATACATTTGTAAATATATTTTTTATAAATTATTTAATAAAGCAACGAGAAAAAAATATTTTAAATAAACACATTAGAAAAGAATCAAAACGTACAGAAGCTTAAAGGAACAAAAATTGAGGACATATATAAAGGAAATGCTATGATAAGACCCGACACCTGATTTTTTAAACCGTTAGATTTAATCTAATGGTTTAATCGTTGGAAACCAAGTGCGCAGCGAAATTTTCTAAAAAAATTTTTTTTCATCAGAGTAATTTCCAAAACACAAGTTTGACATGTTATATGTATAAATTAAACAGATCTTACTAACCTCAGTGTGCCGAAGAACCTCCGCAACTTGTGTAGAAAAGTAACGTTCTAGAAGAGCCTCAACCAATTGGTCTTCTTTATTATTCTCTATCCACAACCGGAGTGAGTGTGGGCTCACACGTACAGCTCTTCCATCGGTGACTCTCCTTCCAACCAATAGAGAGAACCCAAAGCTAGTGTTCGTGATTTGTGAACAAAAACTCTCATGGAGTTTTTCAGATGCTCACTAGAAGAGTATCACTCTTAATCTCTCAAATTGATCTCTATTGATCTGAGTAAATCATGAGACTCACTCCCTTTTTATAGCTATTGGTCCTGGGGTCAGTCTATATCAGATTAGGTCTCAAAAACTCGAAACAGAATCAAGTTCGGATCAATATCTGATAAGATCCGCGTGAAAACGCATAATCTTATCTCCGCTGATCGGCAGGCCGAACACGTCATCTGGCAGGCCGAACTCCCGAGAAAAAATCTCCATGAATCTTTTATTTTCCACCCGAGATTCTAAAGGATAAAGTCTCAGTTTTAATTCAAATAACCCAATAGAGAAGTTATCTGATCAAAACAAACTTCATCAAGATAATCTCTAAGAAAATAAATCAATTCACAATAATTCTACAAGTTTATCTTGAACTAATTTCTTACAAAATTAATTCAACCGATAAACAGACATGAATTATTTGATTCTTACAAGTTTTAAACCAATCTAATAAATCCGACATAAGTCACCAATTATTGGAAAAGCACGCCGTGTCGTTACAGGATTTTGTGAGCTAGCAAAGGGGACCAAAATGGACCTATAAAGTTCAAGCTCATGATAATTATGAAACCTAATATCCCAGATATACATTTTACAATTATCAACTCCAACGCTACTCCACTAAAAGCTTGGAGCTGCACTCTCGAACTTTATAGAATTACGAAGCTCGTGTAGCTAAGTCTCCATAACATATCATAGTGTATCGTATCCCCATATGATCATCCATAATCGGCTTAAGGACAAGTTCTGTCTTACCTTCCCGATTATTTTTATCTTACGTTCCATTGTCTCACCATTAGAAAACTTACCATCCAAAGATAGTATACCATTCAGTTACACCTATGTATCCAAATGGTTAAGCGCTCCAGTTTTGCAATTACAGGACAACGCATATAAGAGGATATCATTACTCCTAAAGAGGAGCTATGGATTCTATATCTATGAATAACAAGTCTACGCTATCAAGAGTCATGCCTCTAACATACCGGCATGCATACCACTATAGAGATATGGGAGTCACCCATTGGTACATCAAAAGACACAAGTCGAGACAACGGGCCCACTATTCATCTCAGGATTAAGATACAATACAAATGATTGTCTAAAGTGAATCGATTTGCTAAGACAGAATTATTAATCCAAACCAATTTATTTTATGTCCCGATCCAACACATCGTCACTTATGACAACGTGCCAATGTTTCTATTCACGGAGTCCAACTCCGATGGTCAAGACAAACCATCTCCCATAAGGGATATAGACAACATAACAATCTTTACATGAATAAAGCGCCCAACTTTATTCCCTCGATTGCGGATCATATGTTTTAGACTGTCACCTTAAGAATCGTGTCTTCCGCATAATCAGTCCATCATATGCCCAATTCTTAAGGTTTAGACTGACAGTCTCAGACTACTGTTTGCTTATCATACATTCAACAAATATGAACGTAAAGAGGACAAGATTTGGTATATATAAATGAATAAATTCTTTATTGATAAAAATGTCTCTAAAAACGTTTTACATTTTTACTCCTTAGGGCATACATGTCTAACAATCTCCCACTTGCACTAAGTGAGTAAATACAGCAAATTTTGCATCCCCATAGCTTCCACATGCCTCTCGAAGACTCTCCCAGTAAGTGTCTTCGTAAATGGATCAGCTAAATTGTCCTCTGACGCGATCTTGCACACCGTGACATGCCCGCCCTCAACGAAGTCCTTTATCACATGATACTTCCGATCAATATGCTTACTCTTCTTGTGAAATCTTGGTTCCTTAGCATTAGCTACCGCCGCATTGTTATCACAGTATAGTGATACCGCTTTATCCATACCAGGAACTACCTCAAGATCCCCAAGGAACTTACGGAGCCACACTGCTTCTTTCGAAGCATCACTAGCTGCCACATACTCAGCCTCCATCGTTGAATCTGAAGTGCAATCTTGCTTCGCACTTCTCCAACTGATGGCACCGCCACCCAGAGTAAACACAAACCCAGAAGTCGATTTCCTAGAATCCAGACAGGATTGAAAATCTGAATCAGTGTATCCTAGAGGAGTTAAATCCTCACCCGAATACACAAGCATATACCCTCGAGTCCTTCTCAGGTACTTGAAAATATGCTTTACCGCAACCCAATGGTTCGGTCTTGGATCCGCCTGAAATCGACTTACAATCCCGACCGCATAGCTAATATCCGGTCGTGTGCAAAGCATGGCATACATGAGACTACCCACTGTCGAAGCATAAGGCACCTTCTTCATGTATTCTCTTTCTTCATAAGACTTTGGAGAGTCTTTCTTAGAAAGAGTAATTCCAGACCTAGATGGCTGCCCACCTTTCTTGGAATCCTGCATTGCAAACCTCTTGAGAATTTTATCTATGTAGCCGGCCTGAGAAAAGCTATCATTTTGTTCTTCCTATCCTGAAAGATCTAGATACCGAGAACAAAATTAGCCTCACCTAAGTCCTTCATGTCAAACTGCTTGGTCAACCATAATTTGACCGATGACAACACCCCAACGTCATTGTCAATTAGCAGAATGTCATCTACATAGAGTAGTAGAAAAACCACCTTCCCATCCTTGATGTGTTTGTAAACACATGCTTCATCCACATTTTGTGAGAACCCATAAGTCTTGATCACTTGATCAAATCTTATGTTCCAAGAACGAGAAGCCTGCTTAAGTCCATAAATAGACTTTAGCAGCTTACAAACCTTACCCTCTTGACTCGCGACCTTGAACCCGTCTGGTTGTTCCATATAGATGGACTCATCAAGATAGCCATTCAAAAAAGTCGTCTTGACATCCATCTGTCAAATCTGGTAGTCGAGAGCGGCAGCTATGTTCAAGAGAATCCGGATGGACTTAAGCATGGCTACAGGCGAAAAGGTTTCCTCATAATAGATTCATTCCTTTTGCGTATAACCCTTAGCTACCAGTCTAGCCTTAAAGGTTTCGACCTTTCCATCCACTCCTCTTATCCTCTTGTAGATCCACTTACACCCTATGGGTTTTACCCCTACGGGAAGATCCACAAGCTCCCAGACACGATTAGTCTCCATAGACTTCATCTCAATGTTCATGGCCTCTGTCCAGAGTCTTGAATCAACATCCTCCATAGCTTCTGCGTAAGTATAAGGATCCCTGTCATGTTCATCCGGTTCAGCCAAGAAGACCTCCCCATTGAACATATACCTTTCAGGTTGACGCCCGATCCTCTCACTACGCCGAAATGGTTGGGAATTCACGTTCCATGTAACTCTCCTCAAGGAAAGTTGCATTAGTTGAAACCACGACTTTATTTTCTTTTGGGTTATAAAAATAACCCCATTTCTCTCCAACGCATAAATGGTTGGGAATTCACGTTCCATGTAACTCTCCTCAAGGAAAGTTGCATTAGTTGAAACCACGACTTTATTTTCTTTTGGGTTATAAAAATAACCCCATTTAGTCCCTTTTGGATATCCTACAAACACGCAACTTCCGAACGTGCTTCCAACTTATTCGGATCCTTAAACAGGACATGAGCTGGACATCCCATATGCGAATATGGTTTAAGGATGTCTTCCGTCTTGTCCACAACTCGTGAGGATTTTTAGGGACCGATTTTGAAGGCACATTGTTTAAAAGATAACATGCGGTTTGTAGTGCATATCCCCAAAAGGATAAAGGTAATGATGAATAACTCATCATGGACCGAATCATGTCCAACAAAGTCCTATTTCTTCTCTCCGCTACGCCATTCTACTGCGGAGTGCCCGGCGTAGTCAAATGGGATAAAATCCCATTCTCTAACAAGTGTTTCAAGAACTCATCAGAAAGGTATTCCCCACCTCGATCTGATCGAAGTGCCTTTATGGGTCTACCCAATTGCTTTTCCACTTCAGCCCGAAACTCCCTGAACTTATCAAAAGTTTCACTTTTGTAGTGCATCAGGTACACATACCCATATCTTGAGTAATCGTCAATAAAAGTGACGAAGTACTCATACCCTCCTCGTGCCCGGATGTTCATCGGTCCACAAACATCACTATGCACAAGTTCTAGAACCCCTTCGGCCCATTGCCCTTAGACCCGAATGGTCTTTTGGTCATTTTAGCCTCCAAACAAGATTCACATTGAGGTATAGATTCCATATTTAAGTGACTTAAAGGTCCATCCCTTACCAACCTTTGAATCCTATTCAAGTTAATATGACCAAGGCGCAAATGCCAAAGATAAGTCTTATTAGAGTGAGAAGTTTTAAGTCTTTTTGAGTCATTATCATTTATCTCAGCATTAAGCAATAAGTCTATCTTAGGTTTGATAAAATATAGATTATTTTGCATCCATCCAAAACAGATAAAAGATTTTTTTTTTACGAATCACCACTTTTTCACTAAAAGATACCACGTAGGAGTCTTTAAATAAATAAGATACAGAAATTAAATTCCTTTTAAATTTAGGAACATAAAAACAATCTCGCAAAATTAAATTCCTATAATTATCAAAATAAAGATGGACATCTCCCACTGCTTCCACTGAGACCAAGGATCCATCGCCCATCCGAAGCGTTAAGTCTTCACACAGTAGACTTCTCGTTTCTTTGAATCCCTGCAGAGAAACACAAACATGATTAGTTGCACTAGAATCTATGACCCAGATATCACTAGATTCCTCAACCAAACAAGTTTCTAAATATAGAAGATCACACCTACCTCCTTTGGAAAGGAAGTCCTTGCAATGCTTCTTTATATGCCCGACCTTACCACAGAAGAAGCACTTAAGCTTCTTTGGGTTCTTCTTCTTCTTCTTCTTGCTCTTGGTAGCAGGAGGAATAGAAGACTTCCCACTCTTGGCCCGTTGCTTCTTTCCATTCCCAGAGTTAGGATTGGAACCAGAAGCAGCTACCATGTTGGCCTCACCACCAACAGGAGACTCCCTGATCAGCAGTTCAAACTCCTGTAACTATTTCATCAGTTCTGTCAAGGTCATATCCCGTCTATTGCTTAAATTAAAAGTAGCTCTAAACGGAATAAATTCCTTAGACAGAGTCTCAAAGACCATAGTCATCTGAGTTTCAGCATCAATGTCGGCTCCATTGGTTTGAGCCTCAGCGAGGTAACCCATGACCAACATCATGTGCTCCTTTACAGATGTCCCCAGTCTCTGTCTACAGTTTAAGAGTTTTCGAAGCGCCCCTTGCCGCTTTGTTATGGCCTGGCCTCCAAACATGTCCTCAAGATTATCCAAGATCTACTTCGCAGTCTCATAATCCTAATGTTGAGCCTGCAGCACATTGTTCATGCTAGCCATAACATAGCAGCGGGCCTGATCATTAGCATCTTTCCAGCGGTCGTACGCTTGGAATTGCTCATTACTTGAGTCTCCCGTAGGTTCGAGAGGACAAGGAGTTGTCAGTACATATTTCAGTTTCTCAAAGGATAGGATGATGTCTAGGTTCCGTTTCCAATCGTTATAGTTCTCCCCGGTTAATTGGTTTTTGTCAAGTATCGATGATAAAGCGTTTTTAGACATTTTTAATCTACAATAAAGAATCATATACCAAATATAAGCAAGGATATATAATAATTTAGTAAGATAACACAATCATGTAAAATCATACAAATGTGTTTATGTGTCAAAACCTTGAAAATATCACAACCTTACAACGATAATTCCCAACTCAGAATTTAACAAGCTCCTAGGGGAGTCATGCCAAATTCAATCAGGAACACGGATCCCCTCCTGATTAATATATGCCATCCAGGACCCGTATGATTCAGCATATACTAATAACCGTTTCTTTGGCCATTAATTTCATTAACAGAGCTCCTAGGGGAGGTTAATAATAAAATTAACGTGAGTGTATAACCACCGTTTCAATATTTTATCCATGATTTATAATCACCACCTAAGGGTGTGCAACCATAAATCATACTAAAATACCTTATCCTTTCAAAGATCCAATCTGGTACATGATAGAAATCCCTTCCTAGGGGTTGGGACCACCATGTTCTTCCTATGGACCAACGATGGAGGCCTTAGGTCCTCTCTTCGAAAACCTTCTCCCACTCAATCTTTTGAAGTCAAGGTTTTATTTTAAAATTATGCATGAACAATTTTAATATGAGTGGCACTCCCTATTCTATATGACATGTTAATATACATGGTAAATCATATTATAATGCAGACAAGCAAAGCAATCAAGCAAAGCTACAAGCAAAATAATAATAACCGTAATATTATGGTTCCACCCTAGAGAATAGAAAACTAAGATTACAAGAGAATAATCGAGACATTTATCGATTCTTCATCCTTGAATCCTTAAGCTGTATCCTTTTTCATGTAATATCCATCTTCAATTCTTCAATCCCATATGAATCGAATACTTCATATTTCCGGTCAAATCCAAATTTAATGTTTCTCAAAATCGTCTTAAAAATAAAATTAAAACTGCACCGAAAAAATTGCACCTTTTCTGGACACCTAGCAGCTCTCGATTGGCAGGCCGATCTGGATGTTCGGCCTGCCGATCATGGAGGTTCGGCTAGCCGAACGTGAAAGTTTGGCCTGCCGGCAAAGCACCAAAATTTCTGCCCCACTGTCGGCCTGCCGAACCACATGTCCAGCTTGCCGATCTGTGACCTTCGGCCTACCGAACTGTGAGGTTCGGCATGCCGACCGAGCAGAAAACCCTCAATCCAGAAAATACAATTTTAATGCAATTCATCAATTTTATTTTCAACAATTCAAAAACATAAAATTAGAGACTCAGGAAATACTTGGAGGCGCCATCATCAATCTTCTAGATCCGTCTTCTCCGAATAATTATTTAATTACAAAATTCTTACAAATTAAAAATTAAATAACAATTCCTAGACGGAGATGATAGTCTGCCATCTAATTACATGAAAAATCTAGATACACATTCTAACCTCTAAGGAACCATAACCGGTATTAATTAATCAATAAATAATTAAACAACAATTTAATCAACCATAATTAATTAATGAACATTCACCACATAATCCATGACAACATATATATTATATAAAAACCTAGAGTGTCATCTCTCTATAAAATTCAATTCAAGCATAGGAGAGATTAAGATCACAAAATTTATGCATATAACATGATCACAAACTTGTAAATTTATGTAAAATCCTCAGCTCTGATACCAATTGTTGGAAACAAAGTGCGCAGCGGAATTTTAAAAATAAATCCATCAGAGTAATTTCTAAAACACAAGTTTGACATGTTATATGTATAAATTAAACAGATCTTACTAACCTCAGTGTGCCAAAGAACCTCCACAACCTGTGTAGAGAAGTAACGTTCCAGAAGAGCCTCAACCAACTGGTCTTCTTTGCTATTCTCTATCCACAACCGGAGTGAGTGTGGGCTCACACGTACAGCTCTTCCACCGGTGACTCTCCTTCCAACCAATAGAGAGAACCCAAAGCTAGTGTTCGTGATTTGTGAACAAAAGCTCTCAGGGAGTTTTTCAGATGCTCACTAGAAGAGTATCACTCTTAATCTCTCAAATTGATCTCTATTGATCTGAGTAAATCATGAGACTCACTCCCTTTTTATAGCTATTGGTCCTGGGGTCAGTCCATATCAGATTAGGTCTCAAAAACTCGAAACAGAATCAAGTTCGGATCAATATCTGATAAGATCTGCGTGAAAACGCGTAATCTTATCTCCGCTGATCGACAGGTCGAACAGGCCAGTTCGGCAAGCCGAACACGTCATCCAGCAGGCCGAACTCCAGAGAAAAAATCTCCGTGAATATTTTATTTTCCACCCAAGATTCTAAAGGATAAAATCTTAGTTTTGATTCAAATAACCCAATAAAGAAGTTATCTGATCAAAACAAACTTCATCAAGATAATCTCTAAGAAAATAAATCAATTCACAATAATTCTACAAGTTTATCTTGTTCTAATTTGTCCAAAATTAAAACAACCGATAAACAGACAAGAATTATCTAATCACAATAATTCAACAAGTTTATCTTGAACTAATTTCTTACAAAATTAATTCAACCGATAAACAGACATGAATTATTTGATTCTTACAAGTTTTAAACCAATCTAATAAATCCGACATAAGTCACCAATTATTGGAAAAGTACGTCATGTCGTTACAGGATTTTGTGAGCTAGCAAAGGGGACCAAAATGGACCTATAAAGTTCAAGCTCATGATAATTATGAAACCCAATATCCCAGATATATATTTCACAATTATCAACTCCAACGCTACTCCACTAAAAGCTTAGAGCTGCACTCTCGAACTTTATAGAATTACGAAGCTCGTGTAGCTAAGTCTCCATGACATATCATAGTGTATCGTATCCCTATATGATCATCCATAATTGGCTTAAGGACAAGTTTTGTCTTACCTTCCCGATTATTTTTATCTTACGTTCCATTGTCTCTGTTAGACATGTATGCTCTAAGGAGTAAAAATGTAATACATTTTTGGACATTTTTATCAATAAAGAATTTATTCATTTATATATATACCAAATATTGTCCTCTTTACATTCATATTTGTTGAATGTATGATAAGCAAACAGTAGTCTGAGACTGTCAGTCTAAACCCTAAGAATTGGGCATATGATGGGATGATTATGCGGAAGACATAATTCTTAGGGTGACGGTCTAAAACATATGATCCGCAATCGAGGGAATAATGTTGGGCGCTTTATTCATGTAAAGATTGTTATGTTATCTATATCCCTTTTGGGAGATGGTTTGTCTTGGCCATCGGAGTTGGACTCTGTGAATAGAAACATTGGCCATCGGAATAAAGTTCGGCCTGTCGACCGACGACAGTTAAGATTACGCGTTTTCATGCGTATCTTATCAGATATTGATCCAAACTTGATTCTGTTTCGATTTTTTGAGACCTAATCTGATATGGACTGACCCTAGGACCAATAGGTATAAAAATGGAGTGAGTCTAATGATTTACTCAGATCAATTTGAGAGATTAAGAGTGATACTCTTTGAGTGAGCATCTGAAAACTCCCTGAGAGCTTTTGTTCACAAATCACGAACACTAGCTTTGGGTTCTCCCTATTGGTTGGAAGGAGAGTCACTGGTGGAAGAGCTGTACGTGTGAGCCCACACTCACTCCGGTTGTGGATAGAGAATAGCAAAGAAGACCAGTTGGTTGAGGCTCTTCTGGAACGTTACTTCTCTACACAGGTCGCGGAGGTTCTTCGACACACTGAGGTTAGTAAGATCTGTTTAATTTATACATATATCATGTCAAACTTGTGTTTTGGAAATTACACTGATGAAAAAATTTTAAAAAAATTCCGCTGCGCACTTTGTTTCCAACAATTGGTATCGGAGCCCAGGTTTTTACATAAATTTACAAGTTTGTGATTATGTTATATGCATAAATTTTGTGATCTTAGTCTCTCCTATGCTTGAAGTGAATTTTATAGAGAGATGGCACTCTAGGTTTCTATATAATATATAAATGTTGTCATGGATTATATGGTGAATGTTTATTAATTAATTATGGTTGATTAAATTGTTGTTTAATTATTTATTAATTAATTAATACCGGTTATGGATCCTTAGAGGTTAGAATGTGTATCTAGGTTTTTCATGTAAATAGATGGCGGACTATCATCTCCGTCTAGGAATTGTTATTTAATTTTTAAATTTATAAGAATTTTGTAATTAAATAATTATTCGGAGAAGACGAAACGAGAAGTCGGATCTTAAAGATTGATGAGGGCACACCCAGGTATTTCCTGAGTCTCTAATTTTATGTTTTTGAATTGTTGAAAATAAAATTGATGAATTGCATTAAAATTGTATTTTCTGGATTAAGGTTTCTTCTGCTCGGTCGGCATGCCGGACCTCACAATTCGGCAGGCCGAAGGTCACAAGTCGGCAGGCCGGACGTACGGTCCGGCAAGCCGACAGTGGGGCAGAAATTTTGGTGCTCTGCCGGCAGGCTCCAGATCGGTCTGCCGACCGAAAGCTGCCAGGTGTCCAGAAAAGGTGCAATTTTTTCAATGCAGTTTTAATTTTATTTTTGGGACGATTCTGAGAAACATTACATTTGGATATGACTGGAAATATGAAGTGTTCGATTCATACGGGATTGAAGACTTGAAGATGGATATTACATGAAGAAGGATACAGCTTAAGGATTCAAGGATGAAGAATCAATAAATGTCTCGATTATTCTCTTGTAATCTTATTTTTCTATTCTCTAGGGTGGAACCATAATATTACGGTTATTATTATTATTATGCTTGTAGCTTTGCTTGATTGCTTTGATTGTCTGCATTATAATATGATTTACCATGTATATTGATAACATGCCATATAGAATAGGGAATGCTGCTCATATTAAAATTGTTCATGCATAATTTTAAAATAAAACCTTGACTTCAAAAGATTGAGTGGGAGAAGGTTTTCGAAGAGAGAACCTAAGGCCTCCATCGTTGGTCCATAGGAAGAACATGGTGGTCTTGACCCCTAGGAAGGGATTTCTATCATGTACCAGATTGGATCTCTGAAAGGATAAGGTATTTTAGTATGATTTATGGTTGCACACCCCTAGGTGGTGATTATAAATCATGAATAAAATATTGAAATGGTGGTTAAACACTCACGTTAATTTTATTATTAACCTCCCCTAGGAGCTCTGTTAATAAAATTAATGGCCAAAGAAACGATTATTAGTATATGCTGGATCATACGGGTCCTGGAAGGCATATATTAATCAGGAGGGGATCCGTGTTCCTAATTGAATTTGGCATGACTCCCCTAGGAGCTTGTTGAATTCTGAGTTGGGAATTATCGTTGTAAGGTTGTGATATTTTCAAGGTTTTGACACATAAACACATTTGTATAATTTTACATGATTGTGTTATCTTACTAAATTATTATATATGTTTGCTTATGTTTGGTATATGATTCTTTATTGTAGATTGAAAATGTCTAAAAACGCTTTATCATCGATACTTGACAAAAACCAATTAACCGATGAGAACTATAATGATTGGAAACGAAACCTGGACATCGTCCTTTCCTTTGAGAAACTGAAATATGTATTGACAACTCCTTGTCCTCCTGAGCCTACGGGAGACTCAAGTAATGAGCAATTCCAAGCGTACGATCACTGGAAAGATGCTAATGATCAGGCCCGCTGCTATGTTATGGCTAGCATGAACAATGTGCTGCAAGCTCAACATCAGGATTATGAGACTGCGAAGTAGATCTTGGATAATCTTGAGGACATGTTTGGAGGCCAAGCCATAACAAAGCGGCAAGGGGCGCTTCGGAAACTCTTAAACTGTAGACAGAGACCGGGGACATCTATAAAGGAGCATATGATGTTGGTCATGGGTTACCTCGCTGAGGCTCAAACCAATGGAGCCGACATCGATGCTGAAACTCAGATGACTATGGTCTTTGAGACTCTGTCTAAGGAATTTATTCCGTTTAGAGCTACTTTTAATTAAGCAATAGACGGGATATGACCTTAACAGAACTGATGAAACAGTTACAGGAGTTTGAACTGCTGATCAGGGAGTCTCCTGCTGGTGGAGAGGCCAATATGGTAGCTGCTTCTGGTTCCAATCCTAACTCTGGGAATGGAAAGAAGCAACGGGCCAAGAGTGGTAAGTCTTCTATTCCTGTTGCTACCAAGAGCAAGAAGAAGAAGAAGAAGAACCCAAAGAAGCTTAAGTGCTTCTTTTGTGGTAAGGTCGGGCATATAAAGAAGCATTGCAAGGACTTCCTTTCCAAGGGAGGTAGGTGTGATCTTCTATATTTAGAAACTTGTTTGGTTGAGGAATCCAGTGACATTTGGGTCATAGATTCCGGTGCAACTAATCATATTTATGTTTCTCTACAGGGATTCAAAGAAACGAGAAGTCTACTTCGTGAAGACTTAACGCTTCGGATGGGCGATGGATCCTTGGTCTCAGCGGAAGCAGTGGGAGATGTCCATCTTTATTTTGATAATTATAGGAGTTTAATTTTGCGAGACTGTTTTTATGTTCCTAAATTTAAAAGGAATTTAATTTCTGTATCTTCTTTATTTAAAGACTCCTACGTGGTATCTTTTAATGAAAAAGTGTTGATTTGTACAAACAAATCTTTTATCTGTTCTGGATGGATGCAAAATAATCTATATTTTATCAAACCTAAGATGGACCTATTGCTTAATGCTGAGATAAATGATAATGACTCAAAAAGACTTAAAACTTCTGACTCCAATAAGACTTATCTTTGGCATTTGTGCCTTGGCCATATTAACCTGAATAGGATTCAAAGGTTGGTAAGGGATGGACCTTTAAGTCACTTAAAGGTGGAATCTATACCTCAATGTGAGTCTTGTTTGGAGGGTAAAATGACCAAAAGACCATACGGGTCTAAGGGCAATAGGGCCGAAGGGGTTCTAGAACTTGTGCATAGTGATGTTTGCGGACCGACGAACATCCGGGCACGAGGAGGGTATGAGTACTTCATCACTTTTATTGAAGATTACTCAAGATATGGGTATGTGTACCTGATGCACCACAAAAGCGAAACTTATGATAAGTTCAGGGAGTTTCGGGCTGAAGTGGAAAAGCAATTGGGTAAACCCATAAAGGCACTTTGATCTGATCGAGGTGGGGAATACCTTTCTGATGAGTTCTTGGGACACTTGTTAAAGAATGGGATTTTATCCCATTTGACTGCGCCGGGCACTCCGCAGCAGAATGGCATAGCGGAGAGAAGGAATAGGACTTTGTTGGACATGATTCGGTCCATGATGAGTTATTCATCATTGCCTTTATCCTTTTGGGGATATGCACTACAAAGCGCATGTTATCTTTTGAACAATGTGCCTTTAAAATCAGTCCCTAAAACTCCTCACGAGTTGTGGATAAGATGGAAGACATCCTTAAACCATATTTGCATATGGGGATGTCCAGCTCATGTCCTGTTTAAGGATCCGAATAAGTTGGAAGCACGTTCAGAAGTTTGCGTGTTTGTAGGATATCCAAAAGGGACTAAAGGGGGTTATTTTTATAACCCAAAGGAAAATAAAGCCGTGGTTTCAACTAATGCAATTTTCCTTGAGGAAAGTTACATGAACGACTTTAAACCTCGAAGCAAAGTGGTGCTTGAGGAGTTGAGGGGTGATCCGTTTACTCTGGAGGTTCCGAATGAAACCATTCCGATCAGTGTAGAAAAACTAAACAAACCTGAACAACAACCTCAGGGGCTTCGGCGTAGTGGGAGGATCGGGCGTCAACCTGAGAGGTATATGTTCAATGGGGAAGTCTTTTTGGCTGAACCAGATGAACATGATAAGGATCCTTATACTTACGCAGAAGCTATGGAGGATGTTGATTCAAGACTCTAGACAGAGGCCATGAACATAGAGATGAAGTCTATGGAGACTAATCGGGTCTAAGAGCTTGTGGATCTTCCCGAAGGGGTAAAACCCATAGGGTGTAAATGAATCTACAAGAGGAAAAGAGGAGTGGATGGAAAGGTCAAAACCTTTAAGGCTAGACTGATAGCTAAGGGTTATACGCAAAAGGAAGGAATCGATTATGAGGAAACCTTTTCGCCTGTAGCCATGCTTAAGTCCATCCGGATTCTCTTGTCCATAGTTTCCGCTCTCGACTACGAGATTTGGCAGATTGATGTCAAGACGGCTTTTTTGAATGGCTATCTTGATGACTCCATTTATATGGAATAACCAGACGGGTTCAAGGTCGCGGGTCAAGAGGGTAAGGTTTGTAAGCTGCTAAAGTCAATTTATGGACTTAAGCAGGCTTCTCGTTCTTGGAACATAAGATTTGATCAAGTGATCAAGACTTATGGGTTCTCACAAAATGTGGATGAAGCATGTGTTTACAAACACATTAAGAATGGGAAGGTAGTTTTTCTACTACTCTATGTAGATGACTTTCTGCTAATTGGCAATGACATTAGGGCATTGTCATCGGTCAAATTATGGTTGACCAAGTAGTTTGACATGAAGGACTTAGGTAAAGCTAATTTTGTTCTCGGTATCCAGATCTTTCGGGATAGGAAGAACAAAATGATAGCTTTGTCACAGGCCGGGTACATAAATAAAATTCTCAAGAGGTTTGCAATGCAGGATTCCAAGAAAGGTGGGCAACCATCTAGGTGTAGAATTACTCTTTCTAAGAAAGACTCTCCAAAGTCTTATGAAGAAAGAGAATACATTAAGAAGGTACCTTATGCTTCTGCAGTGGGTAGTCTCTTGTATGCCATGCTTTGCACTCGACCGGATATTAGCTATGCGGTCGAGATTGTAAGTCGATTTCAGGCAGATCCAGGACCGAACCATTGGGTTGTGGTAAAGCATATTTTCAAGTACCTGAAAAGGACTCGAGGGTATATGCTTGTGTATTCGAGTGAGGATTTAACTCCTCTAAGATACACTGATTCAGATTTTCAATCCTGCTTGGATTCTAGGAAATCAACTTCGGGTTTTGTGTTTACTCTAGGTGGCGGTGCCATCAGTTAGAGAAGTGCAAAGCAAGATTGCACTTCGGATTCAACGATGGAGGCCGAGTATGTGGCGGCTAGTGATGCTTCGAAAGAAGCAGTGTGGCTCCGCAAGTTCCTTGGGGATCTTGAGGTAGTTCTTGGTATGGATAAGGCGGTATCACTGTACTGTGATAACAGTGCGGCGGTAGCTAATGCTAAGGAACCAAGATTTCACAAGAAGAGTAAGCATATTGATCGAAAGTATCATGTGATAAAGGACTTCGTTGAGAGCGGGCATGTCACGGTGTGCAAGATCGCGTCAGAGGACAATTTAGTTGATCCATTCACGAAGACACTTACTGGGAGAGTCTTCGAGAGGCATGTGGAAGCTATGGGGATGCGAAATTTGCAGTATTTACTCACTTAGTGCAAGTGGGAGATTGTTAGACATGTATGCTCTAAGGAGTAAAAATGTAATACGTTTTTGGAGACATTTTTATCAATAAAGAATTTATTCATTTATATATACCAAATATTGTCCTCTTTACGTTCATATTTGTTGAATGTATGATAAGCAAACAGTAGTCTGAGACTGTCAGTCTAAACCCTAAGAATTGGGCATATGATGGGATGATTATGCGGAAGACACAATTCTTAGGGTGACGGTCTAAAACATATGATCCACAATCGAGGGAATAAAGTTGGGCGCTTTATTCATGTAAAGATTGTTATGTTGTCTATATCCCTTTTGGGAGATGGTTTGTCTTGGCCATCGAAGTTGGACTCCGTGAATAGAAACATTGGCGCGTTGTCATAGTTGACGATGTGTTGGATCGGGACATAAAGTGAATTGATTTGGATTAATAATTCTGTCTTGGCAAATCGATTCACTTTAGACAATCATTTGTATTGTATCTTAATCCTGAGATGAATAATACGCCCGTTGTCTCGACTTGTGTCTTTTGATGTACCAATGGGTGACTCCCACATCTCTATAGTGGCATGCACGCCGGTACGTTGGAGGCATGACTCTTGATAACGTAGACTTGTTATTCATAGGTATGGAATCCATAGCTCCTCTTTAGGAGTAATGATATCCTCTTATATGCGTTGTCCTGTAATTGGAAAACTGGAGCGCTCAACCATTTGGATACATAGGTGTAACCGAATGGTATACTATCTTTGGATGGTAAGTTTTCTAATGGTGAGACAATGGAATGTAAGATAAAAATAATCGGGAAGGTAAGACAGAACTTGTTCTTAAGCCGATTATGGATGATCATATGGGGATGCGATACACTATGATATGTCATGGAGACTTAGCTACACGAGCTTCGTAATTCTATAAAGTTCGAGAGTGCAGCTCCAAGCTTTTAGTGGAGTAGCGTTGGAGTTGATAATTGTGAAATGTATATCTGGGATATTGGGTTTCATAATTATCATGAGCTTGAACTTTATAGGTCCATTTTGGTCCCCTTTGCTAGCTCACAAAATCCTGTAACGACACGGCGTGCTTTTCCAATAATTGGTGACTTATGTCGGATTTATCAGATTGGTTTAAAATTTATAAGAATCAAATAATTCATGTCTGTTTATCGGTTGAATTAATTATGTAAGAAAATTAGTTCAAGATGAACTTGTTGAATTATTGCGTTCGGGTAATTCTTGTCTGTTTATCGGTTGTTTTAATTTTGGACAATTAGAACAAGATAAACTTGTAGAATTATTGTGAATTGATTTATTTTCTTAGAGATTATCTTGATAAAGTTTGTTTTGATCAGATATCTTTTCTATTGGGCTACTTGAATCAAAACTGAGACTTTATCCTTTAGAATCTCGGGTGGAAAATAAAAGATTCGCGGAGATTTTTTCTCGATAGTTCAGCCTGCCGAACTGGCCTGTTCAGCCTGCCTATCAGAAAGTTCAGCCTGCCGACTGACGACAGTTAAGATTACGCGTTTTCACGCATATCTTATCAGATATTGATCCAAACTTGATTTTGTTTCGATTTTTTGAGACCTAATCTGATATGGACTGACCCTAGGACCAATAGGTATAAAAAGGGAGTGAGTCTAATGATTTACTCATATCAATTTGAGAGATTAAGAGTGATACTCTTCGAGGGAGCCTTTGAAAACTTCCTGAGAGCTTTTGTTCACAAATCACGAACACTAGCTTTGGGTTCTCTCTGTTGGTTGGAAGGAGAGTCACCGGTGGAAGAGCTATACGTGTGAGCCCACACTCACTCCGGTTGTGGATAGAGAATAGCAAAGAAGACCAGTTGGTTGAGGCTCTTCTGGAACGTTACTTCTCTACACAGGTCGCGGAGGTTCTTCGGCACACTGAGGTTAGTAAGATCTGTTTAATTTATACATATAACATGTCAAACTTGTGTTTTGGAAATTACTCTGATGAAAAATTTTAAAAAAAATTCCGCTGCGCACTTTGTTTCCAACAGTCTCACCATTAGAAAACTTACCATCCAAAGATAGTATACCATTCAGTTACACCTATGTATCCAAATGGTTGAGCGCTCCAGTTTTTCAATTACAGGACAACGCATATAAGAGGATATCATTACTCCTAAAGAGGAGCTATGGATTCCATATCTATGAATAACAAGTTTACGCTATCAAGAGTCATGCCTCCAACGTACCGACATGCATACCACTATAGAGATGTGGGAGTCACCCATTAATACATCAAAAGACACATGTCGAGACAACGGGCCCACTATTCATCTCAGGATTAAGATACAATACAAATGACTGTCTAAAGTGAATCGATTTGCTAAGACAGAATTATTAATCCAAACCAATTCACTTTATGTCCCGATACAACACATCGTCACCTATGACAACGTGCCAATGTTTCTATTCACGGAGTCCAACTCCGATGGTCAAGACAAACCATCTCCCAAAAGAAATATAGACAACATAACAATCTTTACATGAATAAAGCGCCCAACTTTATTCCCTCGATTGCGGATCATATGTTTTAGACCATCACCTTAAGAATCGTGTCTTCCGCATAATCAGTCCATCATATGCCCAATTCTTAAGGTTTAGACTGACAGTCTCAGACTACTGTTTGCTTATCATACATTCAACAAATATGAACGTAAAGAGGACAAGATTTGGTATATATAAATGAATAAATTCTTTATTGATAAAAATGTCTCCAAAAATGTTTTACATTTTTACTCCTTAGGGCATACATGTCTAACATTAAAAACTTAAATTCCACCCCATTACAATAGGCTTTCCTTTACACAATCAACATTAAAATTAAAATTAAAAAAACCTAATAATTAAAAAAATAAAAAGAGAAAAAACGGAGCAGATCTCCTTCTTCATTGCCGGTATCATTCCCGGTGATCTTGGCCACGACGGGGGTTAAGATTCTATGCTCAGTGATCTTGACAGTGACAGCCTCACCGTCATACTCGGTTGCTCTTGACGGAGATCCCGATAGGGTCCTAGGGAGCATGAGAAATCGTGACGGACTTTCGATTGGAATCGCAAGGGAACGTGATTGATTCTGCCACCAAATTGTGAGGGAACTCTAGCAACCCTTGTTGATAAAGGAGTACACAGCCGATTTTAAAATTTTTAATAAATAAACTCTTTTGCAAAAATGAGTTAGACATGCTATATACGATAAATTAATAAGAGATTTTACATACCTATTAAAATTGGAACCGTACTTCTGACAAAAAATCGTTTGATAGAACCGCTACTGAGAATTACGTTCGAAAAAGCCTCAACCAACTAGTGTTCTTTGCTATTTTCTTTTCCATAATCGGAGTGTAAGTGGGCATACGTCGTTCAATTCTTCCTTGGTAACTCTCCCTACAATTACAACAAAAAAATCAGAATTATTGTTCTAGGTGTTGAACAACAATTTCTTAGAGTAGTAGAATTTATCTCTCTAGAAAATCTCTCTCTAAAAAGTGATTGAGGAGAGCAACTTGTTTGTAACTTGCTAATATGGCTTTTTATTTTTAAAAAGTGATTAAAATTTAATTAAAGATTTATTACATAATTTCTTATAATTTGATGAAATATATAGGATTAATTGAAAGTTTTCATACTTATGAATAATAATCACATGATTACATATAGATGCCAACCAATTCTATAATTAGTACAATACCAGGAGAATGGTGATTGCAACTTACATTTTTTTGCTTTTTAAAAAAAGGTAGCATAATGTTCATTATAGATTCATAGATCATTAATCATCATTAATCAGCAACTATTATGGTTTGTTTTGTTCCAAAGCTTATTGCTTTTTTTTCCCCAACCACTTCTCTTTATTTTTTTTCTAAATTTATGTAAAGTATTTTTTTTTCTAAAAAAGCTTGTATAGATGTTTTGTATTTTACATAAGTGACTCATTTTGTCATCCTCAAATTTCAAAATGTCTTCATAAATTTTTTTTTTTTTTGTTTTACCTATAATTTTTATTCTTTGTTTTCGTTTTTTTTTTTCGTATAAATTGTGTGATTAAAAAAATAGATTAAGACATGAATTTTATCTAATAAAAAAACAAAAAAAAAATCTTTACGCTTTAAAAGATATAAAATAAGGTTTCTAAAAGAATACAAGATAAATTTTAGCATTTTATATATAGAGAAGAGGTTTTTTTCATTAGTTTTTTTTTTTTAATCATACCACAAAACTTTTGACCGACTAAAAAATTTAATATATTTTTACTATTTGTTCTCCATTTTTTTAGTTTCAGAGATGAAGAATTTGAACTTTATACCTAGAACTGGCTCAAAAAACTTTGGGACCTTACGAAAAAGGATTTTAAGAGGGCCTATTCAAAATTAAGATGTATTTATTCATACTTTCTATCTAAATATATTTATTCTTAATTAATTAGGCTCAAATAAGATACGACAATAATAAAATAATAATTTTTTTTGCAAGTTTTACAAATATATATAAAGTTGTATAGACATATAGATGTCTAAGACCTAAAAGGACGAAGAAGAAGTGTGTATATCAACAAAAATGTAAGCTTAAAAAATTGAAAAAAAAAATTGAAATTTTTAAAAAGTGATATATATATATATATATATATATATATATATATAAGGCTCTATGTTTAAGACTCGATATATATTTTAGGGCTCTATATTTTTTCTTTAAAGAAAAGCTATATAAAGAAATCTATTGAGACTTGAATTTAGGAGACATTGAAGCCTGAATTTAGAAAACATAAAACTAAGTTTAGATCTGTAGATATACATAATACATTCTTTAAAAAAAAAGGATATATATATATATATATATATAATACATTAGAAATTTGGTATGGTACAACTGTATTGAAGACAATTTCAAAAATTGAGCAAGAGTACTTCATGAATGGATGGATATATATACATGATATTAGTGTTATATAAAAAAATATAGGAGATAAAAAATACACTATCTACACCTTCAATGTCAATAAACGTTTGGTTTTAAATACGTTTTTTTAAAATCGTCAAGTGAATATCATAAAAGCACTAGCCAAAAATGATTAAAGGTATATTATATAAGCTTTAACCAGTTGCATGTACAAAAGTACGTGTTCTTACACTAGTTCATTACAAAAGATGAACATTGAAGAAATGATGAAGATTACGGGAAATCTTGGCCAGTGTTGTTAGTAACGTCAATTGTTCACATTTATAAAAAGATTTGAGACAAATAATTTTTTAATCAATACTTAAGGTTAACAATCAACTGAAGATTTGATTTGTTTTTTAATCAATACTTAATGTCAATTGCTATAGCAGTTCATATAAAAACTACATCATTTCATATAATTAAAATATACACTTATTTCTATAATTAGATCGGTAACCACCGGTGAAGATGTAACTATTCAAAACTCATCCATATATATATTATAAACAATGATACACAACACGAATCTATCTTAATTTTTTTTGAACTAACGAATATTACTTAATTACCAAGGCATGTATAATTTTGTGAAGACAAATTACTTTTTTTCCGACACTATGCAATGTGTATATTGGAAGAGGAAGAATAGACATCATGAAAAATAATTTTTTTAACTCATCAGCCAGCAAACCTCCGGGATGGTCAATGGATGGCCAAACAATGCAGAGAGACGAAGGAAAGAGAGAGAGCTCGACCTTGGATTGAAGAGAGCTCTCAAACTCTTGTAACGTCTTAAGTCTCTACATCAAACTTCCAACTCCTGTATCAAATCAAAACATCCAGTGCCAACCTTTGCAGGCAATCTAGGACATATTCGAGCAGACGTAGTTTCCTAGTCAGCCATCTCAAGATGAAAGGCCGCTTCGACTATGAACTTGGAAGCAGTCTCGAAGGACATTTTACCAAAAGGAGAGGTTGAAGCTGCCATGCTACCATGCCTGCTCATTGCCCGATATCCACCGGTGAGGGTCATAAGGTCGGCGATAAGCATCGCGTGCCGGATATTGACAGATATTCCATAGGACTTGAAGACATTAGTTATCTCCCTAATGATGGTTTCTCTGGCTGCTTCCACTCCATAGGACTTGGAGTGGAATGTCCTTCCTACATTTGGGGTCTTCCCCATAGTAAATAACTTGACTTTCTTTGCAAGTAACATTTTCACAGTAATCAATCATCCCAGAGCGTTCCATATTAACCTTCTTGGCTGTCTCCTGAGCAATCTACACACATGGTTTCAATCAATATGACTTTCCAACGGGGAATTATACTGAAATTGACATCGGAAAAATAATGTTTAAGTTGCAAGACTATAAAAAGCTACAGTTCTAGAGGACATGTTTTACCAAGAAAAGTTGTAGGTAAAGCTGATAACTAAACTTCAAATCAAAGTGAAAATCAACAAAACACATACTTTCAAAAACTCTAGGGTAGAATAAAACAATAATTTTTTTTTCCCTAATTTAACAAAATTAGAGGCGCCTACTTAAAAGTAGACTTTACAAATAACGAAGCTTATGACATGCAACCTTATGACCTTTTTTTAATTCATAGATTTGAACAAAAAACGTTTAAATTTTTACAAGTTCAAACCTATGAACAAACAAAAGTTATTGTATTCTTTAGACAAAAGAAACTTCAAATTCAAATTTTTACAATTTCAAACCTAGGACCAAAAAAAAAAAAGTTGCTATATTCTTAAGACGAAAGAAACGTTTATGCGTTTCACGTTAAAAGAAAAAAGGACGTGGAAAGTTGAATATAAATTCAATGTTTTCCTGCTTGACTCATAATTTTATTTTTTCTCCGAGTCTTTTTTTTTTTTTGGTCTTCAGATACAGCATTATCACATTAAAATACATTTTTAAACAAAAGTTGTTCGTGTGAGTCATCTATAACTATAACCCAAAAAAAAAAAAAGAGAGAAAAAAAACACCTCAACGACCTGTGTGGCATATAGATACTAGCCAAAACTTGTTCATTCTACAGCCCCACAAATTTTGTGAATTCTACAGCCCCCTTTAATGCACCACTTGAACTGAAGATTATCCTAGTAGACAAGCAAATAAAGAAATGCAATGACATGTATACGCCGTGTGTTGTACAAAAAGAAGAACATTAATATTGAAGAAACGCTTTAAGAATGAGGTCACACTAAGGTGAATAGGGCCAGACAAACATAAAAAAATAAAGCTACATGTCTACCAAGTTCCATAACAATGATGACCTCAGATGATGTTGTAGCTTGGTTACAAAACGCACGTGGAAAATGCAACGGTAACTTTAATGCTGTTTGTCTTGTCTTGCAGCATCCTCGGAAGTCTCTCCGCCATTCTTGTGCTTTGCTGGGGCCACCTTGGCAGGGGTCGAACGCTCTGCCTGGGAGAAGCGAATCAATACCTGCATGAGGCCGGTGACAATAGCCAAACCGAAGGCCGTGAATGCAATGCCCTTTCGTGAGGACAAGAGTGAAGACCATTGGAGGAACTTCAGAGCCCCGAAAACAAGTAGACACGCCCAAGATGTAACAACCTGTTGAAAGGAAGTTGGATCGGTAATTCTACAACACCCCAGAATATAGTAAAGTAGAGAATAGCTGAGCCTTTTGGGCAGAAAGAATCAGGTTTGTAAGTTGATTTTTATTTGAAGAAAGTTTCCCACCAAAAGAGACTTTATCGGCCGCCCCTTGTCTTGCAATTGTTGATCGCCAAAGGTGTCCTCAGCTATATGCTTATCCAATAAAGCATCCTGGTATTTCACAAGCAAACCAAAAGGCAATTGGTTTAAAAAAAAAAATGTATACGAACTACTACCGGCAGTATCAAATCGATGAAAAATATATTCAGAAACTGGCATGTATAGCGCTATAGCTTTTTAGTTTCATTTTACAGAGATGCATTTCGACATATGCATTACTGTAGGATGAATAAATGCCATATAAAACCTTCAAAGTAATCACCTTGGCCACAAACGTGTCTCTGCACCATTGCGCAACAGCATCATCGCTTTCAGGTATATCCTTCATCAAATGCCGTTTGAGGTGCACATGCACCTGCAAGACAGTAAATGTACAACCAACTGAGCACGTTTATTTATGTGAAAATAAAAATAGGAAAAAAAATATTAACTAGCATGTCCACACTTGATTATATACATACTCAGAATAAACCCTTCCCCGCTAGAGGAAAAAGGGAGCAGGTGGAACCATAGAAAAAAAAATGCAAAAACTAGCATTGCAAGGTAAAGAGGATACTTCAGAATGTCTAACACATGCTTAATCAATGCTTAATGATGCCTTAAAAAAAAACTCACGTATAGTAGCTTACCACTGATGGTTGCCCCTTGAATATTCTTAACATTGTTGGTGGAGGAGATGTTTTGGGAAGAGCAACGGTCACATCGTAAACAGCAGGAACAAATGAGCGCATGTGACTTACAGCTGAAACAAAGCCCTGAAAGAAACATGAAGTAAGACGATAGCACCACACGTGTATTGAGAGCATCATATACCATAGTGGAAGGAAGATGTCTGATAAAAATTTAAATACATCTCAAATTAATATACAACTCTATTTTACTTAAAAAAATAAAAATTAAAAAAAGAAAAAACAAAACATACAACTCTATTTGTTGGGAATCGGGATTGTGTAATTACTATGACATACAAAGGCCCCATAACATATTCAATTCACTATTAAAAGAAAGCGTTAGTCCCAATGTTCAAAATTATGATACAAACTCGTTTTGCATCATTCTGGTTCTTTTCTCACACCAAATTGGCATGTGCAAGATCTCTAACTGAACCCACGGCATATTTGTTTACTATTCTTCATTGCAGGGCATGAGTTTCTGCTAATCATGCACAGTCCCAAATGCACCCCTCAAATTCTCATGGTCCTTACAACCCCAAGAACAAATGAAGAAAAACGAATTCTAACTTTAAAAAAAAAAAGAAAAAAAAGAGTTGATTTTCTTCACTTCTTGCATACAGTAGTATTACTTTTAACATAAAGTAAGTAGCACATTGAAAACAAATGGATAAGAGTTTGACCTTAGTACGAGGAATCAGAACATTTCTAGGCACGGGCAGCCCTGTTGAGGCTGCATATTCCTGAGCTGCTAAAAGCTTTGCCTGTGTGAAGCGTGTTCCTTCAACAAAAAGCGCTAACCAGAAGGGAAGAGGATAGTCTTTCAGACGTTGAATACCTGACTGCAGAAACTCCCACAAGATTGAATTAATGATGCCAGCGCAAAAGTAGAAACAAACAGATGCAGAATGTTGCCGTAGAGGAAGATGTAAGATTGTAAGCATATATTTAATACATATCCATAAACACCATACCTTTAAAGTGCTTTCATCCTTAGCCCAGCTCCTTTCCAGGAAAAGGTATTCAGAGAACCACATTGACCAACCTATTACCTACATTTATTGGAAAGGATTTACTCCCAAAATTAGTGAAGGAAAGAAGAAATTCAAAAAAATAAGACGTGTAAGTTCTAATGGTGAAATCACATTCAAATAGAATTAACCAACATTTCATAACTAATGTCAACCGATCAGAAGTTTGATTTAAGCTATCTCTAGCTTTAATTCCAAGAACGGTGTATTACTTCAAATTGTAAATAGGAAACAATACTTAAGTTTTCAGCCCAATTATTCTATTTAAAAGTATGAAACAAATGTAAATAGGCACGAAGATTTCATTTGAGCATGCCGACAAAACATCTTAGTTTCAAACTTGATACATACTGGAAGGAACTTTGATGATTTCTTCATTACTGCCAGCGTGCTCCCAAGGCAACCTGACCGCTGCACAAGGAAACCAGACATAAATCTAAGCATATATTTGAAACTGAACTCAAGATGCACCAAAAATAGTACTGTCTGGCAGACTCACAACCAAGTTACATGAAACCCAACATATCTTTGCCTATTTTGGGATTCTAATTTGTATAGTTGCATGTAATATTGTGGACATGTTGTATAAGAATGCACATATATGTCTACATACCTGGGCCAATATCCATCCAACTAACCAATCGATATCACTTCTATGGTTGGAAATTACAAGGGCGTGCTCTTTACCTGGAAATACGAAGACATCAGCACAAACGTACCTGAACATAAAGAGACACCATGCATTGTATACCAGGCCAAACTGAATATATGTCTTACCCATCAAATGAAAAGTGTTGCTATCAGTGTATAATTGGATCTGCAGTAATAAGAAAATCAACCATGAGAAAATCGAAAATCAAGTCAACTAGTTCAAAGAACTGCTGAGAATCATTCTCTTTTTCCTTTTAAACCTATTCCGGTTTTCATTGGGCATCATTAGTAGAGAGGTGTTCTGGTATACAACAGATTGCAAATGCAAGTTTGATGATAGATACGAACTCCACAAATATTACACTAATCTTCCAACAAATCTTTCTTATTGCTAGACTATCCCCAAGACCATTAACCTCAACATGCCTTCAGTTTCACATGGAAAAATCAGCTTATAGATGTGCACATCCAAGTTTGAAATGTGGACAGGCGTTTAAACCATTCATACCCTTCCTTGAACATAAGCTCCATAGATGAGCCGGTGCAATGTATCAACAAAACTAAAGGTCGTAGATCTCAATATAATAACATGAAAAGGAGTTGATTAACACCTTAACACCTGCCCACCAATCAACAATCCAAACAAGCTCCAGCCACAACAATTCAGCCACCACTCTGTTGATCCTCCTGTATGTACTCTTAGACAGAGGCCTTATAAGCACGAAGCAAATTGCCTGGAAAAATGGCTCAAATAAATCAGATTAATTGAAGTCTCCCTTAAACAGATTACTTAAATAACACTCAGATAATAAATAAATATCAGATATCTTCAACTGCAAGTCCGAAAACCGTTCTATTTAAGTAAAAGCATATTAAGAAAAATCTAAAACGAACTACTCAATCATAATTGTGATAGAAAATCACTCTAAGACTATTTCAATTTTCTCAACCCCACTGACATGCTTCAACTTTCAAATGGAATCTGTAAGACTTCATATACACTCAGGAGAAAACCTAGATTAGATTCACATGCAAGCTTAGAAACGAAGTTTACAGATAAAAATAAAAAACAACTCAAGCAAGCGTAAATGACACCATTTCCAGTTTCATTTTCCATCAAATCAGAACAAACAACAAACCTAGTAAACTACGAAAACACTCCACATGCTACATTGAATCTCAAACCAAAAAAGAAAGGAAAAAAAGATCAAACCCTACCACGAACGAAATCACAATCGAACGCATTCGCGCTAAGAAAAACCTAATCCATTCAATAGAATCATGAAAATCGAAGCGATTAAACCAATGAAGAGAAACAGAAGCAAAATACCTGAACGAGATTGACGATAAGGCCAGAGAGGAAGAAAAGCAGGCCCAATGGCACGATGACGGCAGCTGCGATCGCCATGGCCGTCTCAAATCCACCACGACGGCCGAGAATCTCACCAACACAGACGATCGATTCGCCGTTCGGCAAGGAATCAGAGGCCGCGACAGTGATGAGCTGTGAGTACTTTTGTTGTTTCGATTCGATGGACGACGATAACGATGTTTCCGAAGAGAGAGAAAGGTAGATGTAGAGAGAGAAAGTTTCGGGGTCTGGGCAGTGGCTCAGAAGAAAGGAGTAAGAGAGTCTTTGTTATTGTTCTTCTTTTTCGTTCGTCGTCTTTTTCTTCTCCCTCTCTATTTTCTGTTGTATGTGGGTGACATCGGCCCGCTTTAAACGCCGTTTCTCATTTCAAGGAAATGCGAAGAAAGCTATAATAAAAGCTCTACGGGATAAATATTTGCGATAAATTTGGCTCGGGTATTTAAATAAAGATTTAAATTTTTATAAAAAAAAATACTATAGTAAAATGATTCAAACCGTGATTCGAGTATCGAAACAAACAGACCCTTGCATTTTCTGTGTGTGGATTTTGCGCCGTTTTGTTTGCGTTTCGTGATGTTTTGGTTTGCTTTTTGGTCAACATAATTATTCACGCCTGGCCTTCACCGAAAATGAAAATAGCCAAAATTAATTGTACTTGAAGAAAAGTTAAAACTCTGTTGTAAGTTTTATAATATAATAAATTTTTACTTTATATTGTAGCAAATTTTTATTTTATACTTTTTGCAATTGAGATTATGTGGTTAGAATTACAACCTCAAACGAAAAAAATGTTTGAATACACAATAAAGATTAGGGAATTTTATTGCTGAGTACTAAAAAAGTAATTTATTGATAGGTATTAGTCTTTCAGCCTCCAAAAAAAAAAATTTTTTTGATCATATTAAACAATTTGAAAACATACAAAAACCTTGCTGAAGAAAGAAAGCATCATAAAGAGGTGATAATTCGGCTCATGTTTGTGCCCACCTAATTTTTTGTGTCGGGTTTGAGTCAACCATGTATAATCCTTTTAGTTAAAAAGTCTATGTCATAACTGATATAAACAATGTTACTTTATTACTTTCAACTTATATGCACTTTACTTTACATGTTTTGGGCACAAATACTAATTTTCATCTTATTTAAAAATTGTTTATATTTTTTATTAACAAATTCTAAATCGAATCAATTCGAGTCAATTTCGTGTCAATTGTGTCTTCAATTTAGGTCAAGTTCGAGTTGTATTCTCGTGTTGAACCTATATTGCCACCCATATGAATTTTTATAAACATCATCTTTTAAAATTTGCTTTTATAAATACCAACTTAAACAAGTATTATGAATAGCAATTGTACAGCCGTAACATTTTCTCAATTGGGGCACTATATAAAAATTAAAAATAGTATATTATTGAATGAATATATATAACTATACATTTCAATGAATGAGTGGGACATAATTATAACTTTTCTTGTAAAATAGCGTGCAATAAAAAATTTTCAATTATTTTTTGGAAAGCACAACATTGTATTTTAATTAATTCATGGGGCACAATACTATATTTTAATCACTATTGTGGAGGCATAATTGCAATTTTCTTTCAAAATAAAGACATAACTAAAATTTTGAATGACAAAACAAGATAAAAAAACTAAATTTTAAAAAATGAGTGGGGGCACATGTCCCTACTTATTACTACCTGGATCTGCTAGTGATGAATTGCAGTATGACACAACTTTTTTAAGTGTGGTATAAATAAACACACTTTTTAAAAATGTGCCATAACATGTGATTTTCTCTTAATAAAAACATGAGCCTTATTTATGGATCTATCTTTACTAGAGCAACTTCTAAGCAATGCTAAATTGATGTACAAAAGGCATTTGAATGTAAATAACAATATTTTAGTGCCAAATTTGCCATTTGCTAAACTTAATAGCAAATTATCACAAAGTATAGTATATGGCAAATTTGGCATTTAATTGATATTGGTTGATACATTATTTTCTTTGTAATCATTCTAATATTGACAATTTCAAATTATTCTAAAATTAAAAGTTTACTTTTTTAAAATTCAAGACTTTGGGGGTGTTTGGTAGTGGTGGGAACCACTCAGTTCCCACCACAATCTCAGTTATGAACATTGTAAAGCTCTCACATGCTACAGTAACAATAAAAAAAATATGCTACAGTATAAAACTCTCACATACTACAGTAAAAGTGGTTCCCACCACCTTTCCAAACACCCTATTTATAAATATGATTTATGCCCCCTTTATTGTGAGCCATGTTTTGAAACATTTTTGGCATTATAATTACTTTTTACTATGTTCAAGAATTGTACCTTGAATGTATGCCTTGCTTAATACTTGAAGGTAAGTCTTTATATACCATCCGATAAGTTTATCGGAAGATTGTACCTCATGATAGAGCCTTAGAGTTCAGGTCACATAGAGGGCGTCCTAGGGTGTAAGTCCTTAAAACCCAATCCAGACCGCTTTAGTGGTGTTACACAGGTGCTTTGTGTAAGTGTTAAATTTGTTTATGGTTTAAGTTAAATCATATGTTGTTGTTAAACGGTGAGTTAAATGCTATGATTTGCATCTCCTTTTGTTTCAATACGTTTTATTGAAAAATTATATTGTGTTTTTAAATGATAATTCTACTGAGTTTTTCCCTCATAGTTTTTCCTGTTTTTACTTAACCCCTCCAAAAGGATCCAAGTACGCTGCTGAGTAGAGCGAGGATCGGTGTAGCTTACAGAGATCATGAGTGATGCTATCTTCTAATTTGTAATTAGTTGTATTTTTGTTCAAAGGTATGTAATAATTTATTTATTTTCATACACTTTATTTCCTTTCCGTTGGATTGTGGTTGATGTTTAATTTGATGTTTTGTTTTATTTTGTTATTTTATTTCTAAAATTGCTTCTTTAAAGATATCCTAGTTTTATTTTAAAAATTCTGTAACAAAATTCTATGTTTTAAACTTAATCAATGTTATTATCTTAATTAATCAACCACATCATCTCCTTGGATTTAGGGTGTGACAAAGTTGGTATTAAAGCCCTAGGTTATGAAACCTTGACAAATGTGCATACATAATTAGGACATCATAAACCACCAACTGTCCAAGTTTTTCTCTTTCAAAAGTGAGAGGATGCCTCCTCGGTGCCACACAGCTAATAATGACGGTGCTCAAATGAGGGCATCATTAATACCATGTTTGTAGCCTTCCGATAGATGGCTGCTAGGGCCAAAGTGAGGAACCTGCTGTTGATGACCGTCAGCTTTTCTTTCAGAAGTTCCGATATGCTTCTGTGTCCATTTTTGAATGAAATTGTAAGCCTCAAGTGGCAAAATTTAGTTTGATACAATGATTAAACATTTGGATACCTTTGGCATACCCAATGAATTTTGTGCCAAATTTGCTACATACAAGTTCGAAGGTGAAGTTAACGCTTGGCGAAAGCAAGTTAGGCGTGCTTGAAACAACTAAAATATTGATTGGGATGAATTTGAGAGACTATTCTATGAGCGCTATTTTCCCATGAGCCATAGAGACCAAAGAATTGTTGAGTTCTATAGATTAGAACAAGGGAAATGACCATTTAGAATATGAAGCTAAGTTCATAAAGTTAGCACGATTTGTTCCACGACTAGTCGAGCTAGAAGAAGACAAGTGCATTAAGTTCCAAGATAGACTTAAGGGTTTCATTGGTCGCCAGTTGGTTACGTTAAGACTTAGAAACTATGGCGACCTAGTGATTTTACAATGTCAGTCGAGAGAGACAATGCCACATACTATGAGAACAAAGCATGAGTTGCCAGAGGACAACAAAGAAACTCTTATTGGAACAACAACAACAAAAACAACTCTTAGCAACAATAGTCTGGGGCACAGAGCAACGATAATGTAGCTAGTGGTAGCAACAACTCATTAGGCAACGGTTAAACCAATCCATACAACTATAAGTGCCATTTTTACAAATAGCTTGGTCACATCAAGAAGAATTTCCTACTTCGAGAGATGGTGGACAGGAATCGCCACAATTCCAATAGTTTGTTTAACCTTCATATTAGTCGTTCATGCCTACACCTTATCAGTCATTTTGTAGTTCCGACCTTAGAATTTTCCATAAAACTATGGTCTGCTCAGGCCTCAAAGTTCAAGCAATGTGTAATCTCCTCCAACACAGCAATTTAAGCCAGCAAATCCTAGACCCAACAACAACAATGATAGAGGCAAGGCAAAAGTGCAAGGACATCTGTATACCATGGCCATTGGGAATTAAACAACACAAGGTAGTAATACCGTCATTGATGGTATGATACTTATTTTTCAGTCTTTACTTATGTTCTATTTGATATTGGTGCCATAAGCTCTCTCATTTCTAAATCATTTGTGAGTGCTCTTGGTCTAAAGACTAAGGAGCTTGAAATTCCTATGAGTATAACTTCTTCAGTTGGTAGAGTGGAGGTGAAAGCTATTTATAAATCATGTGAGGTTACAATTAGGGTAGAGGTATTAAAAGCTGATTTAATTGTAATTCCTAAGAATGCATATGATGTAATTATATGGATAGATTGTTTGTCTAGATACAATGTAGTAGTTGATTGTCAACATAGAAAAGTTACCTTCATGACCAGTTCAGGAACCCACCCTTAGTACTTACCAGAGTGAGGTAGATCAAATGTTCGCAGATAGGTCTCTTCAGTCCTGTGTCAATGGACACAGAAATCTGGCATGTTATGCTCTACTATCTTCCTTAGAAGATGAAACAAGCATAGTCAAGGAAACAATGTTGTCTACGTGGATGTATTCCCTAAGAACTTGTCAGGTTTGGCACCTAATTAGAGATAGAGTTCACTATTGATCTTGTTCTAGAATTGCTCCGATTTGTATTGTTCCGTACCAAATGGTGCCAATAGAAATAAAGGAACTGAAGAAGCAACTAGGGGAATAGGCAAATAAAGGGTAAATTACGAATAACACTTCACCGTGGGATGCACTAGTCTTATTCGCAAAGAAACATGACGGATCACTTAGGTTGTGTATTGACTATCGACGATTGAACAAGGTGACCATCAAGAACAAGTATTTATTGCCTAGAATTGATAAATTGTTTGATCAGCTTGGAAGTTTAAGGTATTTTTCTAAGATAGATCTATGGTTGGGTTATCATCAACTTAAGGTTTAGGAAGAGGACATTTTCAAAATAGCTTTTAGGACTCGACATTGACATTTTGAGTTTCTGGTTATGCCATGATGAATGCTTCTGTAGCATTTATGGACTCGATGAATCGAGTATTTCGGCCTTACTTGGATCGGTTCGTGATAGTCTTCATCGACGACATCTTGGTTTATTCTAAAACTTGGCAAAAGCATGAATAACATTTGAAGATCATTCTTCGAACTCTACGAGAACATCAGATATATGCAAAGAAGGAGAAGTACGAGTTTTGGTTAAACAAGGTCAAGTTTCATGGACATGTCATTTCAAGATAGAGTATTTCTATTGATCCTTCTAAGATTAAAACTGTGCTACAATGGGAACGACCAAGAAATGTTGTAGAGATTCATAGTTTCTTAGGACTTGCAAGGTCTTACAAAAGGTTTGTAAAGATTTCTTTGATATTGCAGCTCTGTTGACACGGTTGACTAAGAAAGAAGTTCGGCTTGAGTGGGACGGTGAATGCGAGCATGCATTCCAAGAGTTTAAGATACGCTTAACTATTGCACCAGTTTTGATGATTCCAAACAACAATGAACAGTACAAGGTTTACACCGATGCATCGGGCCAAGGTCTTGGGCGTGTCGTGAGGTAGAAGAGATAGGTTGTAGCATATGGATCGTGATGGTTGAGGCCGCATGAGTTGAATTATCCCGCACACGATTTGAAGCTTGTTGTGGTGATTCATGCCTTGAAGATCTGGAGCTGTTATCTTTATGGTGCAATTTTTCAATTCTTTTCTGATAATAAGAGTTTGAGGTATATGTTCGTACAGGGAGTCAGTGTCGTTGCATACTGCTTTGATCTTCCACCAAAGTTTTTGTACATGAATAATATGTTTCATGTTCGATGCTTCTCAAGTGCCAACCAAATCTTGATGCTGTCATCCCATGGTATGACATTATTGTCTGAGAAGACATGACTTACGAGGAGGTGACAGTTTAGCTTATCAATCAAAAGGTGACATGTTTGCATTGCCAATAAATTTTGTTAGTCAAGGTGGTGTGGCAACACTATAATTCTAATGAAGCGACTTAGGAGCTCGAGTTGACAATGCAGGAATTGTATTCATATCTTTTCTGCTATTGGTACCCATTTTTTCACAAGACATGAGCCAATCTATGCCTCATAGTATGGCCTAAGGTAAGGCACATGGGCTCAAGCCATAAAGTGGGGTCCTCCAAGTGGGTTGTCATTTGGAAGGCCAAGGAACGTGAATGGGCCTATTTATTTTCGTCCAATTAGACTTTTAACTCACTTGGAGAGTTTTAAGTCTAATTGGAATTAGAATAAATTGGTATGAAGGAAATTAGAATAAAATAGAGCTTAACAAACTTACTTAGAAGCCTAGGCCCAACACTAGAGAAAGCCCATTTCTTGGTCCATCTGACGTGGCCGTATACCTATTGCTCTAGCTCACCTGTCACATTAGCTCATCCGCCACGTTAGCCATGCCAACTCACTCGTGGGATCTCTGTTGTAGGGACATGCGATATCTGTAGCCAGAGATAAACTCCCCTCAATCAGGGGTGGGTTAGAGGGAAACCCAATTCTTTAGTTTGAACCTTGCCCAAAATGATAAGGTAAGGCTCTTACCACATAAACACCCTAGTGGCAGGCCACCTGGAATAGCTCACTCAGGTCGGCTAGCCATTTATGCTCTTGACTTGCTCAGATCTATGCTGGAAATCAAATTTGAACCTGAAGGGAAATTTTCTCGCCACGAAAGTTGCTACATGTGGCCACTCCTACAGAACCAAACTTGGAAACATCGCCAACAAGATGCTTAAAATGGAAGAATTTCAACCAAATTAGATCTCTATTTCCTCTATAAATACCCCCTTCTAACACCTTTGTTAAGAGGCTAATGAACCCTATTCTACTCAGACCATCAAGCAAGAACCTCTATAGCCACTATAACCACAATCTTTTCTATCATCATCTTTACCCAAAAACCTCGATAACCACCATAGCCACGACCTCTCCTAAGCTAAAACCACCATATCATTACCTTAAACTGCTATCAAACTACTTCAAAGCTTTCATAAACTTCATTATCAACCTCAAACTACCTAGGAAAGATAGTTCCAAGACCCAACTCAACCATTCCCACTTGCTAGAAATCTCAAGCTTCCATATTTTTTGGCAAGTCCAAAAAAGTCCAAGATTCATACAACTACTTCAACCTCCCCAAAACCACATTAAAACACCCATAAACCTTATCTCCAACCTCAAAATCATCTAGAAAGAGCATCATTACTACCTAAGTCCACCATCTCAACTTGTCAAAAAATTCAAAGTTTTTATTTTTGGGCAAACTCCAAGAACGTCTACCTAGTTTGAACTCAGAAATATCATCAAATCCTCCTAAAATCATCCATCTCCACGACCTAAATAAGCCCTATGAATGACGAAGATCGAAGCCACCATTAAAGGACTGCCATCTTTTCTCTCTCTAAAACCTCTTTCTAGACTTTAAATTAGCCCACCTATCGAAGTCACTCTCCTATGGGCTTGCTTCACTCGTCGAAGTCACTTTCCTATAGAGCTATTGCACATGTCAAGAACCCTCCATTAGAAAGCCATTCCACCTGTCAAGAATCCTTTCTCAGGGAGCTGTTGCACCCATAGGACCACTGTACCCCACTGTTCCACCAAAATACCACATCTTGTTTAAATAGGCATATTACCACTACCAAGTGCATAGAAAATTTCTCTATAACTATTCACATTCCTCTCCCACACCAAGCACACACTTGGAGGCTCTCTTTAGTTAAGTTTTCATCCCCGACAGATCCGAAATCACAATGCGTCCTCGGACTTAACCACCCTCGGGGCTACCTGGGTTTAGCTGTAACCCAGTTAGAACCACCATAAGGCAAGCCTAAACTACATTTTTCGAACATTCCCAATGTCGAAACAGCCGCCGCGGACTTCATCAACTCCATCACCCCTCATGCAGCCACTTTAGCTCTTGTTAGGTAGCACCCGAGCCAATAGGAAAAGGCCACAAAGTCTACACCCTCCACTATGAAAGCCCATAACAAAAGAGCCTCAATATCTGCTTACGAGGTTAGTCTTAATTTCCTAGATGAAATTCCTTTTTGTCGGGGAGAGCTATAGCACTCCCAGAATTAACTTTAGGTTAATTATGCTAATCATGTTCAATTAATGTGCCAAAGCTTAATTACTTATCTTTTGCACTTAATTCAAATTCCATAGCAGTTATTTAAAATAAATTAGCATCATTTTTGGTTTTAAATTAATTAAATAATTTTGGTCATATTATTTAAAAATTTTATTTTAATCAGTTTTATCAAATTACCATTTTGCCCCTCACTTACCTTCTTATTTACCAAATTGCCACTCACACTCTCTACTGCTTTTTCACGTGAACCATCAGCTAGCATTATTAAAATGCTCAATTCATAATACCAAGACTGGGTGAAAGCCTTCCTGTATATAGACTTGTCCCTCATCAAGTCACATATCTCATCTTTTAAAAGAAAGCTAACTCTAACTCACTCTCTCATTCTCTTACTCTCCCCCTCTCTTATCTCCCTCTCTCTCTTTCTCTCAAACTTTTTCCTGCCACCAAAAGACCATGTGAACTCAGATTTAAGTTTCCAGTTTGTTTCAAAATCATAAGAAGCAAATATTTTTAAAGGTTCTACAGCCAAAGAGCCAACTTCTTTCTCAGGAATGCTTCAGGTTGTACCCAAAAACCTAAACTATAATTTCTGTTTCATCTTTATCCAAAATTCTCTGTTTAATTCTTAGAATTTTCATACTAATCTAAGTTGTAAACCCATTGAACATGCATGGTTTGTTTTTAGAAAAATATCATGTACATTTGGTAAATTCATGACTATGACATGTTGAATGCGTAATCTTGTTTTAAATAAATTAGAAATGATTCTTATTGTCTGAGCATGTTAAATCGAAGACCAATCTTAAGATTTAAGCAGAAATTTGAGACTTAGGTTTTGTATTTTAAAGTTTTGATTCAACATGCAAATATATGATAATGTGTTTAATCTTTGGCGAAATTGTTTTCAAAATGTTTAAAGATGTTTTTCTGAGGTTTATGCATGTGTTTCTGGGTCTAGATTACATCAAAATAGGTTAGAATCAAGCTGAGCTTGATTTGGACTCGCAAGAGGAGTTAGGACTGCTCCCAGCCTCGTGAGACCAGCCGGCTGGTGGAATGAATATGGAAGGCCAGTGGGTTGAATCTGGCAAGTGGGCTAGATGAAGGCGGCAGGCCGAACTGGGTAGTCTACCACTAGTAGATTGTGTAGTTTTTCATATTTTTGTCCTGTCTTTACATTGTGATGTTTTTAAACTATTTAAAACTGTTAAATAGCCAGAATGCTATTTGAAACTTGTTTTAGGATACATCATAACATCATGCGAAGAATCTCATATGTTTCATTTAGTTTGAATGTGGCACACTAAGAAAAACTGAAAAGCATAATTAATAACTAGAATGTGTTTTCATTCTAAATTAGATTAGATTCTAGTTTAAGAAGTGGTGGTTAAGGTTCTAAAATGTAAAAGAGTGTACGTTAGACTAAGACTAAGTTTGGCGCTTACGGTATCGAATCGTACATACCAAAGTAGGATTTCCAACGCCCTTTTCTTGTGAGCTATGTTTTTAAATATTTTTGTCCATGGAATTATTTTCTATTATGTTCAAGAATTGTACCACGAATGTATGATTTACTTCATACTTAAAGGTAAGTCTTTAAATACTGTCCGGTGAGTTTATAGTAAGGTTATACTTCATAATAGAGCCTTAGAGTTTAGGTTGCACAGAGGGCATCCTAGGGTGAGTTAAATGCTATTATTTGCATTGCCTTTTGTTTCAACATTTTTATTGAATAATTATATTGTGTATCTAAATGATAATCCTGCTGAGCCTTTCGCTCATAGTTTTTCCTATTTTTACTTAACCTCTCCTAAGAGGATCCGAGTATGCTGCTAAGTAGAGCGAGAATCAACGTAGCTTGTAGAGATAGCAAATGGTGCTATCATTTAATTTGTAATTTAGTTGTATTTTTGTTCAAAGGCATGTAATGATTTATTTATTTTCAAGCACTTTATTTCCTTTCCGTTGGATTGTGGTTGATATTTAATCACTATTTTCTGCACCTTAATTATGTATGCCAAGACTGTGAGGTTTGGTGGTCTCGAAACATGCCATGGCAGAGCTTAAGTTTTAAATTCGATGTTTTTCAATTACTTTGATTTTTTGTTTTATTTTCATTATTTTATTTTTAAAATTGATTCTTTTAAAATATTCTAGTTTATTTTAAAAATTCTTTAATAACTTAATTCTATGTTTTGTACTTAATCACAATTATTATCTTACTTAATATGTTATGTTATCTCCCCAGATTTGGGGCATGACAATAACTCAATTACTGGTATGTGCAGCAAAGTGAAGAGGTCTACATGGTAACACTCAAATGTTAATGTAGTACTAATTTTGTAGCATCAAAATTCTTAGGGAGCGTTTGACAACCTAGTTCTAATTACATAGTTGAAATAGCTATATTGTAAAATTCTCATATGCTATAATATAAAGCTCTTATATGCTACAATGTAAAACAAAAGTAGGCAAATTAGGCTATGATATGAAACTCTCAAATACTATAATAAAATCATTCCAATTTTTAGTTTTAACTGTGTTGCCAAACACACTCTAAGTGGTTGTGCATGCATTCTAAACCTTACATCCGTTAAAAGACAAAACCTTGTCTTATTAGCAACATGAACTACAATAGCGACTATAATTAAATTTCATTTAAATTACTTATATAGAGGTCCTGTATGTTGTTTGATCCCCAAACCTTCATTCTTTTTGTTATGCTGTCGTATAGGTTCACACCAATAAATATTGTTTAGTGTTTATAAATGCTTCAACTGCATTGCTAGCTTAACATTACCATTATGCTCAACTAAAACCTAAATTTAATTCTTGAACTCTAATACTACATTAGCAACCGAGTGTCATCAAAACCTTTTACTTCACATTATCACTCAGTATTACCACTTAACTTCATTACGCCATTGTTTCGTTCTAATAGAAATTTAATAGGGTGTTTGGAAGAGTGGTAAGAACCGTTGGTTATAACTTTTTTTACTATAGTATGTAAGATCTTTACACTTGAGCGATTTTTTTATTGTTACTGCAACATGTGAAAGTTTTAGACTGTTTATAACTAAGAAAATGATGTGAACCACTAGCTACCAAACACAGGGTAAATCATATGATATTTGTTAAATACGTAAACTAATGTGGTAGGGCGTTAAAGCTCAATTCATATGCACCATATTACTCAACACCATTAATAGTTATATTTTCTTTAAATTTGATATTATTATTGTCACTAGGATATATATATATATATATATATATATCCATTTCTATAGAATTCTCTAGTTGGCCACTGGTATAGACTAACCAAACATGGCATGTAGATAAATAATAATGCAAAAACATAGCGGTTATATTTTGGTTAACTTTGTGCTCAATTTATTGCATGATTATTGGGGTTGGCGTGTAAGACCTGAAGAATTTGTTGGCACAACTTTTAGATTATAGACTTGTGAGTTAGATATTGACTCAGTCCGGATAACACGATGATTGTGACACCAGATGCCAGGCGTCGGAAACGATGCTATATGCGTCGACATTTAAATTTATTATCCAAACTATATCTAAACCGGAAAATTAAATTTGTTATCTTAACTATAAACCATAAAGGAAAATAAATTACGTGGCACAAAATTAATAATTTTGTGTATTCAATGTCACAATTCTTAAAAAGTAGATTTTGAGTGTTTGGGGTTAATATGCACTACTATTTCTAGCATTTTCTTTGAATAGATGTTCAACAAGGATATGGACAGTTGTGAAAAAATAAAAATTATTGAAACATGTGTTATTTCTTAGGACGATAAGAAATAGATTGTGGAACATGCAACATTTATATCCTTATATCCTTAAGAATGGATTTCGCTCTTCTCAGGAAAGTATAAATTAGCTTATTTCATTTCAAGGTATATGGATGGACAGAGGGTTTTCATTTCAATGTATATGGATGTACAGAGGGTAAAGCAATTTTGATCTATTCATTGAATTGAACTTTGTAAAGGAAATTTTAAACCCTGTATGATTCTATGATTCGACTTGTGTTGATTTCAACTTTTATTTAAACAGAAAAATTTGAATTATATAGTCTAAACCATAATTTAGAGTAACATTTGAGTATATAGTTGAAGTGTTAATCTCGACAAATAATCCGAACTAAATTTAGGTAATGAGTATGAGAGTTGTAGTTTGAAACATAAAAAATTAATTACATTTGAAATAATTTAAAAAATTATTTAATTTAAAAATAAAATCAAATAATAAGGCTAAAATAGTCAACATATATATGTGTGAGTAAAATCATTATTCAATATTAGTTTGAAAGTAGCAAAATCAGGTGGGAATAGTATTAAAATTCTTAGTTTGACTTAAATGCTTCACAAAACACGAATTCAAACTATAATGACAACTCATATTGGATCAAACTAGATTGAATAAGGGAACCCAACACAATAAAATTGCAAAGTATTGATCAATAGCCAATAATTTTACAACGCCTCGAAATTAATTGAGTGTTATTAGTGTATAAAATGGTGAATTAGTGTGCCCTGATGCATTTTGAAACTTAATTTGACTATATTGTGATATTTCTAAATTAATATTATTTCTAATCATTTTTAATTTATTTTTAACCACTCTTAATTATTTTTATTTGTTATTTTGAATTTTGAAACAAAACAATTTATCAAATGCCAAATACATCCCATTTGAAACCTGTGTGGTGCACATGATTTTCTTGTTGAAAACCATCTCTCTTACTCTCTATTTATTCCCTTTCTCTCACTCTTTCTTCCTCACTCTCGTTCTCTCTCTTAGCTCCCTTTCTCTCCTTCTTTCCCTCCCTCTCACTCCTTGCCCCTTTCTCCTTCTCTCCCTTATTATTCAAAATTTGAGTTCAAACCATGCTCCTCAGCTAGATTGGAAGCTTAGAACGTGATTGAACAACCACAAACTCGATTCAAATTTTCTTTGCATTTTAAAATTTGAGCTTCTTTGAGCTTAGAAAACCTTAAATCTAAGTTAGTATGACTCAAATCATCTAGAATCTAGGCTTGATTTGATGAAAAATGGATTTAAATCAAGTTTTTTTTATTTTTCTCCATTTTTCTCATTTTTAGATTTCTTTGAAATTTTCTATGCAAATCTTGTTTAAATTAGTTTAAAAGTATTTTATTATGTTTTTTTTTATCATTTATACATGTTTTGTATGCCTGGGAATTGAGAAAACATGTTGGAAATGAGGATTTGGGCTCGAGGAGGCCGAAACCTGAGTTTGGAAATTTCTAGAATTTTTCCAGTTCGACAAGCCAAACTTTGAGTTCTATAGGCCGGATTCATGAGTTTAGTAGGTCGGATTTATATCATCGATAGGCCGGACTCATAGCAAGTTCGACAGGCCGGACCTAAATGGTCGGTAGACCGAAATGTGCAGTTCGGCAGGCCGGACCAAGGGAACCAACAGGCTGACTGAGCTTCACGAAAATTTGTCCTTTTTCACCCATTTTTCCTGTTTTAAATCCAGATTGAGATTTTAACTTTATAATATGATTTTACAAACATAAATAGCACACTAGGACACCATGAGATAGCTAGTAATGTAGAATATCTTAAGCTAGATATTAATGAATTTAGTTTACATTTAAGGTTGTTCGTGGTTCCATGGAACTAACGTATAGTGAAGCAGGGCTGCGGTGCTGAGTGGTAGTACTGGATATTAAGGTAGGACTTCTACCCCTTTCCTTAGTAGCCAAGTTTTTAAATGATTTTTGGCCTCAAAATGATTTCTTTCAAAGTATTTTCAATGAATGATTGAAAAAGATTTTCATCGGTTGTTTTCATAAACAGTAGAATGAAGTGATTTTCATAATGAACCTCATAATGAATGTAAATAAATATACTTGGTAAAAGGAGATTTTAATAACTATAGAAATGCATAGATGGGCATGATGTCATACTCAGAGATCGGGTAGTGTAGACTGCGACCTTAGGGGCAGGTCCTAAAACCCAACTGGGCCACTACGATGGTGATATTTATGGTTTGCCCAAGAAAAGATAATAATATCCTTTCTGGTAGAACAATATATGGTTTTTAGTAAGACTAGTTTTATTGAATTTATTTATCCATTCATTTATTTAATTTTATTTTCTAATCATTTTTCTTGAATGATAAATTTTACATTCAACTTACTTGTTTTTATAGCCTAGTCCTCCTGAGCCTTCCATTCACTTTTTATTTGTTTTCAAACCTTTTTCCTCTAGGTGGAATACAACTTAGGACTGATTAGGAGACTATCGATTGAACTCGAGAGCAGTAGAAGACTTAAATAGGTTATTTGTATTAATTAATCAAGGCATGTATTAGTTTAACTTCCCTTTTTTTATTGGACTGTGGTTGTAGATTTAATTACTGTTGATACTATGTGTATGCACAAGTTGTGGGCTCGGTGGGACCTAACACATATTTCTTTTCTTTTATTTTCTTTTATTTCATTTTCCTCTTATATATTTATTATTTTAATAATCATTAAAAAGGTTTTAGATTTATCACATTTTTCATAATTAACTAATTTTTTTAATTTATGATTTTAATTAAAATTTGACTTAATTAACTTAATTAATCCGCCACGTCACCTCTTGGGTTTCGGGGCTTGACAAATTTGTATTTACCATCCTTTGATTGCAATCTTCAGCCTTTTCTAGAATCATGGTGCAATTAAAAAAAAAAAAAAAAAAGCCGTTGTACGAGCCTTTATGTATCTATACAGATTAATTTTAGCAATTCTGTCTTTGCAATGCAGCTCTTTTTCAATAGTAATAACAAACTAAACAAATTTACACACATTTGCCCAAAAGCAAATGTCCATCAATATATTGACCACTATAGTACAAAGTGGACACTACAAAATAAGGCAAAAGAAACCAATGTTACAACAAAAATGTAAAAAAAAAAAAAAAAAAAAGTGGATTTTCTACGTTGGATCTACTGTAAATTCCAATCACAAAAAAAAAGAAAAAAAAAGTTTGATAAGGAAATCAAATCAATTTCAGGCCCGTAATAGGAATTCCCCAATTAGCTACATGTGGGTCCTTAAGAGACTTTCTTTCTTTCTTGTGTCAAACGTAATTAAGCAGAGATCAAATTTCCAAGTCCATCACGTACTTTCTTTACAATTAATGTATTGGTATAGCGTTAAGAACGTGTTTTCTTCTCCTCTCATAATGCTTTTAAGGTTCAATACTTTACAACCTTACATTAAGATCTGCCTAAACAATGTGTTGTGTGATATTGGATGGGCAGTGGCATGGGTAAAAACTAGACCTATTCTTCAAGCAGAAAGAGGTTAATGCCCTTTCCGTTCCATGGATAAGTCTCAAAACTTCTAAAATGACAAAGGGATAGGGGGTAGAATGAAACCGATGATTTCCTTTTTCCCATCATTTTCTTCTTTTTGACTTGGTTGGCCAACTATGCTTGTGGTTTGCCTAATTCATTTGTGGGCATTATTGAGGAGAGTTTACGTCACTTTGGTTGCAACTCCCTCAACTACTCCAACGGCATGAATAATATCTTATATTCATGCATGCAGGAAGATTGGGCCAACAAAATTTATAGGACGCACGTGTATATAGTACTAGAGCCTTATTTTAGTCTTTAGATTCAAGCTAGAATGGCAATGGTGAAGGACAGGGGCGGCTATGCTTCCCCCACTCTCATACTTTATTACTCTTTTGGCCACCATATCCACCCCCATACTCGCCCAATTTAAGACGGAGTAGGGGTCAGGGTCAAGATCATGGTCAGGGTTGGGGTCGAGGTCAGGTTCGAGGCCGGAGAATCATCATCGAGGAAGCTTTCCTAATGTTCTAGTAATTTACTTGCTTAGAGTTTTAGAATTGTTGTAATATTTTAAATACGAATCAAGTTCCACTATATAAATTGTAAACTTAACAACATGATCATTTATGTCTTATAAAAATAAATCATAAATAAAATTTAAACTCCATTAATTCGAAAACTAATTTTGTAAAATAAACAAAAACATTAAAATACTAAGTATATGATTCTTTTTTTTTTTTTGCATATTCTTTTCATAGCTTTATGCCAATTTTATTACTTAATCTTTCTTTTCAAAATTAGTTTTCATTTTTCCTTTTATTATAATTCAATACATCACCTTATATATATATATATATATATATTTATACACACACACACATATATAAATATACATACATATAAATATATATATATATTAAACAATAATATATAAAAATAAATAAACAACATATAATCAGGTTGGGGGCGGAGGCAGGCGAGCTTCCCCTAACCCAGCCCCACCTCTGACTCGGGGGTAATTTTTAACCCCTATATCCACCCTCGTCTCCATATATGTATTTTCCCAAACTTGCTCTATTCGGGAGGGTACCCGTACCAATGGGTATGAATACCATCCCTATATTAATTCTCAAGAAATAAACTTCCAAACAGATGGGAAAAATAATTAAAAAAAAAATTAAGTAAGCCTTATTGTAATTGCCAGAGTGTTTGATAAGTATGGTTAGAACTATGGTTATGGTTTAAAACACTGTAGCATATGAGAGATTTACACTGTAGCAACTTTTTGTTTTTTACTATAGCATGTTAGAGCTTTACACTATTTGATAACCACAACTATAGTTCTAACCACACTTTGCCTCAAGTCGTTAGTTTAAATTTCAATATTCCAAAGTCAAAAATAAATAAATTAAAAACAAGAAATATACATGATATATAAATTAACAAGTGATTTGAGTAGATTTAGCAAGATACAGGGCACGGAGTCCTTAAAGCTACATGAGTGATATCAACAACTAAATAAATTACATATGTTGAGTTTTTTGTAGTGATATCAACAACTAAATAAATTACATATGTTGATTTAAAAAACTATATTCTTTATGTATACATACATACGTATTTATGAACGATACCTTTATACATATCGTTCGTTTTCTTCTATTTTCTTAAATCAAAATTGATATATATATATATATACACACACACACCCACACATATATATAATAACAAAATTGAAGAAAATATGGCATAACCTTCCTATTGAATATACTAGGTGTCTATAAAGTTACAATTACAATTCAAATATTAAAAGAAGAAACTAAAAATAAAGGGAAACTTAACTATATAGCAATAAGAGAAAGGAAATCTAAAATCCTAATATTTACAAAATTTATACTAATAAATTATAACTTATTTTATATGTTCGTTACGCCCCACAAGATGGAGCTTTTGGGAGGAGAGTCTAATTTTGTCCTTTGTATACCGTCCGGCAAGTTTATCGGAAGATTGTACTTCATGATAAAGCCTTAAAGTTCATGTTGCACAAATGGCGGCCTAGGGTGTAAGTTCCGAAAACCCGATCTAGGCCACTTTGGTGGTGCTATATAGGTGCTTTATGTAAGTTTTAAATTTATTTATGGTTTAACTCAAATCATATGTTGTTGTTAAATGGTGAGTTAAATGTTATGATTTGCATCACCTTTTGTTTCAATTTTTTTTATTGAATAATTATATTATATTTTTAAATGATAATCTCACTGAGTTTTTTGCTCATAGTTTTTTCTTTTTTTACTTAACCCCTCCAAAAGGATCTAAGTGTGTTGCTGAGAAGAGCGACGATCGGTGTACCTTGCGGAGATAGGAGTGGTGCTATCTTTTAATTTGTAATTAGTTATATTTTTGTTCAAAGGTATGTAATAATCTATTTATTTTCATGTACTTTATTTCCTTTCCGTTGGATTGTGGTTGATGTTTAATTTGATGTATTTTATTTTTAAAATTGTTTCTTTAAAGATATTCTAGTTTTATTTTAAAAATTCTTTAACAACTTACTTCTATGTTTTAAACTTAATCACAACTATTATGTTAATTAATCTGCCACATCATCTCCTTGGATTTGGTGTGTAACAAACTTGATATCAGAGCCCTAGGTTATGAAACCTTGAGAAATGTGCATATATAATTAGGATATCATAAACCACTAACTGTCCAAGTTTTCATTTTTCAGAAGTGAGAGAATACCTCCTCAACGCCGCGAGCCAATAATGACGGTACTCAAAATGAGGGCATCATGAATGCCATCTTCATGGCCTTCCGGCAGATGGCCGCTAAGGTGCAGAGAGAGGAACCTGCCGCTGATGATTGTTAGCATTTCTTTCGGGAGTTCCGATATGCTTCTGTGCCAACTTTTGAAGGAAATTGTAAGCCTCAAGTGGCAGAATTCTAGTTTGATACGATGATCAAACATTTGGATACCCATGGCATACCCCATGAATTTTAAGCTGTGTATTCCCACTTAACGTCATTATGCCATTGTTTTGTTCTAATAGAAATTCAAATCATATGATACTTGTTAAATACATAAAGTAATGTGGTAGGGCGTTAAAGCTCAATTCATATGCACCATATTAGTCAAAACCATTAATAGTTATATTTTCTTTAAATTTGACATTATTATTGTCACTATGTTACACATATATATATATTCATATATATATATATATATATATATATATATATATATATATATAGAATTCTCTAGCTGGCCAGTGGTATAGACTAACCAAACAAGGCATGTAGATAAATAAAAATACAAACATAGCAGCTATATTTTGGCTAACTTTGTGGTCAATTTGTTGGATGATTATTGGGGTTGGCGTGTAAGACATGAAGATTTGTTGGCTCTGCTTTTAGATTACAGACTCTGTGAGTTGGAAAATGACTCAGTCACTCGGATAACACGATGATTGTGACACCAGATGCCAGGCGTCAGCAACGATGCCATATGTGCCAAGATTTAAATTTATTATCCAACTATATCTAAACCAAAAAATTAAATTTGTTGTCCCAAATATAAACCATAAAGGAAAATAAATTACGTGGCATAAAATTAATAATTATTGAAATAAAATACACTAGTATTTCTAGCATTTTCTTTGAATAGATGTGCTTCAAGGACATGGACAGTTGTGAAAAAATAAAATTATTGAAATATGTGTTATTTCTTGGGACGACAAGAAATAAATTGCGGTATATGCAACATTATAATTTTAAGAATGGATTTCGCTCTTCCCAAGAAAGTATAAATTAGCTCATTTCATTTCAATGTATATGAATGGACAGAGGGTTTTCATTTCAATGTATATGGATGTACAAAGGGTAGAGCAATTTTAAACTATTCATTGAATTGAACTTTGCAAAGGAAATTGTAAACGCGGTTTGATTGAATGATTGAATTGTGTTGATTTAATTTTTTTATTTTAACAGAAAAATTTGAATTATATAGTTTAAATTACAATTTAGAGTAATATTTGAGTATATAGTTAAAGTGTTAATCACAACAAATAAGTCCAACTGAATTTATGTATGAATGAGTATGAGAAGTATAGTTTGAAACATAAAAAAAATTAATTAAATTTGAAATAATTTAAAAAATTATTTAATTGAAAAATAAAATGGAATGATAGTGCTAAAATAGTTAACATAAATATGTGTGAGTAAAATTATTGTTTAATATTGGTTTAAACGCTGAAGGCAGGTGGGGATGGTATTAAAATTCTTAGTTTGAATTAAATTCTTTATAAAAAACACGAATTCAAACCATAATGACAACTCATATTGGACCAAACTATACTGAATAAGTGAACCCAACACAATAAAATTGCAAAGTTTTGATCAATAGCTAACAATTTGTATTTACCATCCTTTGATTGCAATCTTCAGCCTTTTCAAGAATCATGGTGCAATTTAAAAAAAAAAAAAAACCGTTGCACAAGCCTTTATCAATCTATACAGATTCATTTCAGCAATTCTGTCTTTGCAATGCAGCTCTTTTTAAATAATAATAAACTAAACAAATTTACGCATATTTGCCCAAAAGCAAATGTCCATCAATATATTGACTACTATACTACAAAGTGGGCACTACAAAATAAGGCAAAGGAAACCAATGTTACAACAATAATGCAAAAAAAAAAAAGAAGTGGATTTTCTACGTTGGATCTACTGTAAAATCTAATCACAAAAAAAAAAAAAGAAAAAAAAAAGTTTGATAAGGAAATCAAATCAATTTCAGGCCCGTAATAGGAATTCCCCAATTAGCTATATGTGGGTCCTCAAGGGACTTTCTTTCTTTTTTTCTTTCTTTCTTTCTTTCTTATGTCAATCGTAATTAAAAAGAGATCAAATTTCCAAGTCCATCACGTGCTTTCTTTACAATTATTGTATTGGTATAGCAGTAAGATTGTATTTTCTTCTCCTCTTAAAATACCTTTAAGGTTCAATATTTTATAGTTATACTTTAAGACCTCAGCCTAACCAATGTGTTGTGTAATATTGGATGTGTAATGTGGTGAATAAAAACTGAACCTATTCTTTAAGCAGAAAAAGGTTAATGCCCTTTCCCTTCTATTGGTAAATCTTAAAACTTCTAAAATGACTAAAAGAAGGGGGTACAATGATATACCTTTTTCCGATCATTTTTCTTCATTTTAACTTGGTTGGCCAACTATACACGTGGTTAGCCTAATTCATTTGTCGGGCATTATTGGGGAGAGTTTACGTCACTTTGGTTGCAACTCTCTCAACCACCCCAACGGCATGAATAATATCTTATATTCATGCATGCAAGTAGATGGGGCCAACAAAATTTGTAGGACACACATGTATACTTGACTGGAGCCTTATCTTAGTCCTTTAGATTCAAGTTGGGATGGCAACGAGGCAGGACAGGAGCAGGCTATGTTTCTCTCACTTTCATACTTTACTATTATTTTGACCCTCATATCCACCCTATTCTCGCCCAGTTTAAGACAGGATCGGGGTTGAGATTGGGGCTGGGGAATCCTCATTAGGAAAGCTATTCTTATATTCTAACAATTTACTTGTTTAAAGTCATAGAATTATTGTAATATTATTAAACACGAATCAAGTTCTACTATATAAATTATAAAATTTAACAACATGATCATTTATTTCTTATAAAAATAAATCATAAATAAAATTCAAACTCCATTACATCAAAAACTAAATTGGTAAAATAAGCAAAAACATTAGAGTACTACGTATATGATTCTTCTTTTTTTTTTTTACACATTCTCTTCATAGTTTTATGCCAATTCTATTACTTAATCTTTCTTTTCAAAATTTGTTTTTATTTTTCTTTTTTATTATAATTCGATACAGCACCTTATATATATAAATACATACATGCATATATAAATATATATATAGACACACATATAAATATATATATATATATGTAAACAATAATAAATAAAAAAATAAAACAACATATAATTGGATCGGGGCAGAGACAAAGGAGCTTCCCCCACCCTCCCCCAGCATCCCCCACCTCCAACTTAGGAGTTATTTTTAACCCCTATACCTAGCCCCACCTCCATATACATTCTCCCAAACTTGCTCTATTCGGGAGGGTACTAGTATCTACGGGTATGAATACCATCTCTATATTAATTCTTGAGAAATACACGTTAAAACATATGGACAAAATAATAAAAAAAAATTATGTGAGCCTTATTGTAGTTACTAGAGTGTTTGACAAGTATAGTTAGAACCGTAGTTGTGGTTCAAACACTGTAGCATGTGAGAACTTTACACTATAATAAGTTTTTGCTTTTTATTATAGCATGTGAGAGCTTTACGCTATTTGATAATCACAACCATGATTCTAACCACACTTAACGACTTGTCGTTGGTTTAAATTTCAATACTCCAAAATCAAAAATAAAATAAATTAAAAAAAAGAAGTATGCATGATATATAAATTAACAAGCGATTTATGTAGATTTAGCATGATACAGGACATGTCGTTCTTAAAGCTACATGAGTCATATCAACAACTAAGTAAATTACATATGTTGATTTAAAAAACTATATTTTCTATATACACATACATACGTATTTATGTACGATACTTTTATACATATCGTTCGTTTTCTTTTCTTTTCTTTTCTTATTCCTTTTTTTAAACTTCCCATACTTTTCTTTTCTTAAATCTAAATCGATATATATATACACACACACACATATAGAATCAAAAAATTGGAGAAAATTTAGTATAACCTTCTCGTTTAATATATTAAATATCTATAGAGTTATAATTACAATTCAAATATTAAAAGGGGAAACTAAATAAAGGAAAATTTAACTAGATAATAATAAGAGAAAGGAAATCTAAAATCCTAATATTTACAAAATATAAATTAATAAATTGTAACTTATTTTATATGTTCGTTATGCTCCCACAAGATGGAGCTTTTGGGAGGAGAGTCTAATTTTGTCCTCAATGAAAGAAATCACGCTCAAGGTAATGGTTTGGTAAGAACATCCGCTAATTGATCTTCAGAATAAACATGAAAAACTCAAAGAACACCACTCTAAACTTGATCACGAAGGACGTGATAGTCAAAAGCAACATGTTTCATGCGAGAATGGAAAACCGGATTAGAGCAAAGATTGGTAGCACTTAAGTTGGCACAGTAGATAACCAGTTGATGGGGAAGCATAACACCAAGTTCAATTAGAAGTAAACAGATCCAACTTAACTCAGCAGCTGTGGTAGCAATAGAAGGATAAACGGCTTTAGTAGAGAGGCAAGCAATCGTTCGATGCTTTTTGGAACTCCAAGAAATAGGATTATGATCAAAGTAAACAAGATAAGCACTGATGGAAGTATAATCATCCTTGTTACCTACCCAATCAACATCGGAAGAAACCATGGAGTGTCAACAAAAGTGGCAATATAGAATCACACCATGATCCAAAGATAGCACAATAGTTGCTTGACAGTATTTCAATGATTATGGTAGGGTGATGCATAAACTAGGGAGAGTTTATTCACTGCATAGGCAATATTAGGCCGAGTGAGTGACAGGTTCTACAAACTACCACAATGGTCTAATACTCAAAAGGATCAGTAAGGACTATACCGGAGTGAAGAGCAAGTGTAGAGGCAATAGCAATAGGTGCAGTAATAGGCTTAGCATCTGTCATATGAGTTCAAGCAAGAAGATCCAGAATATGTCAATTGTTGAGATAGGAATAAGCACTTAGGTTGTGGAAGACCCTCAACATCCAAGAAAATACGTCAAAGACACTAGATCCTTGAATGAAAAGCATTGGGACAGGAAAGTGTAACAGACTTTTGAAGTTCATTATTTCCTGTGATAATAATATTGTCAATATATATAAGGGGATAGATCAAGATACCACCTGTATTGAGGACAGAAACGAGAAGTCTCGACATAGGAATTGACAAAGCTAAAAGTGACAAGAAACTGAGTGCAACTCATGATACCAAGCTCAAGGAGCTTGCTTAAGACCATAGATAGCCTTACGCAACTTGCAGACATGAGGATGATCACGATCAATGAAGCCCGGTGGTTGAGTCATGAAGACGTCTTCAGATAACGTACCTTGAGGAAGAGTGTTGTTGACATCAAGTTGTCGTAGAGACCATCAGTGACAGTTATCCATGGATTCGTCCATATTCTCCTCATAAACTTGTTCCTCGGTCGTCTCTGTGGGTCTTCCTAGGCTACTCTTTAACTTAAAGTGCCTATTTATGTCTTGATCTAACTACGTTCAAAGTGTATACTTCTCATCATGTCGAGTTTGTTGGGTTGATCTTTCCTTTTTCCTCACTAAATCCTCATCTAGATCGTTCACAATACGACACTCACTCACAATGACCAACTCGTACAATTCGACACTCTCATGTCAAATTTGGCCCTAATACCATATAGAAAATGATAGAATTGGAGAAAATATGGCACAACCCTCTCATTGAATATACTAGGTGTTTATAGAGTTACAATTACAATTAAAATATTAAAAAAGGAAACTAGATAAAGGGGAATTAACTAGATAACAATAAGAGAAAAGAAATCTAAAATCCTAATATTTACAAAATTTAAATTAATAAATTCACTTATTTTGTATGTTCGTTAATATTGAATACTACGTAGTATGGCTTTATGCAAGTATATTGATTGTGTTATAAGTTTTTTTTTTTTGTTTGATATCTTTTAAAACTAATAGTAGATTGTTAACCAAACTCTACAAAAACATTGTCATGGATAATTTTCTTGATTCTAACAGCATTCCTAGTAAGAAATAATTTCACTTATATTTTCTACTTCTCGAAAAAAAATGATAATGATACATTTTTTTGAGGGTGATTATGATATACTTTTAAAATTAGGATTAAAGTTAACAATGATAAGAAAAAGATTAGAACATAGTGTCATATAGCAACAATTATAACCTAACAGTAATCTACACTGGAGTACGTTATAAGAGATAGAGTTTGAATCCTAGCTAAAGTTTAAAAAATAAAAGAAATATAAAGTGTAATCTGTTGGGTTGAGCCCTGAACTTCAAAGGCCAAGAAAAAGGGTTAAGAGTTGGGCCTATCTCTCAAAATAGTAAGCCAACCACTGGACCAAACATAGGCATGGTAGTAAATAACACTTTTTTAAAACTAATTATAGTAAATACTAGGTTTTAAAAAAATTTAAAATAAATATTAATTTTATGATATAAATAATTTATTTACTCTTTTGTTTATTGTCAAAATAATTTTATTTATATAATTAATAGATTTAAGGTGTAATTAATTTATTTACTCCCAATTATTTAGTTTAAAAAGTTTTAAAAATCTACTACTTCTCTCACTCTTCCTTAAATAATAGTTCAGGCCCATAGATATGAAGTGATTTACATATTAAGTTGTAATTGAAGTTTTTATAATATAAACAGAAGAATAAATTAAAGGAAAATTTTAAAAAATAGCACAAATACTAAAGATAAGCATTTTTTGTCCTTCAACGTTTGCTTTTAGGTCTAACTATCTTAAGATTTGTGAAATATACAGTTTTAGTTTTTTATACAAATAGAGACAGTGACAGACAAATAAGGTTTGAAGAAAGAAAATAAAAAGGTAAATGGAGACTATAGTAAACAACAAAAAAGTATAAAAAACAGAGGAAGAAAAAAAAGCCCGGAAAAGAATGAAAGAAAAAAAAAGTAAATATTAAAAATATAAAAGGAAAAAATAAAATAATATTTGTTAGAGATAATGCTAGACAAATAGAGATTAAAAAATAACCAAAATAGTGGAGTTAAAAAGAAGAAAAATTTAAGTATGAGATTATAGTAGACAAATGGAAAAAAAAAGGGATAAAAATATTAATAAAAAGAAGGAAAAGAAAAAAGCACAAAAAAATATAGAGCACTAAATGATGAGAAAATAAAAAAAAATGAAATACTAAAGATGCAAACGAAGAAGGAGCAAAGACAAAAAAAACAAAAAAAAGAAAAGAAAAGAAAAGAAAAGAAAAGAAAAATAAGGATGAAAAAATAAAAAAAAATGGAAAAGCAAGAAAAAGGGGAAAAAAAAAGAAAAAAATCCAAAAAGAGGGGAGGGACTAAAATAGTTCATCTCTTCTGCACTCTTTTATTATAGTTAAAGGATAAGAAAAGATTTAATATTTTTTTTATCCTAACTCTCTTCTTCACAAAATTTAAGAGTTGAATTGAAGTGTCCATTTCCTAATTTTCTCAAGAGGAAATGATGTAAAATGGTATATTTTTCTGTGTGTGATGGACTTTAGTCGGTTTTCGACTGTAAAGTATATCGATAAAAAATCAACTGTCACTATTGAATCAAGGGTTTCTTTATCTCAAATTATTCAATTCAACAACTAAACAAAAATATTTTTGACTTTTAAAAATTGATCAATTCACTCTTAGTGTCCCAATAGGATGCCAATAGTTGCTAGTGACTATTGTCCGTATATTAGTACAATAATAGTATCTTGGATATATGTGGTATTCTAAATGTGGTTGAGTCACATTTTCTATAAGAAATTTTTTCTCATGAAAAAAGCAATCTAACGCTTAGTTGTGTGACATTCTTTTTTAAAAAAACTTGGATTTTTTGGTACCTCGGGGAAAAGATGAGTAAATATGAAAAGTGATCTTTCATAGAAAAATTACACTAAAACAATTTTATTCACTTCTACAAACGAGCCTTATAGCAATGATATTTTTTGCGACGACAAACGTAGTCGCAAATATTTCATTTTTTTACAACGACAAAACGTCATAATTGAGGACATTTTTGCAACGACATGTTATCACATATAAAACTTATTTGCATCGACATGTCATTGCCAAAAAAAAAAAAAAACACATAACTATTCATATTGCGACAACATGTCGTCCCAATTAGTAGTTTGGGGCCAAGAATATTTGGCGTCAGAGGGCTGGCGCAAAATATGCTAGGTACCATTGTGTACAAGTGGTCGTAACACTCTGTACACATGACGAGAATTGCAGAGTCTTTTGCGAGGACAATGTCATTACAAATACCAATTGTTTATAGCTGTCATGCACTCTCAGTCACAATTCTAGAGGTCTTTTTTGAGATGACAATTTGCTTTTTTTGCAACTATATATTGTCGCAAATACTAATGGTTAACAGTTGTCTCACGCTGTCAGTCATAATAGTAGTGAGATTATTTGCGACTCAAAAAGTGAAAATTTAATTTTTCACGAAAATTTTGATGAAGAAAAGGGTGCTTTAATGAAAATTATTTGAGACATGTTTTTTAACTGTCGTCACAAAAGATTACTTCGTCAATATTTTTTTCCCAGATTAAGTGGGACAGTGTCATTTTGATGACCTTTTGCGAGGACTTTTTTAATTATTTGCGATGACAAAATATCGTCACAAAAAAAGTCTGTGTATAAACGAACCCAGCAGTTTCATTTCCCCCATTTTTTCCAACAGTTTCTCCCTCTAATCTCCTTTTTTTCTCTGTTTTCTCCGCCCTATTTTGCTCAAATCTCTCCCAAACTTCTAAAAATTCATAGATTCATGAGTTTTGAATTGTAAACTCATATTATCAAACAAGAACCATAGAAATCTCCCTAAATTAGGAAATCCCTAAACTTTTTCCCGGTTGAGCTTTTGGTTATTTTCAGGCCATCTTCTGTTGAAGTTTTCGCTGCCGCCTTCGTTTTCTAACCCCTTTTCTTAGTGGGTTTTAGATTATATAAGTTTTTAAATTTTTGGTATTTGGAATATTTTTGGAATTGTGTTGTGAATTGAATTTTTGGAGTTATAAATATGTTATTTGGTTTGTTTTTTATTGTTGAATTATAAATTGCAATTGTGATTTTGTTGAAATTATGGATTGTTTTAATCTGGATTGTTGTAGAATTGAATTTTTAGGATTTTGTAGAGTTAGAATTTTGGGATTGTAAAATTATTGTTAATTTATTATTGTCGTTAAAAAATTGAAAGAATAAATGTTGAAGTTATTAATAATGATAAATTATAAAATTAAAAAATTGTAAATTTTAATTACAATTTAAAAATAAAAAATAAAAAATGATAATTCTTAATTAACAATTAATGAACTAATTAATTAATTTATTAAGTATAAAGTAAAATAATATACTAAATCATTTTTATAAACTAGTGAACAATATAGTTTAATAATTATAATATCATTATTATGGATTAATTATCATAAAATTTGATAATATAGTATAAAATTATTGTTAATGAATTATAGTAATTAAAAAATTGATAAAACAAATGTCAAAGTTATTAATAATAATAAATTTAAAAAATAAAAAATTGTAATTTCTAATTAGAAATTAAAAAATAAAAATAAGAGAATAATAATTCTTAATTAACAATTAATGAACTAATTAATTAATCATAACATCAATAATGTTTATTAAATTATAATTTTATTTTAAAAACAATAAGAACAATAAAATTATTATAAATTTTATAAAACTGCTTAAATTTATCGATAAATTAAATTGCTTAAATTATCATAAAATTTGATAAGATTGCATAAAATTTAATAAAATTGTATTTTTTTGGGGAAGTGGTACGTTTTAATATGTGACTTTATAGTCACAAAAAAACAACATACGAGAGTACAAATTTATGTTTTTAACTTGTATGAGTTTACCGTTCAACCCGTTCGAGGATCGAAAGATGAGGTGCTTGTATTCATTAAAGATGTTACCGGGTTAATGATGATCATAATATGTTGGGTGAGACGTAAATGAATATTAAAGATCCCTAGGATGATGAATTCAAGGATCTTTTATCTAAGCTCTAAGTGGGATTGTATTCGGATTGCACTAAGTATTATCATTGAATTTCTTAGTGAAATTGATGCACTTAAAAATGGTTAAGTTTGCATGGTCGGATATCCATCTCCCAACATCGTGACAAGAAGGTTATTCAGTTTATTTAATTACAAGTAATCTTAAAACTTATCAAAGAATACATTATTCTAACACATTCAAATTATTGGACAGGCCAACACAGTGACCCAATAGCCGATATTTGCTATGGACAACTAGGCAGATATACATAGTCATGGGGAGACTTGGGTCAACCCCAAAGCACAACATACTTTTGTAAGTACTCTAAATTTTTAATACTATCTTCTCTTATTCAAATTACTTAATGTATTTCTAACATGTGTAAAATGTTTTTTTGTAGAATACGATGGAGTAGGATAGACAAACCCAGATGACACAGTCTGCTTCCTCTTCAGCGACACCTAAGCTTAATGAGTAAGGAATATTGGAGCTTGTCCTAGGTAGATGTAGAGGACACAGGAGTGGACTAGGCCCTACGCTTTCGCATAGGATTTACTCTCATGCGGGCGATGGTTCATCCTCTAGCTCCTAGTCGGATGGAACATCTTCACACCTGTTGACCCACATCTAGAAGATTTTCTACGAAGATCGGCCAAGTACGACATGACTTTATACCAAAGCTACACGTTGTTGGTGGAGTTGATGGGCCAGTTGGTACCTGGAGCCCAACTCCCGCCAATGGTGACTCCACTAACTTTTGTTTGACCAGGTCTTTCGTCTCCTCTAGACGCAACTGACGACAACAACGATATTACCAACGATGCTACAAATTTAGGAGACTAGATTGTATTTTTTTTCTTTGTTCAAAATTTTGACATATCATGTTTGGTTTGATTTTTATTTTATTATTAGAACAATATATTATCAACTATCTTTTTAATATTAAATTTTTATTTTTATTATTGTAAGTCGATTATTCCTATTTAAAGAATATTAAAAATTTAATAAATAATATTAAAAATATATCAAATATTAAAAATATATTAATATTTAAATATATTAACTATTAAAAATAAAATATTTTAATAAAATAAATTGCGACGACAAAACATTAAGATATTTGCGACAACTTTTTAGAAAGTCGTCGCAGGCCACGTCAGCATGAACACACGTTTTTGTGTTGGCATTTTCAAAATTGTCATCGCTAAAAACTAAAGCCATGTCATATTTGACGACGACTATGACGACTTAATTGTGGTGACTTTTTTGCAACTATTTGTCGTCACAAATAATATTGCAATGACGTCATTTTCACAAAAATATTATTTGTGACTAGTTGTTAACGATGACATGTCGTCGCAAAAAATATATTTACGATGACTCTCGGATTTTTGTAACGACTTTTTGTCATCGTAAAAGACGCGGTTTGTAGTTGTGATTTAATAACAAGGTGTGCCAAATATTTTAAAAATGAAGAAGAACAGTTACTTGGAACTAAATTATAGAAATGGAAAGAAGTTAGCAAATACAAAAAAGAACTAGTTAAAGTGTGAAGATTGGTGTTCTTAAGATCGACATTGCCCTTTAGGGATAATATATCTAGTGCAGTAGGATGGTGGTGGCTTGTCTTCAGGATTCGACGACCTGTAAATCACTGCTAAGAGTACACTCTCCAATAGCAGATCCAAGCAAACTCTTTTAAGCACCCAACTAGAGCTTTTAAAATAGATTATATAGGTAGAGCAAGTGGAGGAGAATTTTTTTTATAAGAAAGGAAGTAGAGGATAATGAGAACGAAAAAATGCTCGAATAATATTTTTGTATAAAAGAAATAAAAAGAGCATCTATATATAGTACTTGATATAGCATGTACTAAATGCTATCTGATTATTACCCAACGAATACAACAGTAACTCTCAATAAAATTATAAACGTTGCGCATCAAATTCTATATAACGTTATGTAATACTAAACAAGAGCCTTTAAAACAGACATGTCACACCCGAAATACAGGAGGTGACATGGTGGGTTAATTAAATTAATTAAACTAAAGTTTTGATTAAAACACCAATTAAATATTTTGGGTTATTTTAAAAAATGTTATATTTTTAAAAACTCTTGGTCTCGCGTCTATTTACGCATTTTAAACTAACCTCAAGTATAAGATTGTCTCAAGTAATATTTTCTCTGTGAATCCGAGGTCGAACCCACAGGAAGGATTTATTCAGTTCCAGTACATGTATTATATTAACTTTTCCTTTTTATTTAAGCTGAAAAATTTGAGGATTAATATTTATTATTCACAGAATGTATTTACAATATTTACATATTTCTACAACATTTTTCATTTTGTTTAATTTTGATAATTTGAAACTTTAATAGCAAGAAATGCAAATAATAACCTAAGCACAGTAACAACAATAATAACGAAAATTTAAAGAAGTAAAACAATAATAATAATAGGACTGAGGTTCAAAGGTTCTATTCTGACAATTATCTTCAATATATTTTAGTTTCTCTTTTTATTTATTAATTGATTTAAGTATACACTATGCCATCCTATGTCGACAATAAATCAAGATTTACCAAGTATTTACTGTGTCATTCCATGTCTATAATGTAGCAAAAACACAACTTAATAAATAAGCAGCATTTCAACATAAAGCAACTAAAATAACAACCAAGATAGTAAGTTAAGCATTTATCGATCCATTCTCTATCTACGAGTAATCAAGGTCCTCCCAAGCATTATTCGTGCCAGTCTATGTTGTCGATAAATCAGAACCGTAATTTTGGCAGAGTTCTAGCTAAGAAAATATTAAAATTCTAGGTTTTCTAAGAGAATATTTTGGCATTACAATAGCTTAGAAAACTAAGAAAAACCAAAAATATTTAAGATAATTTTGCCAGAAATTCCGTCTCTCCCCTCAGCTAAAAAGAAATTTAGAAAGACATAATTAATAAAGTACTACTAATATTATTGAGCATAATTTTTACAACATAAACTAGAAAATATTTTACAAGAAACTAGACTGAAAACTAAAATAAAAACTAGAATATAATTATTACAACAGCATTCTCATGCTACGAGAAGGATTCTTTATTGAGGCAAATGCCTCAGTATTTATAGGGGATTGGATTTGCTAACGTCCATTGATAATTAATGCTCTTTCCTGTTGAAAGTTGACGATTTAAATTATTTCCTTCTTCTTTCACGCTGATTCGCGTTGGTGAGTATGCGAATTTGAGTTTGTAATCCAGTGTGACGTAGACCAGTCAGCACGGAACATGCACGATCTGAACCGTTCAAAACGAGATCCAATGGCTGTCAGACGCGGGCAAGATGGGCCAGGTGGGACCAAGATTTAAGGCCGATGGATGAGTCAAAGTATTCAGATCTAACGGTTCAAATAACGGATGCACATGGACACGACCGCACACGATCGGACACGCCTGCTGCACCCTCTGAGACACGTTGCAGCTTTGTCGGCGCGTGTACCAATCAAATCTCGACATGTGGACCGCACTGTGAGATTCCGCTGACGCACCGAATGACGCGTTGACATGCGTATCTTCCTTGGACGGCTGAGATGAATTTGGCAGTGAATCCGATGGTCCTTGTTACGCCACGTGTCCCATTTAATTTAAATTCAAATTTTCTTTATCTTTTTGATGCATTCGATGTCTGATTTTATCCGTTTTGGTGTCGTTTTGCTCCGTTTTTCCTCCAGATTTCAAATCTAAAATCACAATCACACTAATATTAATTATTTTACAAACATAATATTTATTAAAAATATTTATTTTACATTAAAACACACAAAATTAAATAAAAAATCTCATAAAATTTCCAATCTCCTACGGTTTAGCACAGATATAATTTTTATGACTTGGAAATATTTTTAAAAATTACTAAAAATATAATAAGACATATTCATAAACTTAAAACACACTATCAAACACACTAAAACTCAAAATAAAATAACCGTATTACTTTTACGGTTTTGACTATTTACAGACTAGACACTTATTTAACACACCAGAATGACTCTAAAAATTACTAAAAACATAAAAACACACTAAAAACGTATTTTTAAACATATTTTCACACCAAGACATAAAAATACTTATTAACACAAAATGCTATTAATTAGAGGATTTAATGAGAAGTAAAAGCATAAATAAATGATTTAAGCATTAGAAAATGTACACTTTTACAGTCTCATCAACTCTTCAAAGCAATTATCGTTATTTTGAATCAGTTAATCATAAAATAAATAAGAAAGATAGAAGAACATAAGCCAGGCCCCACTAGACCCACATGAGTGTACACACATGTTATCGACAATAAAATATTATAATCACAGTCCAATATAAGAGATAAAAATTTTAATAATACATGCCTTGATTAAAATGAAGTAATAACCAAAACAAGATTCCTACAACTCACGTGTTTGTCCTACGATCGCCCAATCAATCCTAAGCTGAAATCCACCTAGGGGGAAAGGTTTTAAAACAAATAAAGAAATGTGAACAGAAGGCTCAGTATGACTAGATTTAGAAAATATTAGTTCTAAACATAAATTCTCATATTTGAAAATACTTCACAAAATTTTGAAAAGATAAATAAAACATATTTAAATTTATCCTTACCTTTAGAATCCCTATTCATATGGAATTATTCTTTATTATTTGTTCTTTGGCAAAGCCACAATATGACCACCATAGTAGCCCAGTTAGGTTTCAGGACCTGCCCCAAGGTCGCACTCCCCACGACCTGATCTCTATGTATGGCATCATGCTCTAGTTTATCATTCTAGACGGTACTAGTTAACACGTTCAGTATCTTATCATTATTATGTTCCATTTTACAAGATATTCTCATTAAGTTCATTATTTGATTCATTATGATCATTCATTCTTAGACAAGAAATGAAAAATACTGAGAAATTCATTTTTTTATCATTCCTTAAAAATCAATTTGAAAGAAATCATTTGGTAACAAGTCTTTTTGTGGCCAAGGCCCTCTTTGAAAATATTTAAAACATTTTGTCATTTATTGAAAACATTTTGAAAGAATCTTTAAGGCCAAAACCATTTAAAAACCTGGCTACCAAAGAAGGGGTAGAAGTCCCACCTCGATATCCTGCATCGTGACTTAACATCGCAGTCCGACCCGTTATCCGTTAGCTTCAAGGAACCACGAACGACCTTAAATATAAACTAAGTTTATCAATATCTAGCTTAAGATATCCCACACTATTAAGCTATCTCATGGTAGCTCAGTGTGCTATTTATGTCCGTAAAATCATACTATAAAGTTTAAATTTTTCAATAGGGCTTTAAAACAGTGAAAATAGTCATTTTTTCTATGGCCGGTCGGCCTGCCGAACTACACAGTTAGGCCTACTAGCCATGCAAGACCGGCCTACCAAACTTTTCGAGATTCGGCCTGCCGATGATATGAATCTAGCATTTCGAACTCATGAGTCTGGCTTGTCAATGTTCAAGATTGGCCTACCGAACTAGAAAAATCTAGGGACCTGAGACATCAAGTCTCAGCCTCCCCAAGATCAAAATCTCAATCTAAACCTGTTTTCTCAATTCTCAAGCATGGGTAATGTTCATAAATGATAGAAAAACATGCTAGAATGCATTTAAACACTTTTAATCAAGATTTGCATAAAATTTTTGAATAAATCCAAAAAAGGAGAAAAAAGGAAAATGTGATTCAATCTGATTTTAGTGAAATCAAGCCTAGATTCTAGGTGATTTGAACTCTACTAACTTGGATTTAAGGTTTTCTAAGCTCTAGAAACTCAAATTTCAACATTTTAAAGAAATTTAGAAAATTGGGAAAAAATTTGAAATTTTGAAAGTCAAGTAAACTAATCTCAAATTCGAGCTTTAAATCAGGTTTATGGAGACTAAATCTTGCTTCTTGAGCTTCTAATTTTGTGGGGATTCAAGGCTTGAGCCAAATTTTGAAAACAAAAACGAAAAAGAGAGAGAAAGAGAGAGAGAGAGGAAACGACGAAGAGAAGAGAGGAAGAGAAAGAGAGAAGAAACTTGAGAGAAAGTGAGGGAAAGAGAGGGAGAGTGAGAGTTAAATAGAAAAAAATGTGGTTCTGCAGAGTAAAAATCATGTCCCAACACATGGTTTTCCAAAAGGGATATATTGGACATTTGGCAAGTTATTTTGTTTCAAAGTTTGAAAAAGCAAATAAAAGCAAATAAAAATGATTAATAGTAAGATTAATTAAAAATAACACAAAATAATTAAATTAAATTTAAATTACATTTAGGTACATTAATACACAATTTTATACATTAATTATACTTAATTAAAATCAGGATGTTCAAAACAACTAATATTTTCTAAAAGAAGATTTTGTGAGCTTTTTATTTCAGAAGAAAGCGTTTATATATGTTAAAATCAAAAGCTGGCGAACGGTTAGATAATATATATATATATATATATATATATATATATATCAAAAAAGCAAAGTCAACGAAGCTCACATATATTTGGCTAATAAAAGCACTTTATGAGTTGCCAAAATAAAGAAATTTGAATTAAAGGAATTGTTTCTAGCAGTAAAACCAAAAAAAAATATATATATATATTTCTAACAATCTTAAAAATAGAACTTTTAAGAAAGAGAAGGTAATTAGAACTCCAAACCAAATTTTCTTTATGGGAATTTAGATGGATGACTTTCTAGTGAGAGAGAATAGAGAGTAACGCCTTCTGTTAAATATTAAAGATTTTGCTCTTAATTTATCACTCTAAGCGATATCAAGTTAAACAAAGGCTTATTTCTAAAAGACTTCATAAAGTCAAAGTTGTTACAATAGAGTGTGTTTAGGAATTAAATTAGAGCTCAAAGTTTCAACCAATTACAATGTAAACTCTAAAATGCTAAAGTGTAAAACAAAAATATAATACAATATAAAACTCTCAAATGTTATAATTTTTAAGTTCTAAAATCAAGTTCTAACTTGATTCGTAGATTCAGTTTAGGATACACTACAAGAAATTTCTTGTAGTGGTAAATGTTTCTTAGTTTCAACATTTATTTATTTTATATTTAGGGACTCTTAAATCTTTTGAAGTGTTGGGAATCGTAATTTGATTGATAACTGCAGTCGACTAGTGGATAGAATCTGCACATAATTTTTACGTAATTGCACTTATAAGTTTTCTTTTACTGACAAATTGCTACATTAATCCACAAAACTTTCCATATTTAAGTCTAATTATCGTCCATCAATAACTATATGCTATAAATTGACTATAATTTCCAAGTCTAATCAAATTGAGATTTGAGAGCTAAGAATTCGATATGCAAATGATGAAGGAAAATAAATAAACAAACAAATAAATAAAAGAAAACTAGTTAAAAGGGATTTTAAAGACAATAAAAACTTGCTACCCTCACGGGTAGACGTAGCCTCCAGTTACAGAAAACAATAAAAAAACAGGGGAGAGAGAGAGAGAAAAAGAGGATGCTAACGTAATGCATGATAAGAAAGTGGGAAAGCAAACCTATTAATTACAATAAATCAGAAGATTGCCTTTCACAAAGAAAAAAAAAATCAGAAGAGTACAAAATTGATTGTCAGAAAAAATGAGGAAAAGTCAACTAAAAAAAAAATTAATTTTACAAGAAATGTGCTAAACAATATGCAAAAAGTACACGAGTAACTAATTTAGCATTATATATATATAAAAAAAACATATTTGTAATATTGTTTTTTTAATATTATGCCAAAATAAACAAATCTTAAAAAGGTAAACATATTCGTAATATTATCTTATTATTTCAAATCAAAAAGCATTCTCTGCATCGAACTCTTCATGTTTCCCTCCTTCCTTTGAAAGCACTGTCGTTTGCAACACAATTACATAATTAAAAATAAAACTTTGACCATTCATACAAGTATCGATCGTACGTGAATATTAACCAACAAGATATATCCCTCATATATATATATATATATATTTATAGATAACACACATTATATATATATATATGTATATTCTTTCTAGCTATTGTCTGCTTCAAACCCTGAACTCACTCTTCTCTGACTTCTGATTCTTCATGGACGGTGAAAGCCAAGAAGAAGATGGATCATTGTAGGTCTATTACACCGTTGCAGTCTTCAAATTCACCTACAAATGAATTTTCAAGGTATCATATCATTAACCCACAATTGAACTCGTTTTTCCTAGTGATTGCGTCAAGAGCAGTCGTTTTTCGCAATTTTTTTTTTTGTTTCGTTCTTTTTGCTCTTTCTTTGAACTTAATTTATTTGATATATATGTATACAAGGATATCGATATGCTACTTGCCTATTGTATTCTGACCATTACTGTCAATGACGAAGCTAGAACATCGGTTAAGGGGGCTTTTTTGAAGTAAAAATTTTATAATAAATTAATAATATGTCGTTTTTTTTTTTTTTTTGCTATTTGCACATTTATTTTGTTTTCCTATTGATCTACATATATATATATTTTTTTCTTTCCTCCAAACATAAGACTTGTATGGTATTGTATCTTGATTTTTATTTATTTGAGTTTTAAAATTTAAAATAATGTATATATGTTAAAAATATATATATGAAGTAATATGGTAGAGTTAAAAGTGAAAATCAAGAGTGTAATTGAAACTTTATAAAAATAAAAGTATTTACACAAAGCGTTTGTTTTAAACTTATTGAATCTAAATTTGTCTATTTCTAAACAATATTACATAACTATCAATGTTTTGAATCTCCGTGATTAACAATATGTATTGTGCCTCAGTGATTAATTTTAGGCGTTTTGATTCATTACCATATTAGTAGTATCTTGAATTACAAGTTGACTTCATGCACTCTTTATACCCAGATTATTGTTAATTAATATGGTTTTTTTTTTTTTTGCTTTATTTGTTTAATTACACGCTGACTTTACGTTATTTTCTTATTTATTCACGTTGTGCTCCAGATTTTTGCTTCTTTATTGTTCAATAAATCTTTAATTTTTTCTCTCATTTACTTTAATATAGATTCTTGTCTTTAGTTCATTCAAGTAGAGGTTTTTTGATGGTGCCATTGATTTACATTTGATTCTATTTTGATTCTTATTCATTCACATTTACATTCACCATTCGTTTATCTTAATTAATATTTATTCAAGGTGCACTCATTCATATTCGTTTCTGTCGTTAACAATTTCTGACCTATCATTTGGGGGTGTATCTCGTTTATCTTTCACCATATCAAACCTTTTTTTTCTCGTAAGGACGTTTGACTCAGTTTTTTTTTTTTTTTTTTGTTTTTAAGTTTGATCTGCTTTTTTTGTTATATATCAAAACTCTTTGTTTTTTTGGATTTTTTTTTTTGAAATTACACGAGCATTTGTGTATTTTTTTTTCTCCATTATCAAGTCCATTTTGTTTTGCTATATGGTTTTTTCATTTTTTTTATCTTTTTTTTTTGGTTATGATATGTGATTTATGAAAAAAAAATTACGTAATATTATTCTATTTTGGTCAGTCAAATTTTTGGGTTCGAAAGCCATTTTGTGATCTACCTCGTGCCCTATAAAGGATATTAGTAAGATTAGATTTTTCTTGCTCTCTGCCTTGTAATGGTGTCACTACCAAGTATTTCAATTTTGTTTTGATCATTTTTATAATTATGGATTGTTTTACATTTATTCTTTATCATGATTATAGTTTTCATTACAATAATAAAAATATTAGACAGATTATCAAATATTTGACAATCTAAATTATGGTACATTACAAGTTTTCCATGTCGTCGTATTCATTGTAGAAATGAAATTTTGTCATTATCAAGTATTTCAAAATTGTGTGTTGTCATTTATATACCTATGGTTATCAAGTTCCGATTTATATTCGTTTTTTATTATGATTATAGTTTTCATTACAATAATAAAAGTTATTGGACAACTTGTCTATCACGCCCCAGAGTACGGGAGGTGACGTAGCGGTTTATTTATTTTAAATAAATGAGAAATTAACTAAAAACATGAGTTTAAGGCTTTAAATTAAATATGAAAATATGAAAAAAAAAATCTAAAACCTTTTTAAACAGGCACTTTTGATAATTAAGCAGTTATGTTTATCAAACAAATAAAAAGAAATTAGCAAGGAAATAAAAGAACGAGAATAGGTCTCACTGACCCACATCTTGTGCACACACATAGTACTGACAATATTATATTACATTCACAGTCCAAATAAAGAGAAAGTAATAATGTTACATGCCTTGATTAAATGTTACAAATAACCTACTAAGTCTTTTTACTGCTCCTGAGTCCTGTTTGAAGAATCCTCCCTGAACCTAAGCGAAAATCCACCTAGAGGGGGGAAAAGTTTGAAAACAAATAAAACGTGAGCGAAAGGCTTAGTAGGACTATATTTTAAGAAATAGTAATTTAAAAGGAAATATCCTTATTCAAGAAATCATTTAAGAGAAGACTTGAATAAACAAATTTAAATAAAACCATTCTTACCCAAAACAGTTTATTGGTCGACCAGAAAGATCATCAATTTCTTTTCCTAGGCAAACCACATGAATAACACCACCGTAGTGGCCTAGCTGGGTTTCGGGACCTGCCCCCAAGGTCGATCGCTACACGACCCGATCTCTAATATAGCATCATGCCCTTATATTCATTTTCATCATTATTCAAAACCCATTTACCAGGTGTTATCATTTACATTCATTATGAAGTTCATCTCAGTCCACGGATTATAAAAATAACCGATAAATTTCATTTTCAATCAACCGTTAAAAACATTTTGATAAAAACCCTTTTCAAGGCCAAATCATTTGAAACTGGGTTATCAAAAAAAGAGGGGTAGAAGTCCTACCTCGATACTGGTGTCGGTGCCCCAACCGTAATCCTGGTTCACTATATGTTAGCTCTGCGGAACCACGAATGACCTTAAATAGAAACTAAGTCTATCAATATCTAGTTTAAGATATTCTATGTTACTAAACCATTTCATGATGTCCTAGTGTGCCATTTGTATCTTTAAAATCATTTTATAAAGTTGAGATTTCAATCGAGGCTTCAAAATAGTGAAAATAGATGAAAATCACCAATTTTGCCCTTGTTCGGTCGGCCTGCCGTTCTCCTTGGTTCGGCAGGCCGAACTACATAGTTCGTCATGCCGAAAAACAGGTCCAGTCGGCTAAACATTTTCCAAGTTTGGCTTGCCGAATAGATGAATCTAGCCTGCCAATCCTATGAATCGGGCCTGTCGATCTGAAAAATTTCTAGAAATTTTAGGCACGGGTTTTGCATCTCCCAAAACCCAAATCTTGATTTCAATCTGTTTTTCTTTATTCTCAGGCATGGAAAACAATCACTGATGATAGAAAAACATAATAGGACACTTTTGAACACATTTAAACAAGATTTAAACACAAAATCCAAGAAAATCCAAAAATAGAGAAAAATGAAAAATCTTGATTCGAATCTGTTTTTCTTCAAACAAAGCATAGATCCTAGTTGTTTTAAGTTCCATTATCTAAAATCAAGGGTTTTCCTAAGCTCAATCAAGCTTAAATTTCAAAATGCATGAAGAATTAAAAATTTGAAAAAAAAAGTTTAGAAATTTCAAAACTAACCTCAAATCTAAGCCTCAAATCATGTTTTTGGTTCATTAATCACGTTCCCGAGCCTTCAATCCACTAAAAACCCAAACCTTAAGCTTGATTGAACTCAAAATTTTGAGAGATAAATGACAGAAAAGGAGAGAGAGACCGAGAAAGAGAGAGACGCTCGAGAGAGAGAGAGTGAGGGAGAGTGAAAGTGAGAGTGAAAGAGAGAGTGAGGGATTAAGTAGAGAGAAATGAAACAATTTTACTGTGTAAAAACCGTTTGCCGCCCACTGTTTTGTGAAATAGTTATTCTGACAAATCAATTTGTTTAAAACTTCAAAATAGCAAAATTTAGAATAATTTGAAGTAATTTAAATTACAGAAATAATCAAAATAACACTAATTGGAAAAATTCAATAAAAGATCAAATTAAGTTTAAAATATTCATTATGGCACACTAATCTACCATTTTACATTCTAATATCATTAAATTAATTTTGGGGTATTACAACTCTCCACCCCTAAAGAAATTTCACCCTCGAAATTTACAAATCAATTCAGAAACAAAACAGATACGGATACAACTCCTACATGCTTGACTCAAACTCCCAAGTGGCTTCATCAACCCCGTGATGCTGCCATATGACCTTAACTAATGGTATATCCCAAAGACACAAACTGATCACTTTTCGATCGATAATCTAAATCGGTGCTTCCTCGTACATCGTGTCTTCCCAAACCTGCACATCACGAAATGAAACTATCTTACTCTGCTCAAGCGAACACTTCCTAAGTATCAACACGTGGAACACATCATGAACATGAGATAATTCAAGGGGAAGGTCGAGCCGATAAGCAACCACACTAACACGTTGAGTGATCTCGTAACGGTCCAACATATCTCAAGTGCAAGCTTTCCACTCTCTCCGAACCGCATAATACCTGTACTGAGGTAATACTTTCAAGAGAACAAAATCACCTACCGCAAATTCTAAGGGTCAATGTCTCCTATCCGCATAACTCTTCTTCGACTCTAAGCTGCCCTCAATCGATCTCGAATTACGATGACTTTCTTGTTGCTATCACAAATCTCATCTGGCCCAAGAATAATTCTGTCTTTCGGTTCTGCTCAACACACCGATGATCTACACAGTCGCCCGTACAACGCCTCAAACGGTGTCATACCAATACTTGCTTGATAGCTGTTGTTGTACGCGAATTCTGCCAGATGCAAATATTTCTTCAAATTCTCACAGAAGTCTAACGCACAAGCACGCAACATGTCCTCGAGAATCTGAATAACCCGCTCAGACTGCCTATCGGTCTGAGGATGAAATGCCGTACTGAAGTTCAAATCTGTGCCTAAAGCTTCCTGAAAGCTCCTCCAGTACTTAGCATTGAACCTGGTGTTTCGATTAGATGTGATGGACAAAGGAACTCTGTTCAACCGCACTATATTCTATAGAAACAACTCCCCGAGAACTTTCCTCAAACATGTCGACCTGAACGGGATGAAATGCGTCGATTTCGTTAACCTGTCAACCACAACCCAAACTGTATCATGCCTTTGCTCCGTCCTCGGCAAACCGGTGAGAAAATCCATCGTCACATACTCCCATTTTCACCTTGGAATAAGAAGCGGATAAAGCTGACTTGCAGGCTTCTAATGCTTGGCTTTCACCTGGAGACATGTCGTACACCTGGCCACGTACTCTCGAACATCTTTCTTTATACCTCTCCACCAATATTACCTCTTCAAATCAGGATACATCTTCGTGCTTCCCTAATGAATGGCGAACTGAGACTTATAAGCTTCATCCATAACAGCTTTCGTCACATCTACGATTGCTGGAACTACAAGACGCTCCTGAAAATACAACAATCCATCTGCATGCACTCTCCATTCTTCAAATTGCTCCCTATTCTGAATCCGCATCCAAATCCCCTACAGATGCTGGTCCTGCCACTGATTTTGTTTCACCATCTGAACAAGAGTTGGGGTCGCTTCCATATGGTACACCGAAACTCGATCATAGTCTTCATAATACTATAGTCCATACTCACTCACTATCGCATCTCTTTTCCAATCTTCAAGAGCCAAATAAGCGAGGATCCCTAAAGACTTCCTAGCTAAGCGCATCTGCGACCACATTAGCTTTCCTAGGATGGTACTACAACGTGAAATCATAATCCTCTATATACTCTATCCATCTTCGCTGCCTCAAGTTAAGATCCATCTAAGTGAATAGATACCTCAAACTCTTGTGATCGGAGAAAACCTAGAATGTCGCCACATACAAAAAATATCTCTAAATCTTTAGCGCGTGAATCACCGTCGCAAGCTCCAAGTCGTGAGTAGGATAATTTCGCTCGTCCATGCTGCATCAACATGCATCCAAGTCTGCATCATGAAGCATCTGTGTAAACCTCGCACGACTCATCACTGCTAGGAATGACTAATACTGGGGCTGAAGTCAACTGGTTCTTCAATTCCTAAAAAGTAACTCACATTCTTTATCCCATTCAAACCTGACGTTTTTCCTGATCAATCTTATTAACGGCGCTGCGATCTTCGAGAAATCCTTTACAAATTTCCCATAATAACCTGCAAGACCAAAAAGCTACAGATTTCTACTACATTCCTTGGTTGTTCCCATTCCACTATGGCTTCAATCTTGGACGGATCCACAGAAATACCATGCTCGGAGATGACATGACCCAAAAACTTAACTTCCGTTAACCAAAACTCACACTTTTCCTTCTTGGCATACAACTGGTGCTCCCGTAAAGTCTGAAGCATGATCCTGAGATGCTGCTCATGCTCCTCCCAAGTCTTAGAATACACTAGAATATCATCAATGAACACGATCAAAAATTTATCCAGGTAAGGCCTGAATATCCTGTTCATCAAATCCACGAAAGCTGCTGGAGCATTTGTCAATCCAAGTGGCATCACCAAAAACTCAAAGTGTCCATACCGGATCCTAAAAGCTGTCTTGGGAATATCCTATTCCTTTATCCTAAGCTGATGGTACCCTGAGCTCAAATCAATCTTTGAGAAGTGCCGTGAACCTCTTAATTGATCAAACAACTCACCGATCCTAGGCAAATGATGCTTATTCTTCACTATGATACGATTCAGCTGTCGATAATCTATACACAATCTGAGAGTCCCATCATGTTTCTTAGCAAACAAAACAGGTGCTCCCCACGGTGATGTACTATTCTGCATATATTCTTCATCAGCAAGCTCCTGAAGTTGCTTTCTCAATTCTTTCATTTTTGCCGGCGCCATCCGAAGGTGCTACTGAAATTGGTGTTGTACCTGGAAGCAGCTCAATACCAAACTTGATCTTCCGATGCGGTGGTAATCTTGGCAACTCGTCGGGGAAGACATCCTCGTACTCATCAACCACCGATATCGCTATATTTCTTTTTGAAGCATAAGGCTTACCTTCCAGACTTGCAAGAAAAGCATGACAAACCAGATTCTTTCGCCCTCCAAGACATGTCTTCATCAGACGCTCACTCTTTAACCGATCACCACCACCCTGGTAAGTGATCATCGTCCCCTTATTAGACACTAGGGTCACTTTTCTAAGCTGGCAGTTTACAACTGCATTATACCTAGACAACCAGTCTATCCCTAGGATTACATCATATGAGCTCATAGAGAGTACAATTAAATCACTTTTCAAGATCTCATCCTCAATCTTTATTTTACAAGCTTTATATATACAGTTTACACACACCTATCCCAAGAGAGAAGCATTTACTAGGGGTTCTTTAAACTCTTCTATCTCTAGTCCCAAGACATGTACAAAAGAGCTCGAAATGAGAGAATGAGTGGCACCTGTATCAAATAAAATGTGAGCTAGGGATTGGGAAACTAAAATCATGCCATCGACAACCGTATTATTGGTCTGGGCATCTGAACCTCATGTTGCCATTGCATGAACCTAAACTGGTGCATTTCCTCTTCCTCTACCAATATTTTTAGGTCCTGGATTATTCAGCCGATACTGCTATGATAGAGACAACTGTACACTAGCTGTACTCGGTGCTTGATACTGAGGGACGTTACACTGGTAGTTCTGCAGCTGCTGCCCTTGCGCTGAATATGATAGCTGTTGAGGAGAGAACTGAGGAAACTGCAATTGCAAAAATTACTGAGGCTGAGGCTAACGACTGACACCTTCTCTGGTCTAAGATCCTAGACGAGCACTTCTGATCGGGCAATTCCTCTTGATGTGTCCTGGCTGCTGGCAATAATGACAATGAAAGCTGTAAGGATTACTACGCCCACTGCTAGATGAACTGTTGCTACCACTGTGCATGCCACCCTACTTATTCTTTCCTAGAGTTGGACGGCTTTTGGTGCTCTTCCTACCGCTCCTCTATTGTCCTCTTGACGCTTTTGCTTGATCTTCACAATACAACACATAATCGTTTTCCACTGATATTGCTGACGACACAAGCTCTCCAAAACTCCTAAGTCGCAGAACAACCACCTGTCGTTGAATAGGAGCCTTGAGTCCTTCCTAAAGCTTTATACATATCTCACGTTCCGATGCCACTGCTGATGAAGCAAACTTGGCTAACTCATTAAACCTTGTCTCATGCTCTCGAACTGACAAGTCACCCTGCTGTAGCCTGTAGAACTCAGCCGCCTTCTAGTCCCTATACCCCTGCAGAAAATACCGGTCATAGAACAGCTCCTCGAAATTGTCCCAACTGATGTTACAATTAGGCTCCAAACGCTTAGCTTGCTTCCACCAAGTATTAGCACCACCCTCAAACTTTTTGTAGCAAATTCCACACGATACTCATCTAGCACACCAAGGATATCTAAGTGCTTCATGATTGAGTCTAGCCAATATTCTGCCAGTTGCGGGTCCCTATTTCTATCAAAAGTCGGTATAAATGAACGCCAAAATTTCTTAAAATATGTATGTCGACGACTAACATCAGAATCCTTTGGTCTAGCCCTAGCTACCATCTGTCGAAATGTAGCAAACATAGACCTTATTATACTCGCATCATTTCCAAACTCGGCGTCAGCTGTCGAATGACATCTAGGTATCATTCTCTCACTTCTGAGAACAAAATTTAGACTGTCAGTAGTATTTCATTGTCATACTTATGTATGCACAATTCTCAAGGTTCATAACCTTGAGCTCTGATACCATTCCATCACGCCCCAAAGTACGGGAGGTGATGCGGCGGTTTATTTATTTTAAATAAATGAGAAATTAACTAAAAACATGAGTTTAAGGGTTTAAATTAAATATGAAAAAAAAATCTAAAACCTTTTTAAACAGGCATTTTTGATAATTAAGCAATTATGTTTATCAAACAAATAAAAAGAAATTAGCAAGGAAATAAGAGAAACGAGAATGGGTCCCACTGACCCACATCTTGTGCACACACACAGTACTGACAATATTACATTACATTCACAGTCCAAATAAAGAGAAAGTAATAATGTTACATGCCTTGATTAAATATTACAAATAACCTACTAAGTTCTTTTACTACTCTTGAGTCCTGTCTGAAGAATCCTCCTTGAACCTAAGCAAAAATCCACCTAGAGGGGGGAAAAGTTTGAAAACAAATAAAACGTGAGCGAAAGGCTCAGTAGGACTATATCTTAAGAAATAGTAATTTAAAAGGAAATATCCTTATTCAAGAAATCATTTAAGAGAAAACTTAAATAAACAAATTTAAATAAAATCATTCTTACCTAAAACAGTATATTGGTCGACCAGAAAGATAATCAATTTCTTTTCCTGGACAAACCAAATAAATAACACCACCGTAGTGGTCCATCTAGGTTTCGGGACCTGCTCCCAAGGCCGATCGCTACATGACCCGATCTCTGATATAGCATCATGCCCTTATATTCATTTTCATCATTATTCAAAACCCATTTACTAGGTGTTATCATTTACATTCATTATGAAGTTTATCTCAGTCCACAGATTATAAAAGTAACCGATAAATTTCATTTTCAATCAACCGTTAAAAACATTTTGATAAAAACCCTTTTCAAGGCCAAATCATTTGTAACGGGGTTATCAAAGAAAGAGGGGTAGAATTCCTGCCTCAATACTCATGCCGGTGCCCCACACCGTAATCCTGGTTCTCTATACGTTAGCTTCGCGGAACAACGAACGATCTTAAATAGAAACTAAGTCTATCAATATCTAGCTTAAGATACTCTATGTTAATAAACCATTTCATGATGTCCTAGTGTGCCATTTGTATCTTTAAAATCATTTTATAAAGTTGAGATTTCAATCGGGGCTCGAAACAGTGAAAAGGGATGAAAATCACAAATTTTACTTTTGTTCAGTCGGCCTGCCAATCTCCCTGGTTCGGCCTGCCAGAAACAGGTCTGGTCGACCAAATATTTTTTAGCTTTGGCCTGACAGACGGATGAATCTGGCCTGCCAATCTGAAAATTTTCTAGAAATTTCAGGCACGGGTTTTGGGTCTCCCAAAACCCAAATCTTGATTTCAACTTGTTTTTCTCAATTCTCAGGCATGGAAAACAATCACTGATGATAGAAAAACATAATAGGACACTTTTGAACACATTTAAACAAGATTTGAACACAAAATCCAAGAAAATCCAAAAATAGGAAAAAATGGAGAAAAATGAAAAATCTTGATTCGAATCCGTTTTTCTTCAAACAAAGCATAGATCCTAGTTGTTTTAAGTTCCATTAACTAAAATCAAGGGTTTCCTAAGCTCAATCAAGCTTAAATTTCAAAATGCATGAAAAATTAAAAATTTGAAAAAAAAGTTTAGAAATTTCAAAACTAACCTCAAATCCAAGCTTCAAATCACGTTTTTGGTTGGTCAATCACGTTCCCGAGCCTTCAATCCGCTAAAAACCCAAAGCTTAAGCTTGATTGAACTCAAAATTTTGAGAGAGAAATGAAAGAAAAGGAGAGAGAGACCGAGAGAGAGAGAGACGCTCGGGAGAGAGAAAGAGTGAGAGAGAGTGAAAGTGAGAGTGAAAGAGAGAGTAAGGGATTAAATAGAGAGAAAGGTGGGCGGTTTTACTGTGCAAAAACATGTGCCGTCTACGGTTTTGTAAAATGGTTATTCTGACAAATCAATTTGGTTTAAACTTCAAAATAGCAAAATTTAGAATAATTTGAAGTAATTTAAATTACAGAAATAATCAAAATAACACTAATTGAAAAAATTCAATAAAAGATCAAATTAAGTTTAAAATATTCATTATAGTACACTAATCTACTATTTTACATTCTAATATCATTAAATTAATTTTTTTTTTGCAATAGAGGCTGACAATGGTATTATTGCTATGGACCCCGTGGTCCAAAGTTTTCAAAATTACGTTTGATCACCCTTGTGCTTGATGATGGGAACAATGATCCAGATGAGTTAGGCATCGAGGATGTTGATGTTGCTAAGGTTTTTCTTGTATATGATATCCATGAGAGGGCATTTTATAAGTGAAAAGATTAGGTACAGAAAGCCCTAAGATTGCTTGCAATTAAAAAAGAATTTCTAGTTTCGTGTTAAAAAATAAAACAAAACTACAATACAGTGAGTGGTCGAGTGTTTGACATGTGAGGAAGGAAATAGCACAAGTTTTCCATGTAATTGGTTTGTACGGGCCTCATCCATTAAGGGTGAGGGATTATGGAAGGTTAGGAAGTACAATACAGTGCAAAAACTTGTACTTTGGATGCGATACAATCTGACCACTGATAAGGCACTGGTTTGTTTGTAAGCCAATTTGTGAAGGAGAGGTTCTTGAAGGATGGTTGGGAGAAGATTGGTCCAGGTGACATTCTTGAGCACATGTGTACAAATTTTGGGATTAATATTAGCTATCAAAAGGCATGACGAGCAAGAGTACATACACTTTACGCATCAGGTGCAGTCCCAAAGAATCGTACAAGCTACTGCCTATATACGGTGATGCTATTCTGAATAGCAACCCGGGTATATAAATTTATTTTTCTCATTGTTATAATTAGTTATGCTTTACAATAATTATGATATTAGATTGTGATAATGAAATGTGTCGTCCTTATAATGGGGTTATGTTCTCCGGTCCCCATTTCAGTGGTCGTGATGTTTAGTAATTATGATAATGATATACAATTTATCATATTAAATATATTAGTTTAAGATAATTAATTGATCATTTGTTTTTAACAATATACAGGTAGTTGTTATAATGGAGAAGGACGTTTTAAATTTATTTTCTTATATATGGCTGCTTCTGTTCAAGGTTGGCAGAAGACACCTTTTTAAGGTGCAAATTTTTGAGCACAATGTCGGTTGACCAACACTGGATTTGAATAATTGGATTTTCCCGTTAGCTTGTGCATTTGTCGACTCAAAGAACGACAAGTCATATTTGTGGTTTCTCAATAATTTAAAGGATGCGATTGGTCATTATTAATGAAAGACATAAAAGCATTCCGATTGCTACAGCTTTTCCTGAAGCTTACCATGGTTTTTGTGTGCATCATTTAATAAACAATTTTCAAGTCTAACTCTAAGGATCGTGAAATACCTAGTGTGTTTCATAATGCTGCACGGGCTTATCTAAGGTCTGACTTTGAACGCCATATGTCGCGCATCGATGCAATTAATCCCAAAGTTCGTCAGAATCGTATTGAGGCTGGCTTCGAGAGATGCCCAGGTCATTATCGCCATGGAGCAGGCTTTCTTTCATGACCACTAATATATCTATCTATAAGCAATGTTTTGGCTAAGACAAGAGAGTTGTCGGTAGCTAAGATTGTGGACTGTTGGGTGATGTTGCTAGTTAAGTGGTTTAATAAAGGAAGAAAGGATGCGGTAAGGCCTTTTACACCAATGACACAATGGAGTGAATGATTGTTTAAGAAATTTATTTAATAGAGCAGTCCATGTTTTTGAAGGTATGTCATCTTTTCTAGTTCTTTTTTTCATTTAATTTTGAGATATAATCATAATGATTAATGACTTATTCATTGTCATTAATTTAATAAATTCATGCATTACAATCAGAGTTGTTGATTTGGGTGCAAGGAAATGTTCTTGGAAAGCCTGGGAGATGCATATGCTCCCCTTGTGCCCGCGTATGTGTTGTGGTTACCAGATCCAACTTCAGTATGTATTCACATGTTGGTGAGTATTGTACAAAAGACGAACTCGTTAAGACAAATGTTGGGTTGATGACACCTATTGCACACATATCACAGTGGGATCTGCTGTCATCTTCGAGTGAGCAAAGCATTGCGCAACCATCTGAGGCACGAAGGCCTCTGGGAAGGCCGAAGGAAAAGTGCATTCCATTTGTCGGTGAATCGCGTAAGAAGAATAGATGTGAATGATGTGGTCAGTTCGAGCACAATGGAAAGTTATGCAATGATCCAATAAAACTAGCTGAGACGTCTGGAGGTTTGAGTAAGCCGCAAAAATCATCGAAGACCATTTGATCATTATGTTTTCAAGGACTTTTTCATTCTTTTGTTCATAGTTTTGTTAGTTAATTTATGATTAAGAAAGATGAATAATGGTAGATTTTATTATGTAAAAATATATTCATTATCATAAATGATTTTTTATTATCCAGGGGCAAGCTTAACAATGCATTAAAACACCTTCATATGTATATATTAATATGTTTAAGAAATAGAACTGCCATTATAACATAACATATTCATTATTGTGCATAACATATATTGCAACAAGAAAAACATGTTTATTTCATAAAACAATAGCCCGGAAAATAATGTCATCATTTACTTCCAAAAAGTTGTACCTAACAGCATCTGTTGTCGTTAGCATAGTGATCTAATCTTTAGCATAATGAGCACAAAAACAAAGTCAGGCAAAGGAATGCTTAACAATAGAGTGAAACACATTCGTACGTATCTATATCTATATCTATTTATGTATTTAAGCCCTGATATTATGACAAAGAACAGTAAATTATATAAAAGATATTCATAGAATAGTAACCGAGTACCTACTATTAGCTTCTTCTCCATAACAATTTAGGAAATTATACAAAATAGCAGATTTTGCTATTCAATTGATAAATAATATTAGTAGTTTTAAAAAAGTGTAAAGAGTATCATTTTCAGTATTCTACAAATATAAAAAGTTCAAGATACTCCTACCAGATTCAAGTCTTCTCATTTTCAAACAAAAATTTCTGCTATCTACCTCTCTCTTTCTCTCTCTCCAATTCTCTTCCCTCGTCAGATCTCTGGCGAGGAATCCACCGCTCATGACCGAACTCCGATGCCACCACTAGATGAATGAGCTCTGAACATCCAAGGAGTATCTTCGACGAGTAGAGCGAGAGCTTTTGATGCAGATCGCCGGAGCTTCTGACGGAGATCGCGATCTTTACGGATGTGAGCAGCGAGGTGGACAGAAGGGGAAGAGAAAGACAGTGGCGCATAGCTTTGTTTGCTAGATCTAACGATGACGTGTGGATGGACGAGCGCGTAACTACTGGCATTGCAAAGATCAGCTTGGTCAAGATGCAATGAGGCAGGCGTTGTCGTCGGAGGACCTTTGCCTCATCAGCACATGGACAGAAGCATCGGAGCATGGTGGTAGATGATCAGAGGTAAAATATCAAGATTTTTTGTATGGAGTTTTTTTTTTTTTTTTTTGAGTTTTTTTATGGAGTTTTTTGTATGGAGGTTTTTTTTAGTGTTGTGAAATCTGTATCTTTTTTTAATGTTGTGAAATTTGTGTATTTACCAGCCAACATCGCCCACGTCACCCGGTAAATTTTTGTATTTAATACAAATATAGTATTTATAGGTAAATACTACAGACATTAGTAACTTTTTGTATTTATACAGTAATATAATATTTTTAGGTTAATACTGTGTTTTCTGGTTTCCAACGGTCCGGCGAAATCGCCGATGGATTTTTATATTTACAAATAATATAGTAATACCAGAGTAATATTTCCAGGCCACCGGCGGTCTGACGAAGTCGCTGTTCAATTTTAGTATTTACATAGTATTACTAGAGTAACATTGTATTTTTTGATAGCCGGTCATCCTACGAAGTTACTAGTGAGTTTTTATATTTACACGGTAATACAGTATTACTGGGTTAATACTATATTTCTTAGCTGCCGACGGTCTAGCGAAGTCCCTGGAGAATTTTTGTATTTATATAGTAATACAGTATTAGTAGGTAATATTGTATTTCTCGATCATCGACGGTTTGATAAAGTCATCGGTGAATTTTTATATTTATACAAAAAATATAGTATTACTAAAGTAATATTGTATTCCCAGCGGCCGATGAAGTCGTTGGTAAATTTTTGTATTTACATGATAACACAGTATTACCAGAGTAATATTATATTTCCTGGCTGCCGGTGGTCCAATGAAGTCATGGGGAATTTTTGTATTCACACATAATATAGTATTACTAGGGTAATATTGTATTTCTCAGCCACCGACGGTGCGGCAAAGTCACCAGTGAAATTTTATATTAACATCGTAATACAGTATTACCAAAGTAATACTATATTTCTCGGCCGTCGGCGACGCTAGTAAAGGAAGAGAGTAGGAGATAAAGAGGAGAAAAGGGGGGTATTATAGGTTTTCATTCTCAAATCCTCATGAGATATTATTCAATTTCTCATAATATACTATTTACTATACATTTTAAAACTATATGATATTTCTTACCTAGTTTTAACCTAAATATATTATTTTGCTCTTTCTCCTTATAATTTTACCTAATATTATCTAGTGTCATTAGCATAATGATCTTATCTTTATCATAATGAGTACAGAAACATCCACAAACCTAGGAATGTACGTTGTCCTTATAAAAACATTCCATGTCTAATCATTTCAAGGCAAAAAATAAACACTGGCTGAGTTTATCAATGTGTAAGTTGACTCAAAATATTAAAAGATGGTGGTTTCACAATGTCTATATATTCTTATGTTGTTAAGATCTTTTCGGTGTTGATTTTTCATTGTCTTGTGTTGAAAAAAGTTGTGAAAGGGCTGCTGATAACTTTGTTGCTTCTTGTCACCCGTCGGGGTCGTTTGTTGGCCGCATATGGGGACAAGGTGTTAGTATGCATTTTGCAAAATAGTACATAAGTTAATTTTTGTCATCCAAGTGTTAATGTAGTAACTAAAATTCATCATTATCAAGAATCCATTGCAATTTCTAGTCAACTCTATTGTACCTTCTTTGACGCCCTTACTTGGCAGGGTGTTTGCTATTGATCAAGTCAGTGTTGATACCTGCTTATTCATAAAGCACAAGCCCAACCCATATCTCATTATATAGGCAGGTATCAACATTGACTTGTGATATGGGTTGGGCGTTCATTTCTTGTCCTAGATATGGGTTGAGCAAGTATATAGGCAGGTATCTGACTATGCTCTTACTGCCTATAGCAAGAAGAAATGAACTCCCCTCTATTTATATCTCATGAACGCCCTTTCTTGTGTAGGTATCAACGCAAGCCCAACCCATATCTCATGATATACCTGTTTATTCATAAAGCACAAACCCAAGTTTTATTTTATTAATTGAATCATAGTCAGGGAGTTCATTTAACAAAATAAAACTTGGGTTCAATTGTTAATTTGTGGACCCAAGCTAGGAGATGGGGTTCTCTAGTCGTGATTAAGTATAAAACCATTAGAACTATTCTAGCTTTTGTTGTTCAATTTGACTGGGAACTTGAACAAATGGATGTTAAAACTGCCTTCTTGCATGGTGAACTTAATGAAACTATATATATGAAGCAACCTCTAGGATTTGAAGTTAAAGGTGCTGAAAATAAAATATGTCTTTTGAAAAGATCTTTATATGGCCTAAAATAATCGCCTCGTCAGTGGTATAAAAGGTTTGATAAATATGTTGTTGGCTTGGGATTTAAAAGAAGTGACTATGATTGATATCTTTATTTTATGAATTCCAATACTGAAAAGGCAATATATATCTTGTTATATGTTGATGATATGTTATTAACAAGTAAGAATGCAGGTGTGAAGAAAGAAGTTAAGAATTTGCTGTGTGCAAAATTTGAAATGAAGGATTTAGGGGCTGCTAAAAGGATTTTAGGCATTGATATTAAGAGAAATAGAAGAGATAAAGTACTCTGTTTGTCACAAGAGCAGTATCTAAGAAAAGTAGTTAAGAAATTTGTTATGGACCAGGCTAAGTCTGTAAAGGTTCCATTAGCAGGGCATTTTATGTTGTCCTCAGCCCAGTCACCTATAACTGAAGAAGACAAGATTAAAATGTCTAAAGTTCCTTATTCCAGTGCTATAGGATCTCTAATGTATGCCATGGTCTGCACTAGGCCAGACTTGGCCTATGCAGTGAGTGTTTTGAGTAGGTATACGGCCAACCCTAGAGAAGCTCACTGGTCAGCAGTTAAATGGTTATTGAAATATATCAATGGTACCCTGAATTATGGCTTAGTTTATAAAATTAGCTCTGACCATGTTACTTTAGATGGTTTTGTAGACTCTGATTTTGCAGGTGATAGAGATAAGAGAAGGTCAACATCTGCATATGTAATAACAATAGCTAGAAATTGTGTTAGTTGGAAGTCACAGCTGCAACCTATTGTAGCTTTGTCAAGTACAGAGGCCGAATACATAGCTCGTGTCAAAGGTTTCAAGGAAGTTATATGGCTTCAAGGGTTATTGAAAGAACTAAACGTGCTGCAAGGAACAACAACAATATTCTCGATAGTCAGTCAACAATCCATCTATGCAAAAATCCAGTTTATCATGAGAAGACCAAACATATAGATGTGAGGCACCACTTTATTAGAGAAAAAGTAGAAGAACAAGTGGTGACGTTGGAGAAGATTAACACCGCAGAAAATCTTGCAGATATGGCCACCAAGGTTATTCCTACCAGCAAGTTTCAGAAATGTCTGGACTTGCTTGGGATAGGAAAAACTTGAAGACTCAAGACTGAGCAATGATCCTCGTTTGAAGATAAATTTTATGTCGTTTTTTGATGGATTTAAGGTGGAGTTTGTTGGTGTAATTCCTTCTAAAAATGACAAAGGAAAAGAGAATATGTGATATACCTAAAACGACAACATTTTCTTCTCCATTCTTTTGTAATAAGCCGCAACCGTACACGTGGAGATGCCTCTTGTATTTTGTCCCTTAGATTCGACTGAGACTTTATATAAATGCTGTGTTATCTCTTAGGGTTAAGAGAGCGAGTGATCAGAATAGAATTCCAAGAGGGTTACTCGGGGTTCTCAGTTGTAAGCAAGAGAGAAAGAGAGAGAAAATCCTAGAGAGCAAAGGTAGAATAGTTGGTTTCTTGTGTTTGGGCTTTGGGAAATCTGAGAGGGCTGAGATTGTTCTTTCACTAGGAATTTCTCAACAAACACGAGGGATAGTCTTTAGGGTTTCCTCTGGAAACTGGGATTGATCTCTGTAAACGAGTGGTGAGGCCAGAGGGTGTATTCATATTCTTCTTTCTAGTGATATCGAGCTTCTCGCAGGATAGCTCAACGAGGACGTAGGACTTTCTTGGTCCGAACCTCAGTAAATCTTGGTGTCTTTGTTTTATTATTTTGCATGTTCAATGTTCTGTTCTTTGTTGTATTTCTTGGTTCCACCAATCCAACAACTGCTCTAACTAGAAGAGAAAATCCGAAAACCCACATAAAAAAAGCACCTCAAAAAGGAAAACCCCCAACAGGAAAAGAAAACATTTAAACTTGTATTCAATACTTCATATTTTAGTCTAACTATTACAATTAGCTTACGACGGTATATATAATCTTCTAACTAAATGATAACAAGCATTCATTACAATAAACGACTACTTAAAAAAATAACAATAACTAATAACAAAATAAACCTAAAATGTAAAAAACCACTATTGTAATCATAATCTTCCTACATCACGTCCCCTTTTCTCCAGCCGCTGCCAGCCCTTTGTGTTCCTTTGTGAATAATTTCTCTGCAGTTTCTTCTCTTTCGTTTTGTATGTTTTAGTAATGGGGTGCACCAATTTTTCCACCTAAAATAAAATAGTGAAAATACACTATCAATTAATAACAGGTTATACAACAAAAAATAAAAAATAAAAAAAAAATTGTAACACCATATAATAATTGAAATATATAACTATGTTTCTATTAATTAAATTAATAGCTAATATTTTTCATAACGCCTCATCATTAAAAAAAAAAAAAAAAAAAAATGCTACGCCACTGACTTTGAACTATTTCATCGCTCTTTGCATCTGTAGGGCTACGCTAGACACAGATAAGAGCTACGGGAGAGGTGCCAATTTCGCCGCTGAATGTGGAACGGTCGGTTTACTGTTGATTTGATTAGACTGTGTTTTATTGGGCTCGTTTTTTCCGCAGAAAAGCCTGAGAAAATTTTCTCGCCGACTTTCGATAGCAAAGTGAAGTGGAAATCTACCATTGTTACAAACCCATCAGAGATTGGGACAATGTTGTTATAATTTCAATCGTCATATTAAGTCTATGCACGGTCTGGTCCCAAACTACTATATTCTTGGGACTGGACCATTTTGATGGTTTGAGTTGACAGGATTGTTTAAAATATTGGGACTAAAAACAGTCCAGTCTAGTTTGAACAACCACTTAGGACTTTTTAGCAAAATCATACCTCAACATTTAACAATATTAATTAAAACCTCAAATAGAGAATATACAATTACATACTATAAAGCAAAATCTTAAAAGAGAGAATATAAAATTTCAAATTTCCATAGTAACTGCAAAAATGTTGCGAGAATGTAGACAAGAATACAAACACACATCATTTATTATGCTCAAATTAACATTTTATAATTATAGTATTCACCCTCTAAATAAGGAAAACGGTAAACTGTTTTTTTTTTCTTGGTGCAGAGTAAGACGAAAACATGAGAACAAAAAACTAATTGCATTACACAAAAGGGATTTTATCAATAATGTGCAGCAAGACATTACAATGTAAGCATTTCTATTTTGCTACAAAATATATCCTAGAAAAAGTTCATTGAAAAAATAACACATTATACAATCATAATATACATACATTTATACACATACAAGGAAGGATATAACATTGAGAAAGGATGTATGCAATATGTATTACACTTATTTATTTTTTTATTTATAGCTATACAAATGATCCGATCTAGTCCAAACTACTAGTTACAAATTTCCAAACCAAACTGGACCATTTGATTCGGCAATTTGACGGTCTTTCTTCACAGCTCTATCCCGTTATTTACAGTGGTGAATAGTAGTATTGTTCTTTTAAGAAAATTCTCGGACATTGGGAACCATGCACGTTGCTACTCAGTGTGCAAACTTGTTTAAATAATTCACCGGTGCAGTAATGTTTATGCTTGCAAAATATGTGTGTTAATCTAATTTGTTACTGTTGTGGGTAATCTCGACAACCCAAGGCTCAGCGTCGAGATTGAAAAAGTTAGTAAAAGGATCTCAATAGGAAGATAAGCTAATACGGTTCTCCCAAATGCCGAGATATCCCAAGAAAGGCGGGAGAACGAGTTGAAAGAATGTCTAAGTTTGTTGAACTAGAGGCATATATTTGAATTACAAATATATGAAATCAAATATTCATCAAATTAAGGATTAGAGCAATCCACACAACATACAAGGAAAGTCAACTACGAAGAAAGTGGAAATGAAATCAGGAAAAGGATAGTCCTGATTTTATATTTAACTTATTGTAATTTAATCACTTGGTAATTATAGCTATAAATGGAGGTGGAAAATCCTAAAGAAGGGACTTCTTTTTATTTGGCCTTCTCACATTTATGTATTCAGAAGAAATAAAAGAAAAATCCAAAAGTGGACGTAGCTCGTATTAAGTGAACCACTATAATTCCCTATGTTTTTTTATTTTCCACAAGCTTTTACTTCTCTTATTTCTATTATTCATCGTGAGTGAATCACGAGATAATTGTTGAACTAAAATCAACATCAACAATTGGCGTTATCGGAGGTCCAGATTTACTAATTTTAAACAAAAACTTTTTCCACGATTATCGTATAGGAGATAACTCCATTAACCCCTTTGTTACTAGGGAAGTTGGAGGATGGAGGCAAGGGAGGCAATTCTTAAGACTTGTTGTTTTTGGAATAGAAGGTTGAATGAATGAATGGAATGCTTGAAAGGATCATGGCAGCCCTAGATCAAATTCAAGGCAAGAATGGTAACACTACAGGTGCAGACCTGGTAGATCTAAGGGATAACCTTAGTATCCAGGAGGGTAGCTAGTATGAGGTCTTTGAGGGAACCAATGAGACTTCAGGTGGACATAATAGAAGGGCAAACTCAATGGGTAACCATGAGAGAAGGTGTCGAGCAGCTCAAGCACTGAACCCGGGAGGAAACCAACAAAGACAAAATGTAGGCCTCCCAACAATACTGCCATGGCAAGATGATAGACAGGACGCGGCTTCCGCCCAAAATGACAAATATCTCAGGGACCAACTTTGTGGGGGAGATTTGAGAAATGTGTTGTGTGTAAAAAGAGCCGTTTCATTGGAGAATGGCTCTAACCTGGTGGATTTTCCTATTGCCGAACAACCACCATGAAATCCACAGATTGACCCTCAACTGATAGCCCAACAGTTGAACCAATATACAAGCTACATTAGGACTCCCTATAGGAGAGGTTAGACACTTAATGGGAAGAGTAGGGAAATTGGAAGAAAAGCTCGACATCCCTCATTGCAAGGAGATCACTTATACCAACCCCTTTGCACCTAGAATTATGCTAGTACCCTTTCCATAAAGGTTTAAACCCCTGCAAATGTCTCCATATGAAGGGTTGACAGTTCCAGATGACCACATCCAGATATAGTAGTCCTATATGGAACTTTATAGAGTCCCATAGGAAATCATGTGTCGAGCATTTAGCCAAACTTTGGTGGGTTCGGGTAGACGATGGTTTAGGACCCTTAAATTTAGGAGCATTACTTGTTTCTAGGAATTAAAGATTGCCTTTTTGAACTAGTTTATAGGCAGTTAGGGCTCTACCCTTATTCAAAGAAAAGCTCAACTTCTTAACTTAAAGGCCAAATGAATCTTTAAAGGATTAGCTCGCCAGGTATACTAAGGAGGTGGCAGTAATGCGAGGAGTCTTAGACGATGTCGCTTTGATGGGAGCTTTGAGTAGTATGCGTACGGACATTCCCTTTAGGGATAATCTTGACCATAAGGGTCCAAAGTCGTACAAGGAATTCTTGGAGAGAGCTAGGGGATTAATCAACTAAGAAGAAGTAAAAAGTCTTGCTTTTAGGCAAACCATGGGAGGTGGCAATAGTGGTAACGGTCAGGGGTCAAACAATGGTAGAAAAAAAATGGGAGACCCTTAAGGGTAGAGCAGTTTAAAGCTAGTATATGATTCACCATCATGCCAGCCAAGCTGGGTTATTATCATAAATAACACCACATGGCAAAAGTAAGAGGATGGCAGTTCGTGACCCCAGCAGAGATATGACAACTACCACGCACTCACAACCCTGATAGACGACATTTATCATCGGATTAGTGACAAGCCTTATCTCCAACGTGCTCCCCCACTAAGGTTGCATCCAAATAATCACAATCAAAACAAGTACTATAGGCTCCATGGAGACGTGGGATACTATACCAGCAAATGCATGTACCTTAAGGACAAAATAGAAAGGCTAGTAATAGAAGGTCGGCTTCAGGAGTACAAAGCTAACAAAAGAAAGAAAAATGACAGGAGAAATGATCGTCCTAATGATCATGGAAATGATGGAAGGCGGCGTAATGATGACTGCCGAAACAATAACACAAATACACCCGCCAAGGTTATTTGTACCATTTTTTGTGGACCATACCATGGAGGTGACTCTAGAAGGTCACGAAAGAATTACGCCCACGAGGTGAGAGAAAACATGAAGTAAAGATGCATGAAAGTTTCAGCAAGTAGACCTATCAAGGCATAGAGGTATGAGGGAATGTAGATAATTTTCTCTAAGGAAGATACAAATTGTCTCAAAAAGATAGGGATCTCGTTGGGCCAAACAATGTTGAACTCGAGGCCATTGTATGGGTCTACAAGGAATAGTATAATCCCTTAAGGAACTGTTAAGTTACCAATAATGATGAGAGAAAATCCTAAAATGACGACCATACTATCAAACTTTTTGGTGATCAAAGGAGGAGACCAATATAATGCAGTGATCAGAAGACCAATCCTAAGGGATTAAAGGCAATTACCTCCATTTACCATCAGAAAGTGAAATTTCTTACACCAGAAGGAGTGGGCAAGATGAGAGGAAACCAGTACAAGTCAAGGCTAACTTATTCTGACATTATGCATATGTGTGTAAGCCTATGGAAGATAGAAATGAGGATGGTGCATCAATGGCCCATGGAGGACTGGAAGAAGATATCACTGGAACAAAACCAGCTAAAGACCTTGTAGAGATAAAGGCGGATGGAAAAGATCCATCAAGAATACTAAAAGTAGGGTCAAGGTTAAGCAAGAAGCAGGTAGAGGAGTTAAAGGAATTCTTGAGCAAAAACCTCAATATTTTTGCTTAGACTCACGAGGATATGGTAGGGATTGATCTAGAAGTTGCATGCTATCACCTAAACATTGACCCAAACTTTCCCCCAAAAGATAGAAGAGATGATCAATGAATCTGAAGAGGTATGAAGCATTCCATGAAAAGGTCAATAAATTAGAGAAAAATGGCTTTATTAGGGAATCATTCTACCCCGATTGGATCTCAAACACTTTGCTTATCTGTAAGCCGAATGGGAAGTGGAGAACATGCATTGACTTTAGTGACTTAAATAACGTCTATCCAAATGATAGCTTTCCCCTCTCACGAATTGATCAGCTAGTCGACACTACCGTAGGGCACGAACTATTGAGTTTTATGGATGCCTACATAGGCTACAACCAGATTTTAATACATCCTCGAGATCAAGAACATACCTCCTTCATCATAGACAAAAAAATTATATTGTTATCTCGTTATACTCTTTGGATTGAAAAATGTAAGAGCCACATACTAGCGCTTAGTGAACAAAATGTTCACCAAGCAAATTGGAAAGGCCATGGAAGTATGTGTTGATGATATGTTCATAAAGTTGGTAAAGGCAAGTTTAAGCATTGCATATCTTGGAGAGATGTTCCAGATCTTGAGAGAATATAAAATAAAGCACAACCTTTTGAAGTGTACATTTCGGGTGGCATCGGGAAAGTTCTTAGGATTTATGGTTAGCTACTGGGACATCGAGGTGAATCTAGCCAAAATTCAAGAGTTGTTAGAAATGGAGGCACTACAAAAGCGTAAAGAATACAGAAGCTAACAGGTTGTGTAGCAGCACTCAACCACTTTATCTCTAGGGCGATTGATAAATGCATGTCATTTTTTGATGTCTTGAAAGGAATAAAGCCATTTGAGTGAATGGAGGAATGTGATGCGGCATTCAAACACCTAAAGAAGTATATGAGGAAACCCCCTTTGCTTTCAAAAGCTCCACTGTGGGAAACCCTAAAAATTTATTTAGTTATTTCACCTCATGCTCTAAGCTCTGCCTAGTCAGAGAAGAAAAGAAATCCCAATTTCCAGTCTATTATGCGAGCAAGCGTCAACTTGATGCAGAAACATAGCATTCAGAAATGGAAAAGCTCACCTTGGCCTTGATTATATAGCCAAGGAAGTTGAAGAGGTAGTTTTTAAAACATAAAATCCTAGTCTTAACTAACTACATTTTGAGGCAGGCCTTGCAGAAACTAGAAACTTTAGGTAAGCTACTAAAATAGTAGGTCAAGCTAAGGCAGTACGACATCAAGTATAAGCCTTGAATGACAATTAAAGGATAGGCTTTGGCTGACTTTGTTGCCGAGTTTATAGCTCAAATGGGGGTTAGTGAAGTAGACATTGAGGTGTAACAGTCTAAATGGAAACTTTATGTCGACGGCTCATCAAATGAGAATGGAACAGGAGCAGGGCTTATGCTGGTAAGCCTGGAAAACCAAAAAAATCACGGCAGGGTAAGGTTCGAGTTCAAAGCGTCAAACAATGAAGTCGAATATAAGGCATTGCTGGCAGGATTAAGGCTCGTACACCATCCAAAGGCTGACCTATTGGAGATTTAAAGCAACTCCTAACTAATTGAAAATCAGATCTTGGGTGAGTATAAAGCCAAATATGAGATAATGCTCAAATTATGCGAAAGGTAAAAGAAGAGCTTTCCAGGTTACCCCGTGAGAAGAATAATAATATTTACAGCATAGCTCACCATGCTACATCAAAGGATTCGAACTTGTTGAAAGTAATCCCTATCTAGATATTGGAAGTCCCAACCATACAGTAGGAAAGGATTGAGGAATCAATGTCCATTGATCAAAAAAATAGTTGGATGGGTACCTACTAAATAGAGAATTACTAGTTGACCCAAAGGCAAAGAAGACTCATTATAGGTCAGCAAGATGTCAATTATGTGATGGAATGCTTTACCATCAAAGTAATTTCAGCTCCTCTACTTCGTTGTCTTAATAAGGATGAAGGATTAAAGGTGTTAAAGGAGATTCATGAAGGCCTATGTGGAAACCACTTTGGAGAGCAATCCTTAGCCTATAAAATCCTAAGATAGGGGTATTAGTGGCTGACCTTGAAAAAGGATGCCATTAAACACGCCTAAAGACGTGACAAGTGCCAATATTATGCCATGGTGCCGAGATCTCATCTAGAAAATCTAACGTTAATATTAAGCGCGTGGCCCTTTGTGAAGTGGGGAATCGATGTAACACCCGAACATTTTAAGCATAGCAAAAATACATTAGGTTAAGGATTATGTTAAGACAAAAAATACAGTTTAAGAAAAAATAATGTATAATAATACGAAAAACTATAGGGTATTAGAATAATGCAGTGTAAGAAAGTACACTGATAAAGTTATGCAGTATAAAAATTACACTGTAAAAGTAATGCAGTGTAAGAATTTACTATTTAAGGTTAAGCAGTATAGAAATTAGATTGTTTAAGTTAAATCAGTATAGGAATAATACTATTTGGAGAATATAGATGAATAAAGAATGTTGTAGCAATATGAAGAACATACCGGCAGTATAAGAAAAATACAATAAGTATAAATTTGAACAGTACAAAGTGAGATAATATTGGAATTATATTATGTGATGGATGTGAATAAGTATTGGAGGTTATGGGACCTCATGAATTGTATGGAAAAGAATACCGACAGTATAAGAAAAATACTATCAGTATAAACTTGGACTGCGTAGAAAGTTTAATGGGACACCTTGAAAGTTTTTATTAGGCCACCACATCCACTAATGTGGCTCAATCACATTTGGCCACCCAAAGGAACCAAATTGATTACCAAGGTGACTCATCACCTTTTTATAAAAGAAAAAAGAAAAAAAAAAAAAAAAAAAAAAAGGTGAATTTATTCATGATATAAGAGACCATTTGGTCTCCAAGGTGGAAGAAAAAAACAGGAGAGTGAAACGTGAAAAAGGAAAGAAAGAAAGAAAGAAAGACAAAAAGAAAAAAAATGCTCTATTTTCTCCCCCTCCAAAACCGTCCCATCCATGAGACTTTCTTCAAGAAATTTTGATGAATTTTAACCTCCAAAATCATGTCTTGAACAAAAGTCAAGGGTATGGAGGGAGATTTGAGAGTTTCAAGGTTTTGAGAAGGTTTTCAAGCATTTCACAAGAAGAGCTAAAGCTTGAAAGTCTCTAGATAAAATCCTAGTAGTATGCGCTTTGATAAAGTTTATGTTTTATATACATACCAAGTGTTTGATAAATGTTTTGGACTATGGTATGTAAGATGAATGTTGACGCATGGTTATTTTATGTTATATGTTGATGGTGATGATGATGGAAAGAAGAAAGTAAGGGTTTTGGTGAAATTTCAAAAATGACTAAATTGCGAAGAAAAATGAATTCTCTACATATTTGAAAATCAGCCAAAAAGTCCCCCTAAATGTTGGAATTTCAAGAATGTTAAAATATAAAAGTTGTAGAATGCATCAAAACTGTTAGGACAGCCTGCACAGTTTTCCAAAATTTGGCTTAGTTTAGAAGTTATGAATTTTATGAAATTTTGAGCACAAAATTTCAAGAAATGAAAACATTATGAAATGTTTGGAATTCAACCATGGTGCTTTTGTAAGTTTTATTCCTTGTAAAAAATTGGATATTTTGGTATAAAGTGGTCATTTTTGGTTCCAGGGGCAAAAATGTAAATATTTTTGTATTTCGGGCCAAAACTGTAAAATTGTGTGAAAACTGGGTTTTCACCTAGGAACGCTGGGTTCCTACACTGCTGAAGGCATTGGGTAACCATAGTTTCCAAGTCTTTAAGGATTCAAAGTTTAGTCAAGGAAAGAATGAAAGAAAAACGTTAAGGGCAAAATGGTCATTTTATGAAAAATGGCCAAAACGGACTCGAAACGCCCGATATTGAAAACTCCCCTAAGCAAGAATTTTTTTGTAAAATGTAGGTAATAGAATGGTAAAGTTAAGCAATGAGTTTCATAAGGATATGAAATGGGCAAAAAACCCGTTAAGGGTAAAAATGTCATTTTTACAAAAATAGCTAAAGCGGAGTTAAACACTCCGAATTAGCAAAACGCTCTTGGAAGAAAAATGTTCTGTAATACGTTAAGCAATGAAACTACCAATGAGATGAGAAATTTAACTAAGGGACGTGTAAGAATAAAAGTAACCCGGTAGGTTACAAAGTCAAGTAAAGAAAGAAAGGTAATCCTGTGGGTTACAACATTAAAGGGAAAGGTGACCTCGATGGGTTACAAAGGTGAGTAAAGGAAGGTAAACCAAAAGTATATAAGTTAAGTTAAAAGGAAAGAATAGTTAATGTTTACGTTATATTATCAATCAAATAGATTGATAAAAAGAAAGTTAATTAATAAGTCAACTATCGTTTGATCAGGACACATAGGTCAACAAATGAAAAGAAAAGAACGGAATAGAGAACGCTAGAGCGTAGTCTAGTTAAGTTCAAACCTCACCTACAACATGAAGTAAATGATTTTTAAATGTTTATATATATATATATATATATATATGTTTGCAAATATATTTGCAATTGTTATACAAGTTGTTTTTAAAAGTACGTTTGCATTTATTATGCAAAAAGTTTTACAGTTTGAATCAAGATTTGCAATGTATTTACAACTATTATGTTAAAGCCTGATTGCATTTAATGTGCATAAAGTTTTAAAAGAACAAGTAAAAGTTTGCAACGTTTTTTGGACAACTTATGTTTAAAGTATGTTTTGCATTTTGTTAATGCATAATGTTTTATAGTTTAAGTAATTAGTTTTATGTTGCATTTATTATGCAATAAGTTTCAAAGAGAACAGTTATGATTTGCAAATGTGTTTGCATATAATGTGATTGCATTTGATATGCTCACTAAAGTTAATAAGAAGGTAAAGTAAAGATAAAAAGAATATGTTGTACCAGCCTCCCTGTTGTGAGGTAGTAAAGTAAAGTTAAAGTTTGACATCCTTGATGTGAGGTACATGACATCAATGTTTGATGGTCTCAAGTCTTCTATAAGGGAAGCGTTATGTTTATGATCTCATGATTAATGATATTGGAACGAACACTAAAGTATAATAAGGAAAGTTAAGGAACAAAGGATGGAAAGTTAAAATAAGATAAGGAAAGTTAAGGAACAAAGGTAGAAAGTTATAAGAAAAAAATGTTCATAAAATGCTCATAATTAAAGTTTATAATTGAGCAAAATTAGAATCACGCATTATGAATTTGCTTGTATTCCTTATTATACAATATTTATGTTAAATGCTTATGAAAAACATTCTGATGAATGTTTTATGTTAAGTGGTTATGAAAACATTTTCATGGTTACAAGAAAAGATTTATAAATTACATTTTACGAAAAGCATTCTGAGGATTGCTGCATATTAAATGTTTTATGAAAAGCGTTTATAAAAAACATTTTAGAAATGTTTTATGAAAAATGTTTATGAAAAAAATTTTAAAAATGTTTATGAAAAAGTTTACAAAAAGCGTTTTAAGAAAAAGATATTTATGAGAAAGATTTTTCTGAGAAAAGTTTTTAAAGCATGTTTAAATGATCTGTGAGATTTTGTTTGAACTTACTGAGCGAAAGCTCATTAAAAGTTGCTTCATGCTGTAGGTAGTTTTATGGGTGACCAGTAGTACCCGTTAAAAGAGCTGGGTGTTGCAGATGACAGATGCGAGGATTTGGGTATGGATACCACCACAGTTTGCTTCCGCTACACAAAGAAAAGGTTTTCCACTATTTAATATAGTGTTTTCAAAGTATTAAGAAAATCACAGTTTTAAGAAATGTTTTTAAAGTTTTACGATATATTTACGAAATGTTTTATTTTCTTATAAAGTTAAGTTTTAATCAATGATTCAGTAAATGTTTCTTAATAAGTTTTAAGAAACGATTTGAAAATGGTTTAAAGTCAAATGTTGAGCAAGGTCTCAACTTGAATAGCGACAGAGGTCGCAACAATTTTTAAGTATGTTTTTCAAAGATGTTAAAAGGAAAAGTAAAAAAAGAAATTTAAAAAAAATTAATTCAATATTTTTCTTACTAAGTAAGTAAGATTAATACCTAAGAACGATGTTTAAGAAAGTTAAGTGACTGCTCGAAAAGACGGGTCGTCACAATCGATACAATCAATTCATTTGTTACAATGCCAAGAGGTTTTAAGTTCACAATAATGGCAGGCGATTATTACTTGAAAAGGGTTGAAGCAATTACAAAGGCGAATTGCACGAGTTTTATCTGGTCCCACATTATCTATTGTTTTGGTGTACCACATCGCTTGCCTTTAATAATGAAAAATAATTCGACAACGTGAAGACTAGAAAGTTCTATGACGATCTCCACATCCATAAGAATTTCTTGTCCATAATATACCCACAGTCGAATGATCAGGTGGAAGTGGTCAATAAGATAATTAATAATACACTCATGAAGCACCTTGATGACCTAAAAGGCAAGTAGGCGGAAGAGCTCCTTAAGGTGTTGTGGGCATACAGAACGACGAGTAGAATGACCAACAGCAAGACCCATTCTCCTTAACTTATGGAGCTGAAGCAGTTTTACCAGTCGAGATTACCATGCCCACCAGTTGAGTTGTTGGTTTCGATGAAGAGGTAAATACATAACTGATGAATGCAGAGCTTGACCTGCTCGAAGAGCAAAGAATCGATTCGTAGATGCGTCTTGTTGCTTATTAGCAAAGAATGGCAAGATACTATAACAAGAAAGTTAAAGAAAAAAGATTCATCGTCGAGGACTTAGTCCTTTGAAGAGTAACTCCTAGCATAAAGTCGAGGAATGTGGGTCCCCTTAGACCCAATTAGGAAGGTCTTTATAAGATTTGGAAAGTTATTAAGCCTGGAACTTATATACTGGAATCAATGGCGGGTCAACACATCGAGCCTTCTTGGAATGCAAAGCATTTGGACCCTTATTATCAATAGATATAATGCTTGTCTTGCTATGGTCGACCTCTGTAATGATTTAAGTGTTAAATGAAACTCTAAGGAGTTATTTCATCCCAATTTTTGTCTATTTCTTCTTTTCATTCTGGTTTCTACTTTTGTTATATCTACTATATCAAAGATATCAAAAACTAAACTAAAGATTCAATGTTTGACATGGAGGGCATAAGGCAGGAGAAGTTAAAACCCCCAGTCTTTTTTCCTCAGTATCCTGTGCAATCGTAGGTTTGTGATCATAGACTTTAAAGAAGTCTACTTAAAGTCTACCGAGTATTAAATGGCATAAGGCAAGCAAGGTTAAAACCCCCAAGCTAGACTTTGAAGAAGTCTATTCAATGTATCATATGAGGGGCATAATATCCCCTTGGTATCCTATGCAATTGTAGAGTTAAAAAAAAGGGTCTATTACGTTGGTGCTTAAACACAAATAATGAAATGAAACGTATAAAACTATTGCCTCTTCATTAAAGAAAAAACATAAAAATATATATTATATTCATTAAAACTCTAAAAAGGCCAAAGGCCATACAATCGTGACAAAAATGGCCAAAGGCCTAAAAAATATATATATCTTTACTAGTTTTTCCTTGCAGAATCCTCTCCTTGAACCTCTTTCTCTACTGTAATTAACTCATCAGTTGGAGTTGAAGTATCCGAGGAATATAAGAAAGACAGGTCCTAGTCAGCGTGAACCATGTGAATTTGCTCTACAATCTATTCGCTCGCCGACATAAGGATAGCCTTTTGGAGTTGCGCAAATTCCTCAGGAGCTTGGAATTTCTCGACTGTTGTCTCTGTTGGGGAATTAGGCGACTTCTAATTCCAAAGATCGCAAGAACGAACAATTGCAGAAAAATAAATAGGAGAAAAGAAGAAAAAGAGACACCAAATTTTTATACAGGTTCGTCCAAAATTGAGACTACGTCATGTTTCTGCTGCTTGCAGATTCCACCATGATGAAGGAGATTACAGATTACAAGAGCAGTTTCTCACACACTCACAAATTGTGCTTACCAAAACTCTCTTCTATCTAACACCCTGTGGGAATTTTTCTCTCTCAATGATGGAGCTCTTAGGAATTTTGTCTCTCACAAAATTATATCACTCACAATTTTCACACACTCAACCCTAGCCACCTTGTGTCTATTTATAACCAAAGGAGGAGAAAAATAGCAACTAATGGGAAAACCCTAGTGGTTTCCCGTTTTTGGGACTTTGAGTTCGACTATGACTCGAGAAACATCGCGCAATATAGCGCGTCAGGCCGCGATGCTCGAAACGAGCGCTGCGGCGCTCCCCTGCGGGGCCTAGGCGCTCTTCTCCTGGTGCCTAGGCACCATCAACTCGACGCCTCGACTTTATCTTCCTGGCACCTAGGCGCTCTCCTCATGGTGCCTAGGCGCTCTTGTCCTAGCACCTAGGCACTCTGCACTTGGCGCCTAGGCGCCCTCATCCCAGCGCCGCGGCGCTCTTCTGCCAGAGCCGCGGCGCTTGCTCCCTACCTTCGAGGACGCATTTTTTCTCTCTTTTTCTTCCTTTTGTTGGGTTGTCGACTTGATTTGGCTCCACATCTGCAACAATCTCCCACTTGGAGACTAATCAATCACCATGTCTTCCACTGCAGCGGCAACAACTTCTCATGCTTCATGGAGAAGTCCAACTGAAGTTGCGCACAACTTCAGTTTCTCAATCGGAACAGTCTTGGTGAGCATATCTGCCGGATTCTGGCTCCCAAGAATCTTCTCAAGCTTCAACACTCCATCTTCCAAAGCCGACCTGATGAAGTGATACCGCAATTGTATATGCTTCGTCCTAGCATGAAATGCGGGATTTTTTGCCAAATGAATGGCGCTCTGACTGTCACTATATAATGCACTCCTTTCCTGCTTGTGACCCAGTTCTTCCAGAAACGACCGCAACCAAATCATCTCCTTACTCGCTTCTGTCATTGCCACATACTCTGCTTCTGTTGTAGAGAGTGCAGCTATCTTTTACAGCTTCGAGACCCAACTAATTGCAGTGCCACCCAAAGTGTAGACATAACCGGTGGTACTCTTTCTACCATCAATGTCTCCAGCCATATCAGCATTAACATAGCCCTGTAGTCCCAAGTCTAACTTCTTGAAACACAATGTCAAACCCGCAGTACCTCTCAGATATCTGAGAATCCACTTTACTGCCTCCCAATGCTGTTTACCTGGATTACTCATGTACCTACTCACAACTCCCACTGCATGTGCAATGTCCGGTCTGGTACAAACCATGACATACATGAGACTGCCTATAGCGGAAGCATAAGGCACCTTGGCCATGTGGTCTCGTTCCTGCTCCGTGGTCGGTGATTGCTCCTTTGATAACTTGAAGTGACTGGCCAAAGGAGTATTCACAGGCTTCGCATTACCCATGTTGAACTGCTCAGCACCTTTTCAACATATTCTTCCTGTGACAGTTTCAGACTGTTACGGTTCCTTGTTATTCTCATCCCAATGATTTGTTTTGCAGCACCCAAATCCTTCATTGCAAACTCCTTAGACAGCTCCTTCTTCAGCTTGTCAATTTCCTGTTTGCAACCTCCTGCTATCAGCATATCATCGACATATAGCAACAGGATGATGTAAGAATCACCAAAATTCTTCACATAACAACAATGATCTCCCTGACACCTCAAGAAACCGTTGCTGCACATGAACCCGTCAAACTTCTTATACCACTGCCTGGGAGCTTGTTTTAGGCCATACAAGCTCTTCTGAAGTTTGCACACCAAGTGCTCCTTACCTGGTACTTCGAATCCTGGCTGCTTCATGTAGATCTCTTCCTCCAAATCACCATGGAGAAAAGCTGTCTTCACATCCAACTGTTCCAAGAACAAGTCCTCATCTGCCATTAGCGCAAGTACCGTCCTAATCGTGGTTAGCTTCACCACCGGAGAAAAAATCTCGTTGAAGCCGATGCCTTCTTTCTGCTGAAAGCCTTTTACCACCAACCTTGCCTTATACCTTTTGCTGCCATCAGATTCATCTTTAATCCGGTATACCCACTTATTGTGCAAGGACTTTTTACCATGTGGTAACTTTACTAGTTGCCATGTCTGATTGGACATCAAGGAATCCATCTCATCCCTCATGGCTAACTCCCACTTGACCGAATCTCCAGCCTCCACGGCTTCATCAAAGCTCTCTGGCTCACCTCTGTCGGTCAACAAGATATAATGTAGAGATGGGGAGTATCTCTGCGGCGGTCTTATAGTCCTGCTAGACCTCCTGACTGGTGTGGCAGGAGTCCTCTAGTTTCCTTCTGGAGCTGTGTCTTCATGGTCTTCAACCTCTGGATTTTGCACCTCCACTTCAGGAAGATCCTTCAATGGAATCACCTCAGGCTTCTTATCTTCAGAACCTGAACCCCTGGAGTCCGTGCTGTCTTTGTCCTTGTACAGAATACCTTCGTTGAAGATCACATCCTTGCTCCTGATAATCTTCCGACTTTGGTCATCCCAAAGACGATAACCAAACTCAAGTCCGTCATAGCCAACCAGAAAACACTTCTTTGACTTGGCATCCAGTTTACTTCTAGTAGTAGAATCAATGTGTGCATAGGAAACACAACCAAACACTCTCAAGTAAGAGAGATCAACCTGTTTATGGCTCCAGACTTCTTCCGGTAGCTTGAACTTCAGCGGTGTGGATGGACTTCTGTTGATCAGATGAGCGGCTGTGTTAATTGCCTCAGCCCAAAACAACTTTGGCAGCCCTGCATGCAACCTCATGCTCCTAGCATGCTCGTTTAAAGTCCTGTTCATCCTCTCAGCTACCCCATTCTGTTGTGGTTTCCCTGGAATGGTCTTCCTCATCTTTATCCCATTCTTAGCACAGTACCGCCTGAACTCTTCATCTAAGTACTCTCCCCCATTGTTGGACTGCAAGCACTTTACCTTCAAATCTGTCTCATTCTCCACCATGGTTTTCCATCTCTTGAAAGCATCGAACACATCAGATTTGTTTTTCAGAAAGCAAACCCATACCTTCCTGCTTGAGTCATCAATGAACGTAACATAGTAATTTACGCCACCAAGGGAAGTCACCGACGCAGGCCCCCACACATCAGTGTGAACAAGCTCCAATTTCCTGGACTTAGGCTCTCTACCCATCTTTGAGAAACTCACTCTCTTCTGTTTACCAAAGATGCAGGCTTCACACAAACTGTGATCAATAATTTTCAAACCCGGCAGTTTTCCTTTGCAGTGAAGCACCTTCATACCCCTCTCACTCATGTGACCGAGCCTGTAATGCCATAGCTCGGTATTGGCAGCAGAATCAGCTACTGCTATGGTATCTCTGCAGCTAGAGTTCATGTAGAGAGTTCCAGCCTTGCGTCCCCGAGCAATAACCATTGCTCCTTTAGTGACTTTCCAACCTCCACAATTAAAGGTCACTTTATGTCCTTCATCATCCAATTGCCCCACCAAAATCAAGTTGCGCATTAGTTTAGGAACATGTTTCACCTTATGAATCTTCCACACCGACCCATTAGGCATTTTTAAACTGACATCTCCAATGCCAACAATATCTAAAGGTTCTCTATCAGCGAGATAAACCTTACCATGATTTCTGGCAACGTAGTTCTCCAGGACATGACAGTGTGCAGTGGTGTAGAATGATGCTCCTGAATCTATCACCCACGAATCAAAAGAACTGTCGACAGACAAGATTAAGGCATCATGTTGCTCTTCAGTGATGGCGTTGGCTGCATCACTAGTCTTGTCTTCGTTCTTCCTTGGAGCCCTGTAGTTCTTTTTCAAGTGGCCCGTCTTCCCACAGTTCCAACACTCTATAGTCCTACCGTTCCTAGACTTGCTTCTTCCATTCCTCGACTTGCCTCTCCTGCCATTATCCCTGTTGGATTGCCTATCAAGTTTCCTGCCCTTATTATCAACATTAAGGGCCAAGTTCGACGAAGAGGCTTCACCTGAGTCCTTCCTGCGAACTTCTTCCGCCAGAATAGAGTTTCTGACATCAACAAACTCCAATTTGGCATTCCCAAGCGAATTTGTAATGGCCACCCTCATGGGTTCCCAACCTGTTTGGTAACGAGGCCAAGAGGATTAGGGCATTGATCTCATCATCAAATTTAATCTCTACCTAGACCAATTGGTTTAGGACGGTGTTGAAACTGTTTAGGTGCTCTACCACCGAGGCACCTTCAGGCATCTTTAAATTAAAAAGCTTCTTCATGAGATGTACCTTGTTATTGGCTGAGGGCTTCTCATACATCTCTGACAGAGCCTTCATCATCCCTGCTGTAGTAGTCTCCTTCGCAACGTTGTGGGCAACGTTCTTTGACAAGGTTAAACGGATCACACCGAGCACCTGTCTATCAAGGAGATTCCACTCCTCATCCTTCATGCCTTCGGGCTTATTACCCAAGGGCAAATGTAGTTTCCTGCTGTAGAGATAGTCTTCAACTTGCATTTTCCAATAGGAAAAATCTGAACCATCAAATTTGGTGATGCCGGCTGCCATACCTTCTTCTCCAGTCATCGTTCTTGATCAAAACCTCCTCTCTGATACCAGTTGTTGGGGAATTAGGCGACTCCTAATTTCAAGGATCGCAAGAACGAACAATTGCAGAAAAATAAATAGGAGAAAAGAAGAAAAAGAGACACCAAATTTTTATACAGGTTCGTCCAAATTGAGACTACGTCCTGTTTCTGCCGCTTGCAGATTCCACTATGATGAAGGAGATTACAGATTACAAGAGCAGTTTCTCACACACTCACAAATTGTGCTTACCAAAACTCTCTTCTATCTAACACCCTGTGGGAATTTTTCTCTCTCAATGATGGAGCTCTCAGGAATTTTGCCTCTCACAAAATTATGCCACTCACAATTTTCACACACCCAACCCTAGCTACCTTGTGTCTATTTATAACTAAAGGAGGAGAAAAATAGCAACTAATGGGAAAACTCTAGTGGTTTCCCGTTTTTGGGACATTGAGTTCGACTATGACTCGAGAAACATCGCGCAATACAGCGCGTCAGCGCCGGGCCGCTCGAAACGAGCGCTGCGGCGCTCCCCTGCGGCGCCTAGGCGCTCTTCTCCTAGAGCCTAGGCGCCATCAACTCGACGCCTCGACTTTATCTTCCTGGCGCCTAGACGCTCTCCTCATGGCGCCTAGGCGCTCTTGTCCTGGCGCCTAGGTGCTCTGCACTTGGCGCCTAGGCGCCCTCATCCCAGCACCACGGCGCTCTTCTGCCAGAGCCGCGGCGCTTGCTCCCTGCCTTCGAGGACACATTTTTTCTCCCTTTTTCTTCCTTTTGTTGGGTTGTCGACTTGATTTGGCTCCACATCTGCAACAGTCTCGGCCATGCAAAGACGGCCTTGGCAATGTCTTCTCCCTTCTTTTTCTCCACGTCAAGGGCAGCAGCTTTAAAAATTTCCTCCGCCTTTAGCAATTTCTCCTTCTCCCTTTCAACTTCAGCTCTAAGGTCATCAATGCAGTATTGTCTTGCTCAATGCAAGGGAGAGCTTGGACTTTCACCCTCTTGTCCTTGGCCTCCTCAACTGCCATCTTCTCGTCTTTAAGAAGAGCTCTTAAGGAATTGATCTCTTGGCTAGGTCCTTCAATGTTGTACATGAGTTGTTCAATCTCACCATACGAGATTAAATCCATCATGAAAGCTTGAGAGAAAAATAGAAGGTAAAAGAGGCAACACATATATAAAGTGGTGAAAGATAAAAAGTTCATAAACTACTCTTACCTTGACTTGACTTGACTACTGCTCCTTATGGCATGTGAGTAGAAGACATTTTTTAACAATAGATCAGTCCTTCTCGAAGAAGAACTCATATATCACCTAGAAAGCAAGCCTATACTAGGAAGAGAGGTCGAGCATGTTCCCCACTGGGGCTTCGGACATGTCGCCCATGATAAAGTTGGTGTCAATTACTCGACCTCTAGGGAATAGGCGAAAAGTCTTCTCTGATGGAGGAGTGGGCAAATCTGCAACCTTGATAACAAGCATCTTCTCAAATGGACGCTCAGGAGCTAACATGCTTCGTCAGTCTTCTGCTTTTTAGACTAACAACTCTCCTCAAAACACCGACTCTTGTCTTTCTTCGAGTTGGCTTTCTTGGCTCTTCTTGCTGAAGTCTAGGAGTTTCAGGTTCAACATGTCTGCAAAGAAAACTAAAGTTAGTCTTAAAACAAAATATATATATATATATAAATATTTCATGGTAGCTCAAAGTTAAAATCTCTACCCTCTACATTTGACCCTTAAGGAAGTTGCTCTAGGGTAACCCAAAAAGGCTCAAAAAGCTTGATGATGAGACCTGATAACCTTTTATTCTCTTCCTTGAGGAAATTTTGATTTTTGATCCTTCTCTCCTCTTCCAGAAGCTCGGCGATTTTCCAAAGCTAACTTATGTTGCCACCAAGAGTACGGGACATTCGACAAGCTCTACAAGAAGGAAAAGTAGGACTAAGTAAGAAAAAGAAGGGAAGAGAAGAGAAAAGACGTGAAAGGAGAGGCCAACAATCTAGTGTGAGAAGCTTACTGGTGATCCTCCAAGTAGTATCGAGTTCATATTTCTTTGGGCCATATTATGGTTACCCATCTAGAGGATGAGTGTTGAAGTCTCCCTTCAACATAAAAAACATCTTCTTCTAGTCGTGGAAGGAAGTAGGAAGGTATAGGATAATGGGGAGACCTTATCCTTAGCTCAGGTATAAGCTTTAGCATAATAGAAGGCCTTAGATGGAGACTGATTGACGGAACAGCAGTACAAGAACTTGTTTAGTTGAAACAGAGCTCTAAAGCAAAGCCACCATAGAATCCACATTTCCCAATAAGATGAACCAAAAATTAGGGGAAAGTTGCATGGACGACATTTGCAATTTGCAATAGAGCCTTTTAACGAATGGTTAGAGAAAAAAAGCCTACCCCCGCCATCATGCACCAATTATAGATGATGAGTTATCTTGGTGGTGCTGCATCCGTGCATTGATATTCTTTAGGAATAACAAACTTGAAATATCAACCGTCGACGTGACCTTCAGCGGAGACTCTATGAATGTCATGAGGATGACAATGCGATTTTGTCGTTCTAGCCTTTTCTGATAAGGTCTTGCCTATAATTGTAGCCAAAGGCTCTTTCCCCATCGGCGGCTGTACCAGAGGATCCCCTATTTTGAAAGTCTGAAGGTATTTGTACCGGCCGAGGATACCAAAGGTCTGGAATTACCGTGGCAACAGAAATAGGCACACTGTCCACTAGCTCATCGACACTATCTGTTGAAGGGACAATGTTGAAATTGTCTATATTCTTGAAGATTAGTGTTAGAAATCAAAACAATAAGCAACAAGAAATAGAGAGAAAATTGCACACAAGATTTACGTAGAAAAACCCTAATAAAGGGTGAAAAAACCACCGGCAGAGGAGAAGCAATCCACTAATCACAAAACGGAAATTACAACGGTGTTTAGAGCACTCAAATACAGAAATTCACTAACTCAATCACTCACAAACTCACAAGACTGAGCTCTCTGTATCACTCTCAACACTATGATCTCTATGAAAATTTGTGACTCTCTAATGTGTCTCTCTAATGTGACTCACTGATATGAACTATGGAGAATATGATGTATTTATATGTATGGGGACTCAAACCCTAACCCAAATTAACCCAAAAAACGCGTAAAAACGCAAAATACACTATCTGGCCGCATTGGAGCGCCGCGGCGCTGGTTTTCGGATTGGAGCGCCGCGGCGCTGGTTTTCGGATTGGAGCGCCGCGGCGCTGCTTTTCGGATTGGAGCACCGCGGCGCTGTTTTCAAGCGCCGCGGCGCTGCTTTCAAGCGCCGCGGCGCTGGATTGTAGCGCCGCGGCCCTGCTTTCAAGCGCCGCGGCGCTGCCTTACTGCCAAAACAAATGGAGGGGTTTTGGGTCACTAAATAACAATCTCCACCTTGACACAAAATCCACCATAAAGAACTCCAACATGTGATTAACCGAATTCTCCACCTCTTCCACAAAGCCCCAACGGGCAACTAACCGGCACGAGCATGAACTCCAACCAAGTTCAAGCAATGCTCAAACTTAGCTGTAGGTAACGACTTAGTCATCATATCGGCAGGATTATCATGTGTACTGATTTTGCTCACAACAATATCACCACGAGCAACAATATCACGAACAAAGTGATAACGAACGTCAATGTGCTTCGTCCTCTCATGAAACATTTGATCTTAAGTGAGAAAAATAGCACTCTGACTGTCACACATCACCACAGAAGTCTTCAAATCTTCACTAAGTTCTCCAAATAGGCCCTTCAACCAAATAGCTTCTTTGAAAGCCTCTGTAATAGCCATATATTCAGCCTCAGTAGTAGACAATGCAACAGTAGCCTTCCAACTGATAGCACAACCACCAACTGTAAACACATACCTAGTAAGTGACCTCCTCTTATCCAAGTCTCCAGCATAATCAGAATCAACATATCCCACAACACCATCTCTAGTCCTCCCAAAGTGCAAACAAACGTCAGTAGTACCACGCAAGTATCTAAGAACCCATTGCACTGCTTTCCAGTGCTCTTTACCTGGATTTGCCATGTATCTACTAACTGTACTAACTGCATATGATAAATCTGGGCGAGAACATACCATAGCATACATGAGAGAACCTACTGCACTAGAGTATGGAACACGTGACATATACTCAACCTCATCATCTGACTGTGGAGCTAATGCAGCTGAAAGTCTAAAATGTGCTGCTAACGGAGTGCTCACTGGTTTTGCTTTTTGCATGTTGAACCTGTGCAAAACTTTGTCAATATAGCCTTTCTGACTCAGATAAAGCTTACCTGCCTTTCTATTTCTCAAAATCTCCATGCCGAGAATCTTCTTGGCAGCTCCCAAGTCCTTCATCTCAAACTCTCTACTGAGTTGAGCCTTTAACTTCTTAATCTCTCCTTTATCCTTAGCAGCAATCAACATATCATCAACATATAAGAGTAAATAAACAAAGGACCCATCATCACCCTTCTTGAAGTAGACACAACTATCATAGCTACTCCTCTTAAACTCATGAGCGATCATAAATGAGTCGAACCTCTTATACCACTGCCTAGGAGACTGTTTCAAACCGTAAAGAGACTTTTTCAATGAGCAAACATAGTCTTCTTTACCTGTAACAATGAAACCCTCGGGTTGCTGCATGTAAATGTCTTCCTCGAGCTCTCCATGCAAAAATGCAGTCTTCACATCTAACTGCTCAAGCTCAAGATCATAAGTGGCCACAATACCAAGCAAGGCTCGAATTGAGCTATGCTTAACTACAGGAGAAAAAACATCTGTAAAGTCAACACCAGGAACCTGACTGTATCCTTTTGCAACCAATCTAGCCTTATACCTAGCATCTTCAACTCCCGGTGTGCCTTCTTTTCTTTTAAATACCCATTTACAGCGAACAGCTTTCTTCCCTTTGGGTAACTTCACCAAATCTCATGTGCCATTATTATGTAGGGATTCCATCTCCTCCTGCATAGCAATCATCCACTTACCAGAGTCAACTGAATTAACCGCCTCTGAATAGGTAGAAGGTTCTTCACTAGACTCAATACCTTCTGCCACTGATAAAGCATAAGCCACCAAGTCGGCCTCAGCATATCTCTGTGAAGGCCTAACATCTCTCCTCGGCCTATCCTTAGCAATAGAGTACTGTGGTGGCGGCGGTGATGGCGATTGGGAAGCACTATCGCCTTGACTCTCTGAACTTGACTGGGAAGTAGAATCGGATGATGTATTTGTCTCTATTTGAAACTCCACCTGTTTGCTAGATCTATCCCGATCAACATCACTAGATCCTGTAGTAGATGTCCCACGTAACATGGAAGTCTCATCAAACACAACATCTCTACTGATAATAACTTTCTTGGTTTCCGGGCACCATAACTTATAGCCTTTAACACCAAGCTTGTAACCAAGAAATATACACTTCATGGATCTAGGCTCCAATTTTCCATTGTCAACATGAGCATAAGCAGGACAGCCAAAAATTCTTAAATTTGAGTAATCTGCAGGTTCTCCTGACCACATATCTTGTGGTGTCTTCTTGTTAATAGCGATGGAAGGAGAGCGATTGACCAAATAGCAAGCTGTAGAAGCGGCTTCAGCCCAAAATGACTTAGGTAGCCCAGCATTAGAAAGTATGCAGCGTACTTTCTCCATCAACATCTTGTTCATCCTCTCGGCCACACCATTTTGCTGCGGAGTACGTCGGACTGTTAAGTCCCTCAGAATTCCCTCTGATTTACAGAAGGTATTAAATTCATTTGAACAAAACTCCAAGCCATTATCAGTGCGGAGACGTTTAACTGGCTTACCGGTCTGCTTTTCTATCATGGACTTCCAATCTTTGAATGTAGCAAAGACATCATTCTTCTGCTTCAAAAAGAATGTCCATAATTTTCTGGAGTAGTCGTCAATGATGGTAAGCATATAATTAGCACCACCATAAGAAGGAACAGTAGACGGTCCCCAAAGGTCAGAATGAACATACTCTAAAATATCTTTTGTGTTGTGAATGCCTTTGCCAAATCGAACTCTCTTCTGCTTTCCAAAAACACAATGCTCACAGAACTCCATCTTACCTGTGCACTGTCCATTAAGGAGCCCTCGCTTACTCAGCTCTGCCATCCCAAGCTCACTCATATGCCCCAGTCACATATGCCATACCTTAGTGAGATCATCATCAGACATAGTGGAAGTAGTAACTTTTGCATCACCAACAACTGTAATACCCTGCAGAACATACAAACTAGCAGTCTTCTTTTGTGCTTTCATCATCACAAGAGCGCCTTTATTGACTTTCAGAACTCCACCTTCACCAGTGTACTTGTACCCTTTAGCATCAAGAGTACCTAAGGAAATTAAATTCCTCTTAAGATCGGGGACATGCCTCACATCACCTAGTGTCCTCACTATGCCATCATGCATCTTGATTCTGATAGTACCAATACCAGCAACTTTGCATAGGGCGTTGTTTCCCATCAAAACAGAGCCCTTAGGAACCGTTTCATATGTTGAAAACCAGTCTCGGTTGGAACACATATGAAACGTACATGCAGAGTCAAGAACTCAATCTTCACAGGGTTTAGAATCACCATCAGAAATTACCAAAAGCTCACCACCAGAGCCTTATTCAATGACACTAGCCTCACCAGCATCTGGTTTCTTCCCCTTCTGATTTTCAGCCCTCTTGTTTTTATTCTGCAGCTTATAACACTCAGTTTTAATGTGCCCTTTCTTCTTGCAATAGTTACAGTACTTCTCCTTATTTCTGGATTTAGACTACCTCTAATCTCAGTCCCAAAACTTCTCTCTTGGGTTCTACCTCTAACAACTAGACCCTCTCCTTGTGTTTCAGATCCAGTAACTAACTGCTTCATCTTTTCTTTAGAAAATAAAGCCTCATAAACCTCATCTAGGGTAAGAGTGTCTCGACTATACAAGATAGTATCCCTAAATGTGGCATATGATGAAGGCAGTGAACATAATAAAATTAACCCAAGGTCTTCTTCATCATACTTAACTTCCATAGCCTCCAAATCAGACACAATCTCCTTAAACACAGTTAAGTGATCCTCAAGAGACGTACCTTCAGACATTCGATGAGAATATAGACGCTGCTTTAAATGAAGTTTGCTAGTAAGACTCTTGGTCATGCATAATTGCTCCAGCTTGAGCCATAAAGCAGCAGCAGTCTTCTCCTTCAGTACATCCTGCAAAATCTGATTTGATAGATGAAGGTGTATTTGAGACAAAGCTTTTCGGTCCTTACGCTCCTTTTCCTCCTTCGACCATGATGAGGGCATCTTATCGAAACCCAATAGCGCATCATCAAGGTCCATCTGCGCTAGAACAGCCCGCATCTTCACTTGCCATAGAGAAAACCTCGTTGTGCGATCCAGCAGCGGAATATCGAATTTCATGGTTGCCATTGCAAATCAAAGCCAAAGCTCTGATACCACTTGTTAGAAATCAAAACAATAAGCAACAAGAAATAGAGAGAAAATTGCACACAAGATTTACGTAGAAAAACCCTAATAAAGGGTGAAAAAACCACGGGCAGAGGAGAAGCAATCCACTAATCACAAAACGGAAATTACAACGGTGTTTAGAGCACTCAAATACAGAAATTCACTCACTCAATCACTCACAAACTCACAAGACTGAGCTCTCTGTATCACTCTCAACACTATGATCTCTATGAAAATTTGTGACTCTCTAATGTGTCTCTCTAATGTGAACTATGGAGAATATGATGTATTTATATGTATGGGGACTCAAACCCTAACCCAAATTAACCCAAAAAACACATAAAAACGCAAAATACACTATCTGGGGGCATTGGAGCGTCGCGGTGCTGCTTTTCTAGCGCCGCGGCGCTGGATTGTAGCGCTGCGGCCCTGCTTTCAAGCGCCGCGGCGCTGCCTTACTGCCAAAACAAATGGAGGGGTTTTGGGTCACTAAATAACAATTAGATTATCCTCAAAGATGAGATCATCGTTGCGTTGCAAAGCCTTGGCAACCTCCACAGCATCTAGGCGGATGTGAGACAAAGACTTGACCTCATGAGGGTTTCTAGAAGAAGACAGGACCTGATATGAAAGAAAAAAGGAGCATGTCAAAGACTTAACCTATATCGAGAGGACAACCAACAGGAAGCTTCTAAAGATTCAAACATGAGCCAAATAGTCAACCTAAGTATCTATGCATATGAAGACTTAGTGCAAACTCTAGAAACATGATGAGTGTTCTTTTCATATCCTAAAACCACAAAAATGTTACTAAAATATCCTAACGAGGTTTTTCCAACCAATCTTAATGCTAAATGTGCAAACTAATTAATTTTTGCATGAAATTAGCATAAAAACAAGGAAAAGAGCAAAGAAGGGAATCAAAGAGTGCAAGAATAACTTACTGCCTTGTAAATCTTTCTGTTGAGACCTTGGAGTTGGCGAATCACTCAAGAAGAAGAAAAGCACGCATACAATGAAATAAAAATCCTAAAAAGAGCAGCTAAGGAGGAATTCTAGATTTTAAGAGGGATGAAGTGCTTTTGGCAAAGTAGCAACAAGAACTCGAAGTTGAAATGGCGAAAACTTACTCTAGAAATTGATCTTATATATGCTTCAAGGGTTAAAATCTCAACCGTCAGATCAGGAAACTATTGATCCGAAGGCCAGGGGTTAAGGCAGCCAAAGGTCGCCATCCTACGACTCAGATTTTAGGTGGGAAATTTTCCAAAGTCATCCAACGGCCTAGATTGAAAACTCTTGTCTGAAACGACGTCTGACACAATGAAGTGATGGTCGTAACAGTAGAAGCAACTGTTTGGCTATCCAAGGAGTCAATGTGGTAGGTAGTAATCATAACAATGGTGAAAGACTTCAGCATAAAGTACCCTGAAATTGAAGCAAGCTCGACGGTTAAGCGACAAGAGACTTGTAAAAGCCTCAACCTTAAAAAGCATGAAGAAACTCAAAGAGTCGCTCTATGTTGGGGGCAATTGTTGTGGGTAACCTCGACGGCCTAAGGCCTAGTGTCGAGATTAAAAAAGCCCAATAAAGGCCCTAAGTCTCAGAAGGGATCTCAATAGGAAGACGAGCTAATAAGGTTCTCTCAAATGCCGAGATATCTAAAAAAAGGCAAGAGGATGAGTTGAGGGAATGTCTAGTTCATTGAACTGTAGGCACATATTTAATTACAAGTATATGAAATTAAATCCCTATCAAATTAGGTATTGGCACGATCCACACAACAAATACAGAAGGTCAAATACGAAGAAAGTGGGAATAAAATCAGAAAAGGGGTACTCTTGATTTTATATTTAAATTATTATAATTTAATCACTTGATAGTTATAGCTATAAATAGGGGTGAAAAACCCTAGAGAAGGGACTCTTTTTTCTCTGGCTTTCTCACGTTCGTGTATTCAAAAGAAATAAAAGAAAAATCCAAAAGTGGATGTAGCTCATATTGAGTGAATCACTATAATTTCTTGTGTTCTTTATTTTCCGCAAGCTTTTACTTATCTTATTTGCATCATTTATCGTGAGTGATTCGTGAGATAATTGTTGAACTAAAATCACCATCAGCAGTTATTAAACTATTAATCTGTTATTTTTGGATGGGTTTTTATTACTTGCAATAAAACTAAATTAGATTAATATTATTTCTCCATATGTTCACATTCATTGAGAAAAACGACTCTGTTTTCTTATATTTATACACAAACCCACAAGCCCAAATTAATAGGTCATTTAGTGTGTAGGTTTAAAACCATTTAAGGTAGTTTAAACCATATATGCATTTCAAACTAGCGTTTAATAGAATAATAACTGAGCCCGGTTCAAACTATAGAAGCAGTTTTAAAACAAGCAAAACCCTCCAAAATCTAAACTTTGTCCCCCTTTAAGTTCACATTTTTTAAACCATTTTTTATAATAAAAATCATTCTCATTTTCGTTTTCTCTTGATAAATTATAGTTTTTCAAATATCAGTTTTTATTTTAAACTTAATGTGATGTTTTATTCTCGCTTTAAATATTTATGTTCTAAACGCCAGTTCAAAATTATCGTTTGAATCATATAGTTTAAAACTTACAGTTCAAACCATAAAGTTTTAAACCACACCATTCAGAACCCACACACCAAATAAACCATAAAAAAATTTCACAAATCAATAACTCCCTAAGAAAATAAAACCATAAGAAATTCTGAAAGAATATGAAAAAACGAGGAAGTAAAAAGAATTGAGGAAAAGAAAACATGAAATTGCTAAAAGGAGAGAATCAGAAAACACCTTCTCTCTTTTTTGCGGAAAAAACAATAGTCTTTTCTTCTACCTTGAATCATTTGTCATGGCTTGAGCGGTGAAATTTCAATTCTTCAAGGAAAGCATTGAAGTCCCAAAAAGAAGATCTCCCTTCTTCAACTGCTCTTTCCCTGGTTTCTAGAAATACTTTAGCTCTACTCATATTTATTTACTCGAAGCACAAAAGAAATGAAGAAAAAAAAAATCAACAAATAAAGCACGTGCCAAGACACTAGCACATAAAAAAAAAGAGTCTGACACTTTAGGAGCACGTTTCTTTCCTCCTGATGATTCATGAACACCCACAGCCCACCTCCCCCAACTTTTTAATCTTGTTATTCTGTTTTTTTTTTTGTTTTTTTTTTAAAAAGGATCCTATAAGTTTTGTTTTTCCCTTTTTTTTTTTTGTTTTTTTTTTCTCTCAATCTGAATTCTTTTGGAAACATACCATTAAAAAATTTCATCCAATTATTCCTATTATTTGATAATTTCTTTTAGACATAGGTTCACTTAAATATTTTATTGAATATGATTTTTATATCTGCTTAATAGTCACTCTTGGTTTTGTATTATTTTTTGTGAAGTGAAATGCTTTCTTTTTATTTTTTATTTTTTGCATTTTCATCGTTTTCAGCGACGCGGGCAACTAAGGTGAGCCCCCGGGGCCCAATTGGCCCATTTATTTAGTTTTTAAAATTATTTATTACTCTACCTTTGTTTAATGTTTAGTCCCTTAAATTTTTGTATTTCCTATAACACGCATAGTATTTTAAGCTTTTTCTGAACACCCATAATAAATTTTATCAATTTTCTCCCTAAAAGTTTTTAATTTTAAATTTTATATATAGTATTTTAAAGAATTTCATTTATGCTCTTCATTTTTCACTTCTAATTATACCATATTACTTCATATATATATACATATATATATATATATGTTAACTTAGGTCCATTACTATAAAATTTTGGCTCTAATCAAGCTCCCATCGCCAACTAATTTTCTAGCTTCGTCACCGATTGTTTTGTTTTGTTTTTTTTTTTTTTTTTGTTCTGTTTCTTCACTGCTCTATCATTTTGCTCTTGTTAAAATATAACTTCTTTAAAATGTGCATGCCCTTAATTATTTTATAATTTTATCTTCTATATGATTTTAAAAATATTTTTTCTCTCATTTACTTCTATCAAAATATGTTGTTGGCTTTTTCTAATTGACCTACTACAACAATTTTTTTCCTCTAATGTATCTTCTTTTAAAAGTTTTTCTAAGCCATCCTTTCAATTATTTTTTTTCTAGTAATGCATTCTCTCTAATTTGACTATGTTGGGAAAATTGAAATGTATTTTTCTCTTGCTTTATTCCTATTAACATAATTTCATATGTGTTAGTGCTTGATTATTTAGTCTTTTATGTTCCTTTTGCCAAAAATCCTTTGTAGTGTGAAATGTACTTCTTCTAAGTAGTTTTTTCAACACATGTTTTTGTTAAATTATATTCTTTTAAATGTACTCCTCTTCAATTTTTTGCCTGTTTAATTCTTACTATTTTTAAAGTAATACTTATAAAAATTTGTAATAATTATGCATTAACTAACAACTAAAATCGTTATTATTAAATAAATTAAAAAATAATTATACGATTATTAAAACTCAATACACAAACTGAACCTACAAAATGACTCACTTCGTGCATAGCGCATGGTCAACTAGTATTATGAAAAAGCGTAAACGGTTTGAAGAGACAAAAAGCAAATGTAATTTGTAATCCTATTGACTTAACCCTTGAAGAAAGTTGTTAGTTTATTTATTTATTTTTTTTTATACTCCTTGTTTTGAAGATCGTCATTTATTTTCAAAGCACCTCCTTAATTTTTTTTATGTGAAAAGATTCTCTTCACCGTTGGCAATGAGCTATCCATTTTACAGTATTAAAATTAGTCAACTTCAGCCTTTCAAAAGAATAAATAAAAAACACTCAACATCCAGATGATAATAAAATGATTATTGGCCAACCTAACTCATAGTGGGATGAGAAAAATAAAAAATCAAGAAAACGACTTTACAAAACCAAACAAAAGACGTGATAATTTATTTTAGGGATAATTTATTTTCTCAATAACAGATAGATTATTGGTTTTGTAACGTTTTCTTTAATTGATCTTTAATTAAATTTTTTTTAATTATAATAAGCTAATATTTATGAGTATAATGAAATTTTAAGTGGAAGAAATAAAATAACTTTATCATTTTTATTGATGGTTGTTCTAGATACATTTGCGTATATTTAACATTTTCTTTAATGTGAAAATAAAAACTCTAATATTGATGGGATGATTTAATTTTTTGTTAATTGTTGATCAAATAAGCAAATGAAGGAGCAATTCGAGGATATCTGTCTCTTAAACGATAGAGTTAATATGCAGATCAATCATGATTCACAAAACTAAGAACGGAGTGCTTATGGTAACAAAAGTTGTCTTCCATTTAGACCTAAAATTATAGAACACCCGCTTTCTAAGCCGGGATGGCCAAACACCTACTTCAAAGTCGGGGTAGTTGAGCTCCTTCTCGGGCTTGGAGTGGCCAAGCTCTCTCTCGAAACTTGGAATGGCCAAGGTCCCATTTGACAAAGAAGTGACTGAATTTGAATTTTCACTTAAAAAGTAGAGCATGTGAGACGGAAAGTCAAGCATTTGCGGTCAAAGTCAATGTGACTTTAATGTCTTTTTAAATACTCCTACCATGTTTTTTGTGAAAAGGAAGTTGTTCCTTTCAACAAAATAAATAAATAAATAAATATTTTCTTTTGACTAATGCAAAGAAAATAAAAGGGTTATATGTAGATACTATGAAGAGACAGATCAAAAGGAAAAACCCTTAAAAAAAAAAAAAAAAAAACAAACCCGTTGTTTGATAAAGCACGACCTTAATTGTTTATGGCCATAACATTTGCATTATGAAGTGTTGAAATTAGTCAACGTCAATATGTGAATAAAATGGCTATTCACCAACCTAACCAATAATAGGAGGACAAAAATAAAACTCAAGAAAACGTCAGAAAATTCTGTACCAAACAATCATAAAGATAAAAAAATTAATGAAAAATATTATTGATAATACTATAAATAAGCATTATTTATATACAGATAAACGAGAATGTCCTTTCTGACATAATTGCATCCTCGGGACTAAGAATGCCAAATTTCATAGCTCAACTCATCTGATGACCAAACTCTAGGGAGGATTTCCGTCATGTGTTTGGGCTCGGATATAAAGTCATATTCGCGGTGAATTGAATCAGATTGTATAAGGATTTAGACCACTGAAAAGAAAATATGTTTAAGGTGTTTGGATTTTAGGTTTAAAGTAGAACACTATTAAAAGTTGAAATTTTGTAAGATAAAATACTGTAATAAAACTGGCTTGAATTGAAATTTTTTTTATTCGTACTGATAAACTATACATACTACATAATTTTAAAACCACCGAAATTACTTCAAAATCTCGTTATAATGCCTAGCAACAACAAAAGTTAGGCTTATTGTTACTAATTGCTCTTAAACTTTAAAGTCTCATTCACTTTGCTCCCTAAACTTTTGTCACGCCCCGAAGTATGGAAGGTGACGTGGCGGAATATTTAAATTAATTAAAAGAGGATTTATTGGAAATTAATGGTTTAAGATTCGAATTACATGAGAAATAAGAAGTTTTTCCACCACATTTGATAAAAGAATTTATAAATACTCAGCAAGTAATAACAATTAAATAAAAACCGCGAGTATGTGTTCCACAACCTACAACTTGTGCACACACATGGTTCTGACAATATCATAAATACAATTACAGTCCAAGTACAAATAAAGTTAAATCTTACATGCCTTAATTAAATAGAACAAAGGTGAAATAAATCCTCTTATTGCTCCTGAGTTCGGTCCGAAGAATCCTCTCCAAACCTAAATGGGAAACCACCTAGAAGGGGGGGAAATTTAAAACAATAAAACGTGAGCAAAAGGCTCAGTAGGACTATGATTTGTAAAATAATTTAGTGCAAGGAAACATGTCATTAATTAGGAGTTACTCAAAGAAAACTTAAATAAATAAATAAAATAAATAATTTGAGTAGGACCGTTCTAACACAGAACAGTCTACTCTCCCAATCAAAACACCATTTTACTTTTATCTAGGCAAACCATGTTATCACCACCGTAGTGGCCCAGCTGGGTTTCGAGACCTGCCCCCAAGGTCGATCGCTACACGACCCGATCTCTGATATGGCATCATACCTTTGTGTTTATTGTCATTATCATTCAAAACCCAATTACCGAGTGTTGTTAATTACATTTATTATGAAATTCATTTCATAATCACGATATATTAAAATATAACCGGTAAAACCAATTTCAAACAACCGTTGAAAACATTTTGATAGAAATCCTTTTCAAAGCCAAATCATTTAAAAACCAGGCTACCAAAGAAAGAGGATAGAAGTCCTACCTCAATACTCGTGCCGGTGCCCCACACCGTAATCCTGGTCCGTATACGTTAGCTCCGCGGAACCACGAACGATCCTAGATACAAACTAAGTCGATTAATATCTAGTTTTAGACATTCTATGTTGCTAAACCATCTCATGATGTCCTAGTGTGCCATTTATATCATTGAAATCATTCTATAAGGTTGGAATTTAAATCAGGGTTCAAAACAGTGAAAACATGTGAAAATCACAAAATTTTCCATGCCTCGGTCGGCTTGCCGAACGCCCTGCTTCGGCCTATCGAACTGCACAGTTCGGCCTGCCAGAAGCAAAGTTCGGTCGGCCGAACAATTTCCCAGGTTCGGCCTACCGGTCGGAAGAACACCGGCCTGTCGATCATCACTCCGGCCTACCGAACACACAGTTTGGCCTGCCGAACTGGGAAAATCTAGAAATCCCAGCCACGGGTTTCTCGATCCCTAAAATCCAAATCTTGTTTCTAACCTGTTTTTCTCAAATCCCAGGCATGAAAAACAATTATACTTGATACAAAAGCATACTAAAACATGTTTGGACTCATTTAAACAAGATTTAAACTCAAAATCCTCAAAAATCCGAAAATGAGAAAATGAGGAGAAAAATGAAAAATCTTGAATTCAATCCATTTTTCTTCAATCTAAGCTTAGATTCTAGTTGTTCTAAGTTCATTTAACTCAAATCCACGTTTTTCTAAGCTTAAACAAACCTAAATTTCAAAAATGCACAAAATTAAAAATTTTGTAAAAAGTTTAGAAATTTCGAATTCTAACCTCGAATCGAAGCTTCAATCCACGTTCTCGGTTGCCGAATCACGTCCCCGAGCTTCCTCCTTGCTATCCCGAAGCTTGGATTCGAATGTGGTTTCAAAATTTGTGAAGAATTTAGAGAGAGAGAGAGCTGCCGAGAAAGATAGAGGGAAGAGAGAGAGATGCGTGAGAGTGAGGAGAGAGAGAGGAAGGAAGAAAATAAATAGAGAAAATCGGTGGGCGGTTTTACTGTGCGAAAACCAGGTGTCGCCTACGGTTTTGCAAAACGGAGTATTTTTTTAACAATTTACAAATTGTTGTGTTTTAAAACTCAAAACATCATTTTAAAACAATAAGAAATCATTTGAATGCATCAATTTTAACAAAACAACCAAAAATTCAAAATCCAACCAAATAATCTAATTAATGTTAAAACGTTAATTATGGCACACTAATTCATCATTTACACTACATTAACATTAAATAAATTTTGGGGCGTTACAACTTTACTCCTTAATTTGCCACTTAAACTTCAAAAATCATCATGTTCCCTTGAACTTTCAAAACTCTTCATTTTTGTCTCCTATTTTCCATTTGAGTTGATGAAATTAAGCCCATGTGATTCGCCAATAGGTCACCTATAAGAGCGAAAATGAGATTTTATTATTCTCAGGTTTTGCTTTATGTTTACATGCTCATTTAACGTTTTGTTTTTATCTACTCTTATTTAAAAAGAGTATGTATGCACATTTTCTTTTCTATATTGTTTATTGATATCTCCTTATCTTTAATATGTAACTCATCTTCTTTAGTATTCAAATTTAGATATCAATGAACAATATCGACTTTTTAAATGAGTTATGCATTAAAAATAAGAAGAAATATGCAGACAAATCCTTCATAAATAGAAGTACATATAAAAAAAATGCGTCAAGTGAGAGTGTAAACATGAAACAAGACTTATGAATTATAAAATCACATTTTTGCACTTAATGTGAACCAGTGCGAATCATGTGGGCTCAATTCTATCTATTTAAATAGAAAATTAAAAATTTAAAAAACAAAGTAAGGAGCTTTGAAAGTTCAAGGGTAAAATATTGAATTTAAAATTTTGAGGGCAAAATGAAGAGTTTTGAAAGTTCATAGAGTAAAATAAAGATTTTGCAAGTTAAGTGAGCAAAATAAGAAAGACTCTAAAACTTAAAAATCATTAGTGTTAATAACCTAAAAGTTAAGAAAAAAATAATAAGTGACATCTTCTCATAATGAATCAAAACACGTATGATTGTGAAAAAATTCCCCAAAGAAAGTTAATATAAAAAAAATAAATACAAAAAAAAGTGCTGGCAGTTTGACTTGCAATGATCAATAGTGATTAGAAAATTAGGAGATTCCACCTGTCGGTAATCATGTTGTGTCAATGACACAAAGTAGAGAATAAATATATAATATTTCCGGATCCCTATTCTAGATTCCAAAATTGAAATGTTCCATCCACAAACAAAACAAGAGATCACGGATTATGCGATAATTATATGATAGATCAAAAAAAAAAAAAAAAAAACGTTGCACTAATACACATTTATATGTTTTCATATGTTGGTAACTTTTTATTATACTTATGCTCGTTTTAAATTCTAAGAGGCCCTTTGTTTATTGATCTAATAAATAAACTTTGTACTAGTACACATTTATAAATTTTCAAATTTTCATAACTTTTTATTATATTTGTGCTCGTTTTAGATTCTAAGAGGTCCTTTGTTTTAATAAAATACTTCTATGTATTTTCTTAAAAATTTATCTATTGTTAACCAGTGCTAGTCCAATTAGGAAAGATAAAAATAGTTAAAAGAGGGAATTGAACAACTAGCTTTGAATATAAATATATGAAAAAAGTACAAAATCTTACTTTTCTTTAAAGGTGAATTGAAATATAGGGACGTAAAATTAGTATACAGGTAATGTAAGTGCTAATGCTTTTTTATAATGATTTTGCCATCATTGTAGTGACATGGAAATTATTTTGTTATCGTTAGGTGTAGTATTTTAGTCTATATATTTTTATAGTTATAATGTTTTTATTTAAATGTTATTGTGTAATTTACGAGCTATTCAACCTTTTGTTCATGTTTATTCCACTTTTACGCATTTATATAAGATTCTCATTAGTTTTGAAATTATATGTTGCTTTATTGTAATGATATGCAATTGTTAAATGCTATTGTGTTTTTAATCATATTGCTAGTATTTTAATGCCATAAAATGATAAATTATGCATCGTCTTTATTATAAAGATATATGTTTGACAATAATCTTGTGTTTTTTATCTATCGTGTTTTGATTATGTGATGAGGGAAATATATATATATATATATATATATATCGTGTTTTTTACTATGTGCTTTTTAAAATAATAATACTTTAAAGCTAGTTCTTTTGAGGAGTTGATTTTAGTTTTTAAAGATTACATTTGTAAATCCTTTGATGTATGTAGCTTAATTCAAGTTGTTCTTTGATTTTTCAAAACCATTCTATGTCCTTTTCTATGTATAGAAAATTATTCAAAATGCTCCTTATGTAAATGGATTCATTTCCTTTTTTGACTTATTATACTATCCGAGTGAAAAAAGAGATCTAAAGAAGAACAAGTTCTAAGTTCTATTAGTAACAGGTAAATCCTTGGTATAAAAAGTCTCGATATATTTAGGGACAAAGTTCAATTCTAAGGTTTGAGACCATCCAAAAAGCACTTGATGGTAATCAACTTTGTTACTTGATCGTAATCAACTTTGTAAGCTTACTTGGGTATTGAGCATTTATATGTACGAACAAGATTCTTTGTAATATTTGATTGTCAAAACTCCGTAACAAAAAGAAAAATAGTGAATTTTTATTTACATAGAATCATTCATATATGTGTGGAGATGGATAACATGTCGATTTTTTTATACACATCTATTTGGTTTGTTTGATTCGTGCTCGAGCCGGATGATGAAAAATTATCATGTCCGGTTTAGTTCTACCTATGACGCTAATATATTTGCTAACATGCAATGTATTAAAATTAATTATAATCATGAAATTCTAATTAAATATGTAAAAATAATTGATTATTAAAAAATAACAAAACACAAATTATTTTAGTTTTTCTTAATTCTATATCTCTCCCTCACCCTTTTTTAGAATTTTGACTAAATCTTTTTCCTTGTTTCAAACAATGTGAAAAGTGAAAAATAATAAGTGGCATAAATGAAACACCAGATTAACTAGTATTAGAATTTAACCATGTGCAACGAGTCACGCACCATTTTATTTTATTTTTGTGTGTTTGGAAGTATTGATTTGAACAAATTGGTTTAAATTAGTTCAAAACACTATAGCAAGCGGTTATATGCATAATCTAATGATAGATCCACAACTTCCTTTATCTAAAAATGAAGAATTCAAATCCCCCTAAGTTCAAAAAAAAATTATAACATGTGAGAATTTTATACTATTTACGGTTCAAACCAATGTATCAAATACATAGTTCAATTACTATTTTAAACATAATTAATACAACTTCACAAAATAAATAAGAGTAGATTGCATTATTGCATTTCAACTATTTGCTTTTTACATCAAGCATTACAAATTTTTAATTTTAATAAAATATATATTAAATTTAAAAATTATTGACAATTAAACTTCAATAGTTATTTTTAATTTCCATTTATTACTTTTTTTTTTTTCATGTTTCAAGCTTCAATTCTTTTCTCAAAATAACATGCTTTATCTTTAAGAAACCCACCTATAAATCACATGACCAAAATCGTTAATATCTTTTAACGCTTTGTTAATTTTTAGGCCTTAATCGTCAATAATTTTAAAATTTCAGGTTTATTTTGTCTTCAAAATGGATTACACAAAGAACAAATGGTTTAACGTGCGATTTACTCAATAAATAAACAAGGCAGCATATTAAATGGAAATACGGGCACACGTTGTACTTGGGACCAATTGACGAAATCACCCACACCAGCTGTTCAGAACTACCACGATTCCTACCCGGGCTTGAAGAGGGTATTTGCAGTCATTTTAACAGAGATTTTCCGTTCCTCTCGGTAATCTCGAACGAAACTGCTTTCTTAATCACTTTTGCGGCTTTTCTAATTGATGATTTATTGATGATTTGATTGGACCTCCACATTCTCTCTCTCTCTCCTCTCTCTCTCTTTCTCTCTCTACATTGTCGTATATATTGTATGTTTGTACAAGACTTCGCTATTTTTTTCCATTTTTTCACATCTGGGTTTCTTAAACCGGACAACCTTACCAACTAGCATTCAGTTCTGTTCGGTAAATACCTTATTTGTCTTGTCTCTTTCGAATCTCAACCTTCTTTATTGAATTTTTTTTTCTTTTTTTTTTCTTCTGGTCTCAATTCTTCTTCTTTTGCATGTATGTTCAGGCACTTCTTAGTAGAATTTTCCGCATCTGGGACAAGAGGTAAGTCGTTGCTTTTTTTTTTGTCTCTGATTCTCTCAATATTTGAATTTTTTTTGGGTGACTTTTGCTTCTTAATGTCTTGGCTATTAATTAATGGGGTTATACGGTTCATCCTTAGAAATCAAAATAAAAAATAAAAATAAAAAACTTAAATTTTGGCTGGTGGGTTTTGGATTTCCTATGAATTTGAGGTTTTGCTATAAAACTTTAACGTCTGTCATTGGACTCGTTTTGGTTTTGGTTCAATGGATTTAGACAAACCCTTTTTCCTCCATAAAAAAAGTTAGTATTGACTACGTGAGAATTGATCTTTAAGGTGAAGAGAGCCTGAAAGGTCTCATGTAATCTTTTTTCGTCATAGCAAATTATTTGAGCCTGAAAGTGGAAGTAGGTCTTGGATTATTATTAAATTTGCGTGTGTTCTTGTTTATGGCACTTGATGGTAAAGAATTTGAAAAATTTTCTCATATCTTTATTTTTTTTTTATTTTTTTCTTTTTTGCAAAGGTTGGAAGGTTCTGTACTTTGAATTGGGTATTTGTTTTAATATCTATTATTTCCTTCTTTTTTTTCATGAGGCTGATTTGCCATTAATCTTATAGGGGCTTGTATTGGCCAATTTGGAGGTGAAGATGCTATATTGCTGTATGAAAATCTTAACGAAATTTTGATCACGGAAGAGGGTTTTGAAGAGAATGCTTTCCTTTCAGAAATGGAGAGTCTCTTGGTCTCTGATTGCAACAATTGCTTCTATTTTTGCACTGGTTTCCGTAGTTCATCTCTTCTTGTTGCCTCTGGTGCCTTCTTTTGATTACTTCAGGCAACCCCAGACTTCATGCGTCCCTATTAATGGATCAGCTGAAGTCAAAACTGAACTTGATAAGGAAAGTCAAAGTCCACCACCGCCCATTGATCTAGATCTTCAGTTTCCTTCTGACTTGCACAATTCGGTTGTTTATCGCGGTGCCCCATGGAAGGCGGGGATCGGACGGTGGCTCTCCGGTTGTGATTCGGTTGCTAAAGAAGTTAACATTTTTGAGGTAACAACAATATTCTGTGTGCGTTGTATATGTCTCATTTAACAAAATTTGATGTGCTGTTTCATGAACACCTTATGGTTTTTTCTTTTTTTAATTATAAGTACAAGCCTATCAAGGTTGGCTTTAACTTGGCTTCTCCCAAACTTGTTGGTTGGCAGACTATAGGTGGCAAGGGCTGCAAAAATGATTGCTCTGGCCAAGGCGTATGTAATCGCGAATTGGGACAATGTCGGTGCTTTCATGGATATAATGGTCAGTATTTATTTATTTTTAATTTTTTTCTTTCGTTTCTCAATTTAAGAAGTGTAGATGCAAGTGGTTACTGAATTGTCACATCCAATTATACTTTGATCTGCTGTGTCAAAATTTCTATGATATTGATAGTAAGCAAATCCTGATTGAAGGAATGGAATAATGAAAAAGTTGATACTCGGGTTAAATTTTTTCATGCTCTCATATGATCTTCAATGGCTTCATAAAATCTGCTAAAATTGCAGGAGAAGGATGCTCTGAGAGACTGCAGTTGAACTGCAACTACCCGGCATTACCTGACCATCCATATGGAAGATGGGTTGTCTCAATCTGTCCTGCTCATTGTGACACAACAAGAGCAATGTGCTTCTGTGGGGAAGGCACAAAATATCCTAACCGTCCTTTGGCAGAGTCATGTGGCTTTCAGATTAAGTAAGCGATCATTAGATCCTTGTTACGCTCTTTTTATGGTCTTGGTTACGGAAAACAGCAGGAGTAATAAATGCTTTTTGGCATTTCTATCAGCTTACCTTCTGAACCAGATGGTCCCAAACTGACCGATTGGGCAAAACCTGACATGGATGTATTCACAACAAATGGTAGTAAAATGGGATGGTGCAACGTAGACCCTGCTGACGCATATAATCATAAGGTGCAATTCAAAGAGGAATGTGACTGCAAATATGATGGTCTCTTGGGCCAGTTTTGTGAAGTGCCTGTTCTAAGTACTTGTATTAATCAATGCTCAGGTCACGGACACTGCCGTGGTGGATTTTGTCAGGTGACTGACTGCTTACTTATTAACACTGAAAAGGATTTCCGGTGTCTAATTTTCTTTGGAGAGGAAGGAAAAAAAAAAACACTTGGGCAACTATCGATTTATCATCTATAGTTAAATGTAGAGTTAGGGGAACGATAAATATTTTACCGAGCTAAGATCACAAGCGGCCAAAATAGAGAATTTAGAATTCATGCTTAATTAGCGTAAACTATCTCAATTATGTTCCGTCACTGTGTGTTGTGTAATGGAGTTTATGTATGTTCCAGTGCAACAATGGTTGGTACGGAATAGATTGCAGTGTTCCATCTGTCATTTCATCTATTAGCGAGTGGCCTCAATGGCTTCTTCCTGCTCGTCTTGATGTTCCAGATAGCTTGCATCTCCCCGACAAAATCACCAACCTCAATGCTATTGTAAAAAAGAAAAGACCACTTATTTATGTCTATGATTTGCCACCAGATTTCAACAGCCTGCTTCTTGAGGTGATAATTAATTTATGTTTTAAATCTTCACCTTTATGCTTTAAATCTTTACCTGCCAAGAGCAAGCATTTTATTTTTTATCTTTTTGATAAGTTCTTTCTTGTAGGGACGCCATTATAAGTTAGAGTGTGTAAACAGAATCTATGATGAAAATAACGCAACCATATGGACAGACCAGCTGTATGGTGCCCAGGTATATACCGGAACTGAGATTTGTAATGGTCATAAAATTATAAAATGCTTAAAGTATTTCCCTTTATTGTGCTGCTACTTTTAATAGGTAGCATTTTATGAGAGTCTCTTAGCAAGTCCACAACGTACTTTAAACGGTGAAGAAGCAGATTTTTTCTTTGTACCTGTTCTCGATTCGTGCATTATAACTCGTGCCGATGATGCTCCTCACTTGAGCATGGAGGTATGCTTTGTGAAAATTAGTTTTACATTCTTTTATATGGAGCTGTACTCTCTCTCTCTTTCTCTCCCTCCCTCCCGCTCTCAAACCCCCTTGAGGATGGGATACAGAGCTTCACTCTGTCTCCCTTGTTCCAAGCTTCTAAAACCAGTTTCACATTTAGGTTTGCGTAGTTAATTTTCTTTAGCCCATTGTTTCTGACGTGGTATGTTTTGGGGATATTCCCTCATTTCTATTAGATCTCCTCTTTTCTTTGTAAAATTCTTCTCTATCCCTTAAGAAAAATAAAGTTATTCAAAAATAAAAAATAAAATAAAATAAAAACCTGAATGTCGTATTCTTTATGTAATCCTATAGGATTAGCATAACACTTGAAAAATTTTCAGGAGCACAGGGGCTTGAGGAGCTCTTTCACCCTGAAATTCTATAAGAAGGCATACGATCACATTGTACAACAATATTCTTTTTGGAACCGCTCGTCTGGAAGGGACCATATTTGGGTATGATGCAAATAAGAGAATGATAATAATGACAGAAAATGCTCCTTACTATCATTGTTTGTGTATCATTTATTTCTTTGCAATTTCAAAGTAACAATTATATTTAGTATGTTAATGAGGACACCGCTATATCTGAAGGCAGTTTTTCTCGTGGGATGAAGGCGCTTGCTACGCTCCCAAGGAAATTTGGAACAGCATGATGTTGGTTCACTGGGGTAATACAAACTCAAAGCATAATCATTCAACAACAGCCTATTGGGCTGACAACTGGGACACCATTCCTTCTTCTAGAAGAGGCAATCATTCGTGCTTCGACCCGCATAAAGATCTTGTTCTTCCTGCCTGGAAAAGACCGGATGTCGACTCCTTAAGATCGAAACTTTGGGCTAGGTACACTTAGGATTTGTAGCTGTCTCATTGCTCTGAGCCTTTTTGCTTGTATCCTCGCCTGCTTCTCTTGTTGAAAAAATGATATAGGAGTGTTGGTTTTTTTGTCTTCAGACCACTTGAGAAGCGGAAGACACTTTTTTACTTCAACGGCAATCTTGGACCAGCTTATGAGCATGGAAGACCTGAAGCATCGTAAGTAAAATTACAAGCAGTTTGCAAATCTTGCTACAAAATGCATGGATTTAAATTGTATGTAGACCAATTAAGTGTCTTATATCAATAATGCTGTTCCTAGATGTTTTCTTTTCTTTTCTTTTTGATAAATCGTAAATATGAGATTTTGAGAATCAGTGATGTTAACTGAGTTGTAGAAGTACTGGATTTTGTCCCAAGCTTGCCGGTAGGCCCTCTTGGGTTAGAGGGCATTGTCCCTCGGTTCTTACCAACCTCTGGTGTGTAATTGACATGTTGCCAGCTTCGACCCCATTCAGGGCATTCGGCTGGTGCTCCTTTCTCAAGCCAGAATAACTCTGAACGTTAGGGCATTATTTGTGCAGGTACAGCATGGGAATCAGACAGAAACTAGCAGAAGAATTCGGATCAAGCCCAAACAAGGAAGGCAAACTCGGGAAACAGCATGCTGAGGACGTTATTGTTACCCCGTTACGTTCAAAGAACTATCACGAAGCTTTAGCTAGTTCCATATTCTGTGGGGTATTTCCAGGAGATGGTTGGAGTGGACGTATGGAAGACAGTATTTTACAAGGTTGTATTCCTGTGGTCATTCAGGTATCTTTCTTTTGTCAAAAACTTTCAAAAACCTCCAAAAAAAAAAGTTGTCTATATATGGAACAAGGCATAAAAGAACTATTGGGTGGTTTAATCCACTTCTTTCTTATATTTTGTTGTCGCTTTATGACTATTTTCCACTTGGAATTTACAGTATCTTTACCAATTTTGTCAAAATAAAAGGAAATTTAAAAATTCATGTTCCTTTTATTTTATTCCTTGTTTAGGATGGGATTTACCTACCATATGAGAATGTTCTTAACTATGAAAGCTTTGCTGTCCGGATACGTGAAGACGAAATTCCAAACTTGATAAACATTCTTCGGGTAAACTTTGTTTCTCCCTACCTGGAATTAAGAAAATTTATTTAGTTTGGAAGCACTAAGATGCCTTATTGTTCCCCTATCCAATCCTTACAGGCATTTAGTAAGACAGAAATAGAATTCAAGCTAGGAAGTGTGCAGAAAATCTGGCAGAGATTCCTGTATCGTGACTCTATTATGCTTGAAGCTGAGAGGCAAAATACCGCATACAGCCGAAAGGAAAATTGGGCAGTCGAATTCTCGCAATTAGTTGAAGATGATGTCTTTGCAACAGTTGTTCAGGTATTTTATCTTCCCATATTTTTAGTGCTAAAAATCCCAATTTTTTATACTAAACATGTGGCGAGTGCGTTGGCAAATTTCTATCAGTAGATGTGTTTTTTTCACAGTAACAATTCCTTAAATACCTACCAAAAAACAAATTAAAATTCACATGCCCCTGTAAATTCGTATCGACTCCATAGCATTATTCCAATATTTTGTACTTTTTACATTGTATGTTTAAAACTTCTAATGTTTAGTAATTAGGGTGGTTCTTTTACTGATTTATGGTATACTTGACAAAATAGAAGTCATTTGTTTTCTTGAATGTCAAGTATATTTTGGTTTGTCGAAACAACATTGCACAATTGAGTCGCCAACTTTATAAACTTGTATAAATTAGCCCCAGCTAAAGCTGAACTTCAACTTCTGTTGATGCTTTCAAGTCTGCGATTCTGTATATAAAACAAATTGTCCTAAATCTTCTTATCTTAATCAGATTCTCCATCACAAATTACACCATGATCCTTGGAGGCAGAATGTAACCATCGACAAGGATTTTGGGTTGTCTCAAGAATGCTTGAAAAAATTTTGGTGAAAGGCTGTGTTTGTCCTCGTAAACTGATTCGAAGAGATTGCTCTAGCTGAAATGCAAATGGGAAACAAATTTGAACTTGAAAACAAGTTACTTGAGCTGAAAGCAAGGAATATATGGTCAGATACAAGCTTGAAGGCCATGTTTTCTTGTGGGTACTCCAGTTCCAGCCAATTCTTTCATTAAAGGTAGGCAAATACACAAATTCTCTTCCTTTCCTTTTCCTAGATCAATGTATACAACATAATTCATAGACACCCTTTTTTCAATATATATATATATATATATATATATATATATTATTTGCTTGGTTGCTTTGTTATTATAATAAAAGCATAGTTATGAGGTGGATGTACCAGTGGACTATTGATGATAGCTTATATGTGCGTTGTACTTGATTTTTTTTTTTTTTTTTTTAAAATAGATGTAATGTGTCTTACAAGTATTTATTTGAGTTATATTTATGTGCGGTTTAAATTTAGAGACTAACTTAAAAGGGTATTTGGTAAAAGTAGTTTAAACCATTTTCTCAGTTATAAATTGTGTAAAGTTTTCACATACTATAGTAAATAATAAAAAAAAAATCACTAATATAAAGCTCTCACATGCTACAGTAAAAACTGTTTTAACTAACGATTTTAATCACCATGTCAAACACCCTATTTATGGACGAAATAATCATAACAACACACACAAAGATATATATATATATATATATATATGTATATATAATAATATTGGATGTAGACTCCGTAGTTAAATTTCTAAAAAAAATCGATGGACAAAATCGCAAGTTTCAAGTAAATAAGGAAAATTACTTTCCTAACTCTGCTTTAAAAAAAAATGGAAAAAAAATACGTCGGCATGATTGGGGCATAATTGGCAAGCAAAATATGATTAAAAAATAAGAATTTATTCAAATTAAAATTTTTTGAGGTAAATCCAAAACTCAATTTTTTTTTTTTAAGAGGATTCGAATTTAAAATTTTACTTAAAGTTGCAGTTAGACACCAAAAAGGATTAGCATACCTTATATAATCACATTCTCTTAGCCCAATCATTGAAAATCTAATCTTACGAAACGGGGTAAAATTTGTTTCAAAGAACAGAAAAACCTTTGAACCGATCACTCCTTAAACCCTAAACCCTAAAAAAAAAAAAAGGACCTTCCTTTTCTCTCTCTCTCTCTGCGATAATTACAGAAACACAATCCAAAATTCCAAGCCCCAAAGGGAACAACAAACTAATGTCTCTTCCCATGACGCCAAAGAAGAAGATTGGGCGTGGGCGTCCCAAGAAAATCCCCTCCTCCACCTCCATTGATAACATGAGTCGACAAGAAACCCTAACTACTATCACAACCCAGAAAAGAGGAAGAGGAAGACCAAGAAAATACCCGCCAAATCCCCAATTGAAGGATTTTCCAGCCAAATCAGGGCAAATTCCTGACCTAGTTGGCTTGATGAAGAACCCAGGAATGGCCTCCGTTTGGGGAACAGCGAAAAAGGGCAAAAGGGTCAGCCTCAAAAGGAAAGAAAATGGCGAGGATTTGGGTTTTCCATCCACCAAGGAATCCGCCTCTCCTGCCTCAACGGAATCCAATTCCAATTCCAGTTCCTATTCCAATTTTAATTCAAAATCGGACTATTCCTGGTTCTCCAATATTGAAATTCCGGGCCCGATTCCGAACCTTGACGAATTATTGATGGATCAAAGCATTTTTAAGCACTCGGATTTCTTCTCTGGCATACCTGATGATTTAGATAGTTTTTTCCTTTGTTAATTAAATTAGATATTTAGAACACATAAAAGATTCTTTTAATATTTTTGTTAATAATGAAAAATCTTTTTTTTTTTCCAAGTTTCCCCTTTCTTCATGGTGTTTATTTATGTATATCAATTTTTTCCAACCTAAATGAGCGCTCTTATATTACAGTATGAATCAAAAGTTTATTACAATATAAAATTCTTACATGTTACAATATTTTTATTTTACTTATATTTCTAAATATTTTTAGGCTCTTTAAAAAAATAGTTTTAACTAAAAAACTACAATATATCATTCACATGTTATAGTCCTCAAATCAAAATTATTGATTTCAACTATTCTTTCAAATGGTCATTTTGCCAAACACTAAAATCGGATTAGTCAAACCTTTAATTGATATAATAATTTTGCTTGAATTTTGTTAATTCTTTTTATGTATGCTATTTTTAAGATTTGAACCCGACATCTTTTTAACTTTAATATCTTTTTTTATCTTTTGTCTTTTTTTTAATTGAAACTTTTTTCCAATAAACGTAGGCCAAGTAATTATAAGGGTACCTTTGGCAACCCTAGTCCAACTATATAGTTGAAATTATGTAGTATAAAGCTCTCATATGCTACAATATAAAACAAAAATAGGTTATAGTATAAAGCTCTACAGTAAAATCGTTTTAACTTTTAGTTCTAACGATTTTGCCAAACACACTAAAGCTTCCACAGAGATTGACAAAAAAATCTCAAAGCTTGTGAGATACATTTATTGCAACTACAAGGACAAAACAACACTAACTTCCTTGCAGATCTTCAATTAAGTCCCACAATGTCAGCGAGAATAGGGCCTTTCCACAATGGAGTGGCTATATCCCATTTGCTTGACAAGGGTTTCAAATAGCCTCAGCCTCAGCCATTTTTGGGGTAACATCCAGGGAGTTTCAAAGAGATTGCAACAAAAGATCGTGCCCTTGTAGTCACTCAACATCCTTCCAATTTCACAAAATCAACACCCCGTACAGGAGGAGTTTGCCAAAACCACGGATAAGTGCTACAAATGTGGAAAGAAAGGACACTTTGCAAAAAATTGTCCAGAAGGAAAAACAGCAAAGATGATTGCCTACATTGAAGAAGATTTTACAAAACACACTCTTTTTTTTATTATTAGGTTTTCTGCTCGATGATTACAAACGAAGAAGAGGCTCTAAATATATAGAACTTCTTCAAATACAAAGGCACAAACTTGCAAAGGGGCTTTCCATGATGAGCCGGAGGAGTATATTTGACAATATAGTCAAATTTACCCGACGGTTGTCCAGGTAGTCCGAAACCACCTGCACCGGACCGGATGACTTGTGCCTCATGAAAATCCTTCAAAACGATGGCTTCAATTTCGTGGGCGACCTCCATGCACGAACATGCTCCTCTCATGCCACATATACCACAAAATATATTCCTTATCATGAAAGGTAAGACAAACATCAATTTATATCTTAATAAGCTCTTACTGCAAAAAATAAAAATTAAAAAAAAAATTAAAAAAAAAAGGCACTGAGAACAAGCTAAGCGGGTAGCCTCAGAGGTATGTTAAAGATGGAGCACACATGCCTCTTCAACGAATCCTCTATAACTGATTGAAATATATGATCTGTCAATGTCAAGAATTTCATAATATTAAGGCCATACAAAAATTTCCAAAAAAATAAATTTAGCGTTGAAAAAATACAATTAAACACTACACAAGGAAAAAAAATAAAAAATAAATTGGGTGACTCTTTATCTTACGTTTCTTGAAATAAAACTAATGCTTTCACTATGAGAAAGAAAGAATTACGAGTGCACTCGGGAGCTAAATGCCAAGAATTGGACTTTGGGCTTCTTAATGGAGTTAATTTCCTATTTAAGGCTGTCTATGTGATGATTACAAAATCTATGAATTGAATAAAATAATTATCTCGTCTCTCCCCTTTTGAAGGTACAACCCAATTCCTCCAAAACTTGGTTGGTCAACTTTTCTATTTGTTTGAATTCAAAATAAAGAAGTTTCCAAAAATGATCCGGTGATTTTTGGAATTTGATAAATGTCTTTTAACCATTTGTTTGCCAGATCGAATATCATGCTGATTTTGGCACATTGTTCATACAGGCCGACCTGAATTTGTGTCCGGCTCTCCCTCTTTCAGCCAAAGAATCAACCTCGTTGTCGGCCAGGGGCAGACCTTATCTTCGTTCGCAGCCAACCTCATCTTCATCTATTGTCATCTTTATCTCTACATCGTCAGCTATGTGGTCGACCTCATCTATGTCAACGAGACGAGCGGCCTCATCTATGTCAATTATCTCATTTATTTCTGCCGTAAATAGGGATGGCAACGGGGCGGGGGCCGTGCAGGTATGCTTCCCCCACCCCTATACCCTACTACTTTTTTGTCCTCCATACTCGCCCCTATACCTGCCTAGTTTAAGGCGAAGTAGGGTCGGGAAATCCCTATCGGGAGAACTGTATTCATACCATACCCATTTACTCATTTAGATTTTTACAATTGTTGCAACACTATAAAACTCGAATCAAATTAATTTAAGTGAATTGTAAAATTTAACAATATAATCACTTATGTCTCATAAAATAAACCTTATACAAAATTCATAACTCTATCAATATGAAAACTAAATTTATAAAATAAACAAACATTAAAAATACTAAAAGCCTTATTCTTTTTTCTTTGTATATTCTTTTCATAGCTTCATGCCAACTTCATTATTTTACACATGTGTCCTTTACATACATATATAGATGCATAAAAACATATATAAAAATTTACACAGATAAATACATATATATGTAAGAAAAATAAAGAAAATATAACGTGGTCGGGAGGCAGTGGAGGAGCTTTCCTCACCCCTGCCCTGCCCTCTACTCGAGGGTTAATTTTAACCCCTATACCCGCCCCTCACCCTTATATGGTATCCTCCATACCTACTCTATTAGGGGCGGGTACTTGTACTTACGGCTAAGAATGTCATCCCTAATTGTGCAAGGTATATGACCGACCTTATCCGCCTTGATTAAGTGACCGACCTCCTTGTCAACTATGTGGCTGACCTCTATTTGTCGAGAGCATTAAGATGTTTATGGCCGAGCTAAGGATAAAGGATAACTCTCAATGTCAGTGAGAAGTACCAACAAATAGGCCATATATTTTAATTATTGGGTGGTGGGACATGTATAATTTCTCTTTTAATGTTGGGTAATTATTACTTTGAAAAAATAAAAATGAAAATTGAACTTTTAAAATATAAATGTGGGCACTTGTAGCAACATGACTGGCTTCTTGACATACGAGAAAAAAATTATGGTGCCTACCACAATAATGAACTATGGATCGATATATACCCAACAAAAAAAGTTCCCCAATTGAATACCATTTTTTTGGAAAACATGCGGTAATTTAATGTATAGACTATTTTGCCCAACGACAAAGCCAAAAAGTTTGATCAAGGGGCTTTAATTAAGTTGAAATTTAAAACTAGATTAATAGTGTAATAAGTGCTAGAAATCCTATCATTTTTTTTTCTTAGTATTTGTTGTTTTATTTTGTTTTTCTATTAACCTATAGATATAATTTTTGTTTTTTCCTTTAAATGTATAAATTTAAGCAGCATTATATGGTCAGTTTTGTTTATTTAGATTTTTATATTTCAAATTATGGGTACAACAAAAAAATGAAATAACAAGGCATTATAAAAACTAAAATTTAAGAGTGTAAATGAAAGTTTTAGAATTATTTGCATGAAATTTGAAATTATATAAAATTAGAGGGTGAAATAAGAAAAATTAGGGGAGAAAATTATAAAGTTTTAAAAATTTTAATGGGACCATTGTTTACGAAATTTAAAAAAGTTAGGGAAGCTAAACAAGAAAAAAATGAAATAAGAATATAAAGTTTACTAAATTTTAAAGGTATGGAATGGGCTAGCTTGGGGCGGGAATGGGCTTGAGCCCTTTTTGGGTTCAATTTGGTTTTGTCACTGATTTTTTCCTTACATCATTTACCATATTAGGTTTTCACCTTCTTTTATTATGCATTCAACTTATAGGTTTTTTTTTTAATCTTTCTCATTTCTCCTCCTCTTTATCTCCTTGCTCCGCCAACCACCGATGCATCTGCTAATGACATTGTCCTTGCTTCTACCTTAAGCGACAGTTGTTGTGGAGATCTCGCAGCTATGACGCATGATCAACATTACTTCTCCCTGTCAAAGTTGTTCTGACTTAAGCCATGTGATGTCTCGCCATTTCGGGCAGTCACTTAACTTTCTTAAATATCACTACTTAAACATTAATCTTTCTTACTTAGTAAGAAAAATACCAAAATAATTTTTTTCCTTTTAACATCCTTGAAAAACATACTTAAAAATTGTAGCGACCTCTGTCACCATTCAAGTTGAGACATTGCTCAATACTTGACTTTAAAACCATTTCAAATCATTTCTTAAAACTTATTAAGAAACACTTATTAAATCATTAATTAAAACTTAATTTTATAAGTAAATAAAATATTTTGTAAATATATCGTAAAACTTTAAAAACATTTCTTAAAACTTTGATTCTTGTAGAACTTTGAAAACACTATATCAAAAAGTGGTAAACATTTCCTTTGAACAACGGAAGCATACCGTAGTAGTATCTCTACCCAAATCTTCGCATCTGCCCTCCGCAACACCAAGCTCCTCAAACAGGTCCTACTGGTCACCTGTAGGACTACCTATAGCATGAATGAACTTTTAATGAGCTTTCGCTCAGTAAATTCAAACATAATCTCACAAATCATTTAAAAATGCTTTAAAAACTTTCCTCATAAAACCTTTCTCTTAAAATGTTTTTTATAAATGTTTTTCATAAAACATTGCTAAAACGTTTTGCATAAACATTTTTCGTAAAACATTTCTTGAACGTTTTTCTTAAAACGTTATTCATAAACCTTTTCTTGAAAACATGAAAATGTTTTTCATAAACATTTAACGTAAAACATTTCACAGAATGTTTTCCATAAAATATAAATATTCCATAATAGGGAAAAACAAGCAAAATCAAAATGCATGTTTCCATTTATGCTTAATTATAAACTTTTATTTATGAGCATTGTATGAACATTCTTTCTTTATTTTAACTTTCTATTTTTGTTCCTTAACTTTCCTTATCTTACTTTAACTTTCCATCATTTATTCCTTAACTTTTCTTGTTTTACTTTAGTGTTCGTACCAACATCATTAATCATGAAATCATAAATATAACGCTTCCCTTATGGAAGACTTGAGACCATCAAATATCGAGATTATGTACCTCGCATCAAGGAGGTCAAACTTTAACTTTACTTTCAGTACCTCACAACAAGGAGGCTAGTACAACCATTTCTTTTTATCTTTACGTTACCTTCTTGTGAACTTTAGTGAGCATATCAAATACAATCACATCATATGCAACACACTTACAAATCATAGCTTGTACTGTAAAACTTATTGCATAACAAATGCAGCATAAAACTTATAATTTAAACTGTAAAAAATTATACATTAACAAAATACAAATATACTTTAAACATAATTATTGCAAATACATTGTAAACTTTTACTTAATCTTTAAAACTTTATGCATATTAAATGCAATCATGCTTTAAACATAATAGTTGCAAGTACATTGCAAATCTTAGTTTAAACTTTAAAACCTTTTGCATAAAAATTGTGAACATGCTTTAAAAACAATTTACATAACAATGGCAACACATTTGCAAATATAAATATAAGTATTCGAAAACCATTTACTTCATACTGTAGGTGAGGTTTGAACTTACTTGAACTACGCTCTAGCATTCTCTATTCTATTCCTTTTCCTTTCAACGTAAACATTAAACATTCATTTCTTTTTTCATAACTTGGTATACTATCAATTTACCCTTCTCTTTACTTAATTTTGTAACCCACTGGGTTATCTTTCCCTTTGCTTAATTATATAACCATTGGATTACCATTCTTTTTGTTTAGCTCAGTAACCCATCAAGTTACTTCCTTTTTTACTTGACTTTATAACCTACCAGGTTACTTTTGTTCTTAAGCGTCCCTAGTTAAACTTCTTGTCTCACTGGCGGTTTCATTACTTAACGTATTAGGAACATTTTTTGTCTCAAAATGTTTTGCTAATTCGAAGTGTTTGACTCCGTTTTAGCCATTTCCTCAAAAATGACGTTTTTACCCTTAATGGATTTTTCGTCCATTTCATAACTTTATACAACTCATTGTTTAACTTCACCATTCCATTACCTACATATTACGGAAAAAATCTCACTAAGGAACGTTTCTTGACATTGGGTGTTTCAGGTCCGTTTTGGGCCCTTTTTATAAAATGACCATTTTGCCCTTAATCTCTTTTTCTTCCATTATTTCCTTGAATAAACTTTAATTCCTTTAAAACTTTGCATCTATGATACTTACTACCTACAGTAGTGTAGAAAACCAACGTTCCCTAGTGAAAACCCAGTTTTCACATAATTTTACGGTTTTGGCCTGAAATACAAAAATATTTACATTTTTGCCGCCGAAACAAAAAACAACCACTTTATACCAAAATGTTTAGTTTTTCTCAAGGAATAAAACATACAAAAGCACCATGGTCGAATTCCAAACATTTCATAATATTTTCATTTCTTGAAATTTTGTGCCCAAAATTTTGTAAAATTCATAACTTCTAAACTGGGCAGAATTTTAGAAATCTGTTCACGTTTTCCTAACAGTTTCAATGCATTTTATAACTTTTGTGTTTTAACTTTATTGAAATTATAATATTTAGGGGGACTTTTTGGCTGATTTTTAAATCTGTCAAGAATACATTTTTCTTTGCAATTTAGTCCCTTTTGGAATTTCACCAAAACCCTTACTTTTTTCTTTCTATCATCATCACCATCAACATATAACATAAAACAATCATGCCATATTGTCCATTTATATGCCATAGGCCAAAATCATTTTATCAAACACTTGGCATACTTGAAAAAACATAAACTTTCACATAGAAAGTTTAGAGATTTACATAATCTTCATCAAGCCTTCTTGATTCTCCTCTTGTGAGATTGAACTTCTTTAGATTCTTTTGTCATAAAACATGACAAAATTCTATCAAAACCCATCCATGACTTTGAAGAAAAATCACTAAAACCCTAGAAAAAAGTTTAAAAATTTACCTCCAAAGTTGTAAAACTTTGCACTAAAACACTAGAGCTTGTCGTAAGCTTAATTGGAGGTTTGGGAATCATCAAAATTTGAGAGAAAATTGCTTATGAAGGGGATGGTTTCCTTGGGAGGCATATGAAGCATTTTTTTTTTCTTTCTTCCTTTCTTTCTTTCTTTCTTTTCTTTCCTTTTCACGCTTCTTTCCTCTCTTTTTTCTTCCACCGTGGAGACCAAGATAATGGTCTCTTATATCATGAATTAATTCACCTTTTTTTTCTTTTCCTTTTTCTTTTTTTTTTTTAAATAAAAGGTGATGAGTCACCTTGGTAACTGATGAGACTATAAAAGTGTATATTTTCTAAGGCTTAAATCATTTATTTACGCTTTTATTTCTCATTAAATTCTCTAATTAATAGCAATTTTGTGTTAATAAGTATTTTCATGTCTTAGTGTGTAAATATGTTTAAAAATGTGTTTTTAGTGTGTTTTTATGTTTAATAGAATTTTTGGTAATTTTTAGAATCATTTTGGTGTGTTAAATAAGTGTCTAGTTTGTAAATAGTCAAAACCATAAAAGTAATGCGGTTATTTTATTTTAAATTTTAGAGTATTTAATAGTGTGTTTTGAGTTTGTAAATATGTTTTATTATATTTTTAGTAATTTTTAAAAAATATTTCCAAGTCATAAAAACTATATCTGTGTCAAACCGTAGGAGACTGAAAATTTTAGGAGTTTTTATTTATTTTTGTGTGTTTTAATGTAAAATAAATATTTTTATAAATATTATGTTTGTAAAATAATTAATATTAGTGTGTTTGTGATTTTTAGATTTGAAATCTGGAGGAAAAACGGAGCAAAACGACACCAAAACGGATAAAATCGGACATCAAATGCATTAAGGAGATAAATAAAATTCGAATTTGAAATTTAAGGGACACGTGGCAAATTTTCAACCTTCGGATCAGCTGCCGATTGAATCTCACCCGTTGGATCGCTGCATATGTCATGCCACGCGTCAGCCGAGGAGAAGCGTCAACGCTGACGCATGTCGGAGAAGCAGCGCGTCTCAATGTATATTCCACATGTCAACCTGTGATTGGCGCGTGTATCACACGCGCCGACAAAGCTACAGAGAGAGTCAGAGGGAATCTCGGCCTGAGTGGAATCTCGTGCGGTTATGTCTACGTGCAGCCACTCTCTCAGCCATTCGATGTGAATACCAAGACTGATCTAACGGTCATAAATCTCTTCCCCACTGGTCCCATCTGGGCCAATCCTTCACGCACTTTTCAGCCATTAGATCACGCTTTGAACGATTCAGATCGTGCCTGTTTCGTGCTGCCATAATCCGCGAAGCACAGGATTACAAACTCAAATTCGCATATCAACGAGCGAATCTCAGCGTGAAAAAAAGAAGAGAAAAATGGATCCAATAATCCGAAATTGTCAACTTTCAACAGGGAAAAACCATAATTACATATGCCAAACAATAATTTTTCAAAGGCTATAAATAGCCTTGCATTTCCCATGAAGAACACATCTCCTTCGGGCCTTTGGCCCTTCTTTCCCCTTCCTTTCCTTATTGCTGAGTTAGACTCAGCAGTATCCTCTTAGGTAATAAATAATAATAAAATAATGCTTAAATTAGAGTAGAGTGTCTGGTGAGGCAAAGAGATGATCTTGTATGCATAGTATCTTGATATGAATTTTAACTCTATATCTGTGTGGTAATGTTTATATTTTATGGAATAAATTTTATCTTTATATTTTCAATAATTATTGTTGATGTTGTTATGCTGCCACTTTTTACATAAATTCAATCATGCTTTCTTTATGTAATTTAATTGTGTTGCATAGTTAATATTAATAATAATGAAATAATGCTTAATTTTATGGAATGTCTTTTACTGCAGTATGACTTGTTATATTGTCGATTCTAGATATTTCATAAGACGAAGTGCTGCCAGAGTTAATGTAAAAATTTATTCCACTAAAATATACTAATTTTGATTTGTTAATATCTTTTCTATCCTATAGTTATGTTAATTATAATTGAGTGACAGCTGTTATAATTTTCATAATTAGTGCACCAAATCATTAGTGACAGATGATTATTTTGCTAGTTTTTATAGGAAAACCCTTACTGCATTATGGCTTGTTATATTGTCGATTTAGGTTGACCTATATAATTAGTAAAATGTGCTTGCAATTAATGAGATAAGATATAATAAATCAAATACTTTAGATAATTATTAATTAGAGTTGAAATTTCATATCAGTTGTAAAACATACAAAGGATTCTCCAAGCTTCACCATTTTAATTTTATTTCTTTTGAATTAAAATTTTGAATAAAAACCACAAAAATATTCATCTCATGTTACTCTTTCCTTTGAAAAAGTGCTTGCCTTTTTGATCGTTTATTTTTAACAATTTGTCGAGGTACAAATTTTCATCTCCCTGTGGATACGACAACTTTTCTACACTACATACGTCCGCCGTTTATTATTACAAAGAATAAACAACATTCTTGGGCGTTACCAGTAACCAATTTGGTTCCTTGGGGTGGCCAAATATGATTGGGCCACATTAGTGGATGTGGTGGTCCAATCAAAACTTTCAAGGTGTCCCATTAAACTTTTTACACAATCCAAGTTTACACTGACGATATTTTTTCTTATATTGTCGGTATTCTTTTTCATACAATTCATGAGGTCTCATAACCTCTAAACTTATCCACATCCATCACATAACGTAATTCCAACATTATCTAACTTTTTACAGTCTAAATTTATACTGACAGTATTTTTTTATACTATCGGTATATTTTCTATATTGTTACAGCATTCTTTATTCATCCATATTCTCTAAACAGTACTATTCTTATACTGCTTTAACTTAAAGAGTCTAATTTTATATTGCTTAACCTTAAACAATCCAATTCCTATTCTATATTACTTTTACAGTGTAATTTTTATACTGTATAACTTTATCAGTGTACTTCTTTACGCTGCATTATTTTAATACTATATAATTTTTCATGTTATTATATAATATTTTTCTCCTTAATCTGTATTTTTGTCTTAACATTTTTTGCAACACAATTTGCAACAATTGAGCTTTCTAGCTTATTTTCATATCAATCCTTCTTTATTTAAAGCTATAGCATGATTTTTACCTTTAAAATCCTATTTTTTGGCTTTTATGGACCTTATCATAAGAATTGGATTAAACAATAATTCTTAAATTATTGCATTTTTAATGTGCTAAAAATGCTTGGGTGTTACATGTCATGGTCACTTAGGCCATGCATGGTTGTGGAAAAGAATTGAGCAGTCATTAGAATCATAGAGCTACACTTACTTCATGGATGTGAGATCAATGACATTGGGGAGATTCTTCCTACAATGATGGTGATTTTTTTTTTTTTTTTGGCCTTTTGGTCCACCCTTTAGTGGAGTAAGGCATCAATATTCTTTGTAACTCTCCTCATTACCTATCATCTCTAATTAGGGTTGTCACTCCAATGGTTGAATACTTAGATTCAACACATGTATATAACTAATATGTAGATCAGAGGGCATGAATTTGCCATCTACGGCAAGATATAACAATGTGAGTTTTTTAACCTCCTTTATGGGTGCTTCTTTTCTAGACGACAAGTTGTAGGAGCGTAGCAAAGCTCTGATACCAGACTGATACAACTACAGCGTAAATGATGTAGCGTAATGTTTAAACAAGTATGAGAAAAATAAAAATGATCACAAGAATGCCAAGAATACAACATCAAAATTTGCAGATGTTAAAAACTAGTACGCAGCGGAATTTTAAAATTTTTTATACCAAAATAATTTCTAAAACACAAGTTTGATACGTTATATGCATAAATTAACTAAATCTTACTAACCTTTGTACGCTAAAGAACTCTGAAATCTGTGAACAGAAGTGCGTTCGAGAAGGACCTCAACCAACTCACCTCCTTTGCTATTCTTTATCTACGATCGAAGTGAGTGTGGGCTCACGTCGTTTAGCTTTTCTAAGGTGGCTCTTCTTCCAACTAATCGAAAAATACCTAATGCTATAATTCGTGAATTATGAATGATAGCTCTCTGGGGAGTTTCAGAGTCTCACTCTGGATTTCTTAACTGATCTCGATAATAATGAGACTCACTCCCTTTTTATAGAGGTTAGGCCAAGAGTCAGTCATCATCAGATAAGGCATCAAAAAATTCAAATTAGAATCAAATCAGAATAAATATTTGATAATATCACGTCAAAAACGTGTGATAAAAAGTAACACGGTCGGCAGGCCGAATTGACAGATGGCCTACCGAACCTGTCCCTTGGCAGGCCAAAGTTTAAGATCAACCTGCTAAACTTATGATTTTTTATCCCTGTGAATCTTTATTTTTCCACCCGAGATTCTGGAGATAGAGTCTCAATTTTAATTCAAATAACCCAATAGAGAAGTTATCTAATTAAAACAGTCATATCTAGATAATCTCTAGAAAAATAAATATTCTTGATAATTCAACAAGTTTATCTTGAATTTATTTATTCAAAATTAAATTCAACCAATAAATAGCCATGAATTATTTGATCCCAATAATTCGACAAGTTTATCTTGAATTAATGTTATCACAAAATTAATTCAACTGATAAACAAACATGAATTATCTGATTCTACCAAATTTTAGCCAATTTGATAAATCTGACTTTAGTCACTAATTATTGAAAAAGCACGTCGTATCGTTACAGGATTTTTTGTGAGCTAGTAAAGGAGACCTAATGGACCTATATAGTTTAAGCTCCGGATAATTATGAAACCCAATATCCTAGATATACATTTCATAATTATCAACTCTAACGCTACTCTACTAAAAGCTTAAAGCTGCACTTTCGAACTATATAAAATTACAAAGCATGTATAGCTAAGTCTCCATGATATATCATAATGTATTGTATCCCCATAGGATTATCCATAATCGGCTTAAGGATAAGTTTTGTTTTACCTTCCTGATTATTTTTATCTTACATTCTATTATCTCACCATTGAAAAACTTACTATCCAAAGACAGTATACCATTTGGTTACACCTATGTATCCAAATGGTTGAGTGTTCCAGTTATACAATTACAAGATAACGCATATAAGAGGATATCATCATTCCTAAAAAGGAGCTATGGATTCTATATCTATGAATAACAGGTCCATACTATCAAGAGTCATGTCTCTAACATATCGACATGCATACCACTATAAAATGTGGATGTCACCCTTTGATACATAAAAAGACACAAGTCAAGACAACAAGCCTACTATTCATCTCAGGATTAAGATACAATACATATGATTGTCTAAAGTGAATCGATTTGCCGAAATAGAATTATTAATCCAAATCAATTCACTTTATGTCCCGATCCAACACATCATCACCTATGACAATGTCACAATGTTTCTATTCATGAAGTCTACCTCTGATGGCCAAGACAAATCATTTTCCAATAAGGATATAGACAACATAACAATCTTTGCATGAATAAAATGCCCAACTTTATTCCCTCGATTGCAGATTTTATGATTTAGACCGTCACCTTAAGAATCGTGTCTTCTACATAATCTATCCATCATATGCCCAATTCTTAGGGTTTAGACCGACAGTCTCAGACTTTTGTTTGCTTAACATACTTTCAACAAATATGAACATAAAGAGGACAAGATTTGATATATAAATAATAAATAAATTCTTTTTTGATAAACATATCTCCAAAAACATATTTTATTTTTACTTTTTAGGGCATACACGTCTAACAGTAGATTCATACAAAACACCAAAAATTGACATTGAAATTCGTTGATTCATAAAAAATATTGAAAATTAAAAACTAGAGTACATAACTTTAATAATATTCATAAAAAATTTCACTTCCTTACATATGACGAGACTAATATATTTATAGGATAAATTGTCTTAAATAATAACGAGAAACTACAAATAAAATTATGGAAACAAACAATTCTAAAAAATTAATAACAAAAAATATAATTTTATATTTAACCCAACAAATTTTATTGGATCAAATTATTACGAAAGGAAAATTTTTTAATTGTAAAGTTGTTATGAATAAAATTTGACTTTTCTTCCTCAATAATTGTCTTGGAGCAATAATATGGACCCCAACTAGCATATGATTTTTTTTCCCAATATGAACTATTACAATGTACTTAGTAAATGAATGAATCACTTACTTATTACTAAATTATTTATGTTATTTATAAATATGTATACCTAGTATATGTATAACCTGGCTAATATTTAATTATTTTTTTACTTAATAAATACACTAGTTACCTAGTAAATCCATTATATACAAATGTATTTATTTACTAAATACATTATTTACCAAATATTTATCAGTGTTTTTATCAATTAAATACATTATTTACCTAGTAAATCAATTATTTACCAATTTGTTTAGTTCATAAATTATTTAGTAAATTCATTACTTTTAGCTAATATTCATCAAATTATTAATCAATTAAATAAACTATTTGTTAATTTTTATACCTAGTCGATCCTTATTAACGTAATATTTATTAATCTATTTACTTAGCAAATACATTAGTTAACTAGTAAATTCATTGTTATTCACTCAATGACAACATTATTTAACTGGTATATTCGTTGTTTCTTAATATGAATCAGTTTATTTACTCCACTAAATACATTATTTACCTAATATTGATAAACTTAATTACTCTAAATACATTATTTACTAATTTTTACACCAATTCAGTTTATTGTCCACGAAATATTTACTAATTTATTTACTTAATAAACAATTATTTACTAGTAAGTCCATTATTTGCTCAATATTTGTTAATTTATTTACTTAGAAAATTCAATATTTACTAACTTTTATTTTTGAACTCGTTTACCAATTTCCTATTTTTTAAAAAATCATATACCACGTTTTGTTTATTCAAATTTTGTTATTTTTTTAAAAAATTATTAAAAATCATTCAAAAAATATTCATTTGGATTTCTATTTCAATAAATATATATTTTTACCCTAAATTAAAAAAAAAATTTTGAAATCCCTATCTAATCCTTAACATTAAAAAGCCCTAAATTTAAAACTCTAAATCTGTATATATTAAAACCCTAATACTTAGAAAACCCTTGATTTAGCATTTGTTTAATTTTAAAACCCTCATATTTAGAAAACTTTTCATCTAACATTTTTTTTAATCCATCCAAACCATAGTTGCCATTGTTGACAGTGTAATCCGATGACTTTGCATGTGCTACGAAGAAGATGATGGGATTCAACATCCAAAAATCTCCAAGGACGAGATCTATCGTGATCGACTAATGCTTCTCAGCTCCCTCGCAGTCGTTGCGATGAGGACTTCTCCATATGTTGAGGTTGGTTTCCGCGTCATGCTTGTGATGATGTGAGTAGTGGGGACAAAAAAGAAATTTCACAAATTGCAGACAAATTCATGACTATTTTCCTGCCCAAAAAATTGTCATTTATTTTTATTCCATGTACAAAGTCTATTTGCCTTTTTTTAGGCAATTTTCTTGGTGGAAAGCCAAAAAAAAAAAAAAAAAAACCTTTCAACATGATTCCGTTAGCCATCATATCTATATAAGAAATGTAATTTTGAACCTATCCAAAATTATTAGAAACGTGCCCATAAGTACGTGTCTCCACCAAAAAATGAATACTTATAAAGTGATAGGGATGCTTGGCTTAAACTTAGACGGCGTATTTTAAACCAAAATAGTTTAATGTTTAAAAAGTGTAGTTTAAACTTATTTTGATTAAAACCAATTATAGTGTATAAAAGCTTTAAAATGTGACATTTAAAAGTTTTGGTTGAAATTAAAGATTACTAATTATCATTGCCAAATACACACAACTTATTTAATAGTGTTTTCAAGATAGATATCAATTGTCAAATACATTACGGGTCTGTTTGTTTCGTAATTTGAATCACAGTTTGAATCATTTTGCTACAGTATTTTTTCTCATAAAAATTTAAATCTTCATTCAAATACTCTATTTAAATACTTCAACTAAACAGACTCGTATTATTTTTCCCCTAAAATATTCTAAAGGATCGTTTGTTTCAATACTTAAATTACGATTTAAATTATTTTATTATAATATTTTTTTTTATAAAAATTTAAATTTTTATTTAAATACCCAAGCCAAACGTATATAGAAGAATTTTTGTTAATGGTCAAATCCCAGTCCTCAACTCAGCCGCCGGTAACCCAAACATCCAACCCCACTTCCCAATAAAAGATCCCTTCCCACCCAAACCCGCTTTGTTCTCTTTTTCTTGTCTTCTTCTTCGCGTTTTAAGTTTCCGCTCTGTGCTTGCCAAACAATGAATCTCTCTTCCCTCGCAACTCTTGACTCAAACCCTCTTTCCACTCCTCGGACTGCTCGCGCCTTCCTTCGGGCCCACTTCGCCCCCCGCACCAGAAACGTCGTTGTTTGCTCCGTGAAACCCCCGGCAGCGGCGGCGGCGGCTTCAGTCGGAGTCGCCGAGTCGGCGGCTTCCCAGAGGCTGAGTCGAATAGAGTCGCTGAGTCAGGTCTCGGGCGTTTTGGGTGGCCAATGGGGCGACGAGGGCAAGGGAAAACTCGTCGATATCTTGGCTCAACACTTCGATGTCGTTGCTCGTTGCCAGGTACTGTTTGTTTGATGTCAAAGTTTTTTTTTTCTTTTTAATTTCTTGTATAGATTCATGTTCGGTTTTGGTTGAGCTGCAGTTGGGTGCTGAAATTTTTGTAGTGCTTTTAATTAGTGAGTGTAAAATCAAATTTGTTTGCACTGAAGCTGTTCGAGAAAATTGCTCAATGAAATGCCGAAGCTAATAGTGGGCGAGATTTTATGTTCGTTTTTAGTTGAACTGCAATTGGGTTTCTGGGTTTTTTTTTTTTTTTTTTTTTTTTGCGCGTTTGGATTGGTGATTATAGTGTTTATAATGGCTATTTTTTCCCTTTAGATTGGTGATTATAGTGTTTATATTTATATTATATATGATATATTATACGTACAAAGTTTTTGATGGGTTGAATTTATGTTTGTTTGTAGTTCAGCTGCAATTGGGTTTCTAAGCATTTCTTGTTGTTTTTGTTTTTGTTTTGTTTTGTTTTTTTGTTTTGGATTGGAGATGTTTTGATTTGTAAATTGTTCTGCTCTGAAGCTGTTAGATGATTTGTCTCAATGATAGGGCGGAGCTAATGCTGGGCATACAATTTACAATTCAGAGGGAAAAAAGTTTGCCCTTCACCTTGTTCCTTCGGGCATTCTGAATGAGGAAACTCTCTGTGTTATTGGAAATGGAGTTGTAGTCCACCTTCCCGGGTTTTTTGAAGAGATTGATGGGCTTGAATCGAACGGAGTCTCCTGCAAGGGAAGGATATTGGTTTCCGATCGCTCTCACCTGCTGTTTGATTTCCATCAAGAAGTGGATGGTCTTAGAGAGGCTGAGCTTGCCAAGTCTTTCATTGGCACCACAAAAAGAGGAATCGGACCTTGTTACTCTAGCAAGGTGATTAGGAATGGCATTAGAGTAAGTGACTTAAGGCACATGGATACTTTCCCTCAAAAGCTTGATCTTTTGTTATCGGATGCCGCTGCGAGATTCCGTGATTTTAAGTATACCCCGGAAATGCTCAAGGATGAGGTCGAAAAGTACAAGAGGTTTGCCGAGAGGTTGGAACCCTTCATTGTTGATACTGTGCTTGTCATGAATGAAGCCATTTCACAGAAGAAGAAGATTTTGGTTGAAGGTGGTCAGGCGACCATGTTGGATATTGACTTTGGAACATACCCGTTTGTAACTTCATCTAGCCCATCTGCTGGTGGGATTTGCACTGGTCTTGGGATTGCACCAAGAGTTGTTGGTGACCTGATTGGAGTGGTGAGTTCATAATTTGGTGTTGGTCAATCCTCTTTTCTCTACAGTTTGAGAATTTTCTGTTCTTAAATCTAACAATTCTTTCACTCAAAAATGATATTTTTAGCATGTCTCTGGTTTTCTTGGTGACTTTACTTCGTAATTGTTTGGCTACACGTGCCAATATATTGCGACAACTGAAAAGTGTATGTAGGTTTTCTATAATGCACTCAAAGCATTCAACAAGAACATATTCTAAGTGGGTGCAAATTTGGTGAAACTAATACTTGACATGGTTAGTTCACTTTATTAATTAACCTTCTTCGTGGCAGGTAAAAGCATACACCACTAGAGTTGGCTCTGGTCCGTTCCCTACGGAAATCTTGGGTCAAGGGGGTGACCTTCTTAGGTTTGCTGGGCAGGAGTTTGGCACAACGACTGGTCGTCCTCGCCGTTGTGGTTGGCTTGACATTGTTGCACTCAAGTACTGCTGTCAGATTAATGGCTTTTCTTCTCTTAATCTCACCAAACTTGATGTTTTATCTGATCTTCCTGAGATTCAATTGGGGGTTGCTTATAAGCACGCTGATGGTACACCAATCAAATCATTCCCGGCCGACCTTCGTCTTCTCGAGCAATTGAAGGCAAGTCTTTCTTTCCCCTTTCAAGTTTCACTTAATAAGTAGAAAAAGCTATATATATACTGCTTCAATAGTCCTTTGCCAACAAAGAATGGAAGTTCTCGCTGGACTCCAGTACATATATATATATATATTTGAAGCGCTATTCTTGATTCCTTTCTTTCTTATATATTTATAGGTGGAATATGAAGTATTGCCCGGCTGGAATTCCGATATATCATCCATCAGAAACTACACCGACCTTCCAAAGGCGGCGCGTCAGTACGTGGAGAGGATAGAAAAGCTTGTTGGCGTACCAATTCATTACATCGGTGTTGGGCCTGGACGTGATGCCCTCATATTCAAATAGTTTGGTTTCAGTATTATTTTTAGATTAATATTTTATGACTGTTGTTCCTATTGGAGGGCTGATGCCCTGCAAGTTGGGGGATGTTTTGGGTACTAAAATTACCATGTAGGTCAAGAAACAAGTGTTTGTTCTCCTTCTGTGAGACAACTTTGTAGAATTTTGATTCGCTGATATTTATTTGTTGCAGTGCCTGGCAATAAATTTATACCTACTTGAGGTTAGTGCCTTTTTCTTCTATGTACCAAAAACAAATTTAATCTTGATAAAGTGGCTGAAGTTCTGTTCTGTTTTTGTATTTTGAAACTAATTTCTTTTAAATTTTACCATGGAACTTTAAAAAATTGCTTAGCATATGCTGAAGCAAACAAAAAAATTAAAAAAAAAAAAAGACCGCGGATTTTTCTTCCGCGTGTTTGCAAGAGAGACCAAAAGATTCATTTGCCAATAATTGCCATAGAATGGTGGCTCATTTTCACATGATTATGTCAATAAGGAGTAACACTCAAGTTTTCAACCAAAAGTTTGTTCTGAACTGGTCTGGTCCGCTAAACCTTCGAGGTTGTTTGATATAGTGATTAGAATTATAAATACTGTAGTATATAAGAGCTTTATATTTTAACAATTTTGTTGCTTCTACCGTAACATATAAGAGCTTTATATTGTTCCTAACTGAAAAGTTGATTAAAACAAACTAATGTCAAACAAGCTTGTGTTGTGCTTGTGACAGATGAAGACTCAACAAATTTCAGGCCTGTCTCTGGCCACGGTTGTTGGGGTATGAACACGTCTTTTGTTTGTTGCCGTGCCTATATTGTGGCTGCATAACTGATAACTCTAGCTAGCTTGATTCTTTTCAATAATTTTTTTCAAATGTTAAAAATTTGATTTTGTTACGGCACGATTCAAATTAAATGAAAATTTAACATAAATTGAAATGATCGATGTTTATAATATACATTACAAAATTGATCAAGTGTCAAAATTCAAGTAATCATCATTTTTCTTTATCTAAGAATCATGTGTTGGTTTATCGTGCTCAAGACATTATAAGTATTCTAGATTTCAAGAAATTCGAAAAAAATATATATTGATTTTTGGATTTTTTTAAAAACTATGAATATGTGTTTTTAAAACCTTAATATAATCCCATAAAAAAACTTAATATAAATATTGAAACAAATAGAGTTAAACAAGTTTTTACATTAAAAAAGAAAAAGAAAAACTCTTATACATAGATAAAAATGTCAACGTTAAATGGACGCCCTATAAAGTGTGCAATGGTGTATTAACATAATTAGAATTTTATTGTGATTCAAGTAATATTGGTACCATGATGGCATGCTAATCTCTAAAGTTTACAAACATTCTAGGTGATAAGCATATATTATTTAGCTAATAAAACATTGATAAAAAATAAAAAAATAAAATAAAATAGAAGACACGGATGGTTGTTTTCACATTTTTTTCCTTTATAATGTTTCCAATATTTTCTTCACATTTTCTTGAAATTTTGTAAAAGAAATGAATACTTTTATTAATATTTATCAGATTTCCACTAATGTTTTGGAAATTCAAAATTTAAATGAAAATTTTAAAAAAAATTATCAGATATGTTTTGTCTATCCTCGCATGGGTGATTCAGGGACCACAACTTTTTGCAGGGATATGTTTTGTCCGTGCTCGCATCAGGTGATTCAGGGAATATCAGATTTATGAAGTACCATTTTTGTGACAAATTTATACTTAAATTTCTTCTTAGTGCTTGTTTGGAAAGGTTGTTCAAACCGTGTTTTTTTAGTGGCGTATTCACGGTTTATATTATAAATTATGCTTTAAACTTACTTTTGGTTCAAACATACTAAAACTAACATTTTGACAAATTTATCGAACACAAATTCAAACTAAAAATTGTAATTTTAACTCTTTTTTTTTGTCTTAAACAATTGGTGCTAAATCCTCTCCTGAAAACATAAGCTTAAATCCCATAAAAAAAACAGACAGCTTAAAGTAGTACATATGAGTAGTTAAGTTCAAGAGTGGCACAGCGACTAATTAATACTAATTTACCATGCTCAGCCCAACCCATTGTCAGTGGGCAAGTTAAGGGTCAAATACTTCCAATACCAGATATACACCAATTCAACCATATCACTTTCCCTAGGATCATTGAAACCGCTTTCTCTAGAATCATTGAAAATAGTTTTTCATGGTAAATCGATATTTGTACCCCCTGCTAAATATGGCAATCATAGACTTGGGATCAATGTTGTTATCATATTTTTCGTAAAAATTGAAAAACATAATTACATAAGTGGTATTAATATTAAAGCTGACTATATCGGTATTTTAAAAAGGTGAGTTTTATATTGTAATATGTTTTTGTTTTATATTATAATTTGTGAGAATTTTACATTATTTGAATTGAAATGTATAAATTGAAATTGACTTTGTCAAACACCAACTACATTTAAAAAAAACTTGAAAAAATTTCGCTATTGATGAAAATATTAAAAAATTTATAAAATCGATAAATGCTTGTTTTAAAATAATTTTGATATAAACTAAGGTGGTCTAGAAAAGATGCACTACAACCTTGAAAAAACAATATTTTTACTTATTTATGATGATATTAACCAAAATTTCTCACAAATTTTAGTGTTAAATAGAAGCTTTTCCAACCTAAAGTTTCAAAATATTCTCTAGGTGTAAAAAAAATTCTCTTAATTTTTTTTTTTAAATCTGGTAAATATCAAGAAATTCTTTTACACCCAAACAAAGATGAAAATGTCGATGTGGCAAAAGTTGTCGAGGTTTTGATTGATAGATAATGTCGTGGATGTTATCGATGTCGACGAATGTTTAAGAAAAAAAAGGATATTATGAGAAAAACTTATAATTTTTTCTTACAACTTTGTATAATGCTAAAATAATTAGTATTATTTAATTTGAACCAAGTTAATAATATAATTAATAAAATATTGATGTACTATGAGAGCTATATTGCTTACTATAAAAGGATACTGTCATTATATATTATATTATATTATGTTTCTAATATTATTTTACATACTTATTACAAATAAGATATAATAATATAATAAAGTACATTAAAACTATCAACAAACACACAAAATTAAGGTGTCTTTAATACCAAAGGGAGTTTCTAATCGGTTGGATATCATTATGTAGGTTCTGATTTTGATTAAAAAATACATCTGCCAAGATATTACCTTTGCCTAGTTTTGAATGTGATACATGTATATTTCTTGATCTATTTCTATTGTTAACTTGATCTATTTCCATTGTTGGTCCTTAAAATTAAATATTGTTAGTTTATCCAACTTGATGAATAGTCTTTACAGAGTTGTAATGATATCTTAATACTAATTTATGGTGGATGATACACATGTATATTAAAAAACCATCTTAGTTTTGTACTTCTTAACTATTTTTGTTTAAGAACTATAAAGCACATTAAAACCATAAATTTTTTTGTTAATTTCGAAGCTCATAGCTCATGGAGTCAAAACTCAAGGCAATAGAATCCTCATCTATTGGGCTTATTTAAGTTGTACCATATCTTCTTCTATGTTACTTTATAATTGCCCCAAAACTTTCACCTCTTGCCATACAACCATGATCTTCATTTTATGTAGCATACGTAAATTTTTCTTCTTTAGCATCTCAAGGATATTTAATTGGACATTTTGCTTCCTCTTCTTTCATAGTTTTTATCAGCATTATCGTCACCACCCCACCATCTTCATCAATGTCGTTGGAATTGTAACAAAATTTATGTGCTCCACAAAGAACAATAATTAAAATTAGTAGACAAAAATAGTAAAAATAGAATATACATATTTACATGTAATAATATATATGGCTTTGTAGAAGAGTTATAAATTATATATTTTAAAAATAAAAATTATTTAAAGACTAAATAAGTCTTAATTAATGCTTTTTTTTTTAATTGTCTTTAGGTTCAAAATATGTAGTCACAGTAGTTGAATAATAATTATAAAAAAAGTCCTACAAAATTTATTTTTGTGCAAAAAAAAATTCCCTCCCATCTTGGATATTTTGTAGAAATTTTCAAAAATATCCTAAACTTTCATGGATATTCACTCATATTATGGATATTTATAGACATTATGGATATTTTATGGATATTTCAGAAAAAAATCCTTCCCCTATCTATGTGAAGACTTCAAAATATCGATATTGACGTGAAAATATTAATATCCTTGTACCCAAAGACAAAAAGATATTTCAGGATGTTATTTTTAAAATGTTGGATAAATTTACGGGAAGAGGATGGAATTTCTTAGATGTTGGGAGAACAACAAAATCTTAGATTTTTAAAATATTTTGAAATAAATATCAAGTTTTGAAAATATTTATAGTAAATAGCAGATTTACAATATAAATAATTTATTTAATTTGTAAATAAAAATATTTACATTTTAAACAAGAGAGTAAATACATTATTTTCATCATAAATCTATTTATTTGTGTAAATAAGAATTAGACACACTAAATAAAAAGAATAAATAAATTATTTACACAATAAATTTTATATTTATTGCAAATATTTTCAAAAGTTACTATTTGCTATAATTAGTTTTGAAAAATGTGTTATTTAGTACAGTTTTAAAATAGGGTTAATGAGACAAGTGACTATTTTTTATATGTATAAAGACAATAATGACCTTAATAATAATATTGTTAGTTTTAATTTATTTTTTAGAATAATGATAAGACATGTATTTAAGATTTGAAATGGATTATGAGAAAAAAATATTTAAAATTAGAGTATTTGTTGCTTAAATTAAAATTGATATTCAAATAACGATTGTAAAATTCTCTCATGTAAAAGATGGATTTTTTTAGCGACAAATTGTATCTAAAATATCATTAAATTAATGATATGCCATCTTTTTATGGTTTTTTTATAATTTAATAAAATGATTAACTTTAATGGTTTTATTAATATAATTATATCTCTTTAAATTAATGATATTCATTTATTGAGTTTTTGCTTCTTGTGTTATAAGAAATTTATTGACGTACTTTAATGATTTTATTAATGTAATTATATCTCATTAAATTAATGATATTCTTTTATTGGGTTTTGCTTCTTGTGTTGTAAATTAAGGATAATCCTTTAATGATATTCACATATTACTTAAAATCTAAAAATTGAAAGATAAAACAACACATTAACTTAACAAGAAAAATATGAAATTACGTGTATATTTTTCTTTAGCAATTTAACTATTAGAAAAATTAAAAAATTTGTTATGAAAACTAAACACTTGATGATATTTATTTAGAGAGTATTTTTAAGATTCCAAATATTTGTAATTAAAAAAAAAAACGACACAGAAGTCATATTTACTCAACGAAATCATATTAATTAACTCCTTAAAACTCATTCATTGTGTAATTTTCACTTTAAAATAAGGTTTTGTGTATGAGCCCAACCCCTTGTCATGGGAAGTAAAGGGGTTAAAGCAGCAGCAGCAGAAAAGAAACAGCTGACAAAACACCGTACGCCCCGAAAGCGCTCATCAGCTAGCCTTCTGAGCTCCATATTTTCCCACTAAACAAACAGACCATTCTACAGCTACAGAGAGCAAACGCAGCAATGGAGGGAGGAAAAGGCGCGAAGTCCAAGATGACCAAATCGCCTCCTCTCTCTCTCGAACAGTTCGTCTCCACCATGGCTCCTCTCATCGACTTGGAAAAGGTTCCTTTCTTCTCTTTTTTTTTTCTCCTCAAAATGCGCGCAAGAATTTAAGAAAACCCATAATTATTTCTTTATCCAATCACAATGCGATGAATCGTATGGCGCGAAGCACAATGATTGAGAAGATGATTTTCTTTCTTTCTTTTTTTTTGGCCTTTTTGGGAAGGAATTTATTGTTTTTTTGGGGGCGAAATTATCGTTCTGAATTGGTTAATTTGCATTTTTGAAAAATTTTGACTGTTTGATTGTTTAAGGAAGCTGAAATATCAGCCTCAATTAGCACTGGCGCGTCGAGAAATTTGGACACTGCTCAAAAGAGAGGCTCTACCATTCTCAACTTAAAGTGTGTGGATGCTCAGGTACTTTCTAATATGAATTTTTTCCAAACTATGTCAATTGTGTCAACATGTCCCCAAACTTTAAAACGTATCTGTTGCACCCCTGAACTATATATTTACCTCTAGAACTTTAAAACGTGTTGGTTTTGGCCGGAATAACACTTGATATGCACATTAAAATGATATATATATATATATATATTATGTATATATATTATTATAATTTAGTTGATGTTGGGAAAAGGGTTTTTCTTTTTCTTTTTGTACTAAGAAATTACAAAACGTTATTACAAACTGATGTGGAAGCTCGAAAATGCATTAAAATTGGGCATTGTATTTCACTTGGCAAGAGAAAATGAAGGAAAAAGGTGAAGTTCGGCATTGATATCAATAGGGGACTAACATTCGTGTTTGTTTACTTATTTTCATGCATTTCGACTTGGTAAATAATTTGAGCGCTGCTTCTCATATTGGTTTTTTTTTTTTTTTTTTTTGGGTGTTATTATGCTTTTGTTTCTTGTAACAGACAGGGCTGATGGGGAAAACTCTTCTTGAGTTTCAATCTAATAAAGGAGATGTTCTTCCCCCTCACAAGGTGAAGATTCAATGTTCCCATTTTTATCTTATTGAATTTTGGTTGCCACTGAAATATTTGTTAACCTCATAACTCATTTATAGCATCTATGACTTAAAATACGAATTTTTTTTTTTGGCCCAAGCTTAGATTCACTATTTTGTGACTGACAACACTAGTAAGTATTTACAATAATGTTATACCAGATGAGCCACCCCCCATTTGTTATTTTACTTGAAATTCCTTCTGCTGCATTGTGAAATTATCTTTCGTTCTCCTGGCAGTTTGGCACACATGATGTGGTTGTCTTGAAACCAAACAAGGCTGATATAGGGTCCCCTGCTCTTGGACAAGGTGTAGTTTACCGATTAAAGGTGATTACGACTTTGAGACAGAATTTTGGCTGCCTGATGTTGTCTGCCGTAACTAACAAAAATCCCATGACTTCTATTTTGTGCTTCTTTTGGCCTGTGTACTGAACAGGACTCATCAATTACTGTTGCTTTTGATGACATCCCAGAAGAGGGTTTGAATAGTCCCGTACGGCTGGAGAAGGTGGCAAATGAGGTATGAATCTTTGAATATTTTAGATGTTTTATGTTTGAGTTCCTACATCAATATTCATTGGACGTTTCTAATTCCTATCCAGGTGACTTATCGTAGGATGAAGGATGCCTTGATCCAATTGAGTAAAGGGGTGCAGAAGGGTCCTGCAGCTGATCTGGTCCCTGTCTTATTTGGTGAGAGGCCACCAGCTGTAGCCAAGAAGGATATTACATTCAGCCCCTTCAATTCCAACTTAGATCATTCTCAGGTTACTAATCCTTAGATTACCATACTTGTTTATAGCTTATTATCAGTTGAACATGTTAAACATTGGTAGTGGTGCTCAAAGACAATGGCAATTTTCTTTTAGATTCTTAGATTGCTTTATTCTTCAGGCCTAGAATGTTTCTATAAAATCCTTAAAAATTATTTACATGTGAGGTTATATTTCATAAGATACTTTTAGCCCCATATCACAAATGTTTCACATTAGTTACTAATAATGGAGCAATGGAGTGATAGCGATTCTCTATGTAGATGATTGTGTGAATGGAAGAATGCAAGAGAAGCCAGTGTATTGAATATTTTCTTAAATATGTACAGACACATGATCACATATGATACAGGTTATTCTTGACCCACTTCCATATTTATGTTCACATATTGACCTCCTAGGTAACTCAGCAATTTTATCCTATAATTCAAGCCCCTTTCTTTTTTGTTTAGAATATTTAACCTTTTTCTGGGGGGGTTTGCTGCAAACTCAGATTATTTGATTGATGGGTATGTCAGAGTGCCAATTTTTATTCTTATGTGTATATTTTTGCATTTAACCTTTTATGATTCGTTATCACTCTTTGAATTACATGTCCGCACCATGTTTCATTTATTCTTCACTTTCTCATAATCTTGGGCATCATAGTTTCTTTCTTCTTTCTCACAGAAAGAAGCAATTTCAAAGGCCTTGGCGTCAAAGAATGTATTTTTGCTGCATGGGCCTCCTGGAACTGGGAAAACTACAACAGTAGTGGAAATAATCTTGCAAGAAGTAAAACGTGGATCAAAGATTCTAGCTTGTGCTGCTTCAAATATTGCTGTTGATAACATTGTGGAGCGACTTGCTCGTCATAGGTAAAGTTATGCTATGATATTTATCCATTTTTTAAAATCTTTTGTTAAAGCCTCAATGTTGTTATTTTTCTAATCCCTAAGGCAATTCTTTTTCCCTTTCCCTTTGTTTCTTTAGTCATGCTTCTGCGTTGAGGTTGTTTGATCCATGAAAGATTTAAGTAGTTACAATATTTTTCTCCTTACCACCTCTTTTCTAGGGATGTCAATGGGGCGGGGCTGGCGGGTTGTGGGACAGGGCGGGTCAGCCCAAATACGCCATGTTTACTTAAACAAAAAAAGGGAAAAAACAAACGCAAAAGAACGTAACAGACCATCAGTAATCCCCAATTCCCAAATCACATATCTGGCTTCCCTCTATGAAAAACCCTAACTCTCACTCCTCTCCTTCAGCTGCCGTCGTTGTTGTCTATCGTGCTTCCGAAAATCATCCGCCACCCGATGCTATCCATTCTTTCGCTATTTGTCAGTCACCTCTGGTTCAACTTCAAGGTCATTATTCCTTTGGTTTGGCATCTTCATGGTCTGTTATTGGGTGTGATTAATGGAGTTTTTTGATGGTTAAAAAGCCCTAAAAAGAATGTTAGATCAATTTTCATGATTGGAATTTTGATGATATTTTGGATTTGAACCTTCTTTTCTGAAAAATCATCATAGAAAATTACTGTTCTTTGTGTTGAATGATCGCCTAAAATTGTAATACCCTTTAATGTTGTGCTTAATTTGGTGTAATTTTGTTAATACTTTGCTTGGTTATCTTAGTTTCTTGTGTTGTAGTTTTCATTATTATTGAGATTTGATTAATGGGTTTTGGCTTCAATTGGGATTTCAACATGTTTTAGTTTTGCTAATGAGATAAACATTAAGAACCCGTTACAGGGTTTTTGGCATTTTTACATTTATGCCATTACTATGAAAAATGCTAATCCTTTAAAAAATAAAAAATGGTTAATCACTTTTATCTTGAACATGAATTGCATTTGAAAGAATGTGATCTGAACCAATTAGGCGACTAATCCTTTTCTTTGTGCTAGATTTGTGTGAGATCTAGAATCTTGGTATGAATTGATTTGGGCTGAAGAGAACAAGGGGGAATTTAGATATTTAGATAATTTGGAAGTAATTATTTTTTGAGGTATATGTTATTTTGTTTGATTTTTAGAATGGACAATGCAACTTGGTCATGCCTAGTTTCTCATTACAAAATACTTTTTTCATTGCATCCTTGTATACTTGACTGGCTATATGGCTGAAAAAAATTGTAAGAAAACCAAGTTAGAATGTGTTTGCAACTAATGTGGCCTTGAAGATAGCCCTTTTTTTTTCAACCCTTCATTAGTTTTTCTAGTTTCCCAATTTTCTTGATCATTCTTCATTGGCCCAATGGTGTTCAATCCTTGAGTTTCATGGCCTTGCTGAATGCACTCATAAGTGAAGACAAATGCATTTATGGATCATGTATTGATCAAGATGAGACCTAGCATTCTCTCCAAAGCTTTTTATCCATTTAAAATCTCCATTATGCCAAATTAAAGGAAACCAACTAAAGGAATACTGACCTTAAAGCAGAGGTGACTCACAAACGGCAAACAGATGGACGGCGTCGGGTGGTGGATGGTTGTCGGAAGCAAGACAGTATGAACCAATCTGTCTGGATAGGGAAGAGTGTCATTCATCACATCAAACGTGTCATCAATATGCACATCAGGATCTGCTAATCCTCTATTGAACTGAGCTTCCCAGTCCTTATCTTGGAGGCGACCAACCAGCCTTTCTCTTAGCTCCTGAGGATTAAGGACCCGTTGTAGGATTTCTCCTATCAAGTCTATGGGTAGCTAGCGCTGCAGTTCACTGGCTAGTATCTCCTTGTTTTCATCTGAATTAGGAGCTAAACTTGAGCTTCCTTGTAGAGGCATTATGATAGTAATGAGAATTTAGAATTCAGGATGGCTACGTGACTTCATGAGGTAATACCTTATGGTATATAGTGGGAGTTGATGAAATGGGATATTTATGTCTTAGCTTGATGTGGCATTGGCTTCGTAGACTTGTGAAAAGTATATTTTCATGAGTTTCAATGGTTTTGACATTATACTTGTATTTGGAAAGCCATTCCTTCCAGCATATAGCTAGCTGGAAATACAAAGCCTACGTGCATGGGTTTTATGAGAGCATCTACAACCATGACAAGTTAGGAGCCATGTGTCAACTATGGACTACACTCATGCTCTACCTCTTTGCACATTCCAAGGAGTCTTCAAAGATAATAATATAATATGTAATATGATAAGTATACTGTAAATAAGGATCTTAGCAGGTGTGTGCAAAGATGGAGACAAAGTCCATGCGAAGAAAGGGAGCATAAGTGACAAGTGCCATGGTTGAGTAATTGTAAGTGAAGAATAACCAACCTAAGGACGTGTATGGCAGCTCATGGGAAGATGAAGGAGCTTATTAAGCATTCAAGAGAAGGCAAGATTGGACTCCAAGCCTTAAGGATGAAGCAAGACACTTAATGCACTCATAAGTGAAGACAAATGCATTTATGGATCATGTGTTGATCAAGATGAGACCTAGCATTCTTTCCAGGGCTTTTTAATAATTTAAAATCTCCATCAATCGCACTCAATAACATACCTTGGAGATGCCAAATTAAAGGAAACCAACCAGAGGAATATTGACCTTGAAGTAGAGGTGACTGACAAATGGCGAACGGATGGACAATGTCAGGCAGCAGGCAATTGTTGAAAGCACGGCGGACAACGGTGATGGCGCCAAAAGGAGAGGAGTGAAAGTTAGGATTGTTCGTATGGGGGAGCGAGAGGTAGAATTTGGGTATTGGGAATTACTGTTAGTCTGTCAAGTTCTTTGAGTTTTTTTTTTGGACAGGTTTGGGCCGAGCTGCACCGCCCCATGCATGATGCGGTCTCGACCTGCCCCGCCTGCAATCTATTAGCTGCGGGTCAAACCCACCCCATTAGGGGCAGGGCGGGTCAAGGCAAATGTTGATATCCCTACTTGGATGCTACTTGCCAATTTCATCAAATTGAGCTTTTCATGCAGCTGTCAACCAAAATAAAACTTTTTCACTAGAGAAGATCACGGTCTAATCTATGTCCCCCAAATTCTGAAATTTTAATTGTTTAAGAATCCCAGATTCATTGGGATGTCTCGTATGTAGGTCATCTAGTGAATTCTCTTATCATTGATGTAGTAATGCATCAGTGATATCAAGTAGAACATTATAAGCATTCACTGTTTCCATCTTTCTGTTTCTTTTAATAGAGTTAAGTTGGTGAGATTGGGCCACCCTGCACGTTTACTTCCTCAAGTATTGGAGAGTGCTCTGGACGCTCAGGTATATGAATTCTTCAAATCTTATAACACATACGTGGATGAAGGAACTTTTAACTTCTGTTTAAGGATTTATTATTAATTTTTTTAGTATTTTGGAATGTTATTCCTTTCTCACGACTTGTATGATCATTTACATCAGTTTCATTTTCTAAAATGAACATGCCATAAATACTTATCAAGCCTATGAGTAGTATGTTTCTGCTACTGGCTACTGATATACCTTTCTGATATATCTCTTTTGGAATTGTATCTGTATGTTTGGGTACCTACCTGTTCTTATTAGTCTTAGCCTTCAAGTTGCTAACTAAAAATGGAGCTGTATCCCATGTCATTTTGAATAAATGTCCTTATAATTTTTGTCTTTTGCTTTTAGGTCCTAAGAGGGGATAATAGTTCTCTAGCTAATGACATCCGAAAGGAAATGAAGGTAGTGTATATACATTTTGAACCTGTATTATGTCGTAAACATATGAGCATTTGCAATGCTAAATTGAATTCATCTATTCATTTCTCGTTTTTGGTGGTTTATCAAAAACCTCATCTGGGAGACTCAAATTCTTCCTCATTGGTCCTTTATTCCACTTATGTTAATTATTCTTTTTACAGTTAAAATTATAACATGCATAATATTCTCTTAAGTTCTCCTCACTCCAATTTCCAGGCACTAAATGGGAAGCTGTTAAAAACGAGAGACAAAAATGTAAGGAGGGATATCCAAAAGGAGCTTAGAGCACTTTCCAAAGAAGAGCGTAAAAGGCAGCAGCTAGCTGTGACAGATGTTATTAAAAATGCAGACATCGTGCTAACAACTCTGACTGGAGCAGTTTCTCGGAAGCTGGAAAACACTTCATTTGATTTGGTCATTATTGATGAAGCTGCTCAGGCCCTTGAGATAGCATGCTGGATTGCTCTATTAAAGGTAGTGGCAAAAGCAAGGCACACAAATGATATCAAAATACATACGTGTTTCTTCCGTAAAAATTTGGTCATAATAATATTTTCAAGATCTGGATGTAGTTACTTTCAACTTATATCTTTATACCTTCTGAAAAGTTGGGGGTTCCAACACATGCTGATATATAGTGTTTATTCTTTCAAAATGTTGGTTGAGAGCAATAAAACTTAAAACAGTATGATTCCTAGTTTGATGATTGAAATCATTTATGGATTTTGTTATTTTGGAATTCAGTATAATGTTATTACCTTAATATTGGAATATTCCCATTAAAGTCAAATCAAAAACCGTTTCAATTATTAGACATTTAGAACTTGTTTTTCTTCTTTGAGCAACGCTTAAGGTCTAGTTCATTGTTTTAGGGTTCAAGATGTATACTTGCAGGGGACCATCTTCAGCTTCCTCCAACCATCCAAAGTGTTGAAGCTGAGAAGAAAGGTTTAGGTAAGACCCTCTTCGAGCGTCTTGCAGACATGTATGGAAATGACGTAATGTCCATGCTAACCGTCCAGTATCGAATGCATGAGCTTATCATGAATTGGTCATCTAAGGAGCTTTACAATAGTAAGGTGTGTGTCTCAATTATGTAGTTTCGTTACTTCAATCCAAGACTCTGAGTTACTGTAGTCACTAAATTTGATTTACTGGTGTATATATGCCTTTTGTTACCGCAGATTAAAGCCCATTCAAGTGTTGCTGGACATGTGCTTTATGATCTTGAGGATGTAAAAAAGACCTCTTCGACAGAAGCAACTCTTCTTCTCATAGACATTGCTGGGTATGCCACACACTATTGCCTTAAAAAATTGTGTTTTTTAGAATGCTCATCCACTTGGGAGATTTTATCCTGAAGGAGCTAGACTCATATAAAATAAATTTCACCACCTGTTCTTTCAAATTAACCGTACAAAATAAAGATGCAACAAACTTGTGGTGGTAAATTGAAGTGAAATCAAGAAATTGAAATGTTAGGGAAGGTTTTTAATTAGTTCCAATAGTTTACTGCTCAATGAAGAGAGTTGTTTTGAATGTCCCAAGATCATGGATTTACTTGGGTTAATTGCCGCATGGTTGTGAAAGGCTTCAACTAAGTTGTGGAAAATGTCTTTATGTCTGACTCACATTGATTGGCTTCTTACTCGTATGCTTCAGCTGTGACATGGAAGAAAAGAAGGATGAGGAAGAAAGCACGTTGAATGAGGGCGAGGCTGAGGTTGCCATGGCCCACGCAAGGAGACTTGTCCAAAGTGGAGTTCAAGCTTCTGACATTGGAATTATCACCCCTTATAACGCTCAGGTAGAAGCACTTTTTTTCTGAGCTTCAAGTAAATGTTCTCTTAATAAAGGATTCTCAAGTCAGGAAATATGTAAAAGATGTATAACCAGCAGATTGATTGGCAACTTCGGGTGTAGTGTCATTCTCAAAACTCGAGTACCATGAATCTTTTTTCATAAACCGTAGTGCAACTGATAATGCAGGTTGTCTTACTGAAAATGATGAAAAGCAATGAAGACAAGTTGAAGGATATGGAAATTTCAACAGTTGACGGTTTTCAGGGTAGGGAGAAGGAAGCGATCATTATTTCAATGGTTCGGTCAAACTCAAAGAAAGAGGTATTGTTTCATCCAAGTATTGTTTATGCAAAGTTCTTGTATCATTCTTGTATATAAGAAAGGGCGTTTAGTTCTGAATTTTGAAAATTTCAGGTGGGGTTTTTGAGCGACCGAAGGCGGATGAATGTGGCTGTGACACGGGCAAGAAGGCAATGTTGTCTTGTCTGTGACACCGAGACAGTGAGTAGCGATGGATTCTTGAAACGATTGATCGAGTACTTTGAGCAACATGGAGATTACGCAAGTGCCTCTGAGTACACAAATGAATAAGATAAGTGCATCGTGAGATGGCTCTTTGCTTATCTGCTCAGCAATCACTATTCTACAGGCTGCTTTTTTTTTTTCCTTCATAGCAGGGAGTAGGTCAGGAATATCAAATATGGTTCCTTGGACGTTACGTTGCTCGTATTTTTGGAGCATATAAGAATGGCTGCTACGTTCAGAAACAACAATTTTAAGAGAGGAAAACAAATGTATTCTGATATCTAAATATATTTGATTGCGAAGTCTTTTTGAAAATAGGCTGCTAAGATTACTGGGAAAAGAAAAAGGAAAAACATAAAAATAATCTGCTCAGTTCACGTCTCCGTCTATGGCACATTATTTATATTGGTTGTGTGACACCTTTTTTTTTTTTTTCAAGATTTCTTTTATGCAACTAATGATACACTAGTTAAATTTACTCCATACAAATCCAACCTTTTCTTAGTTTCTCATCACGTAAAAAAAAGTCCGGATTGCTGAACTTTGTCCCAAAAGTCAATAAAGTCCTTTGTTGACTTTTGTTGATCAAGTCGTGAAAAGGGACGAAAAAGAACAATTCACAACATTGATCATTATGAGAGTATAATTCTCCAAGAACGATGGAATTTTTGTGAATGTAAAGTTTGCAACTTCAACATGAGGGAGAAAAGGTATATACATGTTACCTAAAAGGTGCAGTTATTTAACAAAGAAGGGGGAAAAAATGGAGAACAATTTGTCCGTAATATTCCTTGAAATTTACCCAACTCTTTTTAGTTGTGCTAAATGCGTTGTTCTCCCTCTTTCAATAAAATGCTAATGCTATAGAAAAATACTTGGGGCTTCATCGGTGTTAAATATTACAAGTAGTGGAACCCACATGAGACCCAAATCTATTAATGTGTAGTGTTTACCACAGCTGTTGTTCTATAGTATTGTTCAAGGCTAGATGTTGATGGAAGGACCGCTTCTATTATCGACCTTTATATGATTTCTTGTGAGATGTTTGCCTGAATGTTCACCCCTAAAAGAGGGACTAAAATAACATGCAGATACCTAGAGAAAAAAAATGCAGATAAATAAAAGCCAAACAGCAAGTCTAATTCTCATTCTCATTCTCCGGAGTTACAACTAGAAAGAACAAGCTTATACTATTTATCCTTTCTAATAATAACTACTATTAAAATCTATCTTCCTCTCTGTTTCTTTAAATGTGAAAATGAGCTGATTTCTATCCAAGTGATGGAAATGCTAATCAAAGGGATACTATAGAAAGTAGCAGTAGCCTAAAGAAAAATTCATCTTCTGCCAGTTTAAGCTACCGCTAGTGTTTTAGCTAGTTTCGACTTATTACCATCATCTCCATATAGAGCTCAATTCCAAACTTTCCAACCAAAATCAATAGAAGTTCCAAATGGAAGCTGGAAAAGCCAGCTCTTCGCCAGCATCGCAAACTTGGAAGCCGCCATTTTCAGCTCCTTGATCAGCAACTATACCATGCATTTCAAAGAAAGCATCCCAATTGAAGCTCTTGTCAGCCAAACCTCCAAGATCATGATGATCATGGAGTGTCACTTCTTTGAATGATGATGATTCTTGATTGTCAGCCGCACAGATATCCACACCACCATCACTTTCTTTGGACTTGTTACCGTCTCCCTCGCCTTTCAACACTCCAATCTGCTGAAGAAACTCATGCAGATCAATCTGTGGCTTCTCTTGATCATCCTGGCCCTTCATCATCATCATATCTTTCTCACTTTCCTCTCCTTGATTATTCTCCAGTGGGGTTTTGTCCTTGTTGATCTGACCTTCAAGCATTAAATCACTTGAAGAAGATGAGCTAGAATTGGAAGAACCACTTCTAGTAATAACAGCATTTTGCTTGAGTTCTTGGAGCCTTTGGTGAATGACATGCACACTAGGCTGAGCATTTATGTTGAGCAAACCACAAGAGGGAAACATGGAAACAAAGTTCTTTGAAGGAAGCCATTTGAACTTTGAGGATTTGATTGAAGGAAAGCTGTTAATTATGGAGTTGGGCTGGTGAAGGTGAGGAAGGTTGAGATAAGCATCTGGGCCATAGAGCCTCCTTGCAGCCTCATCATAGGCCATGGCAGCCTCTTCTGCAGTGGAGAAGGAGCCCAACCAAAGCCTTGTTCTCTTCTTGGGTTCTCTGATTTCAGCAACCCATTTGCCCCAAGTCCTTTGCCTAACTCCTCTGAACTCGCATGAGGCGTTTAGTGGGCCACCTTTGCCTCTTGCTGGGCCTTTCTTCCATGGCTTCAATGGAGATTTCTTGAAGTTCTCCATGTCTATTTTTGATATGAAGTAAGAACTAAGAAAAAGAAAAACAAGGGTTTTTTGAGAGTGAAAGTGGGGAGTGAGAGAGTGAAGAGTGAAAGAGTGCAAGTTTGAGAGTTGGGAGTGCAAAGCATGGCATGAAAGGCGCGGGGATATGTAGGGAGATGGAATGCAGTTTTGGTTTAAATGTTGTCACGTTTAGCTCTAAACTTCTCTCCTCACAAGCCCATTTGACCGTTGGTCTTTAGGTTGCATAATATTCTCCCTCATTTTTCATTTTTGGTTCTACTTTTTCTTTTAGTCTTCTTTTATGTGTGTGTATATACATGTATATATAAACATGAATGTTATGTATTATGGGGTATGCAAGACTTCATGTACGTATGGATTGATTCTAATCAGAGCATTTCTAGTGAGGCCATGAAAAATATAAAAAGATACATAGATACAAGTTTTCCCAATTGGCTAGAGAAATTGACATGTTATACCACATTTAAAAAAATATATTTATTCATATCACATCTAAAAAAAGTTATGCCATACGTAAAGATGTGTGGCATTAAAAATAAAAAGTGTTCATGAAGACTTCGTTTGTTATAATTTTTTGCTTAATACAGATTAGGTTAACATTTTTCTTGTTAGATAGAGTACAACCAATTTTACAAATATATAAATATATATTAAAATATTAAATCTCAAAGGGACACGTGGCTCATAACGTCATCTCTTATTCTAGTATATTTAGTTCCTCTAATCGCCATTTGGCATTTGGTAATTGCGGGTTTGGATTTCATGACTACATTAATTAACAGTGTTCCAAGAATTCTTCCCATTGATTACAGATCTTATGTTTTGTAACATGTGAAGCTTGTAAGCAATAAACATTGATATATTTCTTTCCTTTTGACATCCAAGCAAATCACGCCAAGAGCCTTATACCCATATAATAATTTGATTTCTGGTTTATGGTAACCATCGTTGTTTCATGGTGGACATCCTAAAGTGCGTTTGATAACGCAGGTTAAACGTTAAAACGATTTTATTGTAGCATGTGAATGTTTTACACTGTAGCCTAATTTTATTTTACGCTGTAATATATGGGAGCTTTATACTGTAGCAGTTTCAACTATATAGTTAGAACAGAGTTATCAAACGCAACCTTAGTTAGATTCAAATCCCTTGCACTCTCCACGGTATACTTATGTGTATTCAATATAATGTACACATATGTATGCATATATGTGATTGAGCATATAGCAAAAAATAACAAACTTATTTGGTGCAGAGGGTAGGCGGTAATGGTAGACAAACTCTTTCATGAGGCATGCAATATAGTGTATACATTGCCCTACAAGTATTAAATCAAGAAGTTAAAAAAAAAAAAAAAAGGTGTATCAACAAATAGCTTTATATTTTACGACATCACTCACTAAACATTCATTACTTCTATTTTCTCATTTATTACAAATAAACAAACTCCGTTGCTAATTTTAAAACACTGTGCATTCAAAGTAATTCAAGTAAATATATAAGATTAATTTCAAAAACAGAATTTAAACCATATTATCATAATTCAACTCGTCACTTGAATTCTTAAAAAACTTCATTTTACTCGTAATTATATTAAATAATTCAAACACCCCTTGAATGATTTAGACGGAGGGAGTACCTTGATTCATTGAACGATTTTATTTAGTCCAAGGAAAAATAAGACATTTTTCAAGTTCGAGAAACAAGTTGAACTAGAATCCATAATTCAGGAGTGAGAGGCCTAATTATGAAATTAATCCAAATATTGGCTGAAACTATGCAGATGGGATTGATTTATTTACTTGTTTTGAGAAAGAAAGAAGTTTGGTAAGAGTAAAAAGGGGAAAAAAAAAATAGTGTGCATAATATTTAATCCTTGTGGTGGCGAGTAGAATTTTTGGGTACGTGGATTTTGACTTGGTAAAACATGCTTTCAGTGAAATTCTGCTTCACTCTTTCCTCGGATTCTGTATCCGTTGCTTCTATCTTCATATTGGTTTTATTTAAATAACCTCTGTCAAGAAGACCCACCTCAACATTTTTCATTTTCACGAGCACTATTTCACATGTTTTCCTCCCATTCACAGCCTGATTCTCGGGACTCTACTCATCTTTATCCCATGGCCTCTTTTTGTTTTGTTTTTGTTTTTTCAGACAGAGGACAGGATTTTGGATATAACATTAACAACTCCTTAGAGGTTTTTGGGTGTCAGAAGGTGCACGTTTTTTTTATTTTTGGAACAAATACTGTATTCATAATGATAGGTACAGGAAATCTTAATCCAATTTTTTTTTGTATTAATTTGAGTTTGAGCTGTTGTTCTTTTGTGAATAATGCTATATAACCCCGGTGAGCAGCACTACATACTAATAAAAAATAAATCTAAATACGTGGGGTTTATAAGTGAGGCCTATTTTTTATTAGTTGTGATACAAGCATGTGGTTTACTCTTATAAGGTCTAAGGTTTGAACCTCCTCATGGGCACCCACATGAAAAAAATCATAGTTTACTGCCTTTCAAAGATAGTAGGGTTGGCGGAAGGTAAATTTTCAAAAAAAAAGAAAAAAAGAGAAGGTATTTGAATCTTAGCTTCTAAGCGGGAATGGCAAAAGGAGATTCTAGGAACAATACACAAATCGGGCAGTTCATAGAGTAAGTTGGAAATTCTAAGAACGATACACAAATCGGGCAGTTCATAGAGTAAGTTGGTTTGGGTTTGTGTTTTTTGGCAAATCAAGGAACCGGCGGGGGTGGGGTTGGGTAATGGGACCTGCGTCCAAGAGAAAAAAAATTTTGGGATTTTTTGGAGTAGGTTTTTTTTTTCTTTTCTTAAAAGAGAGAAAATAAAAAATCAGCGACTGGAATTAAGAAAGATGGGAGTCTATTAATTTCCATAAATCCACAACGAGATTCAATGGTGACCTTGAATTGTTCCCTATCATTAGGGCTTGTTTGACACACTATATTGTATTGTATTGTATTTTATTTTATTACATTTTTTTTATATATAATATAATACAATACAATGCAACACAATACAATATAATACGATGTGCCAAACATGCTGTTAGGGAAAAGTAGCTAACCTCTACAATAGAATTCCTCCAAGTTATGTTGAAAACAATGCCTCCATGATTTTTGTGATAGGGTTTGAGAAATCCCTACCGGTAGGACACACTTTTAAACTATCAGAACATATTGGAATCACATCAAATTGAGAGCCCGTCTATCCCATGGTTTGCTACAGTATTCTCTCTCACAAAAAAAAAAATAAAATAAAAGCATTCAAATTTTCTGTTCAAACTCGTAAACCAAACACGGACCATAAGAAAAACTATCACAAGATCTGTCAGTTCACAGCCGTGCTCCACGAACAGGGTTCTTTGGTACTTACGTTGAATTCTCAATTTTCGTGTTTTATTTCACATTAGCACAAGTGACAAAGACACATGAGATAAAATTTATGAGAAAGTTTGGCTTCTTTATACTAAGTTGACCAACTGCAGCCACTTCCAGCAACAATTTTTTCTCTGAACTTTAGAAGGTCATATCAAAATATTATGCTTGGATTAGAAGGAAACTTAAACTAGACATACTTATTTACATAAGATTATCTAATTTTCCTCGAACTATTAATGCTGGTCTCTTCCAAATAAAATCAATCAAAACATTCAAGAGAGAACCACAAAGAGAAACCTGCCTTGTCAGATGCCATTCATCGAGGTTAAAAAAATAAAATAAAATCCTTGCCTGCCATAAGAAAAGACCATCATTAGACAAATGAAGAAAGGGTTTATGGGCTCTCACTTTCACTAGACAATGAAATTACAATTTAAAATTACAATTCGCTTGGTTGCAAAGAAAATAGGAGATATAATAAAAGAAGAGACAAAAACAAAATAAAACAAAAATGTTCAGAAGAAAAAAGCAAGAGCAAAATGAACACAGCTTCTAGCCAAAAAAGGGGGGGAAAAACAGCTTCATAAAGATTATTTTTAAGAAATATACAATTCATTATTCCTATGTGATATTTAGTTAAGGCATATTTATTACGCATTTTGTATTTATCTTAACCAGCAAACAGACACAACCAGAACACCTCACACAAAGCGAATCTAAAAGTTTGTTCAATAAAAGATATTTCATACATGCAAACTGACCAGTTCATTTTTTTGGAGTCCCTTTGCACAAGTTCCTCCATTTATCCTTAAGGTCCATGGTGCTACGACCTTTCAGGAACACAGACCCGCCAAAATCCAAGATTTTCTTCCATGGAATCTTTCTTTCATCAGAAAATTTCTGAATACCCTCCTGCAACAACATTTTTGATGTCATATTATATCAAAGGTAAAAAAAAAAAAAAAAAAGTATAACAGGTACAAATGACTAGATAAATTTAGTACTATTTCTTCCCAACAGAACCCTTACAATTTGAAGGCATACAATGTAAGATGCTCGAAGGTTTAGTGGTTTAACAAATTATACAATTGTAAATCTGGATAAAAATTAAAAAAATATATTAATAAATTGTCGTTTTATATGTACTTAAGAAGTGTATAATAAAATAGATACAGTTTTGTCCTAAAGCAACAATGAAGAAATAAAAGCAAAAGGTACCTTTAGCTTCTCCTCCTCAGCTTTTGTCCATGGAAGCTTTTTTCGTCTTCCCCGAGGAGTTCCCGGGAAATTGCTGCAATCGAAAACCAGAAAAGGTTTATCCTATAACAGATAAATGATCAACTAATTGTTTTCTGACAATTGAAAACAGAAGGGAAAATATACACAATTAAAGCCAACATAAAATACTGTATCTAATAGCCATGTTTTGACAGTTTGACCATACAAAGAAGTGGATTAATCTACACTACAAGGTGTCAAGAAAGATCACAAATATAAAAGAAATAAACACGTATAATACAAAAAACCTACCCAGAAACTTCTCTCTCTCGCAGTCTTATGCAGTATTTAGAAATGGTTGACTCATCGTCATCGTCGATGTCGTCATCATCATCATCTCCAGAGTTGATATTGAATTCATAAACACATCTCTTTGGTGTATCAACATCTTGTCCTTGTAAAACTTCCCGTTGAATACCTAAATTTTCCTTTCCTTGGTTCACAAGGTCTGTATTGGCATTTGCACAAGCCACATTATCACTCTTTCCTGGTACTTCACCTTGTCCTCCTTCAGTTCTTATTTCAGATGGAAACTTTTCGACCACCTTTTCTTCACCTTCTTTTTCACCAGCTGAGACACGAAGCAGCCCACTATCAACACTTGTCCTCTCTTCTCTGTGCTCTACACTGACATTATCATTGCATGTTGACGGATGTTCAGCTTGTTGGTCATTGATTATAAGATTTAGACGCTGAAGATTGTTGTCTTTGTTGACATTAGTTTCAACTTGATTTGCTTCATTTTGCCCTCTCTCTCCCACCTGTTCATTCTCATGGGTTTTTCCAAGGAGAACCTCATCCTCACTTCCACCTGTATAATGAGATGTTTTCTTATTTAATCCACCATCGTCCTCTACCGGCAGATATTCTGATCCCATACGAATAAATGCGGCTAGTTCTTTACGGGCCAAAGAGGAGCTCTTCTTAGCTTCAAGATATTCTTTGATAGCAAGAGAGTATGCACAAAAAGGGCAGTAGAATTTGCCCTTGTCATCATGTGTTGCCGGAGAACCTATGCATTTCTCATGAACCACCAACTGGCAACTAGTGGTACTGCACACCAACAACTGACCGCCTTCATTACACCTCATGCATAGATTTTGCTCGGTCCAGTCAACAACCATGGAATCATAATAATCCGTGCATTGGGAGCTTAAAAGGTCATGCTTTTTCCTGGCTAATTCAGTCATCTCATTACTATATGCTTCATTATCGGTCGACGTCTCTGCTTCACCACAAATGTTTGTGTCATGTTCTGCTTCACCAGCAATAGTCTCCTGCAGAAACCTATCACTGGATGCAGAATTTGGTTCTTGAAATTGCAAATCATGCTTGTAGCTTCGTTTAGATTCTTTTGTTGGAATCTTATGCGTAGTTTCAGCAGCAGGAGCACTACTTGGTTTAAGGGCATTTTGGGGAACCTCTGAATCATTCGTACGCAATTCACCATTGTCAACCTGCCAAGGGCCCTTAGAGACAGTACATCCATCACAACCATCCTCTAAATCCATGTGTTCTTCCACAGTAACCGGAAAGTCTCTTTCAGATGAATCTTGCGATGGTCGTTTTCCATGTAAAGAGACCTGATTCTGCTCCAGAGAATGAAAAGCCCCATTTGGTTGGTCTTGGGCACAATGCTCAGTCACACCTTGGGCTTCATCAACTGATAAATTCTGATGAGGTTCATGTCTACTAGTGTCTTGAGGCATCTGAGGGGAACTACAAGGAACCTCCAAAAGATTTTCATGAACTCCATTATTATTACTTTGTTGAGACCTCTTTGTAACAGTACACTCATTACAACGATCCTCTAAAACCCTGCCTTCGTCTGCGGTTCCCATCTCACTTTCTGCCAAGTCATGCCCCATTGTAGCACCTGGAACATTCACTTCAGACGAATCCTTTAGTGGTTCTCTTCCAGGTAAAGGAACTGAAATCCGTTCTGCAGACTCATTGGCAGAAGACGCATGCAGCTTCGCCCTTCTAAATTTTATATGTTGAACATTAAAATTGTTTGTTTCATTACAGTTTTCTTGGAATCCAGCCGTATCTTTAGCAGTTGAGACAGGTCTATCCCTCTTAGAAGGCAACACATGATCTCCCAATTGTTTATTCCTGTTCTCAACAATCGGAGAATCAGAGTTTGCTCCTACTTTCATGTTTTGAACATCAGTGCAGATCAAGTTAGGCCTAGAAGTAACTGAATCATGATTATTACCATTCCTACAGATTCCATCATCCCGACTTGTGGATGCCAATCCACTCTTTTCCCTTAAGAAATCGGCATATGGATGTGTTTTGTCAAGAATTGCACCTTTCAGCTGTTTGTAATTAAAAAAAAAAAAAAAAAAAAGAACCCAATCACCAGTGGTGAAAAAGAAAACTTAAAATCGATATATAAAGGAAAAAGGTGCAAAGAGAAACCCGCTCATACCTGTTCCAACGCACATTTGGGCATACATGCCCTTTTGTGTTGAATGAAGGGTTCGATGTCCCATTTTGACAACTCTGGTCCAGCCACTCTTAAATTCGACACTGAAGTCTGAGAAAGAGAAAATCTTCCGTTTATAATTAATGCATATTTTCTGAGAAACATAGAAGGCACAACTGTCGCGGTAACTATAAATGCTCAAATGTGGCTGCCTATTAAAACACAGAAGAAATTGACACAATGAAGCAAAAATAAAATGAATTTACCTCTTGCAATACGCGTTGGAGAACATCTTCGCAACTTTCTGACAAATCAAACTGGACCTTCGAACCCTCGGTAGAAGATACATTATGAGTGATTCCATTTTGAGGAGCAATAAAGTCCTCCAAACATCTCAAAGCAACCATTTCTCTTGTATTCTTTCCCAAATCATCAGGTAATTCCGGAGCCGATTGTACCAAATCTAAAAGGAAGATTAAAACAAGTTAGCCAAGCCTCTACTCACAGAACTGATTGAAACAACAAGAAGAAATGCGATAATCACATTCACATGAAAATTCCACCATACCATGTAAAAGTGATGGCCCCACTTCTTTAAAGCTTGCCATGGCTTCAATGACCCAAAGCCAAGCAAGAACCTTCTCAGAATCAAGCATGTCATCCATGGAAACCAACCCTTTCCTTCAAAACCTTCAAAACCCGAAAACAAACTTAAATTGATATAAAGAAATAAAAGTGAATTACAGGGTACCAAGACGAAAAATATGATAAAACATTACCTAAGCAAATCTATTTCTACCCTAAATTTATCCTACAAAATTCCATCTAGCTTGTGCTTCCTTCAAAAAAGTAAACAAAGTATATGATAAGATAAAAGTAAGTGGTTTGTAGCTAAATTAAAAACTAGCTTAATTCAGACAATTTATCAACAAACCCAATTTCTAAAAATAAAATTAGGTTCTCTAAAACTAGGGTTCTGCGCACAAACGGAGACGAACACTATAATAGAAGAGAATGAAATGAAAAATCATTAAAAAAAGTGAAATAATAGAAGCCCTAAGTCCGATTGATCGCAGAGAAAGAAGATTTTTTTTAAAAAAAATAATTCAAAATCATTCTCAACGGTTTAGAGGAAAAATAGTTAAAAAGGAAGAAAAACCTCATAATTGTTTCTCAAAATTCTTTAATTTCTTGTCGGTGTAGCGTTTTGGGCGATAATTTAGGAGTCTTTCGTCGTCATACCTTGTAGAATTTACAGACCAACAACGAGAAGGAGAAGGAAATCTTCACTTCAGTCGGCTTCTGAAGTTTCTGCACCGCCGGACGACAACATATTGTTTGAAGTTTTTGATTTTCGTGGTTCGAAACGACAGCATAAAAAACGACATGTAGTATGTGTTTGATGATGTTGATGTCGTTTGTCAAAAGACTACATATCTCGTAAGGCCGGCAATTTCGAACATAGCACGATGACATGATACGAAAATGATACAAGATAAATAGGTTGAGATTGCACGTTTATTAATTGGGCCATAAATGGGTCGGTACGAATAATACGAAATAAACGGGTTGGATTCATGCTAATATGTCTAACACGCTTTAACACGTTTAATTAAACGGACCGTAAATGTGTTGATACGGCACGACACGACCTGCTTGTTTATAACACATGTAAACTTAAAAATAAAAATATTTGAAATATTTGTAGTAAGTTAGTATTAATTAAATATTGTGTTTTTGTTAATTTTCTTTATTGGCTTTAAATTTTTTTTTTTTTAATTTTTAGTTAACTGGGTCATAAACGTGCCATATGCATATTGTTATCATGTCAACCCATTCGGCCTCTTAGTAATCGTGTTAATCGTGTCATGCTATGTTACACGTGCCATAAGTGGGTCGTGTTCGTGTTTATATTTCTAGCACGTTTATTAATCGTGTCGTGTTTGTGTTTGGCCTAAATGTGTCGTGCTGTAAACGTGCTGACACGAACACGTTTACTGCCAGCCATAGCATTTGTTGGTCTAAAGTTTAAGTTGGCAACGACAGGTGGTTTTTAGTTTCAGCGTTAAAATTTGATGTTGTGTTTAGTTTTAAAAAATTGCTCTCTCTCTCCCTCTATCTCCGTGCTAGAATTTTATTTGAGAGAAACAGACAAATGCCACGTACGAATATCCAATTTTGAGCGCCACAAACAAAATTATATGCCACAAAATTGACTCAACTTAAAAAAAAAACAAACAAAATACGAAGCCGAGCAAAATTTTCTTTCTTCTCAATCGACTCTCTAAGCCTAGCAAAACTCTTTCTCTAAGCCTAGCAAAACTCTTCTCTCGTCAGATCGGAGAAGCTTCTCTCTCCTTAGATTGGAAAAACTTGATTTAGATTGGAAAAGCTTCTTTCTCCTCTTGTTATAAAAGCTTGTCTCAGATAAAAAAAGTTTCTCTCTTCTTAGATCGAAAAAGCTCACCTCTTTGGATTGAAATTTCTCTCTCATCATCAAGCCAAAGGTATGTCATTTTGCTCCTTTTGTGTGTTGTTGGAAATGAAAGCAGTACATTGTATTTTCTGGTGGCGTAAGGATATTTCTTCCGATGGAGAATTTTTTCCGATGGCTTGGGGTTTCTTTCTTTGATGGGAAGAAATGTTCCATTGGGACATGTTGAAATGTTCTAACATTAAATGTGGAAGGTTTTCCCTTTCTAGTGAAAAGAAATGTCTCGTCGGGACATGTTGAAATGTCCTACCATAATCTGTTGAAATGTCCCAATACGATACGTAGTAGGTCATGTTGAAATGTCCCAACAAGACATGTGAAACTAATAACCTCTTAATCGATTCTGTGGCATTTCAAATTTTTGTAAAAACTTTTGTGGCATAAAAAAAGGGGAAGAAAGGATGGCATAACATGTGCTTTTCTCATTTATTTACTATCTTGTAACTAAACTAATGAAGAGAATGAAGATGGGTTTTTTTTTTTTTTGAGGTTTTCTCTTTTTTCTCTTATTTACCTTTTATATTTTACGTTGCTTTCAGTTTTTATCCGATTAAATGTAGATCTTTATATTATATTTAATATATAAATCTATATCTTATCTCAATCAATAATTAATTTTGACTTTTAAAATAATCAAATTATTCTTAAGCAAAAGAGAAAAAAATTAAAACTTTCAAAAAACAAAGGAAAAAACATACAAAACACCCATTTTAATGATATTTTATACATTTTTGAAGTAGTATAAAGACTTTTTAATTTTTAAGTTTCTTATTTTTTAATTTAAGGGTATTTTGATAAATTTTAGGTCAAAATTAAATATTGATTGGAAAAATGTGTAAATTTATTAATTAATTATAATATGAGAGTATATTTGATTAGATTAAAAACCAAAGATATAGCTTTAGAATAAACTTAAAATACAAAGTAGGAAAAGATAAATAACACTTGAATTAAATTTTCAGAATTTTCATTTATAATTGAAATTAGTTTAATGTGGGCACTCACATATCATATCATTAAAGAATTTAGTAGTTCAAAGGGTTCCTACAAGTAGGGGGGATGTAATTCCTATTGTATTTGAGAATAAGATATGATTCTCTTTTTAGAGATTTAATATTTTTCTCTGAAAAGTGGTGGATGACTGGTTTTGGTCCCCCTACTAATTAAGGGAAAATGAGAGAAAATGTTAGATTTTTGAAAAGTAAAAATATTAGATTTTGAAAATATTTGTAATCAATAAAAGTAAAAAAAAAAAAACATTTACCAATAATTCTTCTTTTTACATATAGAAAATGGATAAGTAAAGATATATTTACCGAGTAAATTTTCTATTAGATTTTAACTATCAATCAATGCCTTAAACCCCATTTTCTCAACACATCTAAATATATGCAGTTGTCTCACTTTGGCTAAAGATGATGATATTTATTTTTAGATGCCTGATTTTTAAATATACAGCTTTGGTCCATCTATTAATAAAATTATTCATTTTTAGGCAAAGAAATCGTTATTTTTAGGCAAAGTATAGCATGAAAATGGCTCCCAAGGGGTTTAAAGTGTAGTTTTTTTTTTTTCCTTTCCCAATCTACTTATGTTTTTATTTTTCTCTCTCTCTAAAAGACCTTACGTGCTATAACCATGTTAAAGTTTTGTCTAAATATAATATTTAACATCGGGGGAATCCGTGGTAAGGGAACGGCTAGGACTGAAGCGATACATACACATCCAAATACAAACACAGATGACCACATAAGATAAACTTTTGTCCCTCAGTTAAAAAAAAAAAAAAAAAAAATCCCCTACGTACCGCCTTCTTCCTCATAAACAAAAATCAAATAAATATTTTTTTATATGTTTGTTAATGGTTAATTTTTGTTGCCTGGTCCAAAAGAAAAAAAAAAAAAAATTCTTGCCTGGTTTTGCTTGAGTTGGTTCTCTCTCTCCTTTGCTGGTTTGCTGCACGTCCTCAAAGGGGAAAAAAAAAAAAAAAGAAATCCGAGAAGCTCTATAAAAATTCCTCATTATGTGAAGCAAATTCTAAAGAAATATTAGCTCTATAATCGCTGGCCTCGAGGGATGCGAGGCCAGTGGTGAATATTGCCTTCTAGAAGGGTACTCCGGTTGTTGATGGCCTTCATCTGAGTCATCTCCACTGCCGCGATTAAAACTAGCGGCTGAGCTCCACAACGCCGACGACGCGACACTAGCGCCGAAGTGGTAGGAGAACAAGATTCGAGCATGCTTCAAAAAGGTTGTTTCAAGAAGAAAAACGCAAATGGAACGACAATAGTCAGCTAGGGAGGACTTGTCTGAGATAAAAACAGAGAAAGGACCAAAACAGAGGGCTTCGAAACCCAAATTCTATTAACTAAAATCTAAAAAAAATCACCAAATATGAGATTTAGATGTGCAAAGCTTTAAATACTATACGCTAATGAATAATGCTTATCAAATTCTTTTCTGCGTTTGTATTTGATTTTTTTTTTTTTTGCTTATACGTGGTTTTTTTTTTTTTTTTCTCAAATGTGTTTTTTTTCCTCGATTATTTCTTGTGATTTTTTTTTTTTTAAAAAAACATCTTTCAACTTTCAATGTTTTAAACTTCAAAAATTTCACCTAATTCAACCAGATGCATGATGCTTTTAGGGTCAAATTTGATGCAATCAAGCACATGCTGACCCAATGCATGGCAACATTTGAGCCAACATGTCAACAAAACTTGGCTGCACACCCTTGAATCATGCGCCATTGATGGAGGCGCACGCTGTCATAGTCTCTCCCTTTAACATCATGGTCAAAACTCAAAACCGTATAATTCTAAAACGTCAGGATAATTAGATCTCCAAAAAGGAATGTCAAACATTAAACTGAAACAATCACATAACCACGAAGACAGTAGCGTAAATAAACCCAAAATTCATTACGGTCAAAACTATCCTTTTGTTTAACCCAAGACGGTCACATCTTATCTTTTAAAATGACGAAGCTCATACTTGAGAGTTTGTTGTGGTGCTTGAAAACGACTTTTGACTAGTAGTTGAAGTCGTTTCAATTTCAGTGGGAACGATTGATTGAGAAATGCAAGGCTGAAATTGTAAGAAGGGAATGGTGGTAGATTTTTCTCAATAAATAAATCAATAAAAAAGAATGGTCGTTTCTATGTCTAAAGCCAAATTGGTGGGCGGTTTCTAGCCCTTTTTGGTTGGGCGTCAATGAAGAAGTCCGATACCGATCCCTATTGTTAGATATGTATTTCCTTCCCTTACACTATGAGATACATCTAATCAAACCATTAAACTTTGGAGTTCATTAAACTGTCTGGAACATAAACAACAATATTAGTCACCCAAAATTATTCTCCAGATCAAAACATGTTAGAAAAGCATAACGGAAATTTTAGTATATAGAACTTTTTCAAAACTATTATAAGTACATGCTACATAGCATGTTTTGAAAATATGTGTAATAAATAATAGATTTATGGTGTAAATAGTTTATTTACCTCTTTAATTATAGTGTACATTAAATAGAGATAGGTGTAAATGAATTACCCCTATTATCTATGGTCTATACAATTCTTATTTGCACAATAAATTATTTACATTATGTTAAAATTGTTCAAGTTTAAATGTAAAATATTGCAACAATTCATTGTCTTATATAGGAAACTTATAAAGACTTATAGGATACTCTACCTATTGAAGAGTTAGATGACTTGTACACTTAAGCCTCGCTTAAAGCTCACACATATAATGTGCATGCAACGTGGGCAGTGAGGCTGTAAAGGCGCTTTTGGTGCTTGTTAGGCACAGTTGGCACGTGCACGTGTAAAGAATAATATTTATTTTATTTAATTAAATTCAAATTTAAAATTTTATTTTATTTTTAGATTTAATTAATTAATTTAAAATAATTCGAATTCATTCTGAAAAGATATCACCTTCTGAAAACATTATGAAATTTAAATTTGACTGACAAAAAAAGTTACAATCTTTTCAACATAAGGCAATTATTTCTAAAATAGTGCAATCAACGGTTGTCTTTAATTATAAATTAAAAAACCTGTTCAAAAAAAATTAATCCATTTTCACGTTCATTCTTTCTTTCTTAGAAAAAATTTCAGATATTCTCTATGTTTCATCACCATTGCCTAATGCAAAAACACATTCATAAGCTTTTAAAAAAAACTTATTTCATTAGGTGTTTTAAGTCTTTATACTAGATTTCCAATACATTATAAATTTACTATCTATTACAAATATTTTAAAAGCTTATTATTTGCTTCAAAAAGTTTTAAAAATATGTTTTTTCTCTCGCTTTTCTTAAGGCCAAATTAAGAATTTTTTTTCCTAATAATGCACCCTATTTTATATTTGGCACAACATAGACCACAAAAAAGAAGATATTATTATTATTATTATTATGATCATCATTACTATTATTATTAACAACTTTTGGCCAGCTGCAACACTTTTTTTTCCCTTAATCTCCCTGCGTTTGGATGCACCTAATCAAATACATTCGACTTATAATAGCAAGCAAATACATACGACTTATAATAGGAAGACCACAGTTACAGTGATATTAATGCGACCATAAATAATTAAATTATTAGAGACAAATAATTCCAAACAGGAATAGCCAGTCGGTGCACAATTGTCTCTTCACAGCCGCATGCTCCATCTCTTCTCTCAACCACCAAATTCTTTATCTCTTTTTTTTTTATCTATATTTTTTACCTTGTCTTTTCTTTATCTTTTTTTTTTTTTCCAAATTTAATGCAAAGCCCCAATTGAAAGAACTAGGGTTTCAATTGGCAAAACAAAGGAGGTGCCAAAGAGAATTATCATTATCATTTATGTTACATTCAAAGCAAAATTTGTAAAATTTATATATTTTATATGAGCCAAATCAAAATCATAGCCATGGAAATTAGCAAAACAGAATTAATTACAAATCAATAATTAAAAAGAGAGATAAAAAATTGAGAATATTGAAAACCAAATTGATTGTAATAATTATTCTCTGTAGTATCAAGTCGTTACATCGATCATATACATTCAAAATCGAATCATCTTCAAGATTAAATCCCAAAAACCATCGATTCAATCCCAAAATCACCGATTGTAATCAACACAACATCACAAATCTCGAAACTCCTAAAGAGAGAGAAGATTGTACAAGACACAGAAATCTTAGGTAAATCATTGAATTCTGACATATATATGTATATTTCTACCTGTTGAGACGGAGAATGGAGTTGTAGATTCTGGAGAAGGCGAGGCGAATGCGAGGGTAAGCTCTGAGGGTGTGGACGGCGGTCTGCCGGAAGAGATCCTCGACTGTCTCGACGAACAGATTCAGGCTCCGGATCGGCGGAACGTAAAGCGTCAGAGGCACCGCCGAGAAAGCCACCGCGAAGAACAGCTGAAGCATTTGATTTTGATTTTGATGATTCCAAAGGATTAAGGAGGATTTTAGAGAGAGAGATGCAGAGATTAGAGAGACAGAATCACGACGGAGAAATCGGAAACGGAAATCTATATGTAATCTTTTTTCTGTTTTTCTTTTCTCTTAATCAATGGTTTTGGTGTCTAACTTTCTGACTTTCCGTTTGTTTCTAGAGAGAGAGAGAGACAGTGAGAGTTCTCGCGTTTTATGCTTTTTGTCTTTCGGCCTTTTGATGGGCAAAGTGGCCCGGTTGGAAAATAAAAAGAAAAGTAAAGAAAGGAAGTAAAGATTATTATGGTTATCTTTGCCCATTGGTTAGCACAATATTTATAGGGCGGTTTTTGGGTTTAAGGTTTTATTGTTGGGTGGGGAATTGCAGGTCAATTAATGAAACCATTAAAACTAAATATCATTATTTACATGGTTACAAGCATAATCTAACGATAAAATCACATCCCACTTTACCTGTAAATGCAAATTCACCTATCTCAAGTTTAAAAAAGGACATCATGTACAAAAATTAAAAATTAATAGCCCATAATTTGTTTTAAATATTTAATTGTTTTAAATATTTGATTTTGATGATTCCACCTCCTGTCTTTCTTTCTCTCTTCTTGCGCTCTCTTTCTCATGTCCGACGATAGCTTCTTCTTTTTGATCGTGCTCCCTTCATTGATGTGGCTATCTTCGAATGTGTTCCCTTCGATCCCAAGCCCTCTGATTGTAAGAACTTGCCTTTTTGGGCTGTCATTTATCTTGTTTTAATATCATTTTTAACTTTTATCTTACTTACGTAGTAAGAAAATTACTAGGTAAATTGTTTCTTTAAACATACTTAAAATTTGTTGTGACTTTTGTTGCAACTGAAGTTGAGACATAGCTCAATACTTGATTTTAAAATCATTTAAAACATTTCTTAGAACTTATTAAGAAACATTTACTTTTGTAAAACTTTTATTAAAACTTCTTTTCAAACTTAGAAAAGCTTCTCATTAAAATAGCGGAAACTTTATCTTTAAGCAGCGGAAAACTACCATAATGATATCCATACCTAAACTTCGCATCTATCCATTGCATTACCAAGCTCTTCAACCAGTCTTATGGGTCTCTCGTAGGACTACTTACAACATGAAGAAATTTGTAATGAGTTTTTGCTCCGTAAGTCTGAATATAATCTCACAAAACATTCAAAACTTTCCTTCATAAAACTTTTCTCTTAAAAATCTTTCTCATAAAAAGTTTTTCATAAATGTTTCTCAAAAAATATTTCTTAAACTTTTTCTATAAAACATTCTTCATAAAAACATTACTTAAAGGAATGTAAGTAATAACATAATGTGTGATTCTATTTATGCTCAATTATGAACTTCAATTATAAGCTTCTTATTATCATTCATAACTTACTTAAATTTTTTATTATCATTCATAACTTTCCTTATTTTATGAACTTAAGTGTTTGCACCAACATCATTAATCATTGAGAACATAAACATTATCCTTCTTTTATGTAAGACTTAAGATTATTGAACAATGAGGTCATAACTTTAACTTTACTTGTAAACCTCACATCAATGAGGCTGGTACGACACTTACTCGTAAACCAACATCATCAATTATGAGAACATAAACATTATCCTTCTTTTATGTAAGACTTAAGATTATTGAACAACGATATCATAACTTTAACTTACTTGTAAACCTCGCATCAATAAGGCTGGTACAGCACTTACTTATCATCTTTGCTTTGCCTTCTTGTTAACATTAATGAGTATATCAAATGTTAATATATCAAACGCAAATATATTGCAAATCATAACTTGAACTTTAAAACATTATGCATTGCACATGTAAACATATTTTAATTGTAAATACATTGTAAAACTTTTCTTGATCTTTAAAACTTTGTGCAAAACAAATGCAAACATAAAACATATTCAAAACATTTGAAATTCATTTTCTTCATTCTTAGGTGAGGTTCTAGTGTTCCAATTTCATTCATTTTCCTTCTATTAGTCTGTTTTGTGTCCTATTCAAACAACACCTAACTATTAACTAACTTTCTTATTACCGACCTACTTGATTGATAATATAACTTAGATATTGCATGTTCATTCCTTATACTTAATTTTGTATTCCATCGGTTTACTTTTCCTTTACTTAACTTAAATGCCATTTAGTTTAATTTTCCATTCGTTACTTTACATATTATGGAACATTTTCCATCTAAAGGTGTTTCGCTAATTCGAGAGGCTCAACTCCTAAGGTGTTTGACAAAGTTGGTTAGCATAAACTTTTTAGTTTGAGAATAGTGTAAAGTTCTCACATGCTACAGTAAAAGGCAAAAAGTTACTATAGTGTAAAGCTATCACATGCTACATTGTTTTAAACTAAGAAGTTGGTTCTAACCATGCTTGCCAAACACCCTATCCGTTTAAGTGGTTTCCTTAAATGACGATTTTACTTTTAACAAGTTTTTCGTAAGTCGCGTAATTCAAATGTTACATAACCAAACTTTCCATTTTACTCTACCATTTTGTCACATAAGGGTTATGGAAAAATTCTCGATGAAGAGCATTTTCTTAAATCGGGTGTTTCGAGGTTCTTTTGACCTTTTTACAAACAATAACCATTTTGCCCTTAACGGGTCTTAGAAAACATTCAAGACACGTTTTAAAATAAAAACTAATGTTTCCTTGTTGCTCATAGCATTACAAAAAACAAAAGACCAAACATCGGTTTTCTTTTTGTTAAAATCCATTTCACTAAAACATTACAGTTTTGACCCTAATACGAAATTCTTGGTGATTACGCCCTTAATGTTTTTTTCTCATTCTTTTCTTAGTAAAAACCTTAAATCCTTTCTAACTTAACATCCGTGGTTACTCACTGCCTACTGAAAGTGTAGAAAGCTAACTTTTCTTAGTGAAAATTCAGTTTCACACATTTTAAGTTTTGGCCCGAAACACAAAATCTTGACATTTTTGACTCCGAGGCCAAAGACAACCATTTTATACCAAAACGTCTAGTTTTTAAGAAGTAGCAAGTATTAAAACTTAAAAAAGCTCTTTGGTTAAATTCAAAACATTTCAAGACATTTTCCTTTTTATGAAATTTTGTGCTTAGAATCTCGTAAAATTCATAACTTGAAATTAGTATAGAATTTTCACAAACCATCCAAGATTCCTAACCGTTTCGATGAGTACTCTATAACTTTTGTGTTTTAACTTTCTTCAAATTCTAACCTTACAGTGGACTTTTTAGTTAATTTGCAAATCTACTAAGTTTGAAATCATCTCTTCAATTTAGTTCTTTTGGAATTTCATAAAACTTTGCTCATTAAAGTTGTTATTCTCACTGTTTTAGGCAAGCCTAATGTTTTTCCTAAAACTTAGGTTGCCTCAGGGTCCAACAAAATCACCGTTTTTGGTAAAAACATCAAAACTTTATTTTAGAGCAAAGTTTTTCAAACTAGGTTTTTAAACACATAAAACCCTAGTTTCTAGACATGCTTCATCTCCATCATACATACATCTCACATCATAATCATACTATAAAGTTTCTTTTACATGGCATAGCCTATATATACACCAAATACATGGTATGCATAAAAAAATACAAACTTTAACATAGCTTGTAAGAGTAGGATTTTACCTAATCATTCCCCAGTGTTTGTCCTCACTTTTTAGCACTTAAAAGCTTCTAAATTCCCTTGACATTAAGCTCATACCACACCATAAAAATTCCATTAAATACTTGAATAAAAACCCTAGTACACAATAGAGAGAAGTTTTGAATTTTACCTTAAAACTCCTTAATCTTTCTCTAGAACTCTTGATCTTGCTTCCTTGGATGATTTGAAGGCCTAAATCATCAAAATTTTGAGTTGGAGAGACATAGGGGAGGGGCGGTTTCTTGAGTGGAATTGGGAGCAATTTTGTGATGAATAGCCAAACTTTTCATTCAAATAAGTCCTTGGCTACATAAAGACATCACCATAGGGACTTATTTGCAATAAACAAAACTTGTTTCTCCACACATTTAATAAACATTTTCTAAGGAGAAGATGTGGTCATTTAATAAACTTGTCATTTAGTGGATATTTTCACTTAGGTCTTTAATTGCAAAAGTAATTAATCTATGGACCAAATTGCAATTTCAAAAATTTCCCCAACCAATCTCCCGAAACTGGTTCTCTATAGGGAGATGTGGAATTTTTCCACCTTAGGTGTGTCACCAGGTGGACCCCACATTACTTTTTTATACAGTCTAAGTTTATACTGACAGTATTTTTTCTATGTTATTGGTACACTTTTATATATTGTTATAAAATTATACAGTATTCTTTACTCATCTATATCCTTCAAACAGTATAATTCCTATATTGTTTAACTTTAAGTAGTTTAATTTCTCCACTGTATTACTTTTGTAGTATAATTTTCATACTGCATAACTTTATCAGTGTAATTCCTTAATCTATGCTACTATTGCAGTATAATTTTCATACTGCATAACTTTATTAGTATAATTTCTTACATTACTTTACTTTTTCAGTGTAATCCTTATACTGTATTATTCTAATATTATATAATTTTTTCTTTCTTTATGCAATATTTTCCTTAAATTGTATTTGTCTTAACATTTGTTGCAACATATTTTGCAACTGTTAAGTTTTCAGCTTAATTTCATATCCTTCATTTCTTGTATAAGACCATGGCATGATTTTTACCTTAAAAATCCAATTTTTATTTTTGTGAAATTTATCATAAAAATTGGATTAAAAAAAATCTTTGTGATGTGCATTTTTTGCTTATCATAATCCTTTGATTATTGCATTTACAATGTTCTAGAAATTCTTAGGTGTCACATTGACGATGTGATTTTGAACGAGCATGAGTTCTCTGGCGAAGGGTATTGTAGATCAGAATCATCCAGACATTGACGATTGCTCATGAAGCCATGGATGCGGATCAAAGAAACTGGTGGCGTAGTGAAAGGCTCCGTCGCTACTCATCGCCCCCGACTTGAGCTTCGCCGATTGTGGTTGCCCACACTAGAGAGAGAAAGAGAGAAGGGGAAGGGGTGACTTGACTACTAGGGTTTCTAATTTGGGTATTTTATCATTATATTATCTGGTTCATGTGGATTCAAAATCAATTGGCTTATTCATTAACCTTTTCTAAATTTTGGCATGTTAATTTTTATTCCTTTATTAGTTTGGCTTATTTTTCTTATCCTCCCTTATTGGATTGACAAGACAAATGGCCCAATTTTATTTGTTGAATTATAAAAATAATACTTCAGTTTGTAAATAGTCATAAAATGATATCATTAAAATAATTAGTATATAATTATATCGTATAATTGTGATATTATTTAAATAATTACTATGTAGTTAAGCATGTTTTTAAGACATTTTGAATATCGTGTTGGATTTCATTTCATAACAATAATTCGATCATGTGTTGTAAGTTTTTCTAACACAATAATGATAGTATTAATGATAACAACAACAACAATACAACAACAGTAATAAAGGACTAACTCTAGTTACAAATTCTAGTTCATTGTCCTCGTACACCTCAAAAAAAAAAAAAAAAAAAAAGTAGAAGAGAAATCTTGAGAACATTAATCCAAGAACAATTTGGAGTTGTTCTTCCCTAACGGTGGACAAGAAATACTTCGAAGTCGACAATATATTGTTTTCCCCGTGAGTGGTGTTAGTTATCTGCTTGTAAAAATTGGTAATGTCTATCAAGAATTGTTTACATCATCCCCTCCTGTTTAAATGGATATCTCCTTTTTGCTTGTTATTTTTAAAAGCAACCTTCATTTTATCGTTAAACATTAGGAGATTGTTTTTTTTCTTGTGGAGTTCTAAATTGTGGCATTGAACAAAATTTCTCTAAATAGTTTTGCATCGAAAATATAATTTAGTTAAAATTCGACGAGTTACTAAAAAGTTATTTTATAAATATAAAAAATTGAATGAGAAATTTAAATTCTACACCTTATAGTAAAATTGAGGTTCAATTTGAGAAATATTACTTCTGTGACATTATTTATAGTTTTGAATTCTACAAAATTTGTTTGTAGTTTTTTTAGAGTTCCAAATTGTGGCATTCCACAAAATTCTCTTAATATAGTTTTGCATCGAAAACATAATAATTTAGTTAAAATTTGATGAGTAACTTAAAAGTTGTTTTTATAAACATAGCAAAAGTTGAATGAGAAATTTAAACTTTACACCTTCTAGTAAAATTGAAGGTTAATTTGACAAATACCACTTCATGGCATTGTTTCATGGCATTGGTAACAAAAATTTTTGGTTAGAGTTAGGCAAACATATGTTATGTAATGGTATTTTAGCCTTTTTGACTAGAAAATTTGGTATGAATCAAATGAAGAAAAAAATGATTGAATACAATAGTAATAATAAAAAGATGATATACGATCTAATTGACTCTAAAATTGATATAAACTTATTCTTGGACTATGCCCACAACTATAAGTAAAACGATAATAGTGAATGACCCTCTCTCTCTTTTTTTTTTTTTTTTTTTTTTAAGGCGTTAAAGGACTTTAAGCAGATGGCCCTAGGCTTTCTAAATTAAGAAAAAGCATATTTTAAAAAAATGAATTTTTTTTTTGTAAATCCTTTATTTTTTTTGTTAAATTATTGATGATCTTGGCAATTAATTCATTAAATTAATCATTGGTAACCAAATGTTTAATGTAAATTTTTAATCACGTAGATTATTCATTTTAAATTTTTTTTAAAACAATCATTTTAAAAATTTAAGAAAATTAGACACATTGACCAAAAAAGCTTTAAGAAAAATTCATTTTTACTCACGTTCCTTCTTATGCTCCACTATAAAATTTTCGTAAGAATTAATAAGACAGTAAAAGTTCATTTGATGGGTCGAGTTCTTTCTTAATCTAATGAGACACGATACTTGCCTCATAGTACTTTTGGACTTTCATTTTTTTTTTTGTTTGAACAAGAGAAATATTTTATGAAAGTGAATATATATTTGTTAATTTCCCTTTCTAAAAACGAAAAATATCTACGGTAGGACTAGAATACGTTTTTGTTTGTTAGATCTAGTTAAAGTCACTCCAAAATTTAAAAATAATTATACAAAACTGACAATTTCTAATACAGATCTGGCAATTGAAGAATAGAGAATTACTAGTGGTTTATTTTTTAGAGCTCTATCTTAAAATTCTCCCCATAAATATTATATATATTATTTGGCAATTTTTTTAAAATAATTCATTGCGAATTTAAGAAATAATTAGGGTTATTAACAATATTAGTCCTTAAACTATAAACATTGACATTCAACCTTCAATTTTTAGCTTCACCAATTTTTTTAACTTTTATTTTTTTGATAGCAATGGTCCATGAACTAAAAGTAACAAAGGATTTTTGAAACTCAACGTAATTAATTATTTGTCCATTCCGTAATAACTTGAAATTTGACTAAAATGTTAAATTATATATGAAATTTTCTCATCATTACTTTGTTAACACCCATTGAAACTAAAACATTTTGCATTTAATGTATTTATATAAGTGAAATTTTCAATTATTAGTCGACGAAGATGTGATCATCTATATTATATATCAGAAATTCTTCGTCAATTTTGACGCCAAAGATCAAAACTATAAAAGTAAAAAAAATTTAAGGAAGAAATTACTAAAATTAAAAAAAACATCTACCAAAATGTCACAATGCCTGAAGATTAGGAATTGATACCGTTAATAATGCCTCAATAAATATATAAATAAAGAAGGGATTTTCGAGCAAAAGGGACGTTTTTAAGATCTTTTTTTTTAGTAAAGGGCCCAAGTTTGTAAAATCAGGAAAATAACTATATTTTCTTTTCTCTTTTTTTTTTGGTCAAAGAAAAAAAAAGGAAATATGACTTGACATTCAGACAAGTACTGGTTTTCCAAAGGAAAAAGATATATAATCCAATTAATTTTGTTTCCCTTCATTGTTTGATAAGAATAAATACGTGATAGTTGAAATATAAACGTGTCCGTTGAAGCATCCACGAGCACTAGTTTAAAGCCTTTTACTCTTGCTTTGCGACAAACGATACGAGTAATGATTAAAAAATATAAAAAAATGTTATATGCCATACCACACGATTAAAGACTATAAAAAAAATGAGATGACTACTAAAAAAAATAGTAGGTTTTAAGTTCAACAAATAAATAACAGTTTTATAAAGAATATCATAAAAACATAAAAATAAGAAATAAAAATAATACCATAGGATTAAGAACAAGATAAAAAATACTTTAATAAACTTTTGGATTCCTGATAATTATAATATAAGAGAATGCCATCACGTAAGAAAAAAGGCTACTCTCACATGGACAATTCTATCGCACGACTTCTTTTGCTCTTTACCAATTTCGACTTTTAATTTTCTTTATTATCTATAAGTTGTTTGCTGATTTTTTGCTTAGACAATTTTTATCTTTTAAGCCCTAAAAAGCCAACCGTCATTGAGCTTCTAGCTAGTTCTAGAAAGATGGTTTATAATTGAGTCAAGGACATAAACTCAACCCTCCTTGGCCACATTAGCAGACGACGACGGTGATGATAGTAATGGAATATAGTTTTTTTTTTAATGCTGGAATAATAATTGAATAAATCCATGGCCCAGTTTAGGTTTCCTCTATTCATGACTTTGAATTGTGCAAAGAAACAAATAATAATAATGATGATGATGATGATCGTCATATGGGATTAATCAAATAAACAAATAATAATAATAATAATAATAATAATAATAATAATAAAAGTAGTACTAAAATACTAACTCTAATCTTGAAATTATTATCATCATCATCGTCCTCGTCATCGTCAATTTTGAGTTGTCATCCTTTTTAATTGGAAGATTGACAAGATAAAATTAGTAAATGATTTGAGTTGGTGTGTCTAATATTATTTCAAAAAAGATTATTTATATATTTATACCTTGTATTTTAAGTTTATTTAAAAATATTTCTTAAATTTTTAATCTCATCAAATATATATCCTAAAATTAAATTAAATATACAGATTAATACCATTTTCAGGTCAACTTAATTTTGACCTTCAAACTACCAAAAATACCCTTAATAAGAAAAAGGGGAAGTTCATCCATATATATATATATATTTAGACATATACACTAAAGAAATTTTGATCTCCTCCTTAACCCCACTCAGCAACTTCGCCACTCCGTGGAATTTCCAGAGTTGACATTGTTATTTTAATTTCATTTATTATTTTTTATTTAGTTTTTAAATGAAAATAAATAAATAAAGTAAGTTTAAGTGGTCTACTATATACATATTTTCTAAGAAGTGTCAACTAAAGAGTATTTAGAATTGTTATAACGTTTTAGAAAAAATATCTTTTTTCAGATATGGTAACGTACACCTTGATGGTGGGTGTTTATAAATATCACATAAAAATTCAGAGGGTCTCTAAGCCTTGTAGTTATTCAGAAATATATCATCTTTCTAAATTGTAGAAGGTTTAGAAGAAGATTCTCTTTCTTTCACAAAAATTTCTTCAGGAATTCTTTCAGAGATATTCTTTATTCTTTCTGTATTTATTAATGGCCGGAGGTTAGATTTCCTTTCCTATACGTTTCTGCATTTAGATGATTTTTATGCAATTTGGATTCGTGCATATATGAAAACCATAGTTTTGTATATGCAAATTTCTAACATTTTGTCTCAGAGCCTTGTTTTACCTCTGCCTTGAATTGTTTGAATAGGTTTTCTGAAAGTTTATTGAAGTTTTTCAAAATACCCAATACTTTGTTGTATATGAAATCATTTTTTGATGAAAATCAACGTTAAAAATCATAAAAAAATTAATTTTTTAACATTTCTAGGTTTTTAAAACATCAATTCTGGTGCCCAGAAAGTATAGCATTAACCGGGTTTGCAATTGGACCAATTTGGGTCTTTTTCGGCTAAAGAAGACCTAATTTGGCGTAAAAAATTGAATTTATGGGTTCAAAAAATAACACGTCATTTTAGTGGGTGAGAATCATTTTCTGATAGTCAAAACAACATGTCTTTTGGCCAGGCAAAAAATGACATGTCGTTTAATGAAACAAGGGAGTTTTAAGTAGGTCGAAATGACACCGTTTTGGGCTTAATGCCCAAAACGACATGTCATTTTCTAGGCAAAGAAAATTAAAAAAAATTCAAAAAAACTTTAATTAATTTTGTTTTGGTATTTTTGTAGAATTTTTGATTTGGGTATTTTGGAAAATTATTTTTTAATGAATCTAAAATGTTTAGTGAAATCTAAGATTTTATTATTTATGTTTAAATAAAATTTTAAAAATTTATTTTAGATATGTTACTGAATTTAAGCATAATTTATTTTTGTATGTATTCTTTAATTGTTATATTTTGATACATGCAGTTTGATAAAAAAATTATGCTTGAAAAATTAAATGTCTTGAGTGATTTGTATAATTTTAATTAATTTAAGAATAACCACAGCATCTCTGATTATATTGAAATTATACGTTAAGTTTCTTAAATCACATGTAGTGAAACAGGCATTAATTGTAACTAATGATGCTTAGTGTAATAATGAAATATATCCCACAAAAAATTTTATTATATTAAGCATGATTGGTTAGGATGAAATATTAAATTATTTTCTTAATTTGCCCACAGGGATTAAGAAATAGAATATAGTTTAATAATTTTATCATAAGGTTATATGTGAATCTATATGAATTAGAAACTTAGCCCACAGGCAGTTTTAGTCATTTGCTTCATAATTTTTGTAGCATGATTTATATTGGTAAAACATGACATATAGTTATTAGCTTTAAATTTTATGACATGAGCATGTATATTTGATGTATTGTAGTAATTCAACTTGTTAATTTATCTAATATGAATTGAGATGTTCCTTCATTTGGGATGGGTGAACATTGACTATGCCATCAAAAAGGATGAACTGCCCTCTATCATTGAGACTAGCATTCCAGATGATACTGATCAATATGAAAAGGGGGGAGCGATCCAATTGCATCTCAGTTATGTTCATAAAGACCAAGATCTTTGTTAGGATTAGGGATTCGGTTAATCAATATGACAATATCTGAGCACTGTTGAAGGCTATTGATGAACAATTTGAGTATTCATATAAGGCATTGACAAGCACCCTGATCATGCAATTTTCATCCTTGAAGCTTATCGGCATTAAAGGCATGCGCAAGCATATCATGCAATCGCCTCTCAGTTATGTTCATAAAGACCAAGATCTTTGTTAGGATTAGGGATTCGGTTAATCAATATGACAATATCTGAGCACTGTTGAAGGCTATTGATGAACAATTTGAGTATTCATATAAGGCATTGACAAGCACCCTGATCATGCAATTTTCATCCTTGAAGCTTATCGGCATTAAAGGCATGCGCAAGCATATCATGCACATGAAAGACATTGCAGCTCAACTAAAGATGCTTGAGGTTGAGATGTCTAATTCGTTCCTAGTACATTACATTCTGAACACTTAACCCTTGGTGTTTGGTCTCGTTAAGATCTCCTATAACACACATAAGGAGAAATGGTCAATTAATGAGCTATTGACCATGTGTGTATAGGAGGAGGGAAGGCTCATTTTGGAAGAGGGGGAGAAACTAAATTTGGCAAGTTAGGGAAATAAAAAGAAATGTCAGACCAAGCAAAAGGGGAAAGGCAAGGTTCTTGCCCAGCCGGATATTAAGAAGGAGTTCAATTGCTTCTTTTGCAAGAAGAAGAGGCACATGAAGAAGGACTGCTCTAAATTCCATAAATGACTTGATAAGAAAGTTGCTCAACTCTCACTTGTCTGTTATGAATCCAATATGATTCATATTAATTATAACACATGGTAGATTGACTCTGGTTCGACAATCCATGTTACCAATTCCTTGTAGGAATTGCAAGACCTATGGAAGCCAGTGGGAAGTGAGCAAAGCATCTACTCTAAAAATAAGATGCGCTCACATGTGAAGGCTATAGGAATGTGCAAACTAGTCTTAAGTAGTGGTTTTATTTTGTATTTGAAAAAGACATTTTATATTCCTAGTTTTTCTAGAAATATAATTTCAGTTTCTAGACTTGTGTCAGATGGATATTCCTTTAAATTTTTAGAATCTTCCTTTAGTTTATTTTATAAATATGATTTTATTGGATGTGGTACTTTGTCTTATGGTCTTTTTTGTCTTAATTTACAAGATGATACCAATTATACTACTAGGCATGTTCATGAAAATGTTGGTATAAAATGATGTGTTATGAATAATGAATCCTCTATGTTGTGACATCAGAGATTGTGACATATCTTCATTGAGAGAACTGAGAGAATAGTAAATGATGAAGTACTTTGTACTTTAGATTTTACTGATTTTGATACTTGTGTGGACTGCATTAAGGGTAAGTAGACCAACAAGTCAAAAAAGGGTGCCAAGAGGGGTTCTGATTTATTAGAAATCATACATATGGATATTTGTAGTCCAGACATGGACACGTACTCTCAAAGGTACTTCGTCTCTTTCATAGATGACTACTAACGATACATGTACCTCTACTTGCTTAACAATAAAAATGAAGCACTAGATGCTTTTAAGGTCTTTAAAGCAGAAGTAGAGAAACAATGCGGAAAGCAAATTAAGATCCTGAGATTGGATAGAGGTGGGGAGTGATGGTAGATACACTAAGCATGGACAAGCACTTGGTCTACTTGCAAAGTTTCTTGAAGAGCATGGGATTGTTGCCCAATACACTATGCCTAGTTTTCCAAACTAGAATGGTGTAGCTGAAAGAAGAAATCGAACATTATTGGACATAGTGTAAAGTATGCTTGTTAGCTCTAAACTTCCTGAGTCCTTGTGGATTTAGGCTCTTAAGACGGTAGTGTACATATTGAACTGAGTTCCAACCAAGGCCATCCTAAAGATGCCTTTTGAGTTATTCAAGGGTTGAAAACTGAGTTTGCTACATGTACATGTTTAGGGATGCCTGTTAGAGGTAAGAGTTTATAATCCACAAGAGAAGAAGCTAGACCCAAGGACCATAAGTAGATATTTTGTTGGTTATGCTTAGGCACAGATTTTATTATCCATCTCACAGTGCTAGATTTGTGAAATCAAGAAATGCAAAATTTCTTAAGAATGACTTGATTAGTGGGAGCAATCGATCCTGGAACATTATTCCTGAGAAAGATCATACAGATGCTCAACCTTCCACTTCATTTGATAGAGTGATTGTTGTACATAACACACCTAGAGTTCAAATGTATGATGAACAACAACAAGTTATTCGATTTCTACTTACTGTTGATCAAGAAATAGTGGATCCAACTAAACAACAGATATAAGAACCTGTTGAACAACATGCTCCTCAGGAGAATGTTGAACCAACATTAAGGAGAACTATTAGAAAAAGACGATCGATGATACTAATGACTATATTGTGCATCTACAAAAGTCTAACTACAATGTTAGAGCCAAAATGATCCGAAAATGTTTTTACAAGACATATGTTCTAAGGAATCTAACTTATGGTATAGTGCCATGGAAGACGAAATGGATTCTATGGCAACTAACAGAGTCTGGGATCTCGTTGAGTTGCCTGAAGGTGTAAGAGCCATTGGATGCAAGTGGGTCTTTAAAATAAAAAAAGACTCATTGGGCAGTGTTGAGAGACATAAGGCAAGACTCGTTACCAATGGATTCACTCAAAGAGAAGGAATCGACTACATGGAGACCTTTTCTCCTGTATCTAAAAAGGATTCTCTTCGAGTTATTATGGCACTGGTCGCCCATTTTGATTTGGGTTTGCATTAAATGGATGTGAAAATGGCCTTTCTCAATGATGATCTAGAGGAACAAGTTTATATAAAACAACCAAAAGGATTTTCCTTTAGTGATGGCGAGCATTTAGTTTACAAGCTTAAGAAATCCATATATAGATTGAAACAAGCCTCTTGTCAGTGGTATTTGAAGTTCAATGACGTTATCTCTTCATTTGGTTTTGAAAAGAATATCATGGATCAATGTAAATACTAGAAGGTCAGTGGGAGTAGGATTTGTTTCCTTGTGCTATATATAGATAACATATTACTTGCAACTAATGATAAGGGATTGCTATATGAGGTGAAGCAATTTCTCCCAAAGAACTTTGATATGAAGGATATGGGAAAGACATTTTATGTCATTGGCATTAACATACATGGGGACAGATCTTAAGGCATTTTGGGTTTGTCTCAAGAGACCTATATGAATAAGGTTTTAGAGAGTTTTCGAAGGAAGGATTGTTCATCAAGTATGGCACTCATTGTGAAGGGTGATAGGTTCAATTTGAACCAGTGCCTGAGAAATGAGCTTGAACAGGAACAAATGAAAAATACTCCATATACTTCAGCCATTGGAAGCCTAATGTATGCTCAGGTTTGCACAAGAATTGACATTGCATTTGCTATAGGAATGTTGGGCAGATATCAAAGTAACCTAGGTATTGGCCATTGGAGAGCTGCAATGAAGGTGATGAGGTACCATCAAGGTGCTAAGGATTACATGCTCATGTATAGATGGACTGACATTTTGGAGGTGATTGGATATTTTGATTCAGAATTTGCTAACTGTGTTGATTTGCAAAAATCTATATCTGGTTCTGTTTTCATGTTTGTTGGTGGAGTTGTATCTTGAAGGAGTACGAAGCAGACTTTGATGGCTACATCTACTATCGAGGCCGAGTTCGTTTCTTGTTTTGAAGCTACTTCGCATGGTGTATGGTTGAAGAGTTTTATATTTGGGTTTAAAATTATGGATTCTATTTCTAGGCCGTTGAGATTGTATTGTGACAATGTAGCTACGGTGTTTATGGCTAAGAACAACAAGAGCAGTAGTTGAAATAAACACAGCAACATTAAGTGCTTAGCTATAAGAAAACGTGTTAAAGAAAAGTAAGTGGTCATTGAGCACATTAGCACTGAGTTGATGATTACTGATCCTTTAACTAAAGGTATGCCACCAAAGAATTTTAAAGATCATGTAGTATGAATGGGACTTGGTTTTATGATGTGAATTTCATTGTATGTACATTTGTTCTTTTAATAAAACTCTTATTCAGTTGTGATATTTTCTCATATTTAGTTGTGCACATATTCAGTTATTTTGAGAAAGATCAATTAAGTTGGACCTAGAATAAACATAGTGTTTATTCACTAAGTTACCTTACCATTTATGAGTTAGTATTAAGAGATATAATGTATTGTAATACATGGAAGATAATACTCATTTTAAGAGGACCTATTGCCATGATTCATGTGTTTATTCCTTAAGTTTGAGATTAGTTGATTTTAGTTATCTACAAAATATATGTGGATCAAGTGGGAGAATGTTATTTTAATTTATTATTATTATTTATTTAGTTTTTAAATGATAATAAATAAATAAAATAAATTTAAGTGGTCCAATATACATGTATTTTCTAAAGGTTGTCAATCAAAGGGTATTCAAAACTGTTATAACATTTCAAAAAAAAAAGCCTCTTTTTAGATATGGTAATGTACACCTTGATGGTGGATGTTTATAAATATCACGTAAAAATCCAGAGGGTCTCTAAGCCTTGCAGTTATTTAGAAATACACTATCTCTCTAAATTGCAAAAAATTTAGAAGATTTTCTTTCTTTCACAAAAACTGTTGGAAAAATAGTACGCAGCGAAATTTTAAAATTTTTTATATCAGAGTATTTTCCAAAATCACAGGTTTGACATGCTATATGAATAAATTAACTAGATCTTACTAACCTAGTAAATGCCAAAAAGCTTTCTCAATTAGTGAAAAGAAGTAACGTTTTAGAAGGACCTCAACCAACTGGCCTTTTTTGCTATTCTCTATCCACGATTAGAGTGAGTGTGGCTCACACGTATAGCAATTCCACCAGGCGACTCTCCTTCCAACCAATTGAGAGAACCTAAAGTTAGTGTTCATGATTTGTGAACAAGAGCTCTCAAGGAGTTTCAGAATCTCACCAGCAGAGTTTCACTCTTAATCTCTCAATTGATCTAAATAATAAAGAGACTCACCCTCCTTTATATAGAGGTTGGGCCCAAGTGTCAGTCCTTATCATAGAAGACCTCAAAAATTCAAATCAAAATCATAATCTCATAAAATCCGCGTGGAAATGCATGATCTTTTTAATCACCAGTCGACAGGCCAAACTAGCAGAGCGGCTTGCTGAACCTTCTCAATCGGCAGGCAGAACTGCCAAATCTTCGATAAAGATCCCTACGAATCTTTATTTTCCACACGAGATTCTTAGGATAGAGCCTTAGTTTTAATTTAAATAACTCAATAGAGAAGTTATCTGATTAAAATAGTCATATCTAGATAATCTAGGAAAACAAATATTCCTGATAATTCAACAAGTTTATCTTGAATTAATTCAAAATTAATCCAATCGATAAATAAACATGAATCATCTCTTCCCGATAATTCAATAAGTTTATCTTGAATTGATTTTATCACAAAATTAATTCAACCAATAAACAGACATGAATTATTTGATTCTTTCGTATTTTAACCAATCTGATAAATCTGACATAAGTCATCAATTAATGAAAAAGCACGCCATATCATTACATGATTTTTGTGAGCTAGCAAAGGAGACCTGATGGACCTATATAGTTCAAGCTCTCGATAATTATGAAACCCAATCTCTTAGATATACATTTCATAATTATCAACTCTAACACTACTCCACTAAAAGCTTGGAGTTGCACTCTCAAACTATATAGAATTACGAAGCCTTTATAGCTAAGTCTCCATGACATATCATAGTGTATCGTATCCCCGTAGGATTATCTATAATCGACTTAAGGACAAGTTATGTCTTACCTTCCTGATTATTTTTATCTTACGTTCCATTAGCTCACCATCGAAAAACTTACGATCTAAACACATTATACCATTCGATTACAACTATGTATCCAAATGGTTGAGCATTCCAATTTTTCAATAACAGAATAATGCATATAAGAGGTTATCACTACTCCTAAAGAGGAGCTATAGATTTCATATCTATGAATATCAGGTCTACGCTATCTAGAGTCATGTCTCTAACATACCGGCATGCGTACCACTATTAAAATGTAGGTGTCACTCTTTGGTACATCAAAAGACACAAGTCAAGACAACGGGCCAATCATTCATCTCAAGATTAAGATACAATACAAATGATTGTCTAAAGTAAATCTATTTGCCTAGACAGAATTCTTAATCCAAATCAATTCACTCTATGTTCCGATCCAACACATCGTCACCTATGACAATGTGCTAATGTTTCTATTCGCGGAGTCCACCTCTGATGGTCAAGACAAATCATCTCCCAATAGGGATATAGACAACATAATAATCTTTGTATGAATAAAGTGCTCAACTTTATTCTCTCGATTGCAGATCTTATAATTTAGACCGTCACTTTAAGAATCGTGTCTTCTGCATAATCAGTCCATCATATGCCCAATTCTTAAAGGTTTACACCGATAGTCTCAGACTTTTGTTTGCTTTACATACATTTAACAAATATGAATGTAAAGAGGACAAGATTTGGTATATAAATAATAAATAAATTCTTTATTGATAAAAATGTCTCCAAAAATATATTACATTTTTACTCCTTAGGGCATACACATCTAACAAAAACTTTTTCAGAAATTCTTTCAGCGATATTCTCTATTCTTTCTGTGTTTATCAATAGCTAGGGGTTAGATTTCTTTTTCTTTATGTTTCTGCATTTACATGATTTTTATGCAATTTGGATTCAAGCATATATGAAAATCATAGTTTTCTATATGAAAATTTCTAACAGACACCACACTTGTATAGCCTCCCAAGAGACCATATGCTACTTTTACAAACCCCTCCTTTTGGACATTTTGAGAGGAAAAAAGAATGCTTACTTATCAACTAATTTTAGGAGCTAAAAATGAAATAACCCATTTAAGGAGAAGATAAAGTTGGGCTTCATTGAGACTGTGACAACACTTGGTGCAAAGGGTTGTTGCTTGAGCAAAAACAAACGAAGCATACAATGATGCTGCCATTTCTATTCTTTATTTCTTTCTTTTTTTTTTCCTAAGCTGTTTTGCAACCCAAATTTTAGACTTAAGAGATTTTCTTAAATGAAAACTCAATTTCGATAATGGAAGGGATAATGTGCTGGAATTCGTTTCTTTCCTCGTTATAGGGCTCCTCTGTCTGTTTTTCATACATTTTTTTTGGAAGAAAAGTGGGGGTATGACAGAGCAACATACACGCCTGAGCAAGACCTAGCCTCTAGCAAATTAAATGAGGTCAAGTTGTGCGTTGTGATGGTTGGAGAGTGAAGTATATGATAGCTGTCAGTGGAGTGAGACAGTTTGAATAGTTAGGGTTTTTCATTCTTTTTTATTATCTTTTTGGTTTTCTTTTTTTTTGGGAAGTTTTTTTTTTTTTTTTTTATCATTTTATGGGTCAAAATTAAAGATTGATTAGGAAAAAGTATAAATTTGATATCGAAATTAATCTTAACGCATACGTTTGATGAGATAAAAACTAAGAGTATACTTTTTGAATAAGCTTAAAACATGAGGTATAGAAATATAAATAACCCTTTTAAAAATTAAAAGTCAACATATTCTTTCTTGCTTGTTACGTTGGCTCTTGGTTGATACATTTGACTTCTTATATATATATACATATATAAATATATAATACATATAACCAAGAAATCCTTGTGATCCAACTATCCATTTGACGGCAAAGAGCAAGTAGAAATGTGATGGAAATCAATGGTATTTATGACTTAAGGGTATATTAAGTGTGTTCAAAAAATCCGTTAATTTTGGCAAACCATCCAATCTAAACCAAATCCAACTAAACTAGTGGTCTTTGTTTTAATTTTGGATGGTTTTAAGCAAATATTTTCATAGTTTGATTGGTAGTTTGAACTTCTTAAACCACCCACCTAAACCACCTACCCAAACTACCCACAAAACCGCCATATTATATAAGTTTTCTAAAATATTTTTTATAAGAATTTTTATTATTTTTTATTGGTCATTAAAAGAAGTTCTATACACGTCAGATGCACATTTTCACACTCTACGATTACACTTTCTCCTAATCACTGATTAGCATCCCAAAAACAAAACTCAATTAAAAACCAATATATACAACTAAGACTAACTCATGGAATGGAACCCTACGCTCCCCCATCTAGTGACCAATGTTTTCTTTTTGCATCACTATTAGCCTACTCACCACATCGTCAATGTCATGTCGTCTCTCTCCGCCGCTAGCCCAACTCACCACAACATTGATAAATGATATTAAAATAAGAGGTTTATTGACACAAGTAGAAAGCGTCAATTCAAGTTTAAAACAATTGTGTTGTCTTATGTTATTTAGTTGTATTTTTGACCTTTCAGTTTGGTTGTTGGTGAACTTTGATTTGTGCTATTATGTCTTTAGTTTGATTTTTGGTTTGTATTAAAACTTTGAAGAGTAAACTTTTAGACATTTTATAATTTTTGTTAAATATTAATTTCTTTTTAATGTTAAACACAAACCGTCTAAAATAAATCGCCCAAACCGTTTATGAGTGATTTGGTTTAATTTGGTTTTATAAAAAAAATCAAATGGCCCAAACCATCCGAAAACAAAATTTATGTTTAGTTTGATTGGTGATTTAGAAAGGTTAAAATTAAAATTTTCAACATGGAAAGTTTCCAAAAATCTTTTCCATTAAATAAGACTACTAATAATTGAGTTCCAAATGGCCTAAGTAGGTACAAATTATACTTGCTTATCAAAAGAGGAAGTTTTTTCTTCAAGTAAATTCATCAAATCTAATTATGAAGAAATCAAATCCGAATTAGGCCGGAATCTCTCAAAAAAGCCATCATGTTCAATGTGATCACTATCATAGTTCAATAAAAGGAAAAATTTCCATAAAATCTTCAAAAAAAAAAAAAAATCTAATGAACTTTAGATTTCTTTCTTAAATCTGAAAAAAACCCATTAAAGCCAATTTAATATTATTATTATTTTTAAGAGATCAAAGACGTCAATTTTGTAAAAATCAAATCATCACAAAATATCAACCCATTTAATTTAGACAATTACAATAAATCTTTTATAATAAAATGCCAAACAAAGACAGAGTAATATCCTAAAATAACATAGATCCTTCTTTTATTAAAAAAAAAACTCAAATTTCCTTGGCTAGTTTCTAAAATAAAAAAAAGTACGTATGGATAACTTATGAACAAAAAAAAAAAAAAATCTACCCAAAGACCTCTTAGCACTTTCAAGAGAAGCCCAATGGTTTAATTTTCAATATCACAAGTTCAACACCGGCCTTGGCCTCGGCTTCTGCCACTAGTAACTATCATGATTGATTAATGATATTGTTTTGATATATATTTTAGATGAACAAGTCTAATAATAAATTGACATCCAAGCTTTACCAGAAGATGATGAGTTTGAATTCCCCATCCTTAAATTAAAAAAAAAAACTATGACAGTAAAACAAAATTTGCAACATGTCAGGAGAAAAAAATTAGAATCCCAACTAACAGAGTGCTCTATTAGGGTTTTCCTTTTTTTTTTTTTTTTCCTTCTTGCGTCGCTTATGTAAGAGAATTCAAAAGGCTAGAGTCTAGTGTTAGCCTTTGGTTGATCTCCGTACTCCCGCCTCATTATAGGGCTCTTGTTTGACATTGAGTAGGTTTTCTTTATGGTCATGCAATTGGCGCTTAGGTGGGAAGAGGCTTGTCGGGTTTGGGGAGGAGGTTTTTAGCTTCTTGTGGCAAAGAGATGTTGTGCGGTGGTCAGATATAGGAGAGGAGGTGGTTTGGTTGCTTGTCTCCTCATGGGCTAAAGGTTTGTTCACTCTCTAAGGCTTGTTCTCTAGTAGATTTGAATTTCTAGTTGAAGGAATCAAGTCCTTGGGGTGGCGCCGTTACTAGATGGCGGCAACAGGTGGCATTGAGTAATGGTGTGTGGTTATCATAGGTCAGTGGTTTGGCTTTCCTCTGATTTTTATTTCTTTCACGAGCATGGGTGTAGACTCCTCTCTCTTCTGTGAGCATGTTTCAAATGGTCTTCGGAATCCTTATTGTTATCGACTAAATTGTATCCTTCTGTTTTAGTTTTTTGCATTTGTCAAATACAGGCGTTGCTTTTGCCGTGTATGTTTTTGTTGTTTGGCTTTTCTAATGTAATATCGGAGGTGGTCTTTGGCCCACCTTTAGTCTTGTTTCGTATTTTACACTTGCTGATTAGCAGCTTGGTGTGTAGTGCCTGGTGGCTAGGTTTGAATTTATGCCAGGTTGTATGTGCCCTCAATAAGGTAGATTTGATTTTGGTCGATTGGTTTTGTCCATTAATTGTAGTGATTTATTGTAACAAGCCATTAAAGAGCTCTATTTTGGATGTCAAGCAGGTTATTCCTCTATAGATCTCGCTGTCATCTTTTATCCTTGTGCATTATTTGATTTTTACTGGTGGATTCGATCATTGTCCAGGGATCATTTGTGCCTATAGTGAAGGATGTTTTATAACTTTGTTTGAGCTATTTTTAGTTGAATGAAGTTTCATTTTATATAAAAAAAAAAAATCAGAAACAATCACAAGAGATTCCATAAGCCATATCTTTGAGCAAGAGAATTTTGAAGAATGCTAAAAAAAATTCTTTACCTTGAATTTATGTTACAGATGTTGAACTTTTTAATGTTATGACACAAATAAACTTAATTAAAAGTTAGTCAAACCACAAAAAGGGTATAAATCTTAAAAATATAGAAAGTGTGAGATACAACTTAATTTATGCCCGAGTCTATTCAAATTTCCAAATCCGTTTCAACCAAAATAAAAAACTCGAGCGGTCTCCTAAAGTTGAAATCAGCAAATTAAAAGTCTAGCTTATGAAAATGGCAATTGGAAAACGTCAGTCACCGAAACGTTTGTTGAAATGAAAAGTTAATAGTTAGGGGCAGGCAAAATGTGCTTTCAAACGTTATTTGATGCTTTTTACTTCCCATTTTGGCCAAGCATAATCCGAGAAATAGAAATAATGTATCCCACGCTATCTAGTTGCAGCAAAGTTCAACTCCTGGGGCTTTTCTAATTTTACTTTCTATTGCATTATTATTTTTGGTAATCTATTTGACATATATTATATTTAGGCACATTTGGCATGCTGCATTAGCACTCCATATTGTATTATTTAAAAATAATGCAATGTTTGATGACATCCATGTATTGTACTATTTAATACGAAATCAATAATTAATGCAATACAAGTTGTGATATCAAATACGACTAAGAACCTCCATCTTAGACCGTATTTATATAATTTAAACTAAAAGTGCGTATTCATAAACTAATCAAATATTAAAAATATATTAAAAATTGACATGGAAGTTGAAGTTTTAGAATGAGATTCAAGACCGGGGTCTAGGGTTGGGACTTGAGACTGAAGTCGGGATCAGGGTCGGGATTTAAGACTAAGTTCTAGGGTCGGGTCGAATTCGAGATTCGAGACTAGAGTCACAATCGGGATTCGAGGTCGGTGTCAAGATTCAGGATTGGGGTCGAGATTTGGGATCAGGGTTGAGATCAATATTCGGGACTATGGTTAGGGTCGAGATTCGCAACTACGATCGAGGTCAGGATTTGGGGTTGGGATTACTGGTCGGGTTAGAATTTGGGATCAGTGTTGGGGTCGAGGTAGGGATCAAAATTTGAGATAGGGGTCGGGGTTGAGATTTAGGACTAGTGTCAGGGTTGAGGCCTGGATTCAGGGCCGGGGTGAGGGTAGGGATTCAGGACCAGGGTCGGGGTCAAGATTTTGGTTTAGGATTTCTAACTAGGGTCAGGATTAGGGACTAGGGTCAAGGTCGGGGTTGGGATTTAAGATCAAGATTGGGACCAGGACTAGGATTGAGATTTGAGGCTAGGATTTGGGACAAAGGTTGAGTCAGGGTTCAAGTCGAAATTCAATAATGTGGTCACGGTCAGGATTTGGGGTGTAGTTGGGATTTCGAGTCGATATTTGGGACTGGGGTCCGGATTTGGAATCAAGGTTAGAATCAGGATTAGAGACCAATGTCGAGATTTAGGGCTGAGGTAAGGGTCAAGATTTTGGACCAGGGTCGAGGTTGGAGTAAGGATTTGGGGTACAGGTTGAGTTCCCCAAATCCCAACCTCGATCCAGACCTAGTCCTCAATCCTGACCCCGATCCCATCCCCGTCCCCGATCTCAGTCCTGAATTACGACCTCGAATCCCAATCCTAACCTCGATCTTGATCTCGATCCAAACCCTGACCTTGAATCTCGACTCCAACATCGGTCTCGAATCCCAACCCTAAGTCTAGTCCCAAATCTCTGCCTCGACCCTAACCCTGAATTCGACCCCGATATCGGTTTTGAATCTTGACCTTGACCTTAAACCCGTTCTCAAATCTAAACCTCGACCTTGGTCCCGAATCCCAACCTCAACCCTAGCCCAAAATCTCAACCCTGACACCAGTCTTGACCCGACACCAGTCTCGACCTCGACATTGGTCTCAAATCCTAACCGCTACCCTAGCCCCAAATCCTGATTTCCACCTTGGTCCTGAATCCTGAATTCCAATCTCAATCTTGGTCCCGAATCATGAATTTCAACCATGACACCAGTCTCAAATCCTAACCCTGACCTTAAATCTTGACTTTGATCCTAAATCCTATCCCCTACCCTAGCTTTGAATCTTGACCTTAAACTTGGCCCCGAATCCTGACCCCAACCCTAGTCTAGAATCCCGTCCCCGTCCTCGACCTTGGTCTTGAAGCTTGATCCTGACCATGGTCCTAAATCCTGTCCTCAACCTCGACTCTGAATCTCGACCGTGACTCCAGTCTCGAATCCCAACCCTGATCCTGAACCTAAATTTTGACCCCAAAACCATGATCCAAATTTACTATATTTAAGGTTTAAATACTAACACAATACAATACGGTGGTAAACAAACATTGTATAGTGTAATACAACATGTTAATATGATGTAAAACCAAACAATGTATTGTATAATACTAATACTAATACTAATATAATATAATACAATACAATACAGAAGTTGAAATCAGCAAATTAAAAGTCTAGCTTATGAAAATGGCAATTGGCAAACGTCAGTCACCGAAACGTTTGTTGGAACGAAAAGTTCAAGCTAGGGGCGGGCAAAATGTGCTTTCAAACGTTATTTGATGCTCTTTACTTCCAATTTTGGCCAAGCATAATCCAAGATGTAGAAAGAATGTATCCCACGCTATCCAGTTGCAGCAAAGTTCGACTCCTGGGGGCTTTTCTAATATTCGCTTTCTATTGCATTATTATTTTTGGCAATCTATTTGACATATATTATATTTGAGTCCAATTTTATACCAAGTATGACCTGTACATGAAAATTTGCCATATGATTTCTATTTATTTATTTTTATTTAATCATTAAACTATTGTTATTTTTAATTAATTTAAATTAAATATTTACATTTACAAATTTCAAAATTTAACAATTATGATAAAATAAATATAATGTCTGAAATAACATTTTTTATTAAAATACAAAATAAAATAAAATACGTAATTTTTATACTTTAAAGTACTAAATATAGTGATAGGAAAAAAAAAAGTACTAAATATAGTCTGGAGACAATCCTGGCAACAACTAACAAGGGCAATTAAAAAAAATTATAAAGAGGCAGCAAGAAAAACATGGAGACAAACTATCCTTAAAGAGTTTCCCATAAAATAGATCGTATGATAAGATTATGAAATATAACACAGGAAAACAAGGGAAAGGAGCACAAAAGCAAATATGAAAAGAAGAAATTGCAGTTAATGGAGTATAGGGAGATAAAAATGATGTGGACAAGACAAGTTAGAAACGTATGGCAATGAAAAGCTAGAAATGTGACATGGATCACTATACTTTTGCTTGAGATTATATTTTCTTTTAAAAAAACACGTGCTTATCTGGTGGCTGCTACCTTTCAAACTTGGCTGTTTAACAGCAATGGAGAAAAAATAACATTAAAAAAAAAAAAAAGCTTATAAACCACATACCTAGTACCAACAACCAAACCGTCGTTCTCAAAAAGTCGCCTTCTTTCCCAAGTTGGTTCTCACCTAACATTCATAAAGGAAATCCATGCAATAATAATAAAAAAAAAAAAATCAAAGATATGAGTTCATTGGCCCAAAAATAAAAAAAGTTCCAAAGATATGAGTTACATCATTCTGGTCAACCGATGGAAGGAAATTTGGACCAATCAGTAAGAGCCACCCAAAAGGAAATACAAAACACATTTATTTGGCGGCAAAACCTAATTGTATTTTTATACTTTTTGATAGATATTTTTATTTTAATCCTTTAATCAACTTTTAATTGTATGAAATATAATTAAAAGTAGTTTTGTGATGTGTGTATTGTAAATTTTTAACTTTAGTATTTACAGATTGTTAAAAAGTTAATCTAATAGTTTAAATATTAATACCTATCAGTAAGATAAAAGTATAGTTATTGACCATAAATTTGTTCCGTATTTGGCGAGTGAGGACTGAGGAGTTTGGATCTACATAGACAATTAATGTTTTATCACATGTAATTCAATTTCATAAACTCTTTGCACCAAAACTCCAGTCTTTTCATGCAAATTATCGACCCAAAAAAATCTCTGAGAATGCATAATACGATTATTTATATGAGCTGCGACGGTTTCATATTGTGCAGGAAAGATTGAAGTCGCAAACTGACTCGACTTCTTTTTCAATATAACATGGCATTTTCCTTCATGAATATTGTCGGTGGACATGAAACTCATGCGATACATCGTCATTTGGCAGCAACCATAGCTGGCATGCATGCCCACAATGTCCCAGATTCCAGTTCATGAGAGAGGGAGCATAGTGTGGTAAACGAGGATTATTTGCTTTTTCTTAGTGGATATAAACTTTTGGGATACTAGTCGTAAAGCATGTGCTCTGTGCATGTGTATTAAGTATGTTAACAGTGCATACGCATTAAGTATGTTAACAAAAAAAAAATAGAGTAAAAAATTAAGGAAAAAATAAATATGTATGAAAATAGGATAAGAAGGAGGGAAAAACTAATATGTATATAGTGATGGATCTGGATTTTATTCTAGTGGGGGCACAAATAAAGAAAAAATTATATGCTAAAATGTAAAAAATATGTTTCTATTTTTTACATGTTGACATGTGGTGGAATATTAGAAAAAAAATGTTTCGTTATTTCTTTTAACCTGCTAGCAACATTTTAAAATCGGTTCTCTCTTTATATATATGTTAAAATTATCTTTTTACACCTTCAATTTAAGTTTATTTAAAAATTATACCTTTGGTTTTTTATCTCATAATCTATGCCTTGACTCAGTCAATAAATTGTTTTGACCTTTAAAATGATAAAATTATCCTTAAATAAAAGAGAAAAAAATAAAACTTTCAAAAAATAAAAGGAAAACAAAAACAAATCACAAAAAAACACATTCGTTAGGGTATTATATAAATTTTTGAAGTAAAAAGCCTTAGTATAATTTTTTTTTAAAAATTTCTTAAAATTTTCTTATTTTTTAATTAGAGGGTACTTTGTGCAATTTTTCAAGTCAAAATGTAAAAAATGTATAAATTTGTGAAAGGTATATACTTATCTAAAAAAACATATAATATTTAAATAAACCTAAAATACAAGGTATAAAAAAGGTAAATTACCCTATACTTCAACTGTGGAAATTCACTCCCATGTTTAGATTTAGATACATTCAATATGTCATTTTCTTATCTTTTAAGGATTGGCAAGTTCTTTTTCAATTTTTTTGTTTTAGGAAATTGCCTTAAAAAAGCATATAATATTTAAATAAACCATAATACAATGTACAAAAAGGTAATTTACCCTACACTTCAACGATGGAAATTCACTCCCATTTATAGATTCAGATACATTTAATATGTCATTTTCTTATCTTTTAAGGATTGGCAAGTTCTTTTTCAAATTTTTTGTTTCAGGAAATTGCCTTAAAAAAACATATAATATTTAAATAAACCTAAAATATAAGGTACAAAAAGGTAAATTACCTTACACTTCAACGATGGAAATTTACTCCCATTTATAGATTCAGATACATTTAATGTGTCCTTTTCTTAACTTTTAAGGATTGGCACGTTATTTTTCAAATTTTTTATTTCAGAAAATTGCCAGCGGAATTTAACGAGTGTTATGAAAGACATATAAAACGAGGACAACAAGTTAAAATGTAGAAGAAAAACCCCTAGCGTATGCAACATGAGCTTAAATTAAGAAAGTGGCCGAAATTTCAGGCACCATTGACATTGTCATGATACCTACACGAACAATTTCATTTTTATAGGGTGTTTGGAAGGGTGGTGGGAATCAGTGGTGGAAACCACTTTTACTGTAGCATGTGAGAGTTTTATACTGTAGCATATTTTTTTATTGTTACTATAGCATGTGAGAGCTTTACACTGTTCATAACTGAGATTGTTGTGGGAAATGAGTGGTTCCCACCACTGCCAAACACCCCCTTAACATCATTTAACAGCTTAATTTAAGAAAGGCACTCTACAACATTCTATAAACTCAGAGAATAAATCTCACTTTAAAATTCAAAAAACTTGTTAATCTAGTCAAAATTTCAGGGGGCAAAACGGTGAACAATCTCCAACTCTCACTCACATATGAGATGACAGAAAAGGACGAGATCTACATCTACAACACAATTAGCAATGCAGAATTGATAAAAACTGACGAAATAATCAGTCGTCACATAGATGTTTTGCCTTTGTTTTTTCCTTCTTTAAAAGACTAATACAAGATCAGATTACCAACTCCGATATATATATATATATATATATTTTTTTTTTTTGAAAGTGAGGAGAATGTTAAGTGCTAACGAAATATAAATAACGTGAAAAAGTGGTTCCCATAGAATCCATTGCCAAAATGTGAGATGAGAAATGGGTCATAAGCAATAAACCAGAAGTTGAGGGGTAAACTAAGTTCCCATACCTTCTCTGAACCTTTTTTAAGAGCTTTCAAGGAGAGTTTGAGAAGATCAAATGCATAAGGACAGACAGAAGACTTGAGTTGATAGACAGCTGAAAGGAGAACTTGGAGGCATGCAGCTCTAATATCCGATTCAGTTATCGCCTGCATCATTTCGATCAATTTTAGAAATAAAGAGGGATAAAGAATGACTTTAAAAGAAGATCCAGAGATAATAAGCATATTGTTATTATGAACTTCGTGACCTGAATAAATACCTCAACGGAAGAAATGAGATGAGGAAGAGCTCTTTTAGCAAGGCGCTTCTTCCCAGGGTCGGAAATCTTTTGACAAGCATTGCTGAGAACATTGGCCATGCACAAACGGAAATGGAGAGGAACCCGCGCCCCAGACGTGCGTATTTCCCCACCCAGCAAAGAGGTTGAAACATGTTCGTTCCTATCCGACTTAAGTTGACTGATCACAAAATTAAGGACAGGTTCATTCTTCTCTCGGTTGTAGTCCGTAGATGATTCTGAAGCTTGTAGATCCGCACATATTATTAGTGCAAGACAACGAATGCACCCATGTTGTGCTCTGGAAACTGAGAAAAATATCAAGATATCAAAGTTAGTAGTAATAATAATAATTCTAGCTTTAGTTTCAGAAATGAAATTTTAGCAAACCTTCACCCCTCATGAAGAGAAGGCCATAGTAGCACCGCCTCCAGTGATTTTCTAACCTTTGGCATTGCAGGCTCAGAAAGTGAATCCCTGCCTCTGACCTGAAACCATGAAGAGTGCGGTGAAAATGAAGGGGAATACTTGGAAGTAAAACAGACAGAAAAGCCATAGCAATAAAGAAACAAGATATGAGAATGCGGATGACGACTCAGATAATTACCGCAAGGGAAGTGCAAACTGAAAACAAACAGGTTTTTATCTTCAGTAAGTCTCGAGAAGTTGCAGCATGTTCTAGCTGAGAGGCAACAAGAGGTATGATCACCTAGGAAAAAGAAAACTTCATCAATGAAAACCCAACGCAAATGTGAGGGATATAATGCCACGAAGAACACTAAGAATCCTCCAGGAAAATGCCACAAAAACTGAGAAGATAAAAAATAAACAGTGGTCATTATTATATAGTTGAGGATGAATTCTTCCACAGAGCTCAGCTGCCAGTTTGCGTACATCTTCAAACTCACGCTTGTAAAATGCCCTGAAAAAAAATGCATTGAACAGGAAAACCATCAGAATTCCCATTTAGCTTTGAAGTTTCGTGATCTCTATGTCATGAATCAAACTTTTGATAAGGAGAGACGCAACACAGTCATGACCAAAGAGCTTGACATCCCCATAATCTGGAATCAAAAGGAATAGAAGTGCAAAATTAACCAAGAGGCTAAGACAAATCACCCCAGAGAGGCAAAGAGTATCAGTCAAAGAATGTACAAGCTTATGTGGCAATCAAAAAATAATATCATTAGTACCCCCAAGAGAGCAAACAAGAACAAGACATCTATTGCAATGTATGTGTACGCGTGTGAGCGCATAGAAGGTAGACAGACAGCAGGCCAATACCTTGATTGATTAGTTGGCCATACATGACAGATGAATTAAGATCATTGAGGACACTTAACGGAAGCATCCTAATTACGAGTAATGGGCAAAGGTGCTCAAACAGCAGTTGCTGCATATTCGCGCAGTCATCACTTGTATATGTTCTGCCCTCCCATCTAGAGAAGCTGCTCTCCTCCACGCTGCAAAAAGGAAAGTGTAAATCGGAAACAGGAAAACACTACTATGAAATTGAAAACTTCATAAAGTTCTTTATCCTTAAAGCTAATACATATTCGATCTAAACACGGCACACAATCAAGATGTCAAGAACTCGTATGTTTACCTTCAATGTTTTAAAAAGATAAAAGAAAACGAAAAAGGTCCTCATGGTTATTTTATTATGGACAGATGCTTGATATGTCGGACACAAAAATATCCATAATTTGTAAGATTTGAAAAAAAAAAAAAGAGAATCACAAGATTATGCACATTCTTTATTAGTGCTGGAATTGTTTTTAAGTACCAGACAGAACAACTTTGTTAAAATGAGGAAACGAGTCATGAATTCAATGGCTACTTCTGTGATACTTGGTTGCAACTTAAGTCATGTAATGGCTATTGAAGTTTAATCACTAGTTCTAACACAATACATCTAAACTGCAGAAGACGAATCTATACAAAACTAGGTACAGGTTATATACATATCTATAACGATTAGATCAAAACTTTCTCCATCTGTGATTTTATGTGCGTTAAAACGTGGTAGAGGACAGTATCAGCAGCTTCTGCTAGGTGTCTACTTATATGACTCAAAAACCTAACGATAAAAGCATTTGAAGGCTCTGCAAACGTCTTGTCAATCAACGGTCCAATCAGGGCATCCCAGTTGTGAACCTATGATTTTTATTTAAAAAAAAAAATCAGGAAAGCTAAATTTTAAGCAAGAAAATTATTATTCTCACATAAATTTCAAAGTATGTAAAGCCTGGACTTCATGTCAAATAAAATAAGTCTCCTCAGTATAAAACTTTAAAACGAGATTTGCATAATTAAGAGACTGAAAATTCCCAGGATAATATTGGAATTTTCATTTCTATAGAGATCCTAGTGAGAGAACTGGGAGAGTTCTTGAAGCTGTTGGGTCGTTTGGAGGAATTTAAGTAGTGTGATTTTGTGTCTGATAGACGGGTGTGGGAGCTGGATAGTTCAGGGTTGTTCCCTTGCAAATCCTTTTTTGAATTTCTTGATCGATGACCATTCCTATACTTCTTTTATTTTCTCTAATTTTATATAGAAAGCATTGGTTTTGTGAAGAAAATTAAGAGTGCAAAGATGAAACACGTTTTTGGAATGAAATCTCAGTGACTTGTATTAATAAGAGAATTTGTTGAATACAATCTTCCTTATACATCACCGTATATATAGCAGGTGAATACATTCTTATTAACTAATGATTTCTTGGGCCAATGAACTGATGCCACATTTACTAACTAACTAACAACCTAACTAACTAACAACCTAACTAACTACAACGCCCCTTAATTCGGACGTCACAGATGTCGTTATATACTTACATTCGTACATGCATAAACTTTAAAATTATAAATAATATCAAACTTAATCATTACTATGGATTTTAAAAGTGCTTAAACTTACATTACCAGGATCCATTCATACGTTTTTTTTTTTTAAACTTAACGTTGTTTCGAAAAGCATTGTTTAAATTATTCATTATCATAATTTATTCATTTATACACTAAATTAATCATGAACTTATATAATAATATAGGTTTGTCAATTTGTAAATTCAGGACTTATAAAAATATCACATTAAAACTCTTTGATCATCACATCATCAGAAATCCATTTGTTCCCACAGTTCGGCGGGCCGAACTTGGGACTTCGGCAGGCCGAACATCATCGGCAGGCCGGAATTCCCTCAACCGGCAGGCCGGCAGAGGCTTTGCAACTCGGATTAAAAATTCATCCATGTTTGACAGGTCGAACTTCTGGTCTTTGGCAGGCCGGCCACAGAGTTCGGTAGGCCGTCCGAGACCAAATTTATTTGGAAAACTTAATTTTAAACATACCAACTTTACGTAAAATATAGCGGAAGTTCATAATTCATAAGAAAATAACTTATAAAACCATAATATAAGTGTTCTTAAAAACTTAACACAAAAACATGTTCAAAAAAAATATATAAAACTTGATTAAATCATAAAATCATTTTCTTGGCGTGCTTCCGGTTACAATTCATCGTTCATGTTGCTCACACGCCTTCCCATATCCTCCACCTAGTCCATGATTCTCTTACCCTTATCTGCAACATGACATATAAAACATGATTAAGCTAAAGGTTAGTAAGTACATATATTCTTACAATTTAAAACATTTTATAAACGTCAGTGTCATCATCATCATTGTCATCGTATCATAAAAGTGCCATAAGCATAATTTCATAGAACATATCTTTCGTAACGTTAACCATTTTAAAACTTAATCCATTTTATCTTAAGGGCCCAAGTGTTGCACCATAAACATCATCATAGGCACGCCGTCATGAGAGGA